>JAUMJJ010000027.1:3792500-4385331 GCA_033556795.1 Tapera naevia | reverse complement strand
TGCCCCGCCTCCCCCGCCGAGTTGCCCCGCCCCCCCGCCGAGTGCCCCGCCCCCCGCCGAGTGCCCCGCCCCCCCGCCGGAGTGCCCCGCCCCCCCACCGAGTGCCCCGCCCCCCGCCGAGTGCCCCGCCCCCCGCCGAGTGCCCCGCCCCCCGCCGAGTGCCCCGCCCCCCGCCGAGTGCCCCGCCCCCCACCGCACCCGCGCTCTGACGTCACCGCCCTCCGCGCAGCGCAGCCGGTGCCGGCGGCGCGAGACGGGAGCGTGGAGGTATCGGGAGGGAGGAGAGGGGGGTGTGAGGGGCTGTGGGAGGCTGTGGGGAGTGTGAGGGGCTGTCGGGGGCTGTGAGAGGCTGTGGGGGCTGTCGGGGGCTGTGAGGGGCTGTGGGGGCTGTCGGGGGCTGTGAGAGGCTGTGGGGGCTGTCGGGGGCTGTGAGAGGCTGTGGGGGCTGTCGGGGGCTGTGAGGGGCTGTGAGGGGCTGTCGGGGGCTGTGAGGGGCTGTCGGGGGCTGTGAGGGGCAATTGGGGGCTGTCGGGGGCTGTGAGGGGCTGTCGGGGGCTGTGAGGGGATGTCGGGGGCTGTGAGGGGCTGTCGGGGGCTGTGAGAGGCTGTGGGGGCTGTGAGGAGCAATTGGGGGCTGTTGGGGGGCTGTGAGAGGCTGTTGGGGGCTGTGAGGGGCAATTGGGGGCTGTTGGGGGGCTGTGAGAGGCTGTTGGGGGCTGTGAGGGACTGTGAGGGGCAATTGGGGGCTGTGAGGGGCTGTTGGGGGCTGTGAGGGGCAATTGGGGGCTGTCGGGGGCTGTGAGGGGCTGTTGGGGGCTGTGAGGGGCAATTGGGGGCTGTTGGGGGGCTGTGAGAGGCTGTTGGGGGCTGTGAGGGACTGTGAGGGGCAATTGGGGGCTGTCGGGGGCTGTGAGGGGCTGTCGGGGGCTGTGAGGGGCTGTCGGGGGCTGTGAGGGGCTGTCGGGGGCTGTGGGAGCGGGCGAGGGGCCGCCGTCCCGAGGCTGTCGGCGGGGGACGGTGTGGCCGGAGCGCCCCGCCGTGTGTCGGGATGCTGCGGGAGCCGCGGTCCCGCCGCGGGTCAGGGCTGGCAGCGGGTCAGAGTCCCGCGGGTGGGCGGCAGCGAGGCCGCTCCGGTTGTCCGGGCTCCTGAGGTGGCAGGGGCCGCCGCTCTGAGGTGGATGTGGGGGTCACCCGTGAGGCCCCCAGGCCGCGGTGCTGTGACCCAGGGATGCCTCTCCCTGCCCGCAGCGCCAGCGGAAAGCGCTTCTGCGCAAAACATCGCTTTAAACTTTGTCCAGGTCCCGTCGCAGGGAGCGCGGCGGCGGTGGGTGCTGCGGGCTGTGCATCAGGGAGGGCAGCACTGCCCGGCTGCGGGCGCTTATGCAGAGCGGAGAGGAGAGGAAGGCATCTGCTCTCTGAGCGGGTGGGCTTGTGCTGCGGGCTTGTTTAGAGAAAGAGGTGCGCTAGCATTCTGACTAAAAACAGCGCTGCATCATGTGTTTAAAAGCCATTATGTTTGTCCTGGATTTATATTTCCTGTTCCTAGAGCGGTTAGAGCCCTCAATAGGATAATTAAATGTCGTGGTGAAATAGGAGAATAAGGAAAGGAGAAAACTCGCTTCCTGTCCTCAGCCACACAGATCTGGCAGTCCCTTCTGATAGCAGCGAGGGGACACTCCCTGTCCAGGGCAGCACCAAGATCTGTCCCAGTCATCCCAGATTTGTGTTTAGCTCTACCTGAAAGGAAAAGTGCTACCTTTGGTACAAGATCTGTATGAACAACCTGGTTGTCTAAATAGGGTAAGTCTTGGTAAGGTAGCAAGTGTGGGTCGGCTAAAATGACTGTGCCGAGCAGCTGCCTCCTCCTTTGTGCTGTGGTGGATATGATGATGAGACATAAGGTATGGGAGGTGCTGCTGTGCCAGAAAAGGGCTGTTTTTCTTTCAATACTATTTTCTTTCAATACTATATGGTAATACTATTGCTGTATCAGGTAGACTGAGGAGGAGGCTGGTGATCATGTTTCAGTGCTTTTTGGGGATGGTCAGGAATTAGCATGCCTGTTGGATAATAAACTGCTGCACGCACAGAACAGTGTTTTTACCAACTACTGAAGCTTCTGCAGGACTAAGTGTGTTACTCTTTATCTCTTATTCATGTGCTATAAAGGCCATTTTTGTTAAAATACTGATATGTCATTTCCTTAATGGTGGGAGAGCCCTCACTGATAATCTTCAGACTGGTGATGTTCCCAGTCCCAGCTGGCAAACGCTCCCTGCGATATAACTGCAGAGCCCACAGCACAGGTGTGAGGCTAAGCACTTCATCCCAAAGTGTGGAGGAGGTGAGCTCTCCCATCCTGGGGCAAGCAGCCGCAGAGACTTCCAGGCTACTTTGGGGGAAGCCGCGCTGCAGCTGGCAAGATGCCAGACCTGACACCATTGACCCTGTGCTTGAATGACTCAGGCTTCTTGCAGTCTTCCCCTATTCCCAAAAATGACAGAGTGTGATTCTTCTACTCATTGAGCCATATGGCTTTGGTTATGTGGAACTGCCTATGCACATTCATAGAATCATAGAATGTCCTGAATTGGAAGAGACACACAAGGATCACAGAGTCCAGCTCCTATCCCTGCACAGGATAATACCAACCTTTACATCGTGTGGCTGAGAGCATTGTCCAACTGCTTCTTGAATACTGTCAGGCTTGGTACCGTGACTGCTTCCCTGGGGAGCTGTTCCAGTGCTCCACCACCCTCTGGGTGAAGAAACTCTTCCTAATATCCAACTGAAACTTCCCCTGACACATCTTCCTGCTATTCCCTCTAGTCCTATCATTGGTCACCAGAGAGAAGAGATCAGTGCCTGCTGCTTCTCCTTCCCTTGTGAGGGGCAGCTCTCGCTGCCACCACACTGCTTTCTTGGGAAGGAAGCTGTGCTGTGGTACAGTGCCTGCCCACAGCCCACCAACTGCAGGGGCTTCAGGAGTGCATCTTATGGAAAGGGCCAGTCAGTTGTGTTTCTTACCCAGGCACCACCAATGTGAAACTAGAGATGCTGTTTCTTTCACTTGTGTTTCAGAAAGATGTATTTCTGCACTAGCGTTACAAGCTATTGAGGGCAGTGTCCTGAGCTGTAGTAGTTTCTCTGTAGTAGTTACTCTACTCTGCCAGAGTAAGCTTTCTTGGTTTGCTGACAGTGTAAGAAGTTCTTGCTTGTGCCTTGTGACAAGCAGCCATTACAAAATTTTTGCCTGTGCCCTAAAGGCAAAGTAAAGCATAGAGATAGATCTGCTGTAGGATGTGGAAAAGCAGAAAAGTTGAGAACACGTGAGGAAAAAAAAAAATCTGTTTCATTCCATTTTCCAGCCAGTCATGAAAATTCCTTTGAGTAATGAGATCTTAGCTGTAGAAAATGCATGTGTTTGTGTCTGTGCACACTGACTTCACTGTGTCTTAGAAGCTGTGTGCTGCCTTTCAGGGTGTTTTCTACTTAAGGTGATAGAAAATCATCAGGCAGTCTGGGTGGTATCTTCCCCTAAACTCATCACTGTATCAGAGGTGGGGCGGTTATTGTCAGACCACTGCTGTTTCATGACTGGGATGCTGCCAGAACACCATCTGAGTAACACATACGGGTGTATTAACTGTGCTTGTTAATTTTCTTGCCAGTCATACTGTTTATTTCACATTCTCTTCACAGTTGGACCAACAAAGCTACTCTCTTCAGCTCTTAATGGCAGGGTCTAGTTTAACCTGACAGTCAGATGTTTTCATTGATTTTTGGTTTTGGTATTTGTTACAACTTAAAACTGTCTTAGTATATCCCTTTGAGAGCAAGGTGTACTGATGTATTTCTGCACATACCTAATTTGGCACATTATACAAAGACTTGAACAAGAGCAGTGCACACAAAAGCATTCAGAACCTGAAACCAGGGCGTTAGTGCCCAGATCTGCAGTGATTTCTGCACACAGGGCTTTGCTGCTCCGTGCATTTTGCAATGGGCAGCTCTGTCACTGGGCAGAGTCTCGCCTGGTGCGTCAGCAAGCAGCACCTTGGCTCTGACACTGGAGGGGCTGTGCTGAGGTGGTGCTTCCTAGCATTGTGATTCTTAGTCTCAGGTGTTAAATCACATATCCTTAAAAGCTTTCATCACATGTCTGAGAAATTTGGAATTTTTTCCCCGTGAGGGTGCAGTTCAGGCAATAACAGCAGCAGAGCACTGGGTTTGACTTCTTTTTTCACTTTTGTTGTAAAATAGCTGCGCAGGCAGCTATTTCAGCTTCCTACCTTTCTTTGCCATGCAGGACAGGTAGGTGGGCAGTAGACAGCATATTGCTAGCAGGAAAGCTAGCCAGTAAGTTATCGGTAGTATTTTGAAAGTGATTTTCTATGTTAGTAACAATCGACGAGGCATTGAACACTGTCTGCAGAAGGAAAATCCTGGCATGCAATCCCATGTGGGTGTGAGGCTGCATAATGTTGAGTGCTCTGGAGACAGAGCAGCAAGGACAGGTTCTGTGACTGCATCTGAGCCTAATGCTGCCAGCATCACTACAGACCCTTTAGAGCTGATCAAAACCCTCGTTTTGAAATCAAAATCACCTGGAAATGCGCATATTAATGGTCATTTTGCTGACAAGGCAGGGTAGATGATGGGGCTGGAGGTGGGACAGTTTGTAGGGACACAAGTATCAGACTTGCACGTGAGGTGTGCTCTCACTTTGCACTAAGTTCAGGCTTCCGGAGGGCTTGGAGGGCTCTGGGAGGAGGGAATATCTTGGAAGTTTCATCCAGACCACTGCTGTTCACTCTGCAGAGCTGCCTGATCTGGTGCTTTTCAGCCACTCTAAAAAGCAGCTGAAGGTTTCTCTGCAGGAAATGCTGGGTGCTTGAATTGAGGTGAGGAAACGCACCTCTTCCTAAGGACATGGAGTATCCTATAGCCCCAGCGGCCTCCTAAGGAAAAGGGGTTGAACAAAGCAGCATTTATTAGCTTTTCTTTTGATAGCACAAAGCTGGGCTTTTCACTTCTGCCTAGAGCTGCATTTTGGGAAATCAAACTGTTCTGAAGTGCAGCCGGAGGAGTGGGTGGGAAAACCTGGGAGGAGACTTCCTGGAAGTGAACTGAGCAAGAATGGAATCTCTTACAATTTATCCTTAATGTACCTTTCATGCAATCACTAAATGGAGCTTGCAGAGAAGCTGGTAAGAGGGAAGTGCACAACCAGTGCCATTTAAAAGCCAATTGTGCTTTTTTCATTTGGATGCTGATCATGTAATTTAAATTCTAGGCTGGTTGCCAGGAGCTGGATTGTTGATGTTAAATGTACTTTCCATTAGAACTCTGTATTAGAAAATTACTTCCTAGCACTGCAGGCAATGGAAGGGGTGGGTTGCGTCAGAGTGCCCCAGTTGCCCTTCTCAGCATCTGTGCCGCTCCCTGTGCCCTCCATCTTCATCTGTGCAAAGCCCAGTTGAATCGATACCTGACATGCCTGAAACACAGTTCCTCCTGACTAGAGCCACAGTTGGGGAGCAGTACTTGTCTGCTGTCCTTAAAACAAACAACTTCTTGCCTTTATATTTCCAAAATCTGCTAATTGAGTGGGGTTTTCTCGGGCGGGAGGTTGTCTAGGTATTCCAGACTGCTGATCTGCTTTGGTTTTTTTTGCCTTTTTAATCCTCCATTTGTTTTCAGAGGGCTGTTTCTTGCGCTGTTCCCTGTGCATCAGAAGGTGTTTCAGTACCCAGGTTAGTTTGTCAGCTTACCCCCAGGTATACAACTCTTTATTTAACTGGTTCACCTGCTTCATTTTGCTCAGGAGTTTGCATTTGCAGGATCTGGCTTGTGGGCTGCTGGCTGTAGGGTCTGGGATTTCTTTGTAGGTGGATCAGCAGTGGTGAACACCTACTGTGTAAAGATGCAGATAGTTCTTCTGTGCATTCTGTTCTCAGTTTTGCCAAGGGAACAAGGTGTTGTCAGTGCCAACAGGTAGAAGCGGACTCGTACTGGTCTGGAGTCGCTCTGAAGGCCAGAGTTACGCTGACCTCGGAAGAGATGCTTGACAGTGCCAGCCTTGTGAATGGCCTTTTGGAGGAGGGAACAAGGTGAGGCTGGGTCGTCTTGGCAGGTTGTGAAGGCTTTTTGTTTGAGAACACCTTGTGCTAACAGAAGAGCTTTCCTTCCATCACTCTTTCCCTTGTTCTCTTCATTCTTGGTTATTTTCTGGCATCATGTTATCTTCTTACCCTATCTTCTATCTATGCTGCAGGGCTGCTCTTGTGAAGTGAGATGGCAGTTGAGTATCAAAATGAGGCTCCTGGTTTTTTTTCTGTCTAGCCTCAGGAGGAAAAAACATCCTTCCCAGTGGTTCCTAAGCACAGATGGGATAAAGGTCGATCTCACTTGATTCATAATCCATCATGAGCTGAGATGTAAAAAGGGCTAAATAGGTGGAAGCATGTGGATGGTGAGACTTCCCCAGGTTGAATATAAGGCTGTTTTCAGAGACCTGAGGAAGAATCTGACACCCAGCCAGTGAAACAGCAGCAGAGACTGCATTGGTACTGTTACTGCAGTGAGTGATGTCAGCAGCACGATGACCCTAGCTGTACACATGCAGTGGCCTCTATGTGAGCTATTCCTTCTTGGGAGGATCTTGCAATGAGTACAGTGCAGCTTGACCTCTGTCTGGCTTGATGTGTGGCAAGAGCTGTCCTGGGAATGGGCTGGGAAAGGGACAGAAGGCAGCAGAACTTCACACAGCCTGCTCATTCTCTCTCAGACAAATGGTAAAACTAAAGGGTTGGGAGGGTGGCAAGGATGACCAAAAAATAGGACAGGCTTTGGAGAAACAGAGTCTTCAGCTCGGGAGAGATGATGCCAGGAGAAGAAAAAGGATACTGAATTTGTGAGTATGCTGGAAGAGGAGAGTGAGGAGTAAAGATGGACTAGTTTTGTAACAGCTGCTGCGAGACGCCAACCCTGGATGAGGCAGGACATTTAAAACCATCAGAAAGAAGTAGGTATTTTCACAGCTTAATGGTGAAGTGTGTTTCTCCAAGGCATATTGATTGCCAAAATGGACAGGTTAACATGAATGCAAACACTGTGTATACAAAGCACCACAGTCCTGTACTGGCACCTTTTGCTAAGCCTTAGTCAAAGGCAGGGTGCAGATGGAAAGAGCCTTACATCCTCACATAGGATGGTGGCTCTTGTGTCTGGATCTCTCTCAGTCCATGTACAGGTACATACAGTGCCATGTGTGTTCTATACGTGATGCCGTGAGCCTGTGCCTGCTTCAATGAGTTTTTCGTGGACCTTATGGTCCTGGAGACAGCACAGCCTTTTGGGGGGTGGTGACTTCTTTGAAAATAAACCTTTCTGTTAAGCTAGGGGAGACAGTGTTTGCTCAGCAGCATGGAACAAAGGAGTTTGGCTTATGGAAATTTAATTGTGTATTGCTGAACATATCTCTCAGCAAAACTACTGATGGGGAGGGAGAAGAAATAGAGACATGTTTTGTGATTCTCTGCAGATGCCCTAGTCATTCTTTGTTGTTAACCAGCACCAGATGGGGCAGGTGCTTGGTGATGTCAAGGGAGTCTCTTGTTTTTTTGGGTTTCATGCTAAACAGAGTTTTGCATTAGATGGGTCTGTGCAGTACTGTACTGGCTCTTCCTGCTGACCCTCCTGCCATGCTGGGAGAAACAAAGGGCTTTAGCAATGCGTTGGCTTCCTTCTTTCAGGCTTTGTCTGCAAAAGGTGCTCATTGGGAAAGCCACAGGCATGAGCCTTGATGCAAGTTCAGGTGGAATTCCTAGCTGGGGTGAGAACCTACAGCAAAGCTGGATGATACATTTGACTGGGAGCTCAAGCATGTCTCAGAATGATCTGCTTAATGATTCAAGGCCTTGCCTTGCAAACACCTACCTATGTGAGTAAATAGGACAAGTGAGCATGTAAATCACCTATGATCTCATAAGAATGAGGAAAACCTAAATTCTGTCACAGAGTTCAAAAAGGGCAAGTAGGAAGGGGTATATACATGGCAGTGTCTGGTAATGGAAGCAGGGAAAAGGAAAAATCATTCCCGATAATGGAACTGGGGGCAAAGTCCATTGTGAGAAGGCTGATTGTCACTGCTGAGGCAGAGCTGGGAGGGAGTGGGCAGCAGGAGTACTTAGGAGCTCTGGAGGACCTGGCTTCCACAGCCACCTCCTGGGTTTGATAGTGCCATGAGAGAATTTTCAGTCCACTCTTCTTGTCCCTCACAGATAAAACTCCCAGGCAGTTGCTGCTGAAACTGTTCTTGCTTTATGCTGTCTTACTTCTTACCTCGTCTCAGTTATGCTACTTTACCCTTAATGCTGAGGGGAAAAGTAACTTTTGCCCTGGTGGAATATGTCCTCCTTAACCTCCTTCACCTTTCCCACTGTGCTGTTGTTCTTCTGAGGTCTCTGCCCAGGCGTCTGGCATTCAGTAAACTCTAGCCAGTGTTCTCAGACTCTCTCCTGCATTAACAGGGAGCAGCTTGGTTACTGCCTCCACTCCAAACCTGCCTTCTCTTTGAAAACTGCGTTTTGACGTGGCTAACATGGAGCTGTTGAACAAAGAACACTGGTATTCCTTCTTGTTCCCTATGCCACCATTTCGCTGTTTGCTCAAGCCATTGTGAGACTTGAATTAGTAACTCCCTCTGTCTGGGTTCTTGGACATTGCTGCAGAGCTGCTGCTGTGCCGTTTTCTTCACTCATCTTGCATTGTTGGTTCTGCCAGGCTCTCATCTTGCCATACTATTTTGGTGGCATTGAGGCTTTACCAGGTACAGCCCTGTACTGCTGATGGCCATTTTGGACCTTTCTGCAGAGATGCTTTCCAACCTGTAGTTCCACCAGCAGGTGTACCAGCTCTCTGGTACAGCTTATGGTGTGGTCCCATGGCAGGAGCTTGCATGGAAACCAGGCATCGACAGAATGGTGGACAGGCTGCCTGCTTGGGTACCACAGGGAACAGGGAAGAGAGTGAGTGGCCAACCTTGCTGGTGGAGAACAGCAAACGGTGGCCCAGTGGAAGTCTCTGTGGCGAAGGAGCAATGTGATGACTGAGTTCAGGCTATCCACTGCCTGAACTGGAGTTCACAGCCAGCCGAGGAATTGCAACATCTTTTAAGCCTTGCTGCAGCAGTAAAATGGCAACAATATTGAGTGTAGATAAATAAAGTGATGACAGAAGGCAAGACTGGACTTCACTGAACTTCACTGGAAGGGATGGGCTGACCATCTTCTTAGGGAAGAGGGCTTTGGGAAACCCAAGCAGTGAATGTGACTTTGGAGCTTTGGCAGTGATCATCAAAACTGGCTGCGCCCTGGGTTTTCTTAAGAAAAGGTTTATGAATGGAACACATGATCTGCAGGTTGCTGCCTCTGTGCGCTGTGTGTATACACACCCCCCCATCTGACCCTAGGATGCCAACGTACAGCCTAGAGCAGACCTGGAGGGGCTCAGAGAAGGGAGGTGGTTGGAGGGGCTGCCTCCTCCCCAGAAGCAGACAGGGAGCTGGGGATCTGCGTCCTGGAATGGTGAGTTCCCGCATGCCTCCTCCTTGATGTGGGGAATCCTGAAAGTCAGGAGGGTGACTGCTGATCCCTGCCTCTTCTTGTCACCCCAGTGGGGCATGGGGCAGTTTTCCACAAGGCATGCAGTGGAGCTTTGGATGCTCTCACACCGGGAAGCGGGCGTGGCAGTTGTACACCAGCTCAGGGAGGCAAACTTGGGGGAAGGACACAGGGGTCTGCTGGCTGCTTGGGCATCAAATGGTTACTCTGCCATGTTCAACTGCATGTAGGTGTACACATGTGCTTGCTCTCGCTTTGTTCTTCCCTGGGAATTTGCTTTTAGCCACTATTTTGGGATGGCTTTCTGGGTTAGATGAGTCTTAATGATCCATTATGTCCCAATTCTCAAGTTGGTTGCATCTGAGTGAGTTGTAGGACTTGCTCCCTGCCTTTCAGTGGCTCTCCGAAGGATAATCTCCTTGCTGCAGACTTGTTCAAAGTGTTGCAGTGAAGTACGGTGGTTAAAGAGCCTCAAGTTAAACGTGTTGTGCTTGTCCATTATAAAATGAGCAGCAAAGTGGTCTGACTGGCCTGGCAGTGGGAATAATTAAGTAAAATTCCTCTGATCCCTGGCATTGGCTAAGCAGTTAAAACTGGTCAAATACATTAAGAAATATCATTTGGAAGGTAACAGCACTGCCTTATCAGTTAACTGGAGCTGTGCCTGGCATGCACAGAAAGAGGAGTGTTAGAATGAATTCAGGTGAAAGACAACTGCTGGACCCAGCCTGTCTGAAGCACTTCTTGGTGTTGTCGACACTGTTCCCTTGGAGTGTGTCTCTGGGGTCACTGCAAGTCAGCAAAGCCCTCCTGGGCATCGCATGTGATCAGGCTGTTCCTGCGAGAGCGGAATGGGGCTGTGTGTGTTGGAGAGCCCAGTGGTGCCTGTACACGAGCATCGCCGTGGTTCAGGCAGTATTGTGTTAATAAGCAGAGAGCCTAGGGATCCTTCCTTGATGAGGGACAGTTGGTGCTCTCTGAGGTGATGAAATAGTGAGCTGTAAACAAACAGAGCTCACTTCAGCGCTGTCAGGGACTGCAGCAGCTAAACATAGCCCAGAGCCCTGCCTCCCTCGCCTTCTCTGCTCTGGCCTTGCTCTAGAGTTACAAAGGTGAAATTCTTTAATCTGTGCCGTGCCAGAGCTCCGTCTAGATGTGCTCATGGTTTCTTCTGGACTCAAAATCTGCATCTTGCCGGGAGTGGGTGCGCAGTACTGAGCATCCAGGTCAGTCTAGCCCAGCTGCTTACCCTTTCCAGCACCATCCAGAAAGGATCCTGCTTGTCAGCCTCTCCTGCTCCGTGCCGGCAGCAGCAAGTCTCTGAGGTATTTCTCCCTGAAGCCTGAGGCGTGTGGGAGGAGGTGTGCACAAAGGGGAAATGGTGACGCTTCTGTACCCTCTCATGGGAAGAGGAAATAGCAGAGGGCAGCTGGTTCAGGCAGGATGCTTCCTGAACATGTGGGATTAAGGACACTTCTGTTTCTCAAACAGGCAGAAGCTGCAGAGACAGAATGTAAGAAATAACTTTCTTAGTCATGCTTCTTAGAGGTCAATTAAAGCTGCTTTATTGCGAGAGTCTTGTCTTTCGGGGTCTGTACCATGAGTAGTACATCAGGGTTTGTGAACATCAACTCTCTGAGGAGTCTTCAGTGTTGCTTTTTGAATGAGACTGAGCCCAGGGTCCTGATTGCTTGTGGCTGCTTAATGATTGAGTTGCATGTTGTGGTGAGAATATGCGAAGCACTGGGTTACAGTGTCAACAGGAAATTGTTCATATAGAGCCTTGCTCCAGAGTGCTGGTCTGGATGCTTCTAACAATTAGCAGAAGCATAATAGACATTTGTGTTCATTTTTTCTCCTGTTGAGGTTGTCAAACATATCCTGAACAGGCTGTATTTCTGCATGTTTTTCTTAGTATTGACGGAAACGTGAAGTAATCAGTTATAAATCACTCTTAAAATCAATTTAATCATGAGTAGAAGCAGAGGATTTTTCTTTGCAGTTGCAAGACAGTTAAATGTCTTGGGGTGTATAGCTAATGCATGACTGGAAAGCAGAAGTCACTCTGCCGCTGAGGTAAACTCATGTCACTTAAAAGAAACTCAGTCTCTGCCTGTCTGATAGGGTTACAGATAAGCTCACTGCTTGACTGGGTATTTTGAGTTTGTCACTTTTAATGTAGGGCCCTCTGGAGAGCAGTCTGAAATAGGAATTGTGTCATTGTGGGTGAACAACCGGCTCTTCTCTTTGTCTTCTTCTTTTGCAGGACAGATTCCACATCCCACATGAACTACGAAAATCCTCCACCTTACCCTGGCCCGGGCCCGACTGCCCCGTACCCACCCTATGCCCAGCAGCCGGGCGGTCCTCCTGGCCCGTACCCCGGCTACCCGCCCGGCCCCACCGGGCCCTACCAGCCAGGCCAGCCGGGTTACCAAGGTTATCCCCAGTATGGATGGCAGAATGCACCTCCACCTCCAGGACCAGTGTATGCGGATGGGCCTAAAAACACAGGTATGTCTGGCAGCCGTGGTGCTGCCTAGTTGTGACCTTTTCTGGCTCGCAAATCTGTGAATACTTTAAGTTATGTGGTTATCAGCATCTGATCCTCACAGGGCTGGGGGAGGAGGAGACTTGTTTGAAGCAGCAGTTCTGTTCATAGTCTGTTTTCCTGCTTTGTTTTGCTGGTGACTCTAACAGCTCTCTGGCAGTTTGAAGATTCTGCTGAACGTCCTTAATGCTGATTCCTCAAGGGAATCCTTGTGCTGAGGTTTTTAAATGCGCTTTTTACTGGCTTTAGGTTTGTCACAGCTCTCATTCTGCCTGTCTTTTGGTTGATAAATTTCAACTGGAGGCTACACGGTTAAAGCTTATGGTATTCAAACATGTAGTTCCTCCTGAATTAATACGCACCACTTTTCTTGAGCCCATCTGTATCTGTCCATGTGATGTGATAGTACCGGAATCATTCCTGGGCTTCTGGGTTTGTTTTTTTTTTCTGAAGCATTATCATTCAGTGGAACAACAGTTTCTGGAAGGGGAAGGACGATGGTGTAAGGTCTCTTGGCAGCATGCTGGCCTACCTGTGTGCTGTGTCCCTGCAGTGTGGTGTGCTGGTTTATCACAGCACCCACAATGCTGAAGGGCTTAGTGCAGGCTTAAACTGTCTGAGGAGGGCCAAGAAGGCCAAAGCATCCTTGTACGAGGAGATGAAAGCAGTGGGACTGCTCGGCCTGGAGAAGGCTTAGGGGGACCTTATCCACGGGTATAAATATCTGATGGGAGGAAATGAAGAAGAGGGAGCTGGACTCTTCTCGGTAGGGTCCAGTAACAAGACTGGAGGTGCTGAGCACATAGGAAAATACAGGAGGTTCCTTAGGAACACAAGACACTGGCACAGCTTTCCCCTCCCTGGTCAGGTCAGTGGCTGAAACTGGGCAACTTTTAGGTCCCAATCACCCTGCAGAAAAGGGAAATGAAAGAGAAAGAAACTTCCTGGTTTGGAAACTAATACTGTAACAGCTCTGATGCAACAATAATGATACAAGGAAGATGATACTAATAAGAAAATAATAAAATATAAACAACTGTACAAAACCTGTCCAAACTCCCTGATAACCACACATCACCACTGCAGGGCAGGCATGGGGGAGGCTCTGGCCTGGACTCAGCAGCAGGCAGGAGCTGGACTCAGGATCACATGGATGGGCTCAGGGGCACACAGACAGGTGAGGTCCTCCCTGAATGTCAGTTATCAAAGAGAAGGGCCTAACCCTCAGGATCCCTAAGCTTTCATTCTGAGGATGACATGTACAGCATGGAATATGTCATTGGCCAGGCTGGGTCACCTGTCCTGACACCCCTCACTGCAGGTGCCACACCTTCCCACCAGCTCTGGAATGGCCTCAGTTTCTCTGGGAATAGGTGTGCTTAGTGACCTCTCTACACACCAAGGACCTTTTACCTTGGTGAGAACTGTCAGGCTTGAAAAGTCAGAGAAATATGTTCTGCACTAGCCCACACAAGAGCAAGGTGGTGGAGGTTGTGGCCAGAGCTACCAAAGGGGCAGCTCTGAGGGAGCGCAGGGAGCGCTTCTGTCCAGGCACTGCGCTGAAAGTGGGAGCTGCGCTAGGGAGGGAGAGGAGATGCAGACTTTGTATGTGCTGGGTGTGTCTGACACAGTCATGGACAGGCAATCTGGGCTGGAAAGAAGTGTGACCAACCCATACCTCAAATCAAAGCCTAAGCCTGGTCCTTCAGTTGTTGCTGCTGTAAAGGCCGACTGATAAAGTGGATGTCAAAGTTGACATCGCTTAGAATGTTGTTGTGACTCAGCCGTTGCCACTACAGGAAACTGTCTTTGACCATGCACATTGAGGCTGTTCTCCAGACACTGTTGTTGTGACTTGGGACAACATAGGCTTGGGGCTTGCTCAGCACTGGGGTCTGGCCACATTTGCTTCGTTTGGAGACAACTGTGGGCTGAGCCCTTCTACCACTTCAAGTTACTCAGACCCAGCAGTGTACACTGTCACAAAGGTCTTTCCGAAGCCCTCATTTTATGGGAAGCTGGAACTTCAGAAGTTCCCAACAAGTCTTTCACTGTAGTGACTCCAAAGGAGACTTGATACAGTTGGGTGGACAGGCTGACCTGTGAAGAGGACAGTTTCAAGAACTCTTCTTTTCCCTGTATTCTTGACTAAAATGGTGGATTAAAGCATCTTTGCATTTAGAGCTGATGTAAGATGCCAGGTATATTCTGGTGTGGGCCTGGCCAGAGGACCCAGATATACAGACT
Organism: Tapera naevia; assembly: GCA_033556795.1. NCBI lineage: Eukaryota > Metazoa > Chordata > Aves > Cuculiformes > Neomorphidae > Tapera > Tapera naevia. The sequence goes on along the minus strand of JAUMJJ010000027.1, from coordinate 4,370,907 downwards.
GACCATTTGGTGTGAGAGGACCTGAATGAGTGCAGATCATGAGTTCAGCTTGCTCCATAGAAGAGTGAAAACCTCAAGGGTCTACCTCTGAGAAGGAGGAGGCCAGCAGCATGGTGATGCTTCCCACCACTACCACCACATCAACTCAAAGTGTAAGCAGTATTTTGCCTGGGAGATGCACATAGTTTTGGGGGGGCTAACAGGCATTCCTCGGTATTGAGGGCTGTGTGTGTGAATTCCGTCTCCCATGCAAAGCACCTTTGATCAGTGCTTTGCCACTTGAGTCAGGAAAAGGGGTTTGCTGGCAAAAGCTGAAGGCAGAGTGGGCCTGCTGCTTTGGACAGTTTGGCTCTCAGCTACATCTGCTGCCTTGGAGGCTTAAAGGCTCTCATATTGGACTGGATTAAGGAACTGATGGCACTGGGTGCCCTCTGCTCAGACCAGGTCTCCGCTCTGCTTGCAAACCTGTGGACCAGCACAGAGGAGCAGGCTGGGAAATGGGAGAAGAGAAGCAACTCGGTGTTGGGAGTGCATCTGTCACTGAGAGCCCAGGCTTATGCTGTAGGAGGCAGGGTTTTGGTATTAAACTTAGACTAAAACACTGCTGTTCTGCAGAAGAACCCCAACCCACAAACCGGAGATCTCCTGGTGGTGAGTCCTGTCCTTGAGCTGCCTTCTGCAGCCACGTGTGCTCTGCAAACCCACCTGGGGAGATACCAACTTGCGTTGCTTTTGCTGAAGTGGATGCAAAGTGCAAAAACATCTATTAACGTGTGTGAAATGGAGTTGGGGCTATAATTTTGTGTTTGTCTGCAAAAGCTTTTCTTTCTTGATTCTTCTTTGTTAAACATCCTTTCTCCCCCTCCCTTGCTTCTTTTTGGCCAGTCCATCGAACTGGAACCTGATCCTTGTACTGGGACACTTTCACAGAAGTCTTCCGAGAGAGCTTTCAATGAGGCTTTGTTTAGTGGTCACCTCCAGGAGTGTCTGATCTGGTATGAATGTCCTGAAAAAAGCTCTTTTTTTAAAAACCTGTGTTGGCAAACTGCAAAGTGGGCTCTTACATTGTGGATTGTAGCCAGTGTGATAATGTGTGGAGATAATTACACATCATATTTTAGTCTTGAATTGATCACCCAGATGGAAATAATTACTGTTGAGCTCTCAATCTGATGGTAAAGTAGGAGTTAATGGGGTGACAGTGCTTTTTAATATAACAATTTTGTGGCCTGTCAGGAGTAGCAGTGGACATAACCTGTCTAGTTGGCCCTTTGAGAAGAAAAATCTCAACATGGTCTGCACTCTGTATTGAGGAGAAGGCTGCCTCTGAGATGTGACAGGGAAACAGCTTAACCTCAGCGCTGGCTTTGTCACCTGTGCTGCAGAAGAGCTGGTGAACCTGAGCCAGGTTGCAGAGGCTGCTGTTGAAGGGCATGCATGCTTAGGGGGAAGAAAATACCTCGTCCCAGATAATATCTCATTTGTCTTCCAGTATTTTTGTTATAGGATAATTTGGTACCAACTGGCATAAGGAAATGTAGGTGTCTGCTGAGTGGTCAGCAGGCACTTCTTGTCTGTGGAAGTCAGAGGTGAAATGCAACACTGTTGATAATGACGTGCTTTAAAAGAAGTGGAAGTAGCCGAAGTACGACATGACATACTAATTTTGAAAGCACCAGCTGATGTTAGTGATTTGCCCACCTTAATTTCTGCTCCCCTCCCCACTGATACCCGACAACATGATGGCTGAGGCTGTTCTGTGCCGTGCCAAGGGGAGCCAAGCCCTGCCCGTAGGCTGCCTTCCAGCAAAGGCGGGCAGAGCTCAGCGTTGCCTCTGACCTATTGTGTGCGCAGGGTGGAAATCTCATTTCTGGAGTTGATTACTTGTAGCAAAGCCGGCTGCGATAAGAGTAACAGTCACAGTGATTCTGCCTGCCTCCTAATGTTTGGCCAGCTGCAGGAATAAAGAGGTCACCCAGATACAGGTACTGCCTGTTGCTAAACCAGTGGATTTTTCCTCATTACAGGTCTCAGTGTGGAAAGGAGGAGATCTGAATCGCTCTAGTTAGGCACTTTGGTGCCTTGCAGTGGTTACCCCCCACTTCTCAAAAGCAAACAGCCTTCCCCAGGAGAAGCTTATTTGGAAGAAGCAATTTCAGCAGGCTTGCTTTCTGTGTATTGACCCTTTCCACGCAGTCTGGTGCAGAATTTAGTTTAACCGTTACTGTGCCTTCAGGACCTGTGAATGCAGACAGCCGGTCTCCTGCCAAAATAAACCCTACTTGCCAGTTGTCCTCTTAGCTGCTTCTCATCCCATGTTGTGTGCACTAAACCCTGGTGTTCCCTCTCCTCTGGGACTGCAGATTGTGTGAAGCCTTTTCCAGCACTGCAGGCACTGCATGGATGGTGATACTGGAGCACTGTTTAAGGAGAGCCTTGCTTCCCTGAGTGTCTGCTCACTGTGCAGTGTTCCCTTTGCTTTCAAACTGGCCTTTGTCCCTTCCTGTCTGTCACCCAGAACACTTTTGCAGGCCCTTTTAGGACCGAGTTTGTGCTGTGTCCTGAGCTAGGTCCTGTTTGAACCTAGGACTGATGCTGATTTTCAAAGACTGTTCTTAGCCCTGCAGTTGATTTGGTGGAAAATGCCTCCTTGCTTTAACAGTAAATTAAGATTTCGCTGATTATAAAAAATGTTAGAGGAAGTTCTCAAATTCTGTGGTTTTGTGAGATCTCTGCATCTGTTCAGAAGGGGTCTGAAGCCCTGAATTCCTGTCCTTTTGAACTAGAGAAAGCTGGTTTCGTGTCAGACATCCTGTGCACTTCCTGACCTGTGGGCTGGGGTTTGTAGTGCTTTGAAGAGCTGGCTGATGCCTGCTGACGTCCTGCAGAGGCTTGAGCACTGGCTATATCAGATACATTTTTCTGTCTAAGGAGTGAGTGTAGCCCTGCTTTTTAGAGACATTGAACACTTTCTGGACACATCCATACTCTGCTCTCTGTAAATGCTGATGAGTAGCAGTGTCATCATCTCAGAGATCTCTGAATCCTGTCCCTGTGGGTTTAGTTGAGAAAACTCACCTCTTTCTCAGCTCTGAGCACAGCTGCAACAAAATCTGTGTGGTTTATGATTGGACATATCCCATGCTCGGAGCAGGTGCAGCAGATGAGAGGGGAACAATGTGTGAAGTGTGACCAGCGCAGCGTTGGCTCTGGAAGGTGCTCACTTGACAGGCCTTGCACAGTCATTTCCCCGAAATGCATTGCATGTTCAGCTCCCTGGAAGCTGAATCATCTCCTTAGGGTGACCATAAGAGCTACTCAGAATCACAGGAACTGAAAGGCAGGAATTTCCCTGGCCTGCTGGGAAATTCCACAAAGGAGAGCAGGTGTGATACCAGCGTGGGGAGTTCTGGATCAGCCACTGCTGCAGGAGTGCAGCCTGAAATGGGGTTTCATGAGCAGCAGCGGACGCCTGGTAGCAGAGGGGATTTGCAGGTGGAACTGCCTGGACTCCCTGGCAAATTTGCTCCCTGGACACCTGATTTTTTGCTCAGGTCGCTCTGACAGCAGAGCTGTTTGTGTTTCATGCTGGGGATTGTGAAACTTGCTCTAAGCATTTTGCAACCTGGGAAGATTTTTGCTTGGAAGTAGGCTGTGGTATTTTCATCTGGCTCTGACCAGTATCTGTTTCAGGAGCGTGCAAAGGTATTTCCTGAAATTTTGACATGGTGTCGGTAGAAGGAGTTGGGGCACCCGGGAATGTGACAAGACAGATATGAAGCTGTTCAGCATGAGGAAATATTCCCAAGGGGAGAGAGACTAATCGAATGCCTTCCTTGCCGAGAGTGTTAGAGCTCATCTGTGCCCTGGCTCTGCCCTGCACGCCTTGTGGGCAGGGGAGGAGGCTGGGGCAGAGAGGAGCCTTGTTGGCTGCTGACGTGAAAGCTTTAGTTGAAGTCCTAGGGTCCCCGTGCCCCAGTCATGCACTCTCTTCTTCTCCACTTGCTGCCTGCGTGGGATTTACTCCTGGACACGTGGCTGGCCAGGAGGCGAGGGCTGGGTGCTGCTGGGCCTGCAGGCACACAGAGGGGCTCAGCAACACTTGATTTCTAGGAACTACCAACTCTTCCTCCTTTGTCTGCACTGACATCCTTGTGCCAACTTTCCCTTCTCTGGCCTCTATCCTGAATGGAAAGACTTCCAAAGGGCTTCTAGGAGAAGGTTTTTAAAGTAGAATGAGATGCACAGACTAACCTAATTTAACAATCTGCTGCATTAATCCTGTCAGAAATTATCATTAAACTGATGGGCAGTTTTAAGCAAGACTACCTGCTTGCTGGCTGGGCAAGCAAAAACAAAGCTCTTGGTGTAGAAGTGGCTTGTGATAAAAACCACTTTATTCACACATGAGAAAAGACTCATTGGTCCATTCTCTGCTGCGTGCTTCCTCCCAGACAAGACTGTGGTATTAATTAATACTCCGCCTTGAGCAGTTGTCACTAACGAACAGCCATTCTGATATCATGGGGAGAGCTTTTGAGCTGCAAGAGCAGTGATTGGTGCTGCTTGTTGCTGTGTCCTCTTGTGCGCTCCTGGCCTCGCCTGGCAGCTTATAGCAGCTCTGTAAGGGACTTGTCTGCATGCAGAGCAGGGCTGTGTGAGCACACAGATGGAGAAGAAGCAAACCTCTAGACTTGCTGCTTTTTCCATCCTCCCAGCCCTCTCACCATAGGCAGAGGAAGGAGTACCCACAGCCAGCGGGCGCAAGGCTGGGCCCACATCTCACTTCTCCCCGAGCAGCCGGCTGTGTGAGCTTTTTGGCTGTCTGTCTGTCTGCCTGGAGTCATGCCTGCAATGCCTGGACAGGGGACAGGGCCCTGGTGACACACCGCAGGAGTTCTGGGAGGGCTTGCAGAGCTTCAGTGCTCTTGAGCACCATCTCTGCCTGCTTCCTGGGGGCTCCCCACGTCAATAAATCAGTGCCTTAACAGGGATGTCTGGGCCAGGATGGGCCAGTTCTGTTATCGAGGCTGGATTCCTTGCGCTGCAACCCTTGGAGACCTGGTAAGGTGCTCTGATAAGGAGCACTGCAGTCTGAGGTCACGGTTTTAGTTTGTACCACGTAAAAAGTACTGCTCATGCCTTTCCCTCCTGGAGCTAATGATTAACATATCAATTAGGTATGAGAAGAAACAAAATGTGTATGCTTAAGATAAAGCAGACTGTACGTGAAATAACAAGGTATTGTAGTATTTGTTCTAAAACCAAAGTGGGAGTTGTTTGCCCTGGCCGGTACTGGTACTGTGTGATTACAGGGAGTGCTGCCCTTTTCAGAGTTAGCATAATTCACTGGGATCTGTGCTCTTTAAGGCTGATTAGAAAACAGTAGGGTCGGCTCAGCTTATGCCTTCTCCCATTCTGGTTTAGAAAAAGAATAGGAACATCAAACCTTGAGCTTAAATCCAAATGCTGTCAAATGCTTCTGTGAGATATCCCCCCCTTGTTTCTCTATCGCACTCCCAGCCCCAAAGCACTAGTGGGCTTCTGCTCATAGTGGCAAGGCCCTGGCATGCCATAGGAATCTTTAGAGTGCCTGACCTTGGAAAACAGGGGCACAAAGCAGCTAACACAGCCCCCGGTAAGGCTCGCCACAGGAAACTGGGTGGCTTTAGCTTGAAGACGCTCAGGATTCTGACAAGAAGCACACAAAGCCAGCAGATCCCTGAACTGACATATGTTGGGTTGGGGTTTTGTTGGCAGAGCTGTTTCAGTAGCAAAGCTGATCTTTATTAATGGAAAACTGCTGCTTGCAGTGAGATGGGAAGGCGCTGGGTGGCTGCAGCAGCGATACATTGTGCAAGGCTTCCAACAAGTCATTTCACAAGGTTTGAGTAAGGTCCTTCAGGTTTTGTTGTGCTGTCCCTTACTGTGTTGTCCACAGGACATCTCTGTGTTTGAAGCAGCTTTAGTGCTAGACTAGGAGAGTGAATAAATGTGCTACCATGGACTCTTGATTTCATTGGGTGTGTCTGTCACTGTGTTTGTGTCAGTACTTTGGAGCTGATGTTCAGTTTCACCCTGAGAAGGCTGATAGAGGGTGTCTTCAGCGCAGGGAGAGGTTGGGCTTGGAGTAGTCTATCTCACCCTCCTTTGAAGTGTGTTTTACCCTGTGCACTTTGGCCCTTGTATGTGAATAGCTGACCTGCCTTCACCCTCACTGCTCTTGCCCTCTCCTGTGTAAGTGCTGTACCCAACTGGCTGGCGATTCTCAGCATTGATCCTGTATGGCTGTGTTTAGTTTCTCTGGCAATTTGTGACAGAGCTACAGCTTCTGAAGAAGCAATGAAGCTGCAAAGAAACTGATTGTTAAACTGAAACTGCAAGGGCAAGGTGGTGTGTTTTATTTAGAGTATTGCCCAGATGCTCTCCAAGACTGAAGACTTCCAGCTTTGACTGCATTTCCTCTCCAGCTGTAGCAGCAGTTGGCAGCAGGTCCTGGAAGCTGATGGTGGCAGAGAGCTGCCCTCCTGACGTGCTGTCTCTGGGAGAGAAACTCTGCAGTGGCTTCTCAAATGTGCATTTCAAATGGTTGTCTTTGGGGCTTTGCTTGAATGTGGCAGGTGGATGCGTTTGGTAAAGCCCCATAACAGCCTGCTTGGGGGAGAATACAGCTTGTTCTCAGAGGGTTCTGTGGAAAGGTGCCTGTGCCACAATGTGCTGCTGGCTGAAGTGACTTCCAACTTTTAGCAGAAGAGAGTGGAAGGAGGTGGTCTCTTTCCAGTGCTGTTTCACTGCTCCTCACAGAAAGGCAGACCCCAAACCCACAGTGAGTGCTGGGAAGGTCCTGACATGGCTGCTGTCCCTTGCTGTCTCCTCTCCTGTTCCAGTCCTGCCCTGGATTGTTGGTGGGCAGGGACAGCCTGGCCCGTGTGTCGGCCAGCTCGGTGCAGCCCTTCCCAGCAGTGCCGCAGTGGGAACCGCGGACGCTGGCTGAAGGGGCAGAGCAGTGTCTGTGCCACTGTGACCCACTTGTGCCGAGGGGCAGCATCCCATGCTGAGCAGCCAGGCAGGGAAAGCACCAACCTCCTGCTGCACAGGCCCTGGTTCAGAGAGGCCACTTTCTTTAATATTGCAGCAGGTTATTGGTAACACCACTTCATATGTGCTTTGAACATGCTATGTCGGTGTGGCCTCGGCACTTGCTTGGAGTTCAAAGCTTCTTATTGAGGGGAGCTCCTCTTATATGCCTGTAGTCATGGACTGCTTGCCATAAACTGCCCAGAGCAGCATCTGTTTCAGCTCTGCTCTGGGGTGTGGAAGGGCGCACAGATCCATCCCCCAGCAGAGTGTGCAGCTGACACAAGGCAAAGGTGTTGGAGCCCTGCCCTGGATGGTGCCTTGGCTGCAGCTGCAGACTCGGCCGCGTTCAGCCAGGGTGAAGATGGGCTGACTGGGGTGGCTGACAATGGGAACTGCCCTCGAGCCCATGGTGAGCATTGCCATGGCACAGCCTCTGCCGGGAGCTGGCCAGAGCCGCTGCCTGGGTCCGCCAGCCCTGGTGCCAAGTGCCAGCACCTCAGTGCTCTGGGCAGAGGGTCCCCACGATCAGGCCCGTGCTGCCGGCCTGAGAGTGCGCTCAATCTCGGCTGCTCCAGCAGGGGAGCCAAGGGGACACCAGTGGAACCTTACCCTGGCCACCAGGTTTGGGAGTGTCACATGCTGCAGAGCTTCTTCTGTGGCAGGGAGGGGTGTCGGGTTCCCAAGTTTCACTCTGAAGCTGCCAGGACTTTGCTCTGGAGCCAGTTCTGTAGCTTGTGTTTTTGCTGGTATTCTCCAGAGGTCAGAGTCACCCTGCAGCCTCCAAACCACAAGGAACCAGTGCTTCCCTGAACATCCTTCCAGCTCCCTTCTGCTGAGCAGCTCTGAATGACTCCAGGTGCTGGGCCCTCAGGTTGGGGCAGGACAGCACTCTGGCAGCAGAAACCCATCTCTCAGTGGCTCCAAAGCAGGACAGCTTGAACCTGGCAGCTGGTTGGAAACCAGAACTACCTCAGGGCCAGTACGGGTCCCTGGCTCAGAACCTTCCTGAGCAGCCATGGAAACAACACCCTGGGTTGTTTACTTTGAGGAATGGCAGGAGCCAGTGAGCATCCCCTCCCACCTGGATGCAGGCAGGAGAACATGGCTGGTGCCCCACTCTGGTGAGGAGCTCTTGGCCATCTCTGCCTGTTGTGTGTGCAAGCAACTGCACAACATAGTCTTACACAGGACTGCTGGAACGTCTGGAACGTGTTCTGCCTTCGCACATTGTAACAGGACCTTCACAGGAGACATAAAGTCACCAAAGAGTTTGCTGCTCTCTCAGAGCTCCCGGATCCAGCAGGTCAAAAAAAGCTGGGAGGTTTTTCACAGCCCAAAATGCACCAGTGTCTCCCTGCTGCTCTCCTCCCCGAACAGCTTGGTCATTTAACTGGGGTTACTCCAAGGCATCGTGTGGCACCAGGACTCGTGTCCACTGCAGCCCGGTGCGTGAGGCCGGTCGGACAGAAGGGCAGGTCTGGTCCCTGCAGGGGAGAAAGCCGCTTGGGCAGGAGAGGGAATGATCCGATGTCAGGGTGTCCGGCTGCTCCAGACAGGGTGAGGAAGAAAAGCAAAGCCATGGGGGCAGCTCTGCTAAGCCAGCTTCTCCCCGAGACAGCCGGGCACAGCTCCCCTCTTCCCAGCTTTAGCCCCTGCTCTGGGGCCCAGCTGCTCAGAGACAGCTTGCACTGCTGGGTGGAGAGTGGGAGCCAGCAGGGGAGGGAAACCTCCCTGGGGAGAACAGGCAGCTCGCAAGCCTTGGTGGTTCTGAACGTGAAGCCTCTGCAAGTCTTCCATGCATGTTTCTGAGTGCAAGCAGGAGGGAAGGGCCTAACCAAAGTCCTGTCTGCCTTGGGACGGACTCTCCCTTTAGATGGGATGGGTCTGCAGTCCCCCCTTTCAAGGGATCAAACAGGCTCTCTTGATCCCAGAGGTAGGAGGAAGCCTGGGTGCTGGGCTCACCAGTCATTGACCATGTTCTGTGCTCTTTGCCAGCACAGCTGGATTGCTGGCCCTGGGGGAGGAGGTTGTGCAGCCTCCCCCACCATTGCAGCACTGCCCACAGGGCCCTGCCGTGGTATGGGAGCAAGGTTTTTATCAGGTCCACACTCTGCTCTGGCCTGGAGACACCTGCTTTGGCTCTGGAGGGGCAGGCAGGGCCAGCAGCTCCTACAGGAGGAGAGCACATCGCACCTCTCCTGCTCCAGTGCAGCTGTCACGGCACTGTCATATGCTGCCACCTCCTTCTGGGGCTGCCTGGGGAAGAGATGTGCTTCTACCCAAGCATTCCTAGAACAAGGGCACGATGGGCTGTGACTGAATGCTGATGGGCGACTTCAGAGCTGTGCAGGGAAGGACGGACAGCAGGGCTTTGCCAGCACCATGCAGTTCCTCTGGAGTTGGGCTCTGCCTGCACTGCAGGTGACTCCTCTTGGTGTTATTCCCATTTGCATGAGGGAGGCTGGGTGGTTTCTCCCACTGCCCCACCGTGATAGAGGCAGGATTTTGGTAATGTGTCAGCCAGAGCACATTGTCCTGCACCCATTGCTCCTGAGAGAACAGAAGTAGTGAAGGGGATAACATTCTTTCCACGCACAACGCAAGCCCATGGAAGGACCTGACTCATGGCAGGAGCTGTCTCCTGCCCAGGCCTCCACCTCCCAACACCACATCTGCAGCCACTCTGCTACAGCACTGCTGCCTCCTGGACCAGACTCCTGAGGGAGGGTGTGCTTCCCACGTGTACCTCAGCAAAAAGACTCCACAGAGCTGGAAGGGCCCAACCTGCAGTTCTGGGTGGGATTGTCAGTGAGGAGGAACCAAAGGTGAACTGCTGGTATGTCCCAAAAGCGGTTCAGAGGCTGCCAGGAAGAGCCAGCAGCACACCAGCCTCAGATCCTGCTAGGAGAGCTTCATCTCAGCCTGCAGCTCCCCCCTGTGCTTTCAGCAGCTGGCAGCATGCAGTAAATCCCAACAGCCTGCTGGGAGCCTCTGGGCAGCCTTCCAGGGGCAGAGCTTAGCTGGTTTCTGTCAATGAAGGGCTACCCTGAGCCTCTGGGGTGGGATCCAGGCATGCGCTGCTTGGCGGAGGAGGGGACTGAGGGCTGCCACTGCCTTAGCTGGGAAGGAGGCAGTTGGGTGCGTGACAGGGCCAGAGCAGGGGCAGGGAACAGCCGAGCTAGCGGTGCCAGTCTGAACAGACAGGGACAATGAACCGCAGATGAATCTGTAGCCTTGGAAGTTGGCACCTCCTGAAACTCTGTCCTGGGTGCTTGTCCAGCCCCCTGCTGGTGGCACGGCCGGACCTGGCAGCATACGGCAGGTTCTTGTCATCCTCCCTGTGCTAAAACTGTACGTGGAAGTGACCCGGCTTGTTTTCCAAGCCAGCCAGAGCCATCTGGGCACAGGCACTGTCGGTGTTCCTCAGCTTCAGCTGTGAGAGTGGGAGGCTCTGAGGGTACTGCAGCCCAGCTCTGCTGCAGCCTCCTCCTGCTCCCACTCCTCGCCATGACCTGGTGGTTTGCAGTTGGGTCAGCCGGAGCCGGTCCCTGTGGTTTCTGCAGGGCCTGCTGCCTGCGAAGTGCAAGCTGTTCCCACTGTGGAGAGGTGCTGGCTGGGGCAAAAGCACCCAGCACACACAATGCAGAGCTTCAGCCAGCTGCTCACCTCGGCTCTTCCCAGGACTTGTCTGTACCCTCCTCCCCACAGCTCCTCATGCTGGATCTCACCTTGGGATCATCTCCTGTGCTGGGACATCTTTGTCCTGCTGGAGGGGGCAAGGCTCCACAACAGACTTGGCATGGGCCCTGCCAAGCCCTTCAGCAAAGCTGGTGGTGCCTCTGTCATAACATGTTTAAAGAAAAAGCAGAAAATGCCAGAGAGAGAGAAGCAGGAGAGGGTTAGAGGAGGAGGAAGGTTTCCAGGTATTCACTGCAACCTGAGGAGCACCGTGGAGTAGGTCGATATTCCAGAAGGACCTTAGCCCTGGTTTCTGTTGACAGACACCCTGCATCGGTGCCCAAAGGCTGTGCTGTGCTGGAGCTCAGGCCAGCTGGGAGCTCGGTGCCAGCCCCACATCTGGCCCAGGCCAGCTGCTTCCAGTGCTTTCAGCACTGGCGCCGCCTTTCTCCATCACCTCACAACCCCTCTGAAGATCAGTGTACCTGGAACACAGATCATTTTGGGGGGGCGCATGGCCTCTGCCAGGGCCGCAGGGAAAAACAAGTCCCAGTGCAGATGCGTCTCCTCCCTGTGAGCAGGGCCAGACCCCCAGCTCACGGCAGGAGCAGCTGTGTGGGCCATGGCCCCTGTGCCACAGGAGGGGCCAGGATCCAAGGAGATGTTTTAGCATTTGTTCCTCACAACTGCCTTAATTGGTGCTAGTTTTCCCCAAGCTGAGCCTATTTTGCCCATCTTGGCAATAAGTGAGCAACCTCCCTGTCTTTACAAAACCCAGGAACTTTCTCATCTTTTCCTGCCCTGCCCTGCTGAGGAGGGGTGGCAAGTGAGCAGCTGAGTGGGAGTCTGGCCGTTAGCCACGTCTGACCCAGCGCCTGCCTCGCACAGGATCCCCCCAGCACCCCAAGGGCCGTAGGAGCACAGGGTCCCCTCCAGCACCGCTGCCTGGCCTGATGCCTCCTGCCTTGAGAAGGGCAGCTGGGCTAGGGCAGGTGCTCTGCTCCAGGGACCCCGGCCAGCTGGGGCTGTGGGGACGCATGGAGAGGCAGTGGCCCCAGCGCTGCCAGGAGGGCAGCTCCTGTGGAGCACACATATTCCAGGCTGAGCCTGGTTTGCTCAGTACCTGTGTGCGATACAAGAGAAGTCTGGGCCTGCCTGCTTGTGTAGAGATGGGAGTGTTGCACAGTCTGGCAACTGGGTCTGGGCCTGGGCCTGGCTGCAGAAAGAGGTGCTTCCCCAGGGACCCTTCCCAATTCAAGGGGCTGTGGTGGTGGAAGGTGGCAGCAGGTCCTCACAGGGTTCTGCTGTAGTGGAAGGGGGCAGCACCAGGAAGTCCACATTGCTGCCCCTCTGCTGCGGTGGGAGGGGGCACAAGGGCCTTACGGGGTGCTGTGGTGGTGACACGGTGGCTCAGGGCTGTGGTCCCTGTGCTTGCGTGCAGCAAGAGGGGTCTTGGTGGCTGTGCTGGGCGCTGCGGGCATTGCAGTGCCACTCTGAGTGCCCAGTATGTGCTGTGCCCGCAGTGTACGTCGTGGAGGAGCGGCGCAGGGACGACGCGGGGGAGAGCGCCTGCCTGACGGCGTGCTGGACCGCGCTGTGCTGCTGCTGCCTCTGGGACATGCTGACCTGAGTCTCCTGCTTTCCCCGAGCCGCCGGGCCCCGCTCCCGTCCCGACCGCTTCAACACTGCAATCACTGCTCTGCTTTGCACAGCCCAGGGTTCCGTCTGTCAGTCCGAGCGCCTCGCGGGGTGGGCGTGCGCTCCTTTATTGTAGTGAAGGAAAAAAAATACCTTTTTAACGTTTCTAAGACTTTTGTTGTAACTTTGAAGAATGCACTCGTGGCATGTTTCAGCCCGAGGTGTTCTGATGAAATGTCTATTTATCAGTTGAGATTTTCCTAGTCCTACACATGGAGACATATGCAATAATTAAAACCAACAGTTGATTTTCTTCGCCAGGTCCCAGCTGTTTCAATAAAAATGTCCCGTAGAGGGTGCGCTGTGCCCAGTACTGCCTGTCCTCAGCCTCCCACATGCACTGGCTGCAGCAGCCATGCCACATCTATGCCACAGGATCCAAGCCTCACCTGGTGCCTGGCACTGCTGGGTGATTTCCTGCAGTAAACGGGTACTGTGAGTGCGTGGCAGAAAGGTAGAACCCGTGTCGGGCACCACCCCGTGCAGGGCAGCTCCATTGGCTTTCCATCCCAGTGTGTACTCAGAGCTGGAGACACAGGTCCCCTTCTCAGGCCAGGGCTTCTCCAGCAGATCCAGAGCCAGGGAAGCATGTGCTGAGCTGCTGTGTGTGCCAGCAGCTCTGGAGGGAGGATTGACACTGCTGAAGGGTACTGAGCAGTGATCACTGCAGAGCACGGGCTGGCAGGGGGAGAAATTAATGAGTAAGAAGAAATGAGGTCATGGATTAAATGCCAAGGGTTTTCCAGCCACAGCCCTTCCTGCACAGCAGGCCAGAGGAGTGATTGGCTTCTGTCTACAGAGGAGCAGGGAAGGGGATGCCCCCCCCCCAGCTGCCCTCTGCCCCAACACTGCTGTGCTCCCTGCCCCAGGAGCAAAGCCGATCCCAGCAGGCTGACACACACGGGCTGGAGATCATCCAGGGAACTGGTGTCCCTCTGCTGCAGGGGTCTCTGCCCTGCTGTCTCTCCCTGGCAGCGTGGCAGCAGTTGGGTCTCAGCAGGGTGGGCCCATGGACAAAACAGACTGTTTCACTGCCTCATGCCTGGCCTTACCTTGCTTCACACTCATCCCTTCCCTCCACCCCTCATCCCAGCACGACCCCCCCACTGCTCCCTGGAATGGCCTTGCTGGGAAGGAGCGCTCCCCCCACACACACACCCCCCACCCCACGCAGCTCCTTCCAGCCCTGGGCCAGGGCTCAGCCAGGGGCAGGAGCTGCTCTGAGGACATTCGCTCCTGGCCTCAAGTGTAGCAAGGGCCAAGGACTCAGGAGTTTCCAACACCCATCATAAAGACCACCACAGATCATAAAGACCACCACAGTGGCCGGACCTGGCCTCCCATGGTGCCAGCAGCTCTCTGTGCTTGGGGAGGAGCCCCCCCAATTGGTTCCAGCCACCTGGCACCGTGCAGCTGCCGGGGAGGGGGGGGGGGGGGGGGGGGGGGGGGGCGGGAAATCAGGCTCCAGATGCTGGAGCAAAGCAGCCTCCAGCAGCCCCCAGCGAGCTGAGATGCAGCTCTGGGACGGGGCTGAGGCTCAGTCCAACGTGGTGCAGGCAACCCCAGCACAGAGATGTCCCTGTCCACCACCCAAGCTCCGGATATGGCACCAAGGCTTCACCCACCGCTGCGCCCTGGCTGGGAGCTGCCAAGTACAGGAGCTGCGCCAGGCAGAGGCACATGAGACACCTTGTGGCCTGCAATGGGACAAGGCCCCTCAATCCAAGAGATCCAGTGGGAAGGGAGCCTAAGTGATGCCCAGTAGGTCACTCCAGGCACAGCACGGGGTCTGCCAGCCCCACCCGCAACCCTGGAGGAGCACGTGGGCACCATGGCACAGGCATGGAACCCACCCCACAGACATGCAATGCACCACCAGCTTCCCCCTCTCTCTCCCAGCACTGTCCCTGCAGAAGCCTCAGCCCAGGCTGCACCCATCCCTGAGAGTGCCCCCCAGCAGCACTCCAGATGGTCTTTCGGAATCAGGGGTTGATGCCTGGGAGTGGGACACATTGTGGGATCCAGGGAAAAGCTGTTTGTCCTTGTGCAGGACTTGCTAGGGCTTGTTTAGCAGAGGAGCCTAAGCGAGAGGTGATTCTGGGAGGAACAAGTGTGGAAAAGCAGTGAAGTGTGGGGTCAAAGGGACTGGCTGGGAGTAAATGTCCAGCATGTCGGTTCTTGTCCAGTGCCAGAGCAGCACAGTCTGTCTGATCCCACAAAATTCCTCTCAAACCCTATCCTAGGTGAGGGCTCCCTGCTGAGTGCACCGGGGATCGCCCCACGGGCCCCACTTCCATAGGGCAGCGCCGGCTGCCAGTGCTGCCAGCAAAGCCAGAACAGCCAGCAAGGTGCCAGCCCAAGAGCATGACAGCACCCGTGTGTCTACAGGGTGAGAGCATGGGGGGCTGGCAGCAGGACCTGGATAAGCCTGCCTGGCTCCAAGACCCCAGGGAGCAGCTGACAGGAGAGATGTCCCTGACAGCTCCAAAGGCAGGGGCGGGTGAGGCCAGGCTGGTGCACTGCGAGCATGAAGCACAGGGTGGCAATGGCCCTCCACGAGCTGTCTGTGCGCTGGTGCTTGCCAGGAGGAACCAACCCCTGGCACACCAGGAGAATAAATGAGCTCTCGAGGGTGAGGGCTACGGCTGCTTGAGAGCAAAGCAGGATTCTCGGCCCTCACCCCAAATCCCCCTACTGCCTCCATCACACCCTGCTGCAAGGTGGCAGGCAGAGGAAAGCGGCTCAGGCTTCACAGCAGCGTTTTATTGGAACCACAGGCAGAGCTGCCCAAACCCATCCTGAGCCAAGAACCGCATGGCTACTGCGCCCTTCGTGCCATCAGCATCTCCCGGATGTTGTCTTCTGCCTCCTTCATGCTCCGCTCCAGGTATGACTTCTTCTGCTGCAAGGCAAAAAACCCAGAGCAGAGTTAGGGTTCCCCTAGCCCCACAGCTCTCCCAGCGTGAGGGCAGGGTGGTTCATCTCCAGAGGTACCTGGCACTGTTAATATTTAGCCTGGACAATGTTTACACAGACTGGATTTTGGAGTTGCCAGGGCTGGAACAGCAGAGCTGCAGTAAGTGGGATACGTTAACTGCAGCGAGGAAGGAAAAGGAAATTGGATCCTGTAATGCTTGGAGCCCAGAGGGGAATCACTATGCTGAGGCCTCCTTATGGAGACAATGGCAGAAATACTTTTGCACTCAGGTGAAAAAGGCTTTTTCCCAGCTGGGCCAGTTTTCTAAACCCAGACCCTCCCTTCTATCAGAAACTCCCTGGCATCATCACTAAATCCATGTGTTTCCTTAATCATCTTTAATTAGGCTCAACTTGGCAGGGAAGCAGCTCCAAGCTGTTCATCCCAAGACAGGAATTCAGCATGCAGCAATTTTCCCTGCTCGCCTGGGCGCTCCTGGGTGACTGGAAAAATCACCACTTGCTCTCTGGACTATTTTCTCTGGGTTCCCAAACAACAGACACAACAGTCCCCGCTGGAGGCCAGGCTTGCAGAAGGCGTTGCGGCGGGAGCGCAGGTGGCCATCACTGCTGGTGCCAGACCCGCTCTGGTAGGTAGGGCACCACTCCCAGTGCATTTGGGCCCAGACTGGGCCTGTGCAGGGCTGCGGGGAGAGGCACTGGGGCAGCACCCACTGCTCTGCCCGCACAAGGTGCCCTCTAAGCAAAGCCAACCTGGGGCTGCTGCAACACAATGCCCTGGGACCCCACGGCGGGTACAGGCACACACCGAACACCTTCCCAAGGCCAGCAGCTCCATGGAGCTCAGCCCAAGACAGGCTCGGTACCAACAAGCACTGGCAGGATTATTGTTAAGTTACAGGAGCCTGGGCCCCAAGCAGAGCATCCCCCAGCCCCAGGCAGAGGAGCCCCGCACGGCAGGTACAACCTCCAAAGTCCAAGCCAGCAAAAGGGCTACAACAAGGGTCCCCACTGCAAGAGGAAGGAGTAGGAACCCTTGTGCTCTGGGGCTCTTCCGCAGGTGCCTGGAGTGGAGCAGCACCTGAGGGCACAGGCAGCATCCAAGGTGTGGATGCCCACCCTCTGCCTGTGGGGCACAGGCTGGGTGGGTGGCTGTGTGTGAACTGAAGGATGTGGCTGCTGTGGCTGCACCAGGACTGCAGAGCTGATGCTGCCCCAACTCCTCTGAACCCCCAGGGAGTCGGGACCCACCACACTGAAGGAAAGCACATCAGCAGAGGGTCAGTGCTGCTGCCATTGCTGTCCCTCCACTCTCTCAAGGACCTGCTGTGACAATTCCATACACCCAGATGAAATGCCCAATCCATGAGGACATCTCTTCCCACCCCGCTCCCAGACACTGAAGGGCTTTTATTTGAACAGTCAAAGTTATTAGCAGCGGCCAGGGCTGTGGGTATGGTAAAGGGCTCCTTGTCCTGCTCCTGCAGTGCTGGGCACGTGGGAGCCCTCTTGCTTACAACAGCTGCTTTCCAGGAACCAGTGGGGAGAGGAGGCATAGTGTGGGTTCCTGCTGCCACCACAGCACTCCCACACTGCCCGGGCAGACAGCGAGCTGGTTCACATCAACAGAGTTGAAACCTGAAAGCTGCGAGAGGAGACAGCTCCTGAAAAACTTGCATGGGTCTGAGCTCCACCGAGCTCTTCTGACTGCAGGAGAGGGCAGAGCTGGCTTCTGGGCATGCATTTGGTAATCAAATATTTTCTTTTATGCAACTAAATGGGTTGATGAAAGGGCTCCAGCTGCCTGCCCACTCCAAGGCCCCTGTACCCACCAGGCAGCAGGAGACCTTTCCAGGGAGCAGCCCTGCAGCCGACTGGCCCAGCAGTGACACAGGAGAGCCGGGCAGCCCTGCTGCCATGCAGGGACACCTCCACTGTGATCCACGGCTGGGATCATGGTGGGATTTCCAGCATCCTATTAGGAAGCCATCTGGGCCCCAGTTCCTCAGAGTCAAGGGAGCCAGAGCACCAATGTGGCCCAACAGAGGGCAGGAGCACTCGTGGCTGCCCACTCCTGCGCAGCGCTGGCTCTGCGAGAGCAGGGAGCTGGAGCTACACAGCTCATGGCAAAGGAACGTGGATTAATGCCATTCCTTTCCTGTAGCACCACCTGTGGTTCCAGGCAGGTGAGGATTCAGGGAATTTGCATTTCCCTCCATCACATTCTCAGTCACTGGTTTCTGGGGCAAGAGGTTCTGGGCTGGTCCTGATGCTTTCACTCCTTCGTATCAAAAGGAGGCTACAGGGAGACGCATCCCTGGGCCCACAGAGCATCCCTTGGGTGTCAGGAGGAACCCTGGGGGGCTGCCAAGTTCCTGAGCTCTCCTGCAGGCCAGTAGTGCTGGAGACAGGACTGCAACAGTTCCCATTTTGACTGAGGGCCCAGATCAAAGGACAATGAGGAGCGGTTGGTCACCACATTTTCTGAGACACGTGGCAGAAGCATGGAGTTCCTTCCTGAGGAGCTGCGTCTCAGTTTCTGCTTCGGTAATCACAGAGGAGTGAGCAGGAGCTTGTGTGCAAACCCCTCTTCACCATGATTACTGGGGTCTAGACAGGAAATGCTGTCTCTCCTGGAGCTGTGAGCAAGCTGGCCGACACCCGCACCGCCTCCACAGAGCCTGGTCTGACAGCGCAGCTCAGCAGCCACAGTCACACTGGAGGCTGCTCCGGTCCAGCCGGCTCTGCCAGGCTGGTGGGATCTGCTCCCGGCAGGGAGGAACACCACTGCAGGCTCCCCAACCCCACCTCTCTGAGCTTCCCTGAACACACAGCTCTCCTTGGCACTCAGTGTTGACTTGCAGCCCCAGTTAACCCCACGCCCACTGACCCCACATTCTGGGCCAGCCTGTGGCTGTGAGCTTTTATTTCAGCACCCCATTTGCTCCGTGTATTTTCCTGCAAAGGTGCCCTCACTGCTCCCACTGTTTGTTCTCTGGCGCCTGAGCCAACAGGAGGGCAGCTACAGCCAATTTCCAGTGCAATGCCAGAACTGGACAGTGGGGTTTGGCCCCAGTGAGGCTGCTGCTCTGATGTTACAACTACACCAGTAAGTCAGTCCAGTGCCCACTAGGCAGGAGCCCAGCAGGACAGAGCCACAGAACCATGGAATGGGTTGGGTTGGAAGGGACCTCAAAGCCCATCCAGTTCCAACTCCCTGAGATGGGAAGGGACACCTCCCATTGGATAAGGGGGCTCAAAGCCCCATCAATCCTGGCCTTGAACACCTCCAGGGATGGGGCAGCCACAGCTTCTCTGGGCAACCTGGGCCAGGGCCTCTCCACCCTCACAGCCAAAACAGTTCAGATGTCTGCTGGAAGTATAACACAGCAGAAAGGAAACAGTCTAGGAGGTTCATCAAGTGTATGGAAGATAACTTCCTGACACAACTGGTGTGGGGGAGGTGACTGTTGGAGGACGCCTGGGGAACAGTCATCATGAGATTGTCGACAGAATTCTCAGTTCTTGGAGCAGTAAGGAGGGGGGTCAGCAGAACTGTCACCTTGGACTTCTAGAGGGCAGACTTCAAACTGATTAGAAGGCTGCTTGATAAAGTCCAGTGGGAGATGGTTCTAAATGACAAAGGAGTCCACGAGGGCTGGATGCTCCTCAAGAAGGAAGTTATGGTGGCACAAGAGCAGGAGACCTCCATGTGCTGTAAAATGAGTCGGCAGGGAAAATGCCCAGCTTGGCTTAACAGAGAGTTCTGTGTTGGTCTAAGGGAAAAAAGGAAAATATATGAGCTTTGAAAGAGGGGACAGGCTTCCCAGGAGGACTATAAGGAGCAGGTGAGATCACGTTGGCAAAAAATTAGAAGGGCTAAAGCCCAACTGGAACTCCAGCTGGCCAGTTCAGTGAAAGACAATAAGAAACCTTTCTTCAATTTATTAACAACAACCAAGGAGGACCAAGGAGAATCTCCCTCCTTTACTGGATGCAAGGGGAATGGTAGTAACAAAGGATGAGGACAAGGCAGAGGTACTCAACACCTTCTTTGCTTTGGTCTTTAATAGGAAGGCAGATGTTCTCTGGGCTCCAAACCTCCTGAGCCAGAAGACTGGGAAGGCAAACCCTCAATGTTCCAAGAAGACTTGGTTAAAGACCTACTTGGCCAATTAGATGTCCACAAGTCTATGGGGCCAGATGGGACACACCCAAGGATATTGAGGGAGCTGGAGGAGGTCCTTGTCTCCTGGAAGGAGGATCCGGGGAATTACAGGCCTGTCAGCTTGACCTCAGTACTGGGAAAGGTCCTGGAGCAGATCACACAGAGTGCTATCACACAGCACATGCAGGACAGCCAGGTGATCAGACCCAGGCAACATGGGTTTGTGAAAGGCAGGTCCT
Organism: Tapera naevia; assembly: GCA_033556795.1. Classification (NCBI taxonomy): domain Eukaryota; kingdom Metazoa; phylum Chordata; class Aves; order Cuculiformes; family Neomorphidae; genus Tapera; species Tapera naevia. Next base: position 4,351,107 of record JAUMJJ010000027.1, on the reverse strand, counting down.
GCCAGACCAACACGATCTCCTCCTATGACAATGTTACCCCGTTAATGGACGAGGGAAAGGCTGTGGATGTGCTGTACCTGGACTTTTGTAAAGCCTTTGACACCATTTCTCTCAGTATTCTGATTGAGAAACCGGCTGTCCTTGGCCTGGACAGGCACAGCCTCTGCTGGGTGAAAAACTGGCTGGATGGCCAGGCCCAGAGGGTGGTGGGGAATGGAGATCAACCCAGTTGGAGGCTGGTCACAAAGTGGTGTTCCCCAGGATTCAGTGTTGGGGCCAGTCCTTCCCAATATCTTTATTAATGACCTGGATGAAGGGATCGAGCGCACCCTTAGCAAGTTTGCAGATGACACCAAGCTGGGTGGCAGTGTGGATCTGCTTGAAGGAAGGGAGGCTCTGCAGAGGGATCTGGACAGGCTGGATCGATGGGCTGAGACTAACGGGATGAGGGTCAACAAGAACAAGTGCCGAGTCCTGCACTTGGGACACAACAACCCCCTGCAGTGTTACAGGCTTGGGGAAGAGTGGCTGGAGAGCTGCCTGAAGGAGAAGGACCTGGGGGTGTTGATTGACAACTCGCTGAATATGAACCAGCAGTGGCCCAGGTGGCCAAGAAGGCCAATGGCATCTTGGCTTGGATCAGCCATGGTGTGGCCAGCAGGACAAGGGAGGTGATTGTGCCACTACACTCAGCACTGGTGAGGCCACACCTCCAGTACTGGATTCAGTTCTGGGCCCCTCACTCCAAGAAGGACATTGAGGGGCTGGAGCACGTCCAGAGAAGGGCGACGAGGCTGGGGAAGGGGCTGGTGAACAAGTCCTACGAGGAATAGCTGAGGGACCTGGGGTTGTTTAGTTTGGAGAAGAGGAGGCTGAGAGGAGACCTCATCACTGTCTAGAACTGCCTGAAAGGAGGCTGTGGCAGAGCGAGTGTTGATCTCTTCTCTCAAGTGACAGGTGATAGGACAAGGGGAAACGGCCATAAGTTGCACCAGGGGAGGTTCAGACTTGATATTGGGAAGAATTTCTTTACCAAAAGGGTGGTCAGGCCCTGGAACAGCTGCCCAAGGAGGTGGCTGAGTCACCATCCCTGGGAGGTGTTTAAAAAATGGGTGGATGAGTTTTTGAGGGACGTGGGTTAGCGGAGGATGGGTGAGGTTGGACTCAGTGATCTCAAAGGTCTTTTCCAACCAGAAGATTCTATGATTTCTCCCAAAGATCTAATTTCAATCTCCCCTCTTTCAGCTGAAAACCATTCTCCCTCATCCTGTCCCTGCACTTCCTGATCAAGAGCCCCTCCCCAGCTTTCTTGGGAGCCCCTTTCAGTACTGGGAGGCTGCTCTAAGGTGTCCTGGCAGCCTTCTCCTCTCCAGGCTGAACAACCCCAACTCCCTCAGCCTGTCCTCATATGGGAGGTGCTCCAGCCCTCGGACCATGTTTGTGGCCTCCTCTGGACTCACTCCAAAAGCTAAATGTCCTTCCTGTGCTGAGGATTCCAGAACTGGACACAGGACTCCAGATGGAGTTTCACCAGAGCGGAGCAGAGAGGCAGAATCCCCTCCCTCGTGCTGCTGCTCCCACTGCTTTGGATGCAGCCCAGGACTTTCTGGGCTAGGAGTGCACATTGTTGACTTACGTTGAGCTTCTCACCCACCAGCACCCCAAGTCCTTCTCTTCAGGGCTGCTCCCAATCCATTCTCCACCAAGCCTGGAACTGGCAGGTACAGGACCTTGCCCTTGGCCTTGTTGAACAGCATGAGGTTCACACAGCTCCACTTCTCCAGCCTGTCCAGGTCCCTCTGGATACATCCCCTCCCTCCAGTGTGTTGACCACACCACTTGGTGTTGTCAGCAAACTTGCTGTGGGTGCACTGAATCCCACGTGGCAGCACATGGGCCCTGTACAGCAAAGCCACTGACTTCAGAGGCCGCACAACCCACGAGCTGCAGATTCTGAGCTCCTAACCGCTCCCTCCTCCCTGATCTTGCAGCCTCTGGCCAGACAATGTGGTGATCCAAACCAGCAAGATTCCACTGAGGGAGTCCTGGAGCCTGAGGGCAGACTGAGAAGGAAGCTGTGTTTTGGGAACGGGAGAGGGTGAAAGTGACACATGCCACTCTGCTCTCCAGAAAGCCCAAATCCAAGGGCCAGGCTCTGCAGCAGGGCCAGGCAGAACATCGAGGCACTGGTGTTGCCCCAGCACTCACCAGAAGAGCGTCGTCAGGCAGCGAGGGGGTAAACACAGATGGCACAGCAGGAAGATGCTGGGCTGTCAGCTGATGGCTCCAGCTGCAGCGAGGCCAGTTCCTCCTCCTGGTTTACCACTGCCACATCCACTTGCTGGAGATGTATTTAGCACCCTGCAGAACAAAATCTTTGAGTGTTACTGAAACTGCAGCTTCTGAGTGCCGGCCGAGCTGGGGTAGCGAGTGCCGCAGCCTTCGGAGGGCTGAGAAATGCCATGTTGTTCCCATCACAGTAGCTCCCACACAGGGAGGAATGACCTGAGGCTGCAGGTCCTGGCAGAGTGCAAGAAGCCTATCCACCACAGAAGTGAGGAAGGGAGCTAAAGGCACCTTGATGGTGGCTGAAGGCATGTGGGAAAGTATCAGGATTTGTAGCTACACATTTCCAGGTGAAAGAGGGGAGACTGAGATGAGATCTTTGGGAGAAATGTTTTACCTAGAGAAGTGGTGGCTGCCCCATCCCTGGAGGTGTTCAAGGCCAGGCTGGATGGGGTTTGGAGCCCCCTGATCCAGTGGGAAGTGTCCCTTCCCATGGCAGGGGGGTCGAACTGGATGGGCTTTGAGTTCTCTTCCAACCCAAATCATTCCATGATGCCATGAATCTAGGACAGGTCAGTGAGGTCTGGGCCATCCACTGAACAGCTGATAGGGTGCAAAACTGAAGAAGATGCTTCCAAAAAGCCTCCAGTCAATGCCTCCCAGCCTGTAGTTTCACAATTCCTTTAAGCTATTCCCAGTGCCAACAGCAGCCACCTTCCCTGGCCAGGACTTGAAAGGGCTGCAGCACTTGAAAGCAAGACAAACCACAAGCTTGATGTTCTGTTTGAAAACTTGCTCAGAAGGAAGTGCTCTCACCTAAATCTGCTTTCTGCAAGCTTTGCATGTGAATGCCTGCCTGGCACTGAGAGGGAGGCCGCAAACTACGGCTCTGCCCACCAAACACAGTGGGATTTCCAGTGTCCCAGGTTTGGAAGCTGTTTGGGCACCACTTCCTCGAGGTCGAGGGACACTTAAGCACCAACGTGGGCTGGGGTTGGGCAGGAGCACTCATGGCTGCCATAGCCTATGCAGATCCATGCTGCAGGACAAGAACTATTCTCTGGGCAGCAGAGCTGGCCCCTCCAGGTGGTGCTCCCAGCTGGGTTCCAAGGCTCTCCTTCCACCAAGCCTGGCCTTTAACTCTCCCCTCCCAGGTCTTGACAGCTTTTCCTGCCTCCAAGCCTTCCTGCAGCCTTCCTGACCCAGGTGTTTGCGGCAAGGTGCTGACCTGTGTGGGGGCTCAGTCCTGCTGTGTAGAATTTTTATCTCCCCTGTGATCAGAGATGTAGCCAGAGCCAGACCAGCTGCCCAGGCAGCCCCATCCAACAGGCAATGCGCACTGATCTTTCAGGAAGCCTTCCCAGGAAGAAGGGCAGCTATGCAGCCCCCAGACCCAGCTGCCTCTCTGCTTTGCCTGCATATGGAGCACAAGCTCTTGGCAGCGCCAGCCTAACTGACCCCAGCCAGTGCTACGCCCAGCAGCACCCACGAGCCATCCCTCACTGTGCTTGCTCCTTACTGACATGCTCTGGCGTGTTGAGCCTCTGCCCTGCTGGTTATGGCACAGGTGATGCCATAAATACACACCCCTGCCACAAGCCGTAGCACGGCTCTCCCGGCACTTCGGGCCCTGTCACTTGCTGCCTCACCAGCTCCACACTATTCGCTTTTGGCAGCAGCTGTGGAAATACTGGATTTAATGCAAATCCAATGACAGCTCACACCCCACAGAATAAAGGGAGTTGTGGTTAACAAGGAGACCCACGGCCTTTTAGACATGGCAGGAAGTCACCTCCTGCCTAAGCCTCCCACCTCTGCTCCCATTGCATCACGATGCTTGCAAGGCCTGTGCGTTGCCAGAGAAGCGCAATGACGCACCCGGACCTTACATTCCTGGCAGATTAGAATCTACGGATTCCACAGCAAGAAAAAAACTATTAATCAGCTCCTCTTGGACAGGTTTTCAATGATCAAAGCAACACATTTCCCTAGTGCTGTGATTTAGACACATGGAGCTGCCCCTGGCTGGAGCCACGCGCCTGCGGAGCCTTGTCTGGAGCTGGTAGCTCAGCATGGCGTTTCGCAGTGTGCACGCCCCGTGCCAGCAGCCAAAGCAGCTTCTGCTCTCCACAGGGAACCAGTTCTCAGCAGCCAGGGGTTATCCACGATGTGTCACGCCTCGTGCACACAGGTGGATTTCCTGTTTCAAGCAGTGCTTTCTCATTCAGCACCTCCTTCTTTTGCTCTTTGAATTCCACTTCTCCTCAGCAAGAGAACATAAACCCAAACAAAAATGTTGCCATGGAAATTTAAAGAGCTCATTTTGGAACGTACCTTCTCATCTCAGCCTTTTTAAAAATAAAACTGTTTCTCTACAAAACTGTTTTACATTCAACTTGTGCGAATGAGAGGAGCTGACAGGTCCTTTCCCAGAGAACACCTCCCTCCCCACAGCTCACACCATGCTTGGCTACCAGCCAAGAGATGCTGGCATCCCACTCTTGCTCTGTGAAGACTTTGTCGAGGAATGCTGCAGAGTCTTCAGGCATGATGTAGTGCCTCAAATAGGAGCCCTGATACAGCTCATCTTGTGACACCGTCCCAATAAACCTGTTAGCCAAGAGCTTCTGTATATCCCAAGTTAACCCAGGCCATTTCTGGCATTCCTCAAGAAGTCTGTGTGCACGCTCTTCAGGATCAGCAGATCCTGAGATAGAGCTGGAAGCACACACTTGTCTGGGGAAGGATCCTCCCTGCAATGAAAGCGAAGCTGTACTGCCTGCAGGCTGCAGGCCTGGCACCAGCACGCGAAGCCCTCGCTCCTGAGGCTGCTGCTGCTCTTGGAGTGGCTGGAATTGCCCAAACCACCCTTGCACAGCGAGCCATCATCACCTGCACCACAAACATTCTGGCCATCCTGAGATCATGGAAGATGCTATGCCTAGGACATGCACTCTGTTTCACAGGGTTTCACTTGGAACCACAAATGGGAAGGAGGGGGACTTGCTGCCCAGAATCCGGTTGCTTCTGCTTCGGAGAAACTGAAATGGTGGCACATAGAGGGGGTGGGGTGGCTCTGCCGGCAGCCCTATGCCCAGCACTGGTCCTCACCCCTGCAGCACTGGGGCAATGGGAATCACCATGCTACAGCAACCATCAAATATTTAGAGACACTTGAAGGCTTTCAAAGCAGAGTTATTGCTGTCACGAAGTTGCCCAGAGTTTCCTCAAGAGTGAGAGTGCTGCAGTAAGAAAGGGAGCCCAGTTGGCTGCTGACAGAAACACAATGATGCCATTTACCTAAGAGAAGTGATGACTCAGATCCCTGGGTTTTCCCTTAGCCATTCTTTCCAGAAGGTAGTGGGGACCCTCAGTCACTTCAAAACCATCTAGATTGAAGTGAAAAAGAGAAGACATCAAGCATACAAGTACACTGCAAACTCAGAAAGGTCTTTAGAAACACCTGCCTAAAGAACGGCTGGTGCAAATCCACCTTGATTGTGGATTCATCCTACCTACAGCCAACCAGCAGGGCTCCCCCCATCCTAATAGCAGCGCCTGGAAACCCTAAGCACTACACTCTAGAAAAGTGAACTTGTGAAAGCATCCACTGCTTTCCACGCTTTGTACCAAACAAGGCCACCTTCAAGAGAAGGAGGCGCCAGGTATCGGGTTGGAAAGCCTGCCCACACCCTGCACAGAGCTATCGGCGCTGCTGCAGGACAGCTCTGGAGGTGGAGACAACAGCTCTCTGTGACCGGGAAGTGATCAAGAATTCCAGGGAACTCCTGCACCCAAGCCTGGTGTTAACCACTACAAAAGGCAGCCAGCTGGGAACCTTTCAGTAGGTGGCAGCAGAAATACATTATGGACCCATATTATTCCTTTTGGACACCCCCTCCTTGGGAAAACTCCCTGGTTAGAGTAGTTTTTGGGGCACATCGCTTCAGGTCAGACACTGCACCTTCACAGGACAGCAGACAGCAGAGTCAGGTCAAACACAGTGAACGTCAGAAGAAGAAACTCACCCAGATTCTGAAAACCCCCACACCTGGCTTTGGCAGAAGTGTCCCTCACCAAGCTACCTCTTGAAATACACGGCGAGTTCCCCAATCTGGCGCTTTGGTTCCTATGGCCCTGAAGAGCCTGTACAGCTCATCAAAATGCCTTCGAGCACGAGGACTCCTGCAAACTCACACCATACCATTCATCTCCCACAGTCCCAGCCAAACAAGGCTGTTTTAACAGAAAAATTACTTCCACAAATTCCAAAGAGTCAACAAATCAGCAACAAAAATGGGATGGAAGATCCCAGCTAACTGGAACGTCTCTAATTCAAGACACCCTGGACCTCAGCTGCCTCGCAGGCAGAAAGCAGCCACATCCTCACTAGGAACACGTTGTCAGAGAGAGGAGCAGAGTGGCAGGGCAGGCAGGAAGCTGTGACGGGTTCCCGCATACCTGGCGAGCAAGGTGTGGCTTTATGAAGCTGACTCAGGGTTGGGTCAGGTCTCCTACACGCAGGAGCACGCTTTCCAAATAATCGTTTCCTGTTCTCCCCAGGCGAGACAGAGGAGATGGGGGCAGGACTGAGGTTTATCGGGCACAGATATTCCCCCTCCCTCGAGCGGCTCAGCACAAAGGCCAGCAAGGAGCAACGCTGGTGACTCAGGCCAGGACAGCAGCACTGGGGTTGTGACTAACGATTACTCATGCGAGGAGGAATTCGGAGAGGGATACGCATCCAGCTCAGCGCAGTTGCTTTGGATATGTCTCCAGCCATCAGTACAAAGGAGAGCTTTGATAATGAATCAGACCCTGGTTTAAAATGACAAAGCCAGACTTATCTACCAACTTTGTTTTAAAATGATTTCAGTGTAATCATAAAAGCAGTTTAATGCTAATCAGGGGAAACAAGCAACCTTTTCAGAGCCAGATGACTAAGTGTAAGCTCCTGGATGGACAAAACCATTTAGACACAGCAGAAGTGGTTTTTTTATTAATGCATAATGTACTTCACTTTCCCTTAAATCATAAAGAAATGTGAGCACACTGGCAAATTTTGCTTCAAAAGCTTTTCCCATCAGATTTTTTACATCAGAGCAATGCCCGCCCTCCCTCACCCCTCCCCCGAAAAAATAAGTCCTCAAATGAGTTCTGGAATACATTTAATTTGAAAGCTTCTCTATAACTAGCTTCTAAAGGGGTTAAAAGGAAGCAATCAACACCCATGTTAATGATTTTCCTGCTTTTAAAATCTACAATTATCCATCTAAAAATAAAGGTAGGAACAGTGCAAATAAAGAGTCAGCAAATTCCAGTTCTCCCTCCATGAAGTCTTTGCCCTCCCAGCTATTTTGTGTGCTTACTTGGCAGTCTGCACTGCAGGAAAGACTAACGAAGAATTACTAATTAAGCAGATGCTGGCAAAAAATCTAGGAGTTTTAAAACTTGTGGTGGTGAATGATTGCTCCAAAGGAGAGAGCCAGCCTTGCACATGCACACCCGAACCCGTGCGCTGTTACAAACACGTCATTCCACCACCAGCATCACCTACATCCACTCTGCATACGTGTGGTGAGATGCTGAAGTGTTTATAATGCCTTCCTGGGACTAAACCAGAGGGAGACGCTTTCGGAGAGCTGGGAATCCCCTCTCAGTGTGATGATTTCTCCTTTCTGTGCATCTAAGATTACAAAGCCATGTTTTGCAACCAGTGACTTTTGCACTGTTTCACACAGGACAAGCTGTTTGCGCAATCCTGAAAGCAGAACATAGTCTTATTTGATCTTTATCTGCCATAGGAACAAGAACCAGTATCTAAAAAAATATACCTTCTTGCTTGAGATGACTGAAGAGCATTTGTTCCCTTGGAAAGCTACAAGGTGTTTGCTGTACACCGTCCGCTTTCCTTTGTCTGGGATGAGAGATGATGTGATTTGGATAAAAGAGAAATAGCATCAAAAACACATTAAGTAAAGCTGTAGCAACATAGTCCATCTGCTGTCCACACTAGTAACAAGCGACAAGACAGACTGTAAGGCTTAAAACAGAGAAGTAAGTTCAAGTCAGTGATTCATCACAGCCTAGAAAGCAAGGACTAAGGCTGGTTACTCATATTCCCATCAGCAGAGGTGGTTTAAGGGACAGAAAGGATTAGATCAGCATTTGCTATGCCCCAGCCCCTCCAGTATTCACCTTACATTTGTATGGTCCCAGACCAGTATCAGAGGGCTTCTCTGCAAAGAATGATTCCATCCTCACAGTGTTAGCTGTGTCCATTACACTCTCAACCTTCTCTTTTATTATTTTAAACCCTACTTTTCTCATTGTGCAGAGTATTCTTAATTTCAAAAACAAAGAACAAGAGAGTAGGTTCTCATCCCTGTAAGATAGCCAGACCTATGGAGAGACCAAAGAGATCTGGCTGCTCCCTTCTTCCAAACAAGCACCTCCACGGAGGGCAGAGCAGTGCTGGCAGCTCTGCCCAGGCTGTGCTCCACTCTCCGATATGAGGGCCTGCGGATGCTTCCCAGCTGGCAGCAAGCTTAGCTGGGCAGCTGTACCATCCATGGCTTCAACAAGCAGGCAGAGCTGCCAGATTTACAGCCTGAAAAATCAGGAATGAGTCCTCAGTGAAGGCACAGACTCACGCCTAGATGACCAAAGCCAACAGAGACAAGATGAAACACATTTTCCAGGAACATCACCAAGTCCAAATGTCCATGCCCAGAGGGACCTGCCCAGACACCTGCAGTTGCTGCAGACACCCAAAGCCGTCCAAGAGAAGGCTCCCAGCTCATTCCCACACCAATCGCCACAGTCTGGGAAGCTCCCACAACTTCCTCCTCCGTGCAAGCCCAAAAGTTAATCCTACATGTAAAGCTCACTTCCACACTCCACCTCTCCCACCATTTGTCCAGCCTCCTCTATAGCAAGCAGAGGGAGATCACTGCTAGGACCAAGTGATCTTCTGGAAGCATTTGGACTTACGCAAAGCATTTGACACTGTCCCATACATTCTTGTCTCTAAACTGGAGTGAGATAGATTTGATGGATGGACCACTTTGTGGATAAGGAATTGGCTGGATGGTCACACTCAAAGAGTTGTAGTCATCAGCTTAATGTCAGAATCGAGACTGGTGACCAGTGGCATTCCTCAGGGGTCTATGTTGGTATCGGTGCTGTTTATCATCTTTGTTGCAGACACGGACAGTGGGATCGAGTGCACCTTCAGCAAGTTAGCTGATGACACCAAGCTGTGTGGCACATTGCCACTCTGCAGGGAAGGAATGGATCCAGAGGGACATGGACAGGCTGGAGAGGCAGGGCTGTGCAAATTGCCTGGAGTTCAACAATGCCAACGGCAAGGTCCTGCCATCTAGGTCAGGGCAATCCCAAGTGCAAACACAGACTGTAAGGAGAATGGATTGGGAGCAACCCTGAAGAGAACGACGTGAGCTGGCAACATGTGTTTGCAGCCCAGAAAGCCAAACGGTGTCCTGGGCTGCATCCAAAGCAGTGGGGTCAGCAGCTCTGTTCTGGTAAACCCCAGCTGGAGCCCTGTGTCCAGCTCTGGAGTCCTCAGCACAGGAGCGACATGGAGCTGGTGGAGCGAGTCCAGAGGAGACCACGGAGATGATCAGAGGGTTGGAGCACCTCCTGTACGAGGACAGGTTGAGAGAATCAGGGTTGTTCAGCCTGGAGAGGAGAAGGCTCTGGGGAGACCTTAGAGCAGCCTTCCAGTACTGAAAGGGGCTCCAGGAAAGCTGGGGAGGGGCTCTTGATCAGGGAGTGCAAGGACAGGATGAGGGGAACGGTTTTCAGCTGAAAGAGGTTGAGATGAGATATTAGGGAGAAATGTTTTGCTGTGAGGGTGGGGAGACGCTGGCCCAGGTTGCCCACAGCAGGGGGGCTGGAACTGGATGGGCTTTGAGGTGCCTTCCAGCCCAAACCTCTCCATGATTCTATGATTTATTGTCTTTCTCTTCAGTGCAGAGAACCTCTGTACTCCTGTCTTGTGAGAGTTACTGAAACTCCAAAGGTGTGATTCGGGGGCAAGAGGAGAGAGTAGCACTGAGAATTCCCAGACACGGGATACTGTAAAGTTGTGGTGTAAAAAGGGTAAACAAGTATCAAGGAAACCCAACTAAACCAACCCCACAACACATCACCTTCCAGGACAAGCAAGTTAAGAAAACAAAAATCCATCTACCGCTCAGCCCCAAACCTACCAACATGCTCTGTACATGTTTGCAAACCCTGACTGTAGCCCACACCCTGGTTTGCAGGGATGGTTCCAGCCTGGCTCCTGCAGGAACAGCAAAAATGGAAGCATCCAGTCTTCCTGAGAGCAGAGCAGGCCACAAAACCACAGGGCTGGAACCCAGCCAGGGGCCGGCCTCATCTGTGCACATGCTTAGAAATGAGGGGCAGCCTCCGAGACAACACGTGTTTAAAACCCTGTCCTCGGTAGGTGTGCGTATGCCAGCAGTGGGATGACAGACAGCATGGCACACACATCCACAGTAAAATCTGCTCCAGGCTAACACAGAGGGCTCTTCTTGAAGCTTCCCCGCTCCAAAGCACACAGGAGCACTCCTTATTTTTCCCTGTTTACTTAAAAAGTCCATTCGTGCATTCCTGGGCAGTGGCCTATCCCAAGCCAACCATGGGATGAGAGTTTCTCTGCTGTAAATGCCAGGAAGAAACAGGTCTGTCTTTGGAAATGGCCTAACAATTGCTGCCTCCTGATGGTCTGCAAAGAGTACCACAAACCTCAAGAGCTTTGTTTTCACATTATTAAAGCCACCCTCAGAACTGGCCTCCACACTGATGGTTCCAGCCATCCAGGAGCTGTCAAAGGAGCTTGTCACAGATGCACAGCCACAGTGACAGGTCCATCCCAGCCACTCCTGTTCAGAGAATGCAAACTCCCAGACTCCGGCACTTCTCCCCAGCCACAACTTGCCTGCTGAAATATTTGTTCCCAAAGGGTACAAAACACTACTGTGTCAATCACCTGGAGAAGGGGGCACCACTATCACACCTCAGGGCGGCAGCAGAGCCAGGTTAAAGCTCCTCCAGACAGGAAATGAGAGCAATGGAAGCCACAGCAGGAGCAAGTTTGTGTCCAGGCAGCACTTGGAAGAAGTCTGCCATTACCTCTGACATTGGGTCACCATAAGGCACTGCAAGGCAGGTGCATTTTAACTGCTCTGAGAAGGAGCCCTGCAACACCCCCTTATCCTTCAAACAAGGAGCACAGCCACACCAGGGAGCAGAGCACTCATTTCTCCACCATGAACAAAAGCAAAGACATTTTCTGTGTGGGACAGGGCTATTGGATATGGCATTTTAGACATCACATGAGGAATTTCTGAATTAGAAATTAAGCATTTCAGTACAGCTTTCCCAGCTGTATTTTCTACTCCAGGCAGAGAAGAAAACAACCAGCTCTGTATCTCCATGGCTGTGAGCTCTCAGTGTCCCATACGTGTGTGAAAGAACTGCCTGTGAAACACACACACAATAATGTTGTAGTCAGAGTTTAAAACCAAAACCCAGTTCAACCAAAAAGCTGCAGGTTGTGTTTGCCCTCTCCACGAAGGCACTAAATCCAGTGGCACAGAGTAGACAGAGCTGCCTAGCAGAGCCTCCCCCTTATTTGTTATTTTTAGTCATTTAGTTTGACAACGCCTGACAACAAAACATGCTGAATATAGCACGAGAGAAGGGACTATCAGATATTATCAGAGAAAACACACAGCAATAATCACTTTCTCCACCCGTAGCGAAGAATCAATTTTCCGTGTCTTTATAACATCACAGAGTTTGTCCTTCTTAAAATGCCACATTTAAAAACAGAATCCATCCAGCCCTACAATGGAAACGGATAACGTTTCCTGAAACAAAGCGTTGTTCCAGCCCTCACATATCACGTTTCCTTAAAAACAAGGGAAGAAAAACATTACTTGGTTTTTCTCCTTACTGCACAAACACTGCTGAGCTAAAAAGAGCCTGTGCTCATCCCTTTAGAATGCTTTCAAAATAGGTTCAACACATACCTCTCATACTGTGAAACACAAAAGAATTTGATAGTATCAGGGCTGGAAAAATCCAATGGCTGCCACAAAGTGGGCCCCCTCCTCGCAGCGCACGCGCGCCAGCCCGCACCACTCCCTTGGCACGATGCAGCCTGGTTTCAGTACGACTCGCTGGCACAGCCATTTGGCAGGTCTGTGTTTTCCCTGTCTATTTGGATTCCAAAGGATTACATACAGGCTGTGAATTAAGAATGCTACATGTCTACATACATCACATCCATACCATGGCTTTCACAAGAGGGTGAAGCTGCCTTTCTTTTCCTGCACAGGACCTCACACGTGATGTGTCTGCCCCCTCACACACATCCATACCTTGCTGATGTTTTCAGAACACAGCTCCTCTCACTAAGTACATCCAATACATTTTCCAGACAAGTTTTATTTTACAAAGACAGGCTTGGTTCTCCTTGCTGATTTCCCACAACAAGTAGTTTTCACCCAGCTACCAGTATCACATTGATTTTGTGATGCTGCCTTGAAAAAGGCAACACACCACTTCAACAGGAGAAGAACCCAGGAAAGCAGAGGGAAGGGGAGGTGATAAAAGCCACAGAATCCTACAATCATTGAACGTTTTGGGTTGGAAGGCACCTCAAAGCCCATCCAGTTTCACACCCTTCCAAGGGCAGGGACACTTCCCACTGGATCAAGGGGCTCAAAGCTCCATACCAACCTGGCCTGGAACACCTCCAGGGATGGGGCAGCCACCACTTCCCTGGGCAACCTGGGCCAGGGCCTCCCCACCCTCACAGCAAAACATTTCTCCCTTAAGATCTCATCTCAATATCCCCTCTTTCAGCTGAAAACCATTCCTCTTTGTCTTATCCCTGCACTCCCTGGTCAAGAGCCCCTCCCCAGCTTTCCTGGAGCCCCTTTCAGTCCTGGGAGGCTGCTCTAAGGTCTCCCTGGAGCCTTCTCTTCTCCAGGCTGAAAAACCGCAACTCTCTCAGCCTGTCCTCGTACTGGAGGTGCTCCAGACCTTGGACAATCTCTGTGGCCTTCTCTGGATTTGCTCCAACAGATCCATATCCTTCCTGTGCTGAGGGCTCCAGAACCTGAAAGAAGGCTCCAGGTGTGTCTCACCAGAACAGAGCAGAGGGGCAAAATCCCCTCCCTCGTGCTGCTGGTCCCACTGCTTTGGATGTAGCCCAGGACACGGATTGTTTCTGGACTTCAAGTGCATGTTGCCGCCTCACGTTGAGCTTCTCACCCACCAGCACCCCAAGTCCTTCTCTTCAGGGCTGCTCCCAATCCTTTCTCCTTCCAGCCTGTGTTTGTGCTTGGGATTCAACTATGCGAAGTCAGAAATGTGAGTAAGTAATAAAGTAGTTAACGTAAAATATAAACCAACTTTAGAACCTTTCCAGTGTTAATAACAGATGGAGGGAAGTTCTAACCTATCTCAGTTTGATATTTATTTGACAATGATGCAGTGGAACCACAAGGTCACACAGTTTCACATTCTTTCCTGCTTCTGTCACAATTTGATTTCAGGACAGCAAAATCCCCTAGTCCTGTGATAAGCACTCTCTGACTTGGCATAAGGTATTTCCCCTGAAATCTCAGTTTCCATTCTAAGAGCTTGTCCTCTTCCATGGGGAACCCCAAGCCTAAGGAAAACCTTCTCACAAAACCATCAGCTAGCTAGAAGCAGAGAAGGTAAAAGACTTGTATGCTCACTTAAACCAAACTGTTGAAAGCTTTGACAATCTGAGCCCTACTAGCCAGGCTTGAAAAGAAAAAATATCCCATGCGGGAACCACCTTTCCACTCCCACCACCTGCTGAGACAGTCACTGTGTCCAAGAACTTCAGGTCAGCAGCATTACCATAGACTCGAGCAACAGGGAGCTCCAAAGCTGAAAAACACATCTGCGAAGCAGCCAGCTCCACGGCTTTAAGTAAGAATGGCAAAGGTCATGATTTGGTGGGAATTCCATCCATTCTGCTGAACTCAGCAATTGGAAAGTTTGGGAGGTAAGACCATTGCCCACCAGGAACAGGAAGAAATGGAGATGAGGAGCTGAAGAGTGCAGCAGCCACAAAGCTGATCACAGCCCAATGGACCTGGCAGGAAGGCCACTTGTAAACAGAGGCTGGCAACCACACTCCAATCGCTTCCAAATCCAGACGTGCTTCTACAAAGTTCTCCAACCCCAGCCACAGAGATGCCTTCATGCAAAGCCACTGAAGTCTGGGATGGCTCCAAAGTAGGCAGGATACAATTACTTTTATCACACAACCATAAAAATGACTGTGCCTTGCCTGCATTAACACAACCTTAAATACACAGCCAGTTCATAGAGTACGTGTTTTCCTTGTGCGGAAGATGTTCTCATGGCCAGAACCAAAGCCCCTTAGGATGTGTTACAGAAAATACTCCAGGCAACACAACATATAAGGCCTACAGGAGAGCCGAGGAGTGTAGGGATAGGATGTGGGAGAACAGTTTCAGCTGAAAGAGGGGAGATCAAAAAGAGATCTTAGGAATAAACATTGTGCTGTGAGGATAGGGAGGCCCTGGTCCAGGCTGCCCAGAGAAGTGGTGGCTGCCCCATCCCTGGAGGTGTTCCAGGCCAGGCTGGATGGGGCTTTGAGCAACCTGATCCAGAGGGAGGTGTCCCTGTTCATGGCAGGGGCATGGAACTGGATAGTCTTTGAGGTCCATTTCAACCCAAACCATTGTGTGATTCTATTCCATGATTCTACAGCTCCCCAGGCAAGCTGAGTTTTAAGAAATAATTAAAAAAAAAATACAAACTCTATTTCTGCTTCATTGTAAGTAAGAGATGACAGAGAAACAGGCTTGAGTAGGTTGGAACACTGACTTCCTGCTGCTGCTTGTCCCTGCTTAGCTGGTCTCCGTGCTCACTTTCTCCCAAATACTGACAGATGAGGTAAGCAGCTTGACACAACTCAGCCTTTGCTTTCTCAGTTATTCCCCAAAAAACAAGGAACAGGGGTTTGTATTAATGGTATTTTATGGGCATTAAGGAAAAAAATACACTAATGGCCTTGGAAAAGTACACTGTGAACATCTGCTCTGGAGAACTGTCAGCTGTACATGCAGCCACCAGAAGACAGTCAAGATTCACTAGATAACTTGTTCGAACACTGGAACTTGCGCAGACACGACTCTACAGTTCCTAGATATTCTTCTCTGCCTTGAATAATCCCACCAGATAAACTTAAAAACACACAACTGCTCTGACCACATTGTCAAAACAAAGTCCCATCTCCCCTAGATCCGGTTTTTCACAGCAGCCACAAGTAGATGCCAAGGGCAGAGTGTGAGGACAAGGCAGGCATAGACCGCACTTGCTCCTCATACTTTCCCACCCTCCAGACATTTTTATTTCAGGGACTTCCTGAGAAGGATGTCTTTTCTACATATTTGGTAATTCTCAATGGATTTCTCTTCCATGAATTTCTACAATTGTCCCGAGCCAGCACAAACTTCTCATATCCACAGCACTGGCAAAGCTCCACATCACCTACCTGCTGCAAATAACCACATCCTCTGGCTAGTTTTAAAACTTACTCCCTAATCTCATTCGAAGCCTCATCCGCAGTTTTCATACCAGGACACAGGACATCAGTCCCTACTGGGGCTGTGGATCTAGCAAAGAAATTAATTACTTACAGGTTACTTGTAACGGGTGTTATGTTTTTTCTTATTAGAATCCTTCAGAAATAAAAGTACTAGCTAAAAAGAAGGGATGCAGCAGACAACATCTTGCTGATCTTCTATGTTCTGCTCTCAGCATCATTACCAGACAAAAACTTACCTCTAATTCCTTGATTTTCTCTTCGGCTATTCTCTGTTTTTCTAAGAGCTGGTTGTGGATCACTCCTTTGGACTGAAGAATAAACCTACAAGTGAAAAATAAAACACAGAAGCTGTTGGATGTTTCTCACATCTGTTGCACACCGAGCTGCACACCGAGGTAAACTGTAGTGACGTCTGTAAAGTATTCATCCTCTGCCCACACATTCCGGATCCAGGCAGAAGGAATTGCTATGACTGCATACACAAACCACTGGGCCAGCCTCAAGGGCTTGCCCACTGATTTTACCCACAATCTGGGAGGAAGAAAACAGATGCACAGAGATCCCCCTCTACAATACAGTGTCTTCAAATGATTTTAAAGCAGTCCTTGCACACGGCTAGCAAGGGGAGTCTGTCATCCCATTCCCTTCAAAGGGATCTAAATCAGCTGATGGCATACAGGAAGCCTCTTTCAACAGGGAAAAGTCATTCATTACCAGTTTAGTGCTCACAAGCTAAACAAACATGCACAACAGAACAAAGATTGGCTACTGATAGAGACTGAGAGAGTGGGAGGCTCTGGGGAGACCTCACTGAGGTCCTTCAGTACTTGCAGGGAGCTGATAAGAAAGATGGAGAGAGACTTTTCTCCAGGGCCTGTTGTGACAGGACAAGGGGTGAAGGTTTCAAACTGAAGGAGGGCAGGGTTACGCTGGGCATAGGGGAGAAAGGTTTTCCTGTGAGGGTGAGGAGGCCTTGGCCCAGGTTGCCCAGAGAAGTGGTGGCTGCCCCATCCCTGGAGGTGCTGAAGGCCAGGCCAGATGGGGCTTTGAGCCCCCTGATCCAGTGGGAGGTGTTCCTGTCCATGGCAGGGGCATGGAACTGGATGGTCTGTACAGGTCCCTTGCAACCCAAGCCTTTCTGAGATTCAACGACACAGAGCCATGGTACGCCTCCCTTTAGTTGAGCTTTAGCAGGTCCCACTGCTCAGAGTTCAAATTTAGCCCATGTCCTCACTGACCTCTCAATTCCCATGCTTTCTACATTCAGTGGTTTTTTCTGTGGGTGGGAAGTGGTCATTTCAATCAAAATTGCAGCTACTGGTTTCCACTTGCTCTCTTTTTTTAATTGCCAAAGGGATTTCAAAGATGCATCCATAACATCTCAGTCACAGCAATCATGCTTGCCAGCACACAAAAAGCTGCCCGACTGGTTCAGAGGAGCTTCTGAAGGATCATCAGCATCCGAAGCAGCTCTCCAGCACATGGCACTGGCATCCCACAAAGAGGTAAAGGACAACTAAGTTCAATTGAATTTTAGGAACCCTGCATGCTTGTTTTTCATCCTTCCAGACATAAAGAATGTTCGAGCTGCAGATTCACCCCTTCCCTACTTAGAAAGTCCCCCAGGGGATTTAGAAGGAGCCTCCACGGGTCATACCAATGAGGTCAAGGTCTCCCTCCAGCACCAACTAAGGTCAATGTACTCCTGCCAGGTGACAGGAGCTCATGCTTCAACAGTTAAACTGAGCAGCTTTAGACAGGGCAGAATTGGTGTGCATTCCCCGTCTGCTACAGCAAAATCTGAAGTCAGCTCGCAGTGTCTCTCCCATGACAAACGACATTATTAACGTGTTTGCTTAGGGATTGGTAAATACAAATGCGGATCTACTGCTTGGCTTGAAGCCCAGCACACTTGACATCATCAAGGCAACTGCCAAAGGGAAAACTACCTGCCACACACATTCCCGAAATGCACGGGAGCAGAACCATGGTGAATTCCAACAGCTTTCCAATTAAAACTCTCTTGGTGTTCCTTATTAACTGCACTTAGCAATTTCTTCCTCCTCCCTCACCAGCTTCTCTCCCTCCTTCTGCTTCACCTTCTCTTTTCAACAGCAATCTCTGCTGTATCTTTTATGCTGCAATTTTCTCAAATCCTTCATCCTTTCTTCCCAGTCTCAGTTCATGTATATTCCTGGTGTGCCTTTGCTCTGTATCTGTTCCTGCTCCTTACCACCCAGCTCACTTGTACTCCTTGTCCCTCGATCTCCCCAATTCCATTAGGTGCCCCCACCACCCGCTGTCACACTGGGGTGATGTTTTCAGGTCACACACCAGCCTGCTGAAACAAACTGCAGGATTTGCTCAGTGTTGTGAAAATCAAGTCCACAAGCACCCTTCCAGGAAAAAGAAGTTACTGACATTGCCATTAGATGCAGAACCCGGATCCAGCCCAAGAGGATACACCTTCCAGGACCACCACCACCAACCACGTCATCCTGATGCTTATCTGGAGCTTGCAACAACAGCAAAAACAAACAATGGCCTTCACACCCCCCCGCAGAGTCTGGGGTGAAGACTAAAACTTTGCCTTGTTTTTGCAGCAGCAGCCATTAGTGAAAAATCAAAGCTGCAGGATGCCCACAGTAAACAAAGCCATCAGTTCTTTCCCACGTCAGAGCTTCCCGGAGCCTGTGTGTATATAGGAATGTTTCCTTCATTAATTCCTGTTTTGTGGGGGCAGAGTTGGGGTTGTTCAGCGTGGAGAAGAGAAGGCTCCAGGGAGACTTCAGAGCAGCCTCCCAGGACTGAAAGGGGGTCCAGGAAAGCTGGGGAGGGGCTCTTGATCAGGAAGTGCAGGGACAGGATGAGGGGGAATGGTTTTCAGCTGAAAGAGGGGAGATTGATATGAGATCTTAAGGGAGAAATATTTTGCTGTGAAGGTGGGGAGGCCCTGGCACAGATTGCCCAGAGAACTCACGGCTGCTCCATCCCTGGAGGTGTTCAAGGCCAGGCTGGGTAAGGATTTGACCAACCTGATCCTGTGGGAAGTGTCCCTGCCCATGGCAGCAGGTTGGAATTGGATAGGCTCTAAGGTCTCTTCCTACCCAAACTACTCCACGATTCTTTGGCTCATTTCTTCCTCAAATTTTATAGTAATATCAATCATTCTGGTTTCACTGATAGCCCTGGTCTAGGAAACAAAGTTAAACACAAATATAGCTCAAACCATTTTCATCGTGCTGCAGCCGGGAGGGTCTCTGCTGGGCTCTAGCTGATCCTGGCTGGCTGAGCTCCACTACCACCACTAAAACCTTTGAACAAACAGGCAGTTGACTTCACTGCTATTCTGCAAATGTCAACAGCAGTCATCGGGGAAAATCTCCTCCCTCCTGCAATGCTCTGGCAGACAATGCCACAGCAAATTAAAATTGGATGGCCCAAGTTAGCACTGAGGAGACTCATATGGGCAGCTGGACACAAACACAACCATCCCAATTTTATTTGCCATAAAACAGTGAGCTGGAACCCATGGCCATTCCCACGGTGGCTCAGAACTGGATCAAACGTCCCTGACTTGGCTGGCAGTATCTTTTAGGTGGCCTTCACCACCACTGGCTTCAAGCCACCTGTGTCTATTCCCTGCCGCATACCCACGAAGCCCTCAGCCTGAAGCACTGCTGTGCCTGCTGCCAGAGGTCAGGTTTGCTGAAAGCTTAAACTATTAATCCACATTTGCAGTTAAATAGTTAAATCTGTGGTTTCACTTCACAACATAAGAAGGACTCAAAAACTCATCAGTGTTTTAGCTTCTAGCTTGGGATACACACCATGTGGAGATCTTAGCCAAAGTTTTTAACTAAGAAAATAATGTGGTTTATGTCAGCACCTGGAAAAAACAGAAGCTTGTTCTGCGTGTTGGATAAGAGGTGATGCAGGGCACTTGTAATAAACTGGAGTTTATATTCAATCTGGAATTCTTCCATTCTTCCATTCCGTTCTAACTAAAACATCACCCTGATGATTTTTTTTCTCTCCAGCTGGAGAAACAGGGCAACACCATTCTGCTGTCCAGCTCTAGTAAAATGTGGTCAGTTTATTTATGAATTTTTAAGCTCATGAAAGAACCATGGGCGGTTCTGAGGACGTAATTCTCCCATGAGTGAGTCTGTCAACAAGCCTTTCAAACACATGAGCTTCATTCACTTCCATCAGCTGAGACCTGGCCCCACATTTCAGTGATGGAATCACAGAATGGTTTGGGTTGGAAGTGACCTCACAACCCATCTAGTTCCACACTCTGCCAGGGGCAGGGACAGTTCCCATTGGATCAGAGTTCTCAAAGGCCCATCCAACCTGGCCTGGAACACCTCCAGGGATGGGGCAGCCACCTCTTCTCTGGACAACCTGTGCCAGGGCCTCCCCACCCTCACAAGAAAACATCTCTTCCTAAGATCTCATCTAAAGCTCATCCCAGAGCCAACGAAGAGTGGCTCCATGACACCGAGCTTGGCAAATGACATGGCCAACACGAGCCCCTGGGTGCAGATCAGGGCCGAAGCACTACCTCACAGCCTGCTCTACCAGAGACCAGCACAGGAGGCTCAACTGAGATGCTTTTCAGTATTGACAAAGCAGCGGACAAGTAGGAAACCAAATCCTCTTCCAGATAAGTGAGTGCCCTCTGCCTGCCTTCTCTCAGAGCACACACCAACAGATCTGTCAAACACAACACCTACGCTGTCAGACATGAAACAATGGCTCAGAAAAATGTTCAGCACTCAGCAACCATCATGTCTTCCACAGGAACCTTCTCACAGAAACAGCTGGGTTGGAACAGGCAAGTTCACCACCTCTTAGCTGGCCACCCATTCCAAAGGGAACAGCTAGCAAAAATTGAGCAGGATTTGCCCTATTCCAGATACTGAGCAATTTTTCCAATGTCCACAGAAAAAGTTAAAAATCTCAAAACCAAACAACATCAGCACAGCAAACTACAGAGGAGCTGCCAGGGCTGCCAACAGGAGAAGCTCCATAACCAAGCGCAGCGTTTGCGCAGCAGTTGCACCTATGCACCACGCTCTCCTGGCAATGGTTGGTTCTCAAGTGTAATGTGAGGAACAAAAATACAGCACAAGTGAACTGGAAGAGAAATCTCACTCTAAATATTCCCACTAGTTTCTGTTTTCCTCCCTCTGTTGGCTTCACTTCAGGATTTTTGTGGCGCTAAGGCAGGGAAGTTGGTTTCTGTGCTCTCTCTGCGACCCATTGCTCATTTCTTTGTGGAGGGATCTCCTACTCCTTCCCAATGATAAGTTCCTGGACATGGTTCAGCGTTCAGGCAGCTTCTTACGCTCTGCTCAGAATGGGCTGCAGGCTCTAGCCAGGCTGTCAGCAATGCTGTCAGCTCCATCACCCATCTGCTCCCATGTGTCACACACATACACACTCCCATAAAGTGATGCGCATACAGTGTCAGTAATTCCATAACTCAGCCTGTTTGCACCAAAATGTCTGTTTACTTGACTTTCAGACATAATATCAGATACTGGGAGATCTGTCTCTTAATGAATGAGGTTATGGAGATGTTTGTTCAACACATGCCACTCTTCATTAGGACATACAAGTCATACAAGTCATTAGAGTCATTAAAGGTGGAGTACCAGTGATGCATGTAGTTCAGGTTTTCCATTAAGAACCCCTATTTTCAATTACTTGCAACTGCAGACAACGTCAGCCTTTACATTTGAGGCGTTTGGTGCTAAGCATCTGTCCCAGACATGGGCACACTCTCCCCTCCCCATTCTGGCTCAGATAATGGCTTCGGCACTTCTCCTGCACAGTCTGCTGCTGCCAGGGGCAGTTTGCGTTATGGTATCAAACCCAGGAGGGAAGAAGCCACAGAGCAGAGGCCACGGGACTGCCTCCTGCCAGTCTGAAAAGCATCTCTTCCCAGCTGGGGCCAAGAAGGCTGGCTCGCTGGGCTGAGGTTAGTTGAATGACGTTCAACCAGGCCAAGTGCCAGGTTCTGCACTTGGGTCACAACAACCCCATGCAGCGCTCCAGGCTTGGGGAAGAGTGGCTGGAAAGCTGCCCAGAGGAAAAGGACCTGGGGGTGCTGGGCAACAGCCACTCAACAAGAACCAGCAGTAGCCCAGGTGGCCAAGAAGGCCACCAGCATCCTGGCTTGGATCAGCCATGGTGTGGCAGCAGGAGCAGGGAAGGGACTGTCCCCCTGCACTCAGCACCCCGGGTTCAGGTTTGGGCCCCTCACTCCAAGAAGGACGCTGAGGGGCTGGAGAGTATCCAGGGAAGGGAATGGAGCTGGGGAATGGTCTGGAGCCCAGGGTTCTGGGAGTGGCTTGAGGGCCCTGGGGCTGTTTAGTCTGGAGAAGAGGAGGCTGAGGGGAGACCTCATTGCAGCTCCTGGAAAGGGTGTTGCGGTGAGGTTGAGTGCTGATCTCTTCTCCCGAGCAACAAGAGACAGGACAGGAAATGGCCTCATATTACGTCAGGGGAGGTTTAGACTGGACACTAAGAAAAACTTTACTGACAGAGTGGTGAAGCACTGGCAGAGGCTGCCCAGGGAAGCAGGGAAGTCTCCATCACTGAAGGGGTTCAAAAAGCATGTGGCCATGGCACTTCAGGACATGGTTTAGCAGGTACAGTGGGGTTGGGCTGATGGTTGGACTGGATGAGCTTAGAATTCTTTTCCAGCCTTAATGATTCTGTGAGTCTATGAAGACCCATGCAAGAACCTGCACAGAGAACCAGAAGAGCTGAGCTTTTCCACTGTCCAATGGATGCACTTCCCTCTGACTAATCCCAGAATAAGACATTTTTACAGGCAGGAACGCTCCAGTGCTGTTTGGCCAATGATGAATGACACACTGGAAAGCCCACTTGGCCTGGTCCCCAACTCCAGCCAAGGGTCACAGTACCTCCAGCTTTACTGTTCCCATTGCTTTGGGGAAAACTTCAGATACCAAAAAGAAAAGTAACAACTTTGAACAATGCCATAACATCATTGTAATCCGTTTACTGGATTTCTAAGACAACAAGTACGCTGTGCTTCACCACAGACATTTACAGGGAATATCCTGCTCCTTGAAACCAAGTGTTTTCATCAGACAACTCCGTGGAAAAGTTGGGCTAAGCCCAGTCATGCCCTTATCTATTTAAAGACGCTTTTTAATTCTCAACTTGCACTGCTGTTCAAGCTTTGAGTGTACTCAGTAGGGGATTACTGCATTTTAAGTCCTGTTCAAAGCCAATGGAAGAGAGGCTTCCGAGGAGCTGATCCCAAGCAATCTAGCTTGATTGAACAGGAGCCAGCTGGGCACAATTGCGAGCGCCCAGCAGTCTCGTTCCGCGCTCCAAAGATCTGCTAAAGCTTCTGGCAATGATCCCTGATGCAGCTCGAACAGGCACTGCTAATACTCCAGCAAACTCCAGTTTCAGTCACTCAAGGGGACCTACCCTGTTCCAGCCAAGGTAAGGAAGCAACAATGCAAAAACAAAAAAGAGAACACCATAGAATCATGGAAAGGTTTGGGTCAGAAGGGACCTTAAAGCCCATCCAGTTCCACTCCCTGCCACAGGCAGTGACATCTGCCACTGGATCAGGGGGCTCAAAGCCCCATCCAACCTGGCCTTGAACACCTCCAGGGATGAGGCAGCCACAGCTTCTCTGGGCAACGTGGGCCAGGGCCTTCCCACCCTCACAGCAAAACATTTCTCCCTAAGACCTCATCTCAATCTCCCCTCTTCCAGATGAAAACTGTTTCCCCTCACCCTATCCCTGCACTCCTTGATCAAGATCCCCTCCCCAGCTTTCCTGGAGCCCCTTTCAGTACTGAGAGGCTGCTCTAAGATGCCCCTGGAGCCTTCTCTTGTCCAGGCTGAAGAACTCCAACTCTCTCAGCCTTTCCTCACACAGGAGGCGCTCCAGCCTTGCATCATCTCTGTGGCCTCCTCTGGACTCACTCCAGCAGATCCATGACTACTGACAGTTTGTGCTGCCATCCTTCATGTTGAAGGTTTCTCATTTTTCAGCCTGATTTTGAGTTTCTCATTAAACAGCTCATATGCCCCAACCAGAGCCTGTTCAGATGGTGCTGGAACAGATGAGCTGAAGCTTTTCCTATGTGTGCTTTTATTTTAGTGGTCAGTTGTCTCATTTGGTCCCTCTCAATATAGCTAAGCCTAACCATTGCCCCTACTCCTTGCCAAAACAGCACATACCTTAAAGCAAAATAAACTCTGCAGCTTATATTGGGAGGGTTATATATGAATGCATTCCAGGAGCAGGAGTTCACGTGTCATTTCACTAATGCACTCCAGGAGGGAGAGATGCACCAAGAGCTGTCTGGGTCGGAGACGTGGGTTTAAACATGCTGCAGGATCGCTGGTGAGCAGCAGAACCTGGCAGCATGGAAGCACGCCCAGAGACCAGGATTTGTGGCACTGGAAGCCGTCCAAACAGAGTCTTACATAGGCCACAACAATGGCAACTTTTACTCAGATGAACGTTTCAAAGCCATAAACCTACTTACTGTAAGGAGCTAAAGGATGAGGGAAAAAATTGCCCCACTGTTTGCCTCCTCAGACCTCCCTGGGACTGTCTCAATCCGTCTACACTGCCCTGCCAAGGGCCGAGGGGCTTTCTTACGCACTTTGGGCCATGTTTACATTGAATTTTTTTTGTCTGTCAATAGCTACAGCATATTATGTTACCTCATGCCAAGATAGCAACATAGCTTGCAAGCAGCAGTTTCTGCATTGCCAGACACTTAACAAGAGGGTAGATTTACACCATTGTCCATGCTTGGTGCTTTAAAAAAAGAAAGCAGGAATATACCTCTAAATGTATGCTAAACATAGCACAACCCAAAATAATGAAATAGTTCTGCTTTCACAGAACATCGTCAATTCTTTTTGAAGGCTCAGTTGACATAAATGGAATTTAAAAAAAAAAAAAGAGAAAGAAAGCAAACATCTCCTCCCTGTCCTGCAGGAATAGACAACTGAGCTGCAAAGCGTGCGGGGAAACCAATGCAAACATGGCTGCAGTTCACGGAGGCAAAATCTCCATGAGAAGTTTTTCCTTTATCCCTGGCTTAGTGGTTTTATCATCTAATTTAGCTTTAATGCAATTTTTTAGTGCGCAGCTGCTTGTTTCAGCCACAGAAACCCAGTGACTGCAGAGCCCTGGGAGCAGGTGCACTCCAAGGAGATCTCTCGCAGTCCAGGCTGTGCTGCATCCAAAAGCTGCAAGCAGCAAAAAACAGAAAGAAATATTCCAGTAATGGGAACTCAAGATCCATTTCTAACATCTTCTGTATGTTTCAGAATTCCTCACAAATTCCTAAGGAAAAAAATAATCAAAAAACAAAACCCTAACCCTACAACCACATATGAACAGCATCTAGGGGAACTCAAAACACACAGCTGCTGGTGTGAACACCCTGGCCAACGAATCCAAGTGGAATGTCTATTTTAAGGGCGTTTTCTCCTACTGGTGTATCTTCTGTGATCAGCAAGGTGAACTCTGAAGGGATAAATAAAGGGACATGGGGATAGTGTTGCACTTGCCAGGCAAACTCCTGTCCCCACTCTCAGCAGCAGCTCTTCACCAGGAATCTCTCCATGACAGCAAGCAAAGCAGGGCACAGCTCTGCTGGAAAGCAAAGCTATCCATGGATGAAAAGAAAAACAAACAAAAAATCAGCCCATTATGCCTTGCCCAGGAAGAAACCTGGGAAAAGTGCAAGGAGGGAGACCCCACTGTCAGCCTGGGGTTATCAAACAGCACAGTGTCAGCTTCCACACATCCCAATCCTGCTACAACAAACCATCACAGCAAACATCACCAAGTCAAAAGAATTCAGGCATAACACCGATCCAGAGATATTTCTGGATGCTGGGTTAAATTAGCTAGCTTGACTAAATCCCACTGTTGTTTCCTAGGTAGGAAGTACAAACTTGTTAGAATCAGCACTTGTGGACCAAAAAGGTTGGATGCTAGTTTGGAATATCGTTTCTTCTCAGAAAGCCTGATTTATTTTTATTTATTTAAAGTGGCTGAACAGTTCTGTCAGTTCAGCAAACACTTCTGGAGAAAACAGAATTAAACACTCAAGACAGCAGTTGTATTCCCAAGTCCAGCACTTTGGTTCTCATGTCTCTGTACTAAACTTTTGTAAATGGTGACTGCATCCCACCAGATTGGTTTCCTCATATTTTACCACAGTGTTTTAAATGTAGGAGGCGTGAGTTGAACCCTCCTTCTTTCAGGTTTTGACTAGGCAGAGGATGTGCAGAACTGGATTTCTCATTCATATTAAGGCTGTTCCACATAAAAATTACCTATCGTGTTGACATACGAGGTCTGACACAAAAGAACCAAGACTGACCCTATAGCTTGGGAAGCAAGAGTGGGAGGGGAGAGCCAGAAAGATGTTATAGACTGTTTGAACCTGTCACAGTGAGACAAAGCTTGGCTCGATCGCTTCACTCAGTGCGAGAGGACATGTGTTCAGAGACATTTCCTTCCCTCAGTCTGAAAATGTTGCTGTGCAAAAGTGAACAGCAAGTGCCCACCCAGCTTCTTGTGAAACTGAAGAAATCCACAAGGGAAACCTTTCAGTTATTGGCCAAGGCTGACAGTGAGGGGATCCCAAAGGTCCAGTCAGTGGACAAAGGAACCAGTTAGTTGTCAGGAGATGCGAAAGCAAAACCAACAGACACGCTCAACAGCCCTTCAGAACTGACCTGGGGGATCACTAGCTGCGTCGCACGCAGCCAGGTGTCAGCTCAGAAGGTGAGCACAGCCAATTTTCTTAATTTGTTAAATACAAAGCACTACAGGCACAGCCTGGGGTTTTTATGCCAAACCTCATAACATGTATCAGACAGAGACCAACTCTGCGCGTCTCCCCCAGCAGCAGTATGCTGGGTACCTGCTCACACCCTGCTCTGCTGGTGAGCTACCCCTTGGCACCAAACAGGGAAGAGCATTCCCAGGCACAGTAGAGATATGACAGGGATTTCCCAGTACTTCTCTGGTACAGTGGTTTGGCCATTCTCCACTGCTACAGGAAAGCCCACCAGAGACCCAGCCCTGCATTCTGCAAGAAGTGCTCTAGCATTCAGTGCTCCCCCACGGACTCTAACCCTTAAGCCAAACAATTCTTTCAGGAATGGGGGAAAAGCCTCAAAACATAGTAATTTAAATATAGTACTTTGTTCAGTTCTGGAGTCCTCAGCGCAGGAAGGACATTTAGTTGTCAGACAGAGTCCAGAGGAGGCCACAGAGGTGATCCTAGGGCTGGAGAACCTCCCATACTAGGACAGACTGAGAGAATCGGGGTTGTTCAGACTGGAGAAGAGAAAGTTCCATGGAGACCTTCAAGCAGTCTCCCAGTACTGAAAGGGGCTCCAGGAAAGCTGGGGAGGGGCTTTTTTATTCTCAGGGAGTGCAGGGACAGGATGAGGAGAATGGTTTTCAGCTGAAATAGAGGAAATTGAGATGAGATCTTGGGGCGAAATGTTTTCCTGTGAGGGTGGGGAGACCCTGGCACAGGCTGCCCAGAGAAGTGGTGGCTGCCCCATCCCTGGAGATGTTTATGGATGGGGCTTTGAGCATCCCTGATCCAGTGGGAGGGGTCCCTGCCTATGGCAGGGTGTTGGAATTCAATGGGCTTTGAGGTCACTTCCAACCCAAACCATTCTGTGATTCCATTATTCTATAAATCCACTAAATAGTAAAATAAATGGAAATCCCTTGCTGTCTGAGAATATCAGAGAGACATTCTAAGTGCTTGGAGAACTTCAGAAATAAGATAGTCGAGTTCTATAATATTTTTGCAAAGCCATTTGGCACAGCAAGCCACAAAAGCAGGACCAGTTCAAGCTCCCCAGAACATTTAATCCTTGTTTGGCATGTACTCAAATAGAACTCTGTACCACCAAAGCAACAGATGTGTTGCCCTTGCAAGAGACCCCAGATTTCCTGTTTCGAGAGGAAGGGACAAAACGAGGGCCCTTGCTCCCCTCAACAGCCTGGCCTCCAAACACTGCCCCGCAAGCGCAAGACTTCCTGAAGGCTCTGGCATTGACACAGCCCATCAAGCTGTCTCCACATGTCATTTGTCTATATTCCAGCCCTTGTCTGCTCAGTTTAGATTTCATTTCCTTTATGTTTACTCAAGTAGCTCCTTCCTGCGTTGTTTAGATAAGAGGCAGGGAAAAGGGTAGAGATAAAGAACAGAAAAATGGAACATACTCCGTCCCAACAGAACGTTCTTAAAGAGTTAAATGTCTCCAGCATTGAGTAAAAGCTGAAGGCTAATCTCCTATCCCAATGCCATGGAGTAGGTGGGGGCACTATAACCAGCAGGGTTATTTCAAGCAAAGCTAAGTAAAACATCTATTACCTTTTTTAAATTAGCTATTATTTTTATTTTAAGACCCTTTTTTCTGCGGCTTATACATTTGACAAATACTGACATGCCAGGAGCATCCACTCTGCACCAGTTCTTTCTACAGGTGATTTTTCTACAGGAACACACCTTGTTTCCTAGAGTTGGGTAGACACACATCTTGCATGCAAGCTATAAGGATCTTTCCATCTCTGAAGCTTCAGTACTGCACAGAGAAATTACGAAGGCCGCAGGGCAGGAGAGCTATAACTGGAGCAAGATATCCAGGAGATTACCAAGGAGCAGGCCAGGGCAACAGGAATAGGATCAAGAACCAAGTGGGGGGAGGGCAAGTTGGAAGAGGAGCCTGTGCCCAAGAGAACAAGCTCCCTTTCTGATACGGAACAGAATCCCAAGCCCAGACTCCCAGTACCCCACTGCTGTCTGCAGTTAACCACGCAGCCTCCTGACCTGCTGTGCTCCTTTCACACTCCTGATCGGTCAGGAAGAGGATGACAACCAACTGTTGCCCATCCTACCCTGCTCAAGCCACAGCCACCTGTACAGACTGCTACTGGCCTGCAGCTGTTTCGTTTTGCTCTCTGTGACAGCTCTGTAGAAAGACCTGGCAAACATTTATAGCACCCTCACAGCACAGCAGTGGGAAGAACACGGTTCAGCCTGCAGCAAAGAACAGCAGTCCAACACTGAGAAAATCCTGAAATGAACACCAACTGGGTGAAGGAAAATCTTATGGTTTCCACATAGGTACCACACCATGTGGTCTGCAATTCCTCTCATCCAAGGGCCGGCCAAGAGAGCTGGACTCATTCAGTCAGGAGAAGGGAAGGCTCCAGGGAGGCCTTAGAGCAGCCTTCTAGTACTGAAGGGGCTCCAGGAAAGCTGGGGACAGACTTTTTAGCAAGCATGTTGTAACAGACCAAGGAGTAATGGTTTTAAATCAAGGGAGGGCAGATTTAGACTGGATGTAAGGAAGACATATTTTACAATGAGGGTGTTGAGGTCCTGGCACAGGTTGCCCAAAGAGGTGGTGGAGGCCCTATCCCTGGAGGTGTTCAAGGCCAGGCTGGATGGGGCTTTGAGCAATCTGATCCTGTGGGAGATGTCCCTGCTCATGGCAGGGGCTTGGAACTGGATGGGCTTTAAGGTCCCTTCCGACCCAAACCATTCTACGATTCCTCACGCACCATCTCCCAACACCCCTGTTCTGCTCAATGTGCTGCATAAACCATGCTCAAGTATAAGTAGCCAGACACGTTTGTTTTTTCATCCCAGTGCCATGTCTGGCTATCCTTGACTCAGAAACACAGGACCTACAGGGGAAATGACATCTTCCATCTGTCAATAGCAAGAAAGAAGAGCTTCAGGTTTCCAAGCTACACCTTGGGCAGAGCTCATCTCTGCGGCGCACAAAGCCTTGAGAGAAGCCACTCGGGTTTTACAGTCCCTCCTGTAGCCCTTCCAACTGAGCCACAAGGACTAAGCCCTCACGCATCCTTCAGTTCTTGATGAGTTTTCGACATGTGAGCAGGAATAACAGAATGGCGACCACGTTCCACAGTGCTCTGCGCTGGCAGAATCGAACCTCAGCCCTATACACAGAACAAGTGAGAACGCAGCGACTGCAGCGGCACGGAGCAATGCATAGTGGGGACAGCTCTCTGCAGGGGCAAAGGGAAGAGCTCACCATGACTTATGATGTCTTTGCTTTTAAACAAAATCAAGAATCATAGTAAAAGCAGGAATGCATTTAGAACCCAGGAATTATCAAGAACATGCAATCCTCTCTCAGGTTCCATTTGTGTATGGTTTAGCCACCAAAAATCTGAACCACTCTTAAAAAAACAAAAAGTCAGAATCATATTATTACAGCTGTTCCCAGGAAACACCATACACGCACAAAGAAATTTTGCAGGGACAGCTGTAAGAATACACTATACTTGCACAAAAACTTGAAGATAAAGTTGCGCTATCTGCTTGATTTTTACTTCCTTACATTTTTCTAAGTGTTCTCCCATTTGATGCAGAAGTAAACTGATAAAGCAATACCAATCCAGAACGGCCTGTCGGTTTCAGCACAGCATGGAAACCTGCAGTGCTCTCCTCACTTTTCCTAGCACGAGGGCTGGGCAGTTTTCTGCTATAAATAAGCCTACGGGTTCAAAGAATGCAAAGGGAATATTCAGACAGAATTCTGAACCTTAAACTTTCAGAATAGTTCTCGAAGCAATCTGATGATATAAGTTCACAAACAGCTTAAGCAGAAGTCCAGCAGAGCATGGCTGTCTCAGGCTACGTAACAGACCTCTCAGAAGAGTATGAAGTAACAGAATTGAAATGTCTTTGGCAAGATGCCAGGATTCAGATGATATCCCAGCCTCATGGATATGTACAGTACGTGGCGATTCATCGTCTCATACTATGTGGCACTGACATTTCTCGTGTTGAACCAAAAATAGCTATAGCGAAAGTAAACGGAGCTTCAGATACACACTGATATTTAAATAAACAAAAGAGACGGAGCTGAGGAATGACAAACGGACATTCACATAGAGCTTCTCGGAAAGGAAGGAGGGTCGACATAGGGGTTCAGAGAACAAAAACCACACAACTGCCTTCCAGCCAGCACAGACGCAAGCACCAAGCAGGCAGACTTCCTCCCAGGATGCAGCACGTCACCACAGTTCCTCAAGTTTTCAAATTCCACGAAGACCTGGAGTGTCTTTGCCCACAGAATTGTACATACCAGGTCCTGCACACACCTCAAATCACCAAAGCTGGATTAAAAACAGAGAAACTCTATCACAAGCCAGGTTCTAAGGAGCAGCTTAAGTGGGGTAAAGAAGAAAAAAGTTGAGTACCACAAAACTTATTTCAAAGAATTCAGCTACTCCAGCAAGTGGTCAGAAGGGCACGGACATTCAGTGCGAACACTGATGCAGCCCTCCACCTGTTCTGGACAACCAAAACCCACCACAGCTCTGACATTTGCACACTAGACTACACAAAAGACACTCGGACATCATACATACCCCGCTTGTGGCTGGCTCCCACATCTATGCAAACCAATACAGTCAATAAAGAAAAAAATCTGCAATTTCACTTCACAGAATACATCCTGTATGTCCAGAAGCACGATCGTGGCAACGTCCTTTGGCTTCCAGTACAACAAAAGATGCCAGACCTCTCTTGCATTTTAAATCCTGCCCAAAGGCTGCTTTAGCCTGCTTTGCTAAAAGCCCAGGTTCCAGCAGTCAGTTCTCTCCTAGAGGTTGGAGTGGGCTACAGGAAGAGCCTCGTGTCTGTGGTGCTCATTCTCCATACTAGAGTGTGACACAGAGCATCATCCAGAGCATCACTGTCCATCAACAGGGCAGCCTCCAGCCCTGGGCCAGAGCAGGCAGAGCTCACAGAAACACTGCACAATGTAGGGCAGTAGCGAAAAAAGTGAAAACAAAAGAAGGAGTAGCATTCAGAAAAGCACTCTCTGAATCTATATTTGCATTCTAACCAGTACAACAAAGCCCATGAAGAGTTCAGCTTTTAAACACCATCATAATTCAAATACTGTTCCAAAGGTGCCTGTGCCATCCCTGTGGAGTGCAAGCTGCCTGCCATGCTGAAGCCACCCTGCCTGGGCACCTACAAGCAAGCAAAATGGACTTTTCACAGGGCTGTCACCCCAGCTGCACACAGAAAAAGCATAAATGGCTTTCCTGGGACACCACAAAGGTCCCTCTGACTCCTAAAGGGGAAGTAGAAGCAGAAAGTAGGACAATGCATTTCAGCCAGCGCTGAAGTGCCATCTGCTCCTCGCCGTGATTCACAAGCAGGATTGCTTTATGATAAAGACCAGCACGCTCCCATTTGTAAGGCATCTTAAGCAAATTCTCCATTTAAAAGCATTCTGTACTTGCAGATTTTAAAAAGGCTTTTAAAAAATTGTTCACTCAGAATTAATCTTCTACTCTTCGTCTGTCTGCTCAATGACAAAAACAAACAGAAAACCCCTATGAGTTGTCCCATGACTACTCCAAACACAAGTGTTTGCTACACCTACAGCCTGCATGGGTCAAATCAGTTGCCTCTTGAAACGGAACAAAGTTTGTCTCCTTTTAGGGTACCAAGCACCAGCATCTCGCCACAAACCCAGTATTTAATTCATCCACATAAAAAAGCTCATTTACCAGGAGCCAAGAAGGGGACACTGTCATGCTGAACACCTCCACTAGCCTGGGTATATCTGAAAGCTCCCAGCAAAGGGCAAACTACAAGCAATTCCCAGTTTCCCAGCCCCACTGTCTCCCTACAACTCGCTCTGGAGATCTGACAGAACAGGGCACTTGTGTGGCCTGGTCAGAGCTCGCCCCTGAGATAATCCACAAAGAATTACGGAATCATGGAAAGGTTTGGGTTGGAAGGGATCTCAAAGCCCAACCAGTCCCATTCCCCTGTCATGGGCAGGGACATCTCCCACAGGGTCAGGTTGCTCAAAGCCCCATCCAGCCTGGCCTGGAACAGCTCCAGGGATGAGGCAGCCACCACTTTGCTGGACAACCTGGGCCAGGGCCTCTCCATCCTCACAGGAAAACATTTCTCCCTAAGATCTCATCTCAATCTCCTGTCTTTCAGATGAAAACCATTCCTCTTCGTCCTATCCCTGATCAAGAGCCCCTCCCCAGCTTTCCTGGAGCCCCTCTCAGTCCTGGGAGGCTGCTCTAAGGTCTCCCCGCAGCCTTCTCTCCTCCAGAATGAAGAACTCCAACTCTCTCAGCCTGTGCTCATACGGGAGGTGCACAAGCCCTCAGATCATGTTTGTGGCCTCCCCTGGACTATCTCCAACAGCTAAATGTCCTTCCTGTCCTGAGGACTCCAAAACTGGACAGAGCCTCACCAGAGCAGAGCCTCACCAGAGCAGAGCCTCACCAGAGCAGAGCCTCACCAGAGCAGAGCCTCACCAGAGCAGAGCCTCACCAGAGCAGAGCCTCACCAGAGCAGAGCCTCACCAGAGCAGAGCCTCACCAGAGCAGAGCCTCACCAGAGCAGAGCCTCACCAGAGCAGAGCCTCACCAGAGCAGAGCCTCACCAGAGCAGAGCCTCACCAGAGCAGAGCCTCACCAGAGCAGAGCCTCACCAGAGCAGAGCCTCACCAGAGCAGAGCCTCACCAGAGCAGAGCCTCACCAGAGCAGAGCCTCACCAGAGCAGAGCCTCACCAGAGCAGAGCCTCACCAGAGCAGAGCCTCACCAGAGCAGAGCCTCACCAGAGCAGAGCCTCACCAGAGCAGAGCCTCACCAGAGCAGAGCCTCACCAGAGCAGAGGGGCAGAATCCCCTCCCTCGCCCTGCTGGTTCCACTGCTCTGGATGTAGCCCGGGACACGGTTTGGCTTTCAAGCACACGTTGCCGTCTCATGTTGAGCTTCTCACCCACCAGCACCCCAAGACCTTCTCTTCAGGCCTGCCCCCAATCTACTTCCCGCCCAGCCTTGAATTGTGCTAGGCATTGCCCCAACCCAGCACCTCACAATTGGTCTTGCAGAACTTCATGAAGTTCATGCAGGCCTAGCTCTCAAGTCTGGGTAAGAAGGTGGGGTAAACACAGTATAGAGAAGAGGTTGATCAGTCAGAGCAGCTTCAGTGTTTCGCAAAACTACATCCCGAGCTGAGCAGAGTCATCCCTGTTACCCAACTCTCAAGGGAGACAGAGAAAAATCCCAACTCCCACATCAGTCATGCGCAAAGCTGGTGCAATACTGACCGAGTCAGCCCATGGTTCAGGTTTAAAGGCACTGCACCTGGCCTCCTGTCTGAGGCTGCTGCGGTCAAACAGCAGTGCGTGTGGCAGATAAACAACACGTTACTTCTGGTGTAAGGTGTTTCTTTTGATAGCCAGCCAGCACACAGCAGCCCACCTTTATGAGGGCTCTGGCACTGCCCATATGAGCTTCATGCTCATTTTCAGGGGTTTAGATCTGGGCAACAAGTGTTGGATCCATTACCTGGTACAATGCTGCACCAGGCATTTCTGTAGAACATTTGTGCAAGCAAAGCCCTGAGCATGCACAAGGTTCGTCAAGGAGTCTGATGGGAACTGAATGGCTGAAGCTGGTAGACTCATGACAGCTTGCTCACAAATGCTCTTTTTGCCACTGAAATACTACTCTGCCTGTCCAGATTACAGACCTCCCAGAGATGCCAGATGAGCCCATCAAGCAGGAGCAGAGCTTGCAAGCGAGCCCAGAGTCCAGTACACTCACAGCATTGTCACAGCCGCAGAAGCCAACCCCAGGAGTTACACCTGGTGAGTGTCACTGCTCTCCCAGGCAGAGTGCTGGGAGCGCAAAGGAAGGGCAAGGAGAAAAACAGATGCATGTTAAAGACATAGTACAAAAGCCTTGAAACAGTTAAATTGTTTAAGTGAAACATATTAGGTTAGCATACTTGTAGCCTTTTGCAGCACTGGCGCACTGAGGAGGAGGAGGTCTCCTGGACCTGAGAGGAGGTCCAGGAGAGGAGGTCTCATGCCTGCACATTGTGCTCGAGAGCAAGGACTGGTTTGCCAAAAGTGATGAATGATTGTTTGTAGCTGGTAGATAGCAGAGACCTTGAAAAGAAGATTCAAGAGAGACTGGTGCCAGAACAACTTGGAGGGCAAAACTCAGCCAAAAATGATGGAGGAGAGAGGGAAGGGCCTTGACTGACGACTGACCTGAGGAAGAGGAGAAGGATGAAGTACCAACCACCAGAGACGATCAGAAGGAATGACTACACAAGCGCAAAGGACACTAATAACATGCATGAGTTCTAACAAGCAACGTGAATATGTAAATGGATTCAAGGAAATATGCTGAATAAACATAAACCTAAACCTAGTTCTATATATGTACCATTCACCAACTCAAGGGTGAGCGTTTGGCAGAATTCCTCGCTTTCGCTTGGAGCCGATCAAAAGGAATGCTTCTTGCAGAAACCTTAAACTCTGATCTCTGAGTTTTACTTGACCAGCCTTCATGGTAACAGATCGAAATCCAGGAAGATGCTAAGAGAACGTGGGGTGTGCTTTCTAACGGGAGGAGCCTCCTGCCTAAGGCCTCAGGGCACCTGCGCAGCCTGTGCAGCGAGGGGCCCGGTACTCACATGCGCCCCACGCCCTCGTACAGGCGGGTCTCGTCCACCAGCATCATCACCTCTGTGTCAGTGAGGTGCGCGTGCTTCTTGCTCTTGCTGAGCTGCTCGATCTGCATGTCTGCCAGCTTCACCTTCTGCTGCGTGTCCATCGCCTTGGCCTGCAGCTCCGAGAACGCCTGCGGGGACAGCTGCGCCCTCAGCAACCGGGGGATCGGGCAGGGCCGAGCCGGGGGACAGAGCGGGGACAGGGGGCGGAGAGGAGAGGGAGAACAAAGCGGGGCCGGGGGCGGCGGAGGGGAAAGAACAGGGCCAGGGGCGCCGAGGACGGAGCGGGAGGGGAGCGGGGGCAGAGACAGGAGGAGGAACAAAGCGGGGCCGGGGACGGCGGGGCCTGCACCGGAACGAGAGGAGCGGACGGCAAAGCAGGGGAGGGCAGAGGGTTGCGGGGGAGTCGGGGCCCGGGGGACAGAACGGAGCCAGGAAGCGGCAAGGCCGGGGCTGGCACCTTCTT
Source organism: Tapera naevia (assembly GCA_033556795.1). Lineage (NCBI taxonomy): Eukaryota > Metazoa > Chordata > Aves > Cuculiformes > Neomorphidae > Tapera > Tapera naevia. The sequence goes on along the minus strand of JAUMJJ010000027.1, from coordinate 4,315,083 downwards.
CAGCTCCAGGTCCACGGGCGCCGCCATCTTGACTTGGCGTGGCGCGTGCGCGGCCCCGGCGCTGGGCGCGTGCGCGTGGGGCGGGGCGGGGCGGGAGGGGCGGGGCGGGGCGGGGGGGCGCAGGGAGCGGCGAGGCCCCGCCCCCCGCTCCGGCAGCCGCGGGAGCGCCGGGGGCTGCGGGGGCGGCATCTCCTGGGTGACGAGCTGCGTTGGAAGGGACCAACGGTGTCCTGGGCTGCACCCAAAGCAGTGGGACCGGCAGGGGAGAGAGGGGATTCTGCCCCTCCGCTCCGCTCTGGTGGGACCCCACCTGGAGCCACGTGTCCAGTTCTGGAATCCTCAGCGCAGGAAGGACCTGGAGCTGGTGGAGCGAGTCCAGAGGAGGCCACGGAGATGATCCGAGGGCTGGAGCACCTCCTGTATGAGGACAGGCTGAGAGAGTTTGGGTTGTTCAGCCTGGAGAGGAGAAGGCTGCGGGGAGACCTTAGAGCAGCCTCCCAGTGCTGAGAGGGGCTCCAGGAAAGCTGGGGAGGGCTCTTGATCAGGGAGTGCAGGGATGGGATGAGGGGAACGGTTTTCAGCTGAAAGAGGTTGAGATGAGATCTTATGGAGAAATGTTTTGCTGTGAGGGCGGGGAGACCCTGGCCCAGGTTGCCCAGAGAAGTGGTGGCTGCCCCATCCCTGGATGTTGAATGCCAGGTTGGATGGGGCTTTGAGTCCCCTGATCCAGTGGGAGATGTCCCTGCCCGTGGCAGGGGGTTGGAACTGGTCCAACTGGTCCCTTTCAACCTAAACCATGCTTTGATTCTCTGCTCAGACCACCACGGTCTCCCAGCACTTGTTAGCCACTGCTCCCAGAGCGTGGCCACGCTTTTCACTGCTTCCCCAGCTCTTCCCTGCCCCCAGCATTGCTGCTCCCTGAGTGCAGGGCTGAAACCACAGACAGTAGCCACTGCCTGTCGGTGGCCTCTTTCTGGGTGAGGCCTTCAGCGGTGCTCCAGCTCCATAGGTGCCTGCAGGAATTTCTGTTGCCCTCTCTGCAGCAGTAACAAACTCATGGAGATGCCTTGCTGGGGCAAAGCCTGTCCCAGCCTCAGTGCTTGGTGAATGGATGAGGAGTTGGGCAAAGCCAAGAACCTCAGTCAGGAGATAACACACTAGGTTACCTGCTGTCACCCCATCTGCCTTATCTGGGTACTTTAGCCCTTCTGTCTCAGGAAGCACTGGAAAGCCAAAGCATTGCTGCATTTCCCCTCCCCACAGCCCAGGCTTTGCTACTGCAAAACCTACAGGCTGTGCAAGAGGGATAAACCTGTGCACTCACTACCTAAGCGACCCCCCCACCAGTGAGCAGAAGGGTTGCTTCATACTTGATTAGAGTTAAATTAGGAAAAAAAACCTCTGCAAACTCCTCACTGCCCAATTTCAGTGCCTGTTGTAGGAGCAGGAGAGGAAAGCAATAGTTCAGCACTCCCCACTGAACCTTGGAGTCTGACACCTGCTGAAAGGAACAGGGCTGGAGGGAAGCAGGGCTCCTGAGGGGGGGGGGAAGCCCTTTCTCCTACTTCAAGGCTCTGTACTAGAGCCGGCATCTCGTCCTGATCTCTGCTTTCCATAGGGAAGATCAGGGAATAGGAACAAAGTGGTTTGGGGTGGTTTTTTGCACTGAAGTCTGGACTCCATCCTGAACCACCACCTGAAATGATCCTTGCTGGAGCGACCCCTCCCCCAGGAGCCTGCAGCCACCTCGGGGATCTGCAAGAGATGTGTGAGTCCTCCTCTTGATTTCTTCAGCCAGCTGCTGGCTTAAAACCAGGAATCAGTGCCATTTGGACTGATCAGTGGGCCAGTGGCTCTGCTTATACCACAGGCAGCTTTGCTTGTTGAGCAGACGCCCAAACGTCACATCCTTCCCAGGGCATCAGCTGGCAGACATGCAGACTTCCAAAGAAACAGAAGAGGCTGGCCTGGCTGCAGGCTCCTGCAGGACAGAAGTTGCCTCCAGCCCCTTGCACTGCGTGGTTCCACAGCACCCCAAGGATGGCACAAGCTGATCCAGCAGTCCCCACTGCATGCTCAGGATCTCTGCCACTGTTTGCAATACCCCACTAGCAAGGGTGTGCAGTCTTCAGAGGTCTGACTCCTTTCCACCTCCCTCATTAAATTAACAACCCGAGTGTTTGTAACAAAGTGTTATTTATTAGAATATTACATTGCACTTAAAAAATAAGGGAGGTCTGGCCCTGTCATCTTGACCTACATGAAGGATGCAGGGCCAGACCTACAATAAATATAAATACTATGTACAGTTTATCTAAAATAAATATATAATTTAAAATTAAAAATATCTTGTTAAATAGCTGTTACCCTCCCACCCCTCCTGCATCTCAGAAAGCCCCAAGCCTGGTTCTCCTCGCCTTTCACAGTTTGTTCCTCGGCATGTGCTGCAGTGGCCAGAGAGTTTCTGGAGAGCCCTTCTGCCTCTGCGCAGCTGCTCAATTGGCGAGCAACCTCTCCTGAGCCCGCTCCGTCCCAGAGATGGCCATGAAGCTCCTTGCAGTCACGCTGCTGCCCAGCCACCCTGAGGTGGGTGCTTGTCCTGCTGCTCCAGGGAGATCTCACCACCCTGCAGCCACCCAGGGACGGTGCTGGCTCCATGGTTCTCGCCTCTTCCAAGAGGTAGAAGTGTACTAGTGCCAACCCCTGCAAGACAGCACAGGAGGTCACAACACAGCCTCTGGCCCTCTGCCCGCGCAGCGGTTCCTGCATGGTGTGGCCACGGTGCCCATCTCACCCAGCCCAGAGGGAGAGCCCGTATGGCCACCAAAGCCACACCTGGCAGCAGCCACTGGGGCTGGACCGGGGAGACTGAACAGGGATGCAGGGAGAATGGTGGCTAAGCATCCCACTCCACCATGCTTCACTTCCAGGGGACCACAGCACTTGTCCCCCTGGACACATCCACTCTGATAATCCCCAGGGCAGAGGGGACAGGGATGAATCTCCTTCCCCAAAATCTGACTTGTATAAACAGCTAAAAATCCCACCCTCGACACTGTTACCAACATTACAGATGAAGGTATTACTTCATTCTTAAAAAGAACAAAGGGTTTTCTTCTTTTAAAAAGGGAAGCACCTCTACTATGTCTGGGTAAATTCAATGCCAGGGTTTGGACCAGAGCAGAGGAAACCCATGAGCTTTGCAGCACCCAGCCACAGCCCTGGGACCAGCCAGAGTCCCACCACATGGGGCTGGCAGCAAGAACCTCCCCGTTCCCAGCCGCAAGGCATTACACTGGTGCAAGTAATAACCAAAGCTGGAGTGAAAAGGAAGGAGGTTTTATACTGATTTATAAATAGAGGCAATATCTATGGAGGGGAAGTGACTCAGAGGGTCAGAGAGGGAGCAGAGCAAGTGGGGAAAAAAAAAACTAGCAGCAGCTTCCCTGCTGCCAAACATCCCCAAATCACACAATGACCGGGCAAAGCAGGGACTAAAAATGAGGAGGCAGTGGTGGCTGGCAGTGTCAGGGAACAGGGACTTGAGCAGGAAGGGGAGGAAAGAGGCCTGGAGCCCCACAGAGCAGCTCAGGCTCTTGGGCCAAATTCAGCAAGCTGCTTCTCTGGGCTTGAACTGCCTTCAGCTCCTGTCTGGCTCTGGCACAGGATCCAGGTAGCCAGCCAGTAGTCCCTGCCAGGCAAATAGGCAGAGCCCCTAGATGCCCACCAGCCCCGTGCCCAGCCAGGGGCTCACCTTGCCAGCACCCAGCATCCTCAGTGATTCACAGTGATGCCCAGCTTGATTTTCTCTTCGTTTTCTACATCGTAGACACCCCTCTTGTGACACCTGGGAGGCCAAAGAGAGGTGCTCAGAGCATGGGGAAGTCCCTGCCACTCTCCCTTACATATCGTCTTCCCAGGGATGCAGATCCAACGGCTCATCCCCATCCCAACTCACCTGAGCATCAGCAGGACTGCGATGATGATAAGACACAGGGAGGAGAGGACGACAGCAACAACAGCCAGTGCTGTAGTGTGGTCGTATGTGCTGGGGGGATGCTCCACAGGCAGCAAGAGGCCATGGCATCTCTCTCCATGATATCCTGGCTGGCATCTGGGCAAGAAGGAAAGTCTTAAAGGTGGGTGGTAACCAAGCATAGAGGTCACTGGGTCCCTCATATCCCCATGGGAAGAAGCTGCCTCTTTGCTCAGCCTTAGCTAGCACATGCCTGATCCCCTTGGTCCCTCACCCCTGAGCAGGGAGGTCTGGTGTCATCATCACCTCCCTGGTACTTGTAAACTGAGTTTTTTCTGCCCAAGCACTAAGAGAAGACTCCTATAAAGGCTGAGCTGCCCCCGTAGAAGGCACCAGCTGGCCTGGCTGCCCAGATCACCTCTAGAAGTGGGAGCTCCCAGACAAGCGAGCAGAAGCAGCTGGACCAGAGCTCAGCCATTCCCTCAGAGCAAGATGTCCCTTTATACCCTGCCAGCCAGTGAGGTGCCACCTCCTGCAAACTGAGGAGGTTACTCATGTAACAGAAATAACACTCCCAAGCAGAGCTGCAAGCCTGCCAGCCCTCCCCATGAGTCAAAGTGCACTGATGTGACAGGATATATATATATATATTTGCCTACTGGAAAGCTGGGGAGGGGCTCTTGATCAGGGAGTGCAGGGACAGGATGAGGGCGAAGGGTTTTGAGATGAAAGAGGGGAGATGGAGATGAGATCTTAGGGATAAATGTTTTGCTGTGAGGGAGGGGAGGCCCTGGCACAGGTTGCCCAGAGAAGCCATGGCTGCCCCATCCCTGGAGGTGTTCAAGGCCAGCCTGGATGGGGCTTTAAGCCCCCTGATCCAGTGTCAGGCCTCCCCTGCCCATTGCAGGGGGTTGCAAGTCAGGGATGTTTAAGGTTCCCAAACCATTCGGTGATTCTATTCCATGGTTCTACTCTATATCTATATATCTCTATCCAGTGCCACTGACCCTCAAGCTTATCTCGAAGATGAGGTCTCAGCCCAGCCCTCCTGCCTGGCTTCCAGCAGTGCCATGCACCAGCATCACCTGCAGCCATGGCAGCGAGGCTCGGCACAAGGCAGAGGTGCAGGACCCAGCCTGGCAGCAACATCACCCCACTCCACACGCAGGGACCAGCCCAAGGAAGAGACAATCAAGCCAGCCACCAAGAGAAGCCACAACCAAGCAACACCAGCCAACATGAGGCCTCATTATCGGAGAGAACAGGTGCAGTTGTCCCCTCTTCCTAAAAGTCACAGAATCACAGAATGGTTTGGGTTGGAAAGCACCTCAAAGCCCACCCAGTTCCAACCCTCTGCCATGAGCAGGGTACCTTCTATGGGATCAGGTTGCCCAAAGCCCCATCCAGCCTGGCCTGGAACACCTCCAGGGATGGAGTAGCCACCACTTCTCTGGGCAACCTGCACCAGAGCCTCCCCACCCTCACAGCAAAACATTTCTGACTAAGAACTCATCCAAATCTCCTCCCTTCCAGCTGAAAACCGTTCCTCTCATACTAAGTCATGACAGCTCTGGGCAGATATCATCCAGGGATGGGCCATAAGGTTAAGAGTACCCAGACCCCTCCTACTTACCCGCATCCCAGGTCCTCCCCAGCCCTAGGGATCTGGGAAGAGCAGGAGACTGAGCAGGGGATGCCTGGCTGTCCCAGTCCCAGGCAGGGGCTGCAGCAGCCCACATTACACTGGGTCACTAGTGGAGATCTCCTCTTCCTAGCAGTCCCAAGGCCCCTTGTGCAAGGGCCCAACTTCATGACAGGGAGAAACTAAGCTGTTCAAAAGGAGCTATGTGAGCCTGATCCCTGTGGATCGCAGGGGGTGAGATCTTGTGGGCACCATAATCCAGGGAGCTATTATCTTCCCTGGGCTCTGGGCACAGGGCTGGGTGGCTCAGAGGATTGATAGCAAAGAACAAAGCCTCTTATATATCTGCCAGCTCAGTCCCTGCCCACGTCAGCGGGGATCAAATGTGCACCCCTGGGTATTTCACAAGGTAGCAGTGCTGGATCCAGGTGCCTCAGCAGCACACTTTCTCCTCTACTTGCCCCATCGAGTCCCTGTTCTCTACCTGCATTCCACGGGGTGGGGAGGGAGAATGCACAGGTTTGTCCATCAGGGCCAAGGGACAGCCTGGGCATGGCTTTGGCCAACTGTCCCCAAGGCGCCTTGCTGATGCCACAGCAGAGATGCTCTTCCTGCCTACATCAGCACATCCCGACAGTCGCAGGAGTCCCAAGCTCTCAGCCCAGACTGGCAGCAGTGAGGGACAGGGGGACACAGGGTTGCAGCATCAGGGATCGGATCTCACAAACCAGACCTGCAGCAAACTTTGCCTGTGAGTCTCCAGCCCCTGCTCACCAGGCTCTGACCCCTACCACCACAGGCCCCTGCAGCAGCCCAGCCAGAGCTCCCTGCACCAATGGACATTGCTCAAGAACCCAAGAACCCAAGTCTCAGACATCCCCACACGAACGGAGAACATGCACTAAAAATATCTCCTCTGCTCTTCCTCTGCCCAGCCCTGAGAATTGAAGGAACTGTGACTAAAGCTCCCCCAGCACAGCACAGGCCAGCAACTCACATGCAGGAGGGAGCTCCCAGCTCTCGGATGTATTTGCATTCGCCGTGAATACAGAAATCCTTGTACTTCCGCAGGCACGGGTCTCTCTTCTTCCCCAGCCCTTTGCCTTTTCTTCTTTTATTCCCGTTCCCTTTTTTCTTGGGAGTAACCAGATCTTGAGGCTTTGTTAGGAAAGCAACTGGAAGACAATTTGGTAAGGAGAAAACAGCAGTCAGATCCCCTCCTCTGTGTGTCAGCCAAGGAGGCAGAGCAGCAGAGCTGGCAGTCACAGCCTTTGTGCAGCAATTGTCCCTGAGCACAGAGGGGTTTTCCATTTTCTTTTCAGATTCTCACAAATATCATGGCCTTTCTGATTCATAAAAACAATTCTCAAGGAAATAATGGAATAAAGAGAGGAGCAGGGTGGGGGTGTGGAAACAGAGCTTTATGCATCTCAAATGTTGCCATTTATATATGCCAGTTTCCACTGAACACAGAAAATTGCAAATTGCCCCTTTATCTGGCTTTTATTCCCTGCTGACTGTGGTCTTTTTTGACTCTATTCATGACTCTGATGATGGACTCTCCTTCCTGTGGGTACAAAGGTGCCGTGTCTATCCAGAGGACAATTAAGAGACCAAGACTGGATTAACATCTGGTTTTGCAGAGCCAAAGAAATGGCAAGGGCAGCATTCCCATCAATTACAAAGGTATGCGTTAATTGTGGTGCAGAGACCGGTGGCTCTTGGTGTAAGGCCAGCTCCCTGCTGGGTTGGTGGGAAGCAGAACACTGAGCTCCTTGCCTGGACACGGACCAAAACCAGTAACGTTACTGGAATAGTTTAAAGATGTGCAGATGCCCTGAAAGGTCAGCCTCCAGCCTGATCTTACAAGGTGCCGAGGTGCTTGAGAGTGCTCACTGCTCCAGGAGGGACTTTTCAGCTCCCCCAGAACCACAGTGCCTGAGGAGTGAGCCTGAGGAAATAGGAACTGAGCTCTGCGCTGCTCAGGGAGTCTAACCTGGCAAGCTGCAACCTGCCCAATTTCTTCTCCACTAGTTCCTGATGTAACCGAGCCATCTCCCCCACCCCAGCGAGAGCCTCTCGCACTGCCGCACACCAGTTGCACACCTAGTAAAGTTATTTTGCTATTTCGACATCCTTCATGCTATGCCTGAAGAAAACTGATATTCCAGGAAACCGTGTGGCTTGGAGAAATCCCTGGAGCAGGGTGAGGCTTGGGGCACTGTCCCAGGTGGGCAGCAGAGGCTGTCCCCTCCCCGGGTTATCTCCTGGCCACAACCAATGGAAAAACAGTGCTGCTGACTCCCCCAAAACCACCTCCACTGCTACCACCCCTCCTCCTCAGGGTTCTGTCCCTTAGGACAGCCAGAAGAGGTGTGGACGATCTTGCTGGGAGGAAGAACCAGTCCAGCCCAGGTGGGAAGAGGGATGCTTCCCCTGCTCCAACACCCTGGGGGCTGCAGCACGGAGGAAGGCGCTATCAACACAGATTTTATCTGACCGCAGCTCAGCTCAAGACAGGGAGGAAGCGCTTCAAGAGGCTCAGCCTTGGGAACCAAATATCCCCGTCCCCCCAGCTTGTCCCACGGACAGGGTCAGCCCTCCCCCGCAGAATCGCTCGCTCTAGGACAGGGTCTCCCGCCCAGGGGGATGCGCAGTGGGCTGGGGCATCGCCCTCCCGGGGTGCGGGTGCTGTGCCAGGCGCCACAGCCAGCGAGCAAAGATAGACACGGGAAACAGGAATGTTGTGGCCTCCCGGCGCCTGGCTCCCGCTCCCAGCACGTCACGGGGGCAAAGGCACCGGGAGCAGCCCCAGTGCCCCCCGCGCGCCACGGGGCGCCGTGCCCCGAGCTCCCGGCTGGCGAGTCCCGGCGCTCCCCAGGCTGGGGCGCCTCCCCGCAGGGTTCTGCCTGCCTCCCAGCGCGGACCCCCGGACCAGTGCCTCCGGCCCCCCCACTCCCGGTACCTCTTTGCAGGTCGCCGAGCGCGTCCCCCGAAGCCGCTCCGCCGCGCTCCTGGTCGGGTCCTCCGCGGGGCAGAGGCGCCGTGCCCGGTCCCGCCCCGGCGTCCTCGCTGCGCCCCTCGGCCCGGGCCGCCAGCGCGCACACTGCGGGGGTGAGCGGGACACCGTCAGCCAGAACCGGGGCCGCGGCACCGGCACCCCCAACCCGGGACCTGGCACCTCCTACCTGGGACCCGGGACGCCCCCGACTCCCCTAACCGTGACCGGCACCGACACCACCCGGCACCAGGACCCCACACCCCAACCGGGATTGCCCCCCCAACCCGGACCGGAACGCCCACCCCCTCCTCTCCCCCCGATCCGACACGAGGACACCCCCCCCCAACGGGGACCGGGAACCCCTCTGCCACCCGGGAGCGGGATCCCGCCCAAATCCGGCACCGGGACTCCCTCCACAGCCCCCGGACTGAGATCGCGCTGCCCGCTTTCGGGACTGTCCCCACACGGGACCGCGACCCGTGATTCCCTCAGCTCCCACTCGTGTTCAGCACCGCGGAACACAACACCGGGACCCTCCAGCCGGGTAACAGAACCTGGAAGCCCCCCACCCGGCACGGGGACCGGGGTCTCTCTATCCCCACGCGGGACCGCGATTCCCTCTGCCCCGCCCGTTCCTTTAGCGGCCCCCCAGCCCGTACCGGCCGCCAGCAGCGCGGGGATGAGCAGCGCCCGCCTGTCCATGCTCGCGCCGCGGTCCTGCTGTGCGGGCGGGCGGCCCCGCGCCGGGACAAAGCGGCGGGGGGAGGGGCTGCCCCGCCCCCGGGAAGGGCTTCCCCGGCGGGGGGGGGGTCACACATACACACACCCCCGCCCGGGGCCGCTCGCGGGGGGCGGCGCGTCCCGGCCGGGTCAGCGGGGACCCGGATGCGTTTAGGGACCCCGGGGCGAGGGGAGCCGGTGGGATACGGCACTGGGAGGGCTGGCAGAACCGGCAGGACCGGGAGAGGGAGGACCCCCAGCCGGGGGGTCCTGCCGAGGGGCTGGGGGATGTGAGAGGAGCAAGTGCAGCCCGCAAGAGGCAGGAGCTCCCGGTTGAGAGCCGAACCTTCCTCCTGGCCTTGGTAACGGGTGGCACCCCAACAGGGCGCAGCCTGGCAGGAACCTGCCACCCTGTGCTGGCCCTGGGAGAGGGGTGCTGGTGGCATCCTGAGATGGTGGCAGAGAGGCCTTTTGGCCACCAGGCCACGTTTGTGCCCCGATGTAGAGCCCAGCCAGCTCAGTCACAGCTTTGTCTCACTATCTCCTCGAAGCCAGCTGCTGTCTTCACCCCCCTTGTTCCACCGTGTGTCTATGGTGTTCGGGACTGCCAGCACTTCCCTGTCCCCTTTGCTACCACACTGGTCACCACTTGTTGTGTTTGGCCTCATCCCCAGCACAGGTGACAGCCCAGAAAATGCTGCTGACAGCAGCACCAGGCAAGCACCGAGTTTTATACCAGCTCATGATTGGCTCAGCCGAACCCTTGCGGGTCCCTCAAGCCCCCAACCCCGCTGCCAGTTCAGGTCCAGCAAGGCGTGATTAAATATTCCTGCCTTTGTTGTTGGCGTCTCCAAGGAATACCACCGGATTTGGCAACCTCCCTGCTCACGCCCTTTTTCTTGCTCAGGCCTGACTTTTGCAATTGTTTGCTGGATGTTTTTCCTTCCGCCTCCTCCAGCCATCAGCAGCCGAAAGCCTCTGGCAACAGAGCGAGGTGGTCAGAGGTCACCTGGCCGATGGAGTGCATCTCTGGTGGGTTCCCATGTGGGGATGGGATTTTCCCCCCTAGCAGTTTCCCACCATGCCGTCAAGGACAGGAGTACATGGGCAACGCATACAGGCAGCATGTCTGAGCTGACCTGGCACGTTGGGTGAGGGAGGCACCAGCTCTCCTCAGTGCCAGAGAGGTTTTTAGCACATAGGACAGTGAGCAAGGTGGGTGCTGCAGGCTGCCTTTCCTTCCTCTGCCTCCCTCCTTCTGCCCCCCTTGCCTCTGCAGCCACCCCCTGCCCACCTCCACAGCCTTCCTACCTGCACCCTGCTGCCAGCCATGCACCGCCCTGTGCTGAGGGCTGTGCCAGGGCAGCCCCCACAGGAGGGGCAGACGGACCCCTGGGAAGATTAAGGTGTCCCAGGGTCTCCTCAGCTCTCCTTGTCCATGGATCCTGCTAACAGTGGTCCCCACCCTGGCCAAGAGCATCCCATCACACCATGGCACCTGCCTTGGGTACACACTGGTATCGCAGAGCAAACAGCTCGGCAGGCATGGGGAGCACAGCTAGGGGGCAAAGGCTGAGGGAGAGGCAGGTACCAGGATCTGGCCACATGGGAAGCATCTGTCCCTAGGGACAGTGGCTCTGGGGAGTACACTAATGGTGTTTTGACAACAGCAGGATGGGGTGCGGGGCAGGGCAGGGAGCAGCTACCAAAGCTACCCCCAAGTCCACAAGTGAAGGGGGCCAGGCTGGGGGGTACCCATGGTGGCCCCGAAGTTGGGGGAGGGCAAGTGTGGCACAGTCAGGGGATGGATAGCCACATGGGACTCCTGAGGTGTGATGTCCGCCACCACGTGACCCCCCCCCACAACACTCATCCCTCTGCTGTTCCATGCAGTCCCCCATGAAACATGTGAGACCCCCAGCCTGTGAACCTCTGTGCTATGAAGCCCCACCATGCCAGGCGAATCCTTATTGTTCCATGTGACCCCCTCAGACCCTGCACACCCTCTCCAGTGCTGTGTGATACCCCCCTCACTGTGTGAAGCCCCCCAGGTGGGTGCAGATGAGCTGTGGTTGTAGCTGAAGACAGTGGGGCTGACAGGGCAGGTGCCCCCCTGCCCTACTCGGGCAGGAGCTGGTACGAGGAACCCCTCAGCTCTTGGCTCGTCTGCCAGGCAGGGCCCAGTGCTCCAGGAACCCCTGTGTGCCCACCTGTGCTCCCCTAGACGTGCCCATGGTGCCGAGCTCAGTGGCAGGCTGCTCCGGGGGCCAAATCCTGCCTGGGGCCAGTGGGTTCCAGCTCAGCCTGCTGGTACCGGATGGGTGTTTGTGCTGCCCGCGGTGTGTTTTCACTGCACACAGCTGGGCTGTTTGTCTGCCCTGAGCCAAGGGAGCCTGGCCCGAGGACGGTGGCAGCGGACACCTCGCAGGCACAACGAGCGCGGGAGCTGCTTTCCAATGGCAGCACTGTGCTGGCTGTGCCATCTCCCTGCACCCAGCAGGGCACCAAGGCTCTGCCCGCATCCTTCCTTCCCGCGCATGACACAACATCCACTCACGCGCCGGCTGCCCTACGCACACTGCCATGGCCTAAGCATTGACACGCTCCTGGCCCTCGCCTTGAGCCCCGCTTGCCCCACTCTGGATTTCCTCAGCAGTGACACATCCTTCCCCACACACGTACTCACATCCCCTTTCCCAAGAAGGGCCACCATGGGGCTGTGCTGCCCCTCCTGCGGTGGGCACAGGCACCCTGGTGCAGGTGTTGCCATCGGCTATCAGGGGGCGGCCTCGCCGCCCCTCACGAGTACCTGACGGGGTGCAGGAGGGCCTGGGGACAAGCTGCTCACCCGAGAGCACCAGCGCAGCTTTGTCCACGCAGGTCCAGAAGGAGACAAGGGGTCCCCTGGGCTCTGGCCCAGGCAGGTGGGGCACGGGCAGGAGCCAGCTATGCTGAGCCCCCTGATGTTGTTTTGGGCTTGGCTCCTGTGTACTGGTTTGTGGCCAGTTTAAACTAGTTCACAGCTTTTATAAGGTGTGGGGTGAGTGGGATCCTGCCAGTGTCAGCAGCTCCAGAGGGGTGGCCACAGCTGTGGCTGCTGGTGCTGGTGACCACGTGAGCCCACACACCTGTGGCAGCCAGCACAGCTCCCTGGACAGCAGACACCTGCTCACAGCCCAGACCAGAGGGGAGCAAACGAAGCTTACTACCAGGCTTTTGGCTGCAGCATTTTCCCCTCCAGCATGGTGCCAGCAGCCGAGCAAGCTATTGCCACCCTGCAGCAGGAGGAGTTGGGGGATGCCACCTGCCCACTGCTCTTCGTCCAGCTCAACCAGCTCCTCAGCACACCAACAGGGCTAGAGTGGAGAGAGACAGCCAGGTAGGCATGCCCACAATGGCCAAGCGACACTCTGGGAAGACCAGCTTTCAAAAGCCCAGCTCTGATGGAGCCCACAGCATCTCCCAAGGCTGGTGGTTCCTCAGCCTCATTCCCCAAGCAGGGCTGCTTCTGCCCTCTGACCTGGCACTGCTTCTGCCTGGCTTACGGTGACTCATTTCATGGGAGAGGGCAGGGCATCACAAAGGGCACAGGGCATGGGCATAGCACCCTTGCTTGTGCTGCTGCCTTTGCTGCCTCTCCAAGGCTCTAGTGGCTGCACTGGCACTGGGATGGCACTTTGGCACTGTAGATCCAGCTGCCTGACACACCTCAAGAGGCACTCAGCGCAGTGGGTCAGGGCCCAACGGAGAGGAGCCAGGGCCATCTGGGTGCTGGTGTGGGCCAGGAGCATGGCTGGGATGTCTCCAGGCCCAGACTGCCCCTTCACAGCTTGGCAGGGGCATAGGAACGTGGGCCACAGGGGCCCAGGGGCAGTGATGGGTCTGTCCCAGGGGCTGGAGGGATTGCAGGGGACAGAAAGCCACCGGGCTGCAGCTGTGACAGCTCCCCCCAGCACCCAGCCCTCTACTCCCCACCACAGCTCCCATCAGCAAAGAGCCTGACCTGCCAGGGCACGCTCTCCCCGTGCTGCACGCCAGCCCACCCTGCGCAACACGCCCACCCATGGGGACAAAGTGAAGCTCTGTCTGCAGCCGGCATTAAAATATTTGGCACAGCCTGAATGTGGCAAACAGCTCAAGACATTTCTGTTTGATTCCAGCAAGAGCTGCTAACGGCAATATACCCCTCAGTCCCAGCAGGGCCTGGGAACGAGTAGGGTGGGAACTGCCCTGCAGAGAAGGACTGGGGTCACTGGGGGGTGACAAATGGGGTACAAGCTGGCACTTGTGCGCTCCCAGCCCAGAAAGCCAATTGCATCCTGGGCTGCAACCCAGGCAGCGTGGCCAGCACCTCACAGGAGGGGATGCTCCTCTGCTCCTCTCTGGTGAGACCCCAGGGCGCTGTGTCCAGCTCTGGGGTCCCCAGACCAGCACAGACAGGGACCTGTGGGAGCAGGGCCAGAGGAGGCCACAGAAAGGGTCTGAGGGCTGGGACAGCTCTGCCATGGTGAGAGGCTGAGAGACTCGGGTCCTTCAGCCTGGAGAAGAGAAGGCTCCAGGGAGACCTCACTGAGGCCCTTCACTGCTTGCATAGGGCTGATAAGGATGATGAAGATGGACTCTTCTCCAGAGCCTGTTGTAACAGGACAAGGGGTGATGGTTTTAAACTGAATGAAGGCAAGATTAGGTTGGCCATAGGAGAAAAATGTTTTCCTGTGAGGCTGGGGAGGCCCTGGCCCAGGTTGCCCAGAGAAGCCATGGCTGCCCCATCCCTGGAGGTGTTCAAGGCCATGTTGGATGGGGCTTTGAGCACCCTGATCCAGTGGGAGGTGTCCCTTCCCATGGTAGCAGGTTGCTACCTTGGATGGGCTGTGCAGGTCCCTTCTAACCAAGACTGTTCTGTTATCCCATAACTGGTGAAATCCCCCTGATCAAGAGGGTGATGTTTGGGTCAGCAGGAATGAGGAAGGGACCGCTGAGACAGCCTGCCTGCCTCTGCTCTGCAAGCTTTCTGCAGCCCCCTCTGAGGCCCTTCAAACCCCTCCATGCCTGTGCCAGCCCCATGCCAAGCTCAGAGATGGAGCTAAGCTCCAGCTCCTGCTGTCATGGGGGAGGTGACTGCCCTGCCTCTGAGCCTGCACATCTCCCTGGGCAGGTGGATAAAGTTTGAGGAGAAGGTGGAGGATGGCGGAGAGCGCTGGAGTGCACCCCATGTCCCAGCTCTAACCCTGCACAGCCTCTTCCAGCTGAGGACATGCCTGCAGAAGGGGACAGTACTCCTGGATTTGGATGCCCACAGTTTCAAGGAAATAATTGGTATGTGAGGAATGCAAATGTCACCTCCTTGGACGGTCTGGTCACGAGAGAGGGTCCAGGCCACCAGGAGGTCCCTATATAAAAGCACAGGTGCATGATAGTCAGGTACCTGGGGTGTCTGTCTGTCACTCCAGCAAAGTGAGCAGGGCAGCCCCACACCAGGCAGGGAAACAGGGGGACTCAGGGCCGTCCCCATCCCTGTTGCAGACCAGGTGCTTTTTGGGCAGCCTGAGGAAGCAGAGCTTCAGCCTGAGCTCAGGGAGCACCTGGCAGCACTCCTGCTCCGCCAGCCATGGCACCAGCTCACCAAATCTCCGCTGCAGCTCCTCGCTGAGCTCAGCCTATCTCCCTGCCAAGGTAGGCATGGCACCCAGACATGGGTGGTCATGTAGCTGTCCCACCGGGCATCCCTCCACTGTCACCAGCCTGCAGCAATACTCAGGCTGGCCTTTCGCTTGCACATTTAATTTGCTGCTTGCTCCCTTTCTTTGCAGGGAAGGACAAAAGCTGGTCTGAACCTGGAGCCTGGCTCTCCGCAACACCTAGCAAGGAGCAGGTAAGGCAGAACAGAGCTGGGCTGAGAACAGTCGCTGCATCCTGAGTGCCCAGCTACTACATGCCTTTCATTTCAGCTGAGAAATCGATTTAAGAAGAAGGTCCCACCAGGGGCTGAAGCAGCCCACATTGCTGTCGGTGAAGTTGAATTCCTGGAGAAACCCTTCACCACCTTTGTCCGCCTCAGGCGAGGGGTGACCCTTGGCTCTCTGGCTGAAATCGCTCTGCCCAGCAGGTAAATGGAGCACAGCTGATGGCCCTGTATCCCTCTTCATCCCTGTCTCCCTGCTCTCTCCCACAGAGGACAAGGCTTTGCTTGGTGAAAGCAAAGGGTACAGCACCCAGTGCCACATGCATTCTCAGAACCCTCGCTCACTGCTTCCATTCCTGCTTTTTCCAGCTCCTTAGGAGCACCCCGGGGTGGGCTGAGAGAGGAGCATCGAGCTGACATCCCCTGGGTTACCACCACCTGGGCTCTACCTTTGCTGCTCTCCTCCTTAGAAGGGTCTGGATACACTTACTACCCGGGAGGCTGGGAAGGGACGTGGGTTTGCAGAAGCCTCTTGTCCTCCCTCTGCCTGCGACAGACTCCTGAGCACTTAGAGCACTGCTGGCAGAGGCGGAAATGAGCAGGGAAGGAGGTGTTTCTCCATGGCTGAGGAATGCATCATCAGAAGGGGAAGTGGTCAGTGTGACCCTTGAACTGGGGACTTCCTTAGAGGGCGTGTGGAGGAGGCTGTCAGGGATCAGGAGGGACATTGCCACCTCCTGGCCGCTCTGCCCAGAGCACCCATCCTCCAGGAGCTCGGTGGCGCAAGACATCCATCCACCTCCTTTTCTCTCCCTCGTGGGAGAGAGGCGTCTCGAGGGACTCCCCAAGCAGGAGGGGAAGAAGAGCTTGTCCATACCCACCCCCTTGCCTGTGGTGCTATCCTCTTTGCCGGCCATCCTGGGCTTTCCCACGGGACATAGCCGTGTCTCAGTTCTGTCTCCCACCCAGGTCCTTAGGATCTTAAAGTGTTCCTATGACCTTGATGAAGATGTCTGGGTGAAAGCAATCCGAGGTGGCTACTGTCACCTCCAGTCTACTTGGAGCAGGCTCCGGGAGGCCTCCAGCACTGATGGCCCATGGCAGGGCCACAGTAGGTCCTGCTTGAGCCACCTTCAGCCCTGCTCATGCTGCTGGAGGAGTTTCCCTACTCTGCCTCTGGAGGTTTGCTTGGGGTCCGATCATTGGAACTCCTCTGCAGCCTCAGGGTACCACGACTGTAACTGGTTTTGCCAGTTAGTAAAGGAGTGGAGGGCTCAGATCACTGTGTGGATGGGCTGTCCTGGAGACATTATGATTTTGCAGCCCCCTTGGAAGTGTGGGGTTTTAGCCACACTTCTTCAGGTAATCAGGGCCCTCTTTCCAGTCTCCTCCTGTGTCCCTTGTAGTCCTATCAAACCTGCTGCCCATGCAGCTGGCCAGCTCTCCTTCCTGACACTAATGCTTCTGCACCCTGCCTGGAAGAAGGTTCCCCTGAGCATGGCCCCACGGATATCCTGCTCTACCGCAGAGACCTGCCCTCTCCACCTTCAGCTTGGGTTTCTGCAGACTCTGTGTTCCAAATGGGATCCTGGTATTCCGTGTCTCCCGTGGATTTTCCACGCAGTGGGCAAAAGACACGTGCCTTGTCTTCTGCCCCTGCCTTTCCACTGAGGGTGTCCAGTGGACTCCAAGCCTACCCATCCACTGTTCTCAGCATTCCCATACACCACTGTCTCGCCCAGGAGAAGCATTTCCCAGCAAGCAGAGAGCTGCTCAGGAGAGGTGCTGTCTCACCTGTAGGTTCCTCTTCATTTTGCTGGGTCCCCGAGGCAAAGCGAAAGCCTACCACGAGGTTGGCCGGGCCATGGCCACGCTGCTGACAGATGAGGTGAGCCTGGTGCAGCACCCACAGGTGGGGTGGGCCTGGGATGAAGCCTGGGCTGAGGACTCTGGGGCTCCTCTCCTCTGCAGGCTGCAGTGGGACAGGCAGAGGATGGGGCAAGCAGTGGCTTTGCTTGCCCAGGAAAAGAAAGATGAGTTTGGAGTGGGTCTGTAGGATGTAGGTGCACGCTTTGCACTGAAGTGGACGGGGTGCCTTTCTTGATGATGGCTGCAGGCTGGGAGGAAGGCTCTGAGTGATTGAATGCAGGGTGCTGGTGGCTAAACCGTGGTGTCTACCCACAGCTCTTCCAGAGGGCTGCCCGGCAGGCTGAGCACCGAGAGGACCTCATTGCAGGGATGGAAGCGTTCCTGGATGAGCTGACTGTGCTTCCTCCTGGGAAATGGGACCCCAGTGCCCGAATTCCTCCACTCAGCTGTCTGCCATCTTGGAGGTAAGCTGGAAGGAAGGCACCTGCAGCCTCTACCAGCCCCTCTGTAGGGTTCCAGGTGGAGACTTCTGCCTGTGATGTTGAAATCTCCATCTCCATGGGCATGAAGCGACCCAGGAGCCAATCTTTGCCATTGAGGACCTTCCAGCCAAGTCCCTCTGCAGCTCCAGCTGATGACCATAGCTCCGGTTCCTGCTGCTGTTAATCCTGCTGTTCCACTTGGCAGAGGTTGGCAAGACTGCCCTGCTTGCCCTTCAGGCAGGAGCTGCTGGGAAAGCCAGGTTTCAGCACTCAGATGTGAAACTCATCCTTCGAGCAGGACACCTCCAGCTCTGCCCAGCTACTCCAACAAACCCAATCCTTCCAGGCCTGGCTCCAGGACTTGCTGGAGATCATAGTTGGGTCAGAAGGGACTTCTTGAAGATCACTTAATCTAACCCTCCCATCTCTCCTCCTCCTCCTGATCTTTCTTGTCCTCATCATTATTGGGGAATACATAAGGTTCCCTCAGCCCTACTTGCAGTGCTGTCCCCTCTCCATCCTCCTTGTCTCCTCATAGTGTCCCCTGGACGCAGCTGCGTTCTGAGGCCTCCAAACAAAAGGCTGTCATCTCAGGCTCTGGTTTGCCATAGGACTGCTGTCCCTCCACCGGATTGGCCATCCCATGGTAAAGAGGACCTGGTGGCAGCTGAGGACAGAGCCAGCCTGGGGCACCCATATTCCCGGGAGGAACTGGAGAGGACAGGCAGGTGGGTGCCTGGAAGGACGAGGGTGGTGGGAAGTGCAGTGGGATGCTGAATTTAGGGCAGGATGCTGGCTTTCCCCTGTGAGGCGCCACAACGCCCAAACCACTCTGGACTGGTTGTTCCTGGGAAGGAACCATCCCCTCATCCCCTTCCTGGCAGCTCTCCCAGGCAATGAAGATTGGCTATGGGGGCTGCTCTGAGGTCTCCCTCCACTGCTCAGGCTTTTTGGGGGGCTGCTGCGAGACATCCAGAGGAAGGCACCGTGGTACGGCAGTGACTTCTCAGATGCCCTGCACCCACAGTGCCTTTCAGCAGTGCTCTACATCTACCTGGCAACGGTCACCAATGCCATCACCTTCGGTGGCATGCTGGGGGACGCTACTGCCAACATGCAGGTGGGTGCAGCTGCAAGGTGCCCTGTACCAGCCCAACTCAGCCCAGCCCATAGGTCTCCTGAGTGCCCACCTCCCTCCAATGCCCGGGGAGCCAGTGGTGGCCCCAGGACATCCTGAGCATCGCCAGAATCTTGTGTCCTTCCCTGGCCTCTGCGGTCCCCTAGTGCTGCCCCTGCGCCTGCAGTGCAGGAAGGTGTGGGCTGCCTGCAGCCCTGCTGCTGTGGGGCAAATCCCCATGACCCCCATTCCTACCACATGCCTGGTGCCTGGCACTCCTCCCCTGCCTTTCAGGGTGTGCTGGAGAGCTTCCTGGGCACAGCCTTTGCCGGTTCCATCTTCTGCCTCTTTTCTGGCCAGCCCCTGACCATCCTGAGCAGTACCGGCCCTGTACTGGTCTTTGAGCGCCTCCTCTTCTCCTTCAGCCGGTAAGTGCCCTGCCAAGGACAGTTCCTCGGGCTGCTGTCCCCTGCCATCATCATGTCAGACAGGTGTCATTATTGAGGCTTTGGCTCACCCTTCCCACCAGGGACCACAACCTGGATTACCTGGAGTTTCGCCTCTGGATTGGGCTCTGGGTGGCCTTTTTTGGCATGGTGTTGGTGGCCACAGAGGCCAGCCACCTGGTGCAATACTTCACCCGCTTCACTGAGGAAGGCTTCTGTGCCCTCATCAGCCTGATATTCATCTATGACTCCCTGAAGAAGATGCTGAGCCTAGCGAATGCGTTCCCCATCAACTGGCAGTACCGGCTGGACAACATCACCTCCTACAGCTGCATCTGCAACTTGTCCAGCCCTGGTGAGCCCAAGCAGCCACAGGGCCAGTGCAGAGTAGGAAGCTGCCACCCTGGGACCCCGCTGGCACCCTGCCACCTGGTTAGATGGGGGATGGCACTGGAAGAGGAGGAGGTGGCTGCTCAATCCCATCTTTTCCTGCCCGACTACACTCGCATCTTCTTCAGCTCCCCTCCATGCTGCCCATCCACCCATTCCTGGCCTCCCAGAACTTCCCAGGCTCTGGGAAGAGCAGCTCCAGGAGCAAGGAGAGCCTTTGTCTGGCTTCCATG
Organism: Tapera naevia; assembly: GCA_033556795.1. Classification (NCBI taxonomy): domain Eukaryota; kingdom Metazoa; phylum Chordata; class Aves; order Cuculiformes; family Neomorphidae; genus Tapera; species Tapera naevia. The sequence continues at coordinate 4,295,305 of JAUMJJ010000027.1, read as the reverse complement.
GTGACAGGAGGGGACCATGCTGGTAGTGGTGGTGGGCACCTGGGTGGGTTTGTGCTGCTATTTCTGGCCATCAGAAGATGGTTCCTTGGGCCTGAAGAAGAGTCCACACTCATCCTGGAACTGAGACCCACGCTGTGCACCAAAAGCATTAGTGCTGGGCACAGCCTGGGTGTGATTGTGCCTCTGAGTGGCTGATTCTTCAGCCAAGCCTTTCACAGTGGCATCCCACCTTGGTGCTCCAAAGGCCTCAGGGGTCCCATGAGGCCCCATCCAGCACCCTGAGCCCTTGGATGCAGTTGGACTCAATGGTCTCAAAGCTCTTTTCCAACCAGAAGATTTTATGATTCTATGAAGAGCCTGTGGAACCGCCCCGACAGCAGCGCGGTCTGAGTTATCCCTGATAGAGGAGAGTCCCCATGGTGCTGGCACTCTGACATCCCCCATCCCCTTGCAGGTCACAGCTCCCCAGGGAACATCACGCTGCTCCCCTCACCCTCAGCCCCCTGGCAGGTACAGCCCCTGCTCCCAGGTGGGTGAGCGAGGGGCAGGGCTGAGCCCAAGGTGTTGGTGCGTGACCTCCTCCTCGCCGTCTGTCCTGTCCCACAGCCTTCCAATATCCCGGCCAGGCTGAGCAAGACCCAGTGCCTGAGTCAAGGTGGGCATCTCCTGGGGACCAGCTGCCAGTACGTGCCTGATGTCACCCTCATCTCCTTCCTGTTCTTCGGGGGTACCTTCCTCTCCTGCATGATGCTCAAGAGCTTCAGGAGCAGCCGCTACTTCCCTATGGGGGTGAGCATTCTTCAGCGCTCCCAGTGGCACCACCACCTGTCCCTGCATCATGGGGACAGCTCTGAGGGCTGCAACCTGGGGGTGCTCCTCGGGCAGCCCCCTGCCCTGGCCAGCCCTGGGCAAGCCTTCTCCATCTGCAGGTGAGGAAGCTGGTGAGCGACTTTGCCATCATCTTGGCCATCCTTGCCTCCTGCAGCATTGACGCCGCCCTGGGCCTGGAGACCCCCAAGCTCCTCATCCCCAGTGAGCTGAAGGTGCTGGTTGGGTGGTGCTGTCATGGAGTGGGCGTGTACCCCCAACAGTGGCCATCCTGTCATGATGCCACTGTCCTTCCCATGGCGAAGGAGGTCCCTTTTCCTTCACCTTTATCTGCACTCCAGTAGAGGGATGGGGGCTGTGCCCCAGCAAACAAGAAGGGGTTGAACTGCAGCTAATCTCGTGCTCTGTATTTAACCTGGCTCAGTCACAGACTAACCATGTCACACTACAACTCAAGCTGGAGAGAGAGCCACAAGCTCAAGTCTGGGCTTGGTCTCCCCGCCCTGGGTGTGGAGCAAGGCTGGCAGCACCTCAGAGCAGCCCATGCTCCCTGCCACCTCCTTGGGCTTGCCATCATCAACACCCAATGCCACATCTTCTACCTGCTCCTGGAGGCACGTGCCTCCCACCTTCCAGTGCCCAAGAGCAACTGGAGTGTCCTTGTAGGGGACTGGTGGGTCATGCTGCCCAGGAGCATCCCCAGGATGAGAAAGCATGCTCTTCCTCTCCCCAGGTGATGTATTCCAGGCTGCCCACAGGGCTACAGCCTGGGTACTTGGGGCTGGTCCCATCACCCAGCTGTGCCACAGACACTACAGGTGGGTGTTAGCTGCCATGACCCTTCTGCTCTCTGTAGCCCACAAACCCGGCGCGGGGATGGATCATCTTGCCCTTCAGAGCCAACCCATGGTGGGTTTGCCTGGTGTCTGCTGTGCCCGCTGTCCTCGCCACCATCCTCATTTTCATGGACCAGCAGATCACAGCTGTCATCCTTAACCGCAGGGAGTATAAGCTGCAGGTGAGCAGGGAACAAGAGTTGGGCAGGACCCAGCCAGTGGAGAGGGCCCAGCTCCTGGCTGAACCCTGTGGGCAGCCAGGGGAGAGTGGCACCCCGAAAAGGCCAGCAAGGTGGGCAGACCCCACTGTCTCCCTGCTAATGCTGCTGAGGAGATGGTTCACCTCCTGCCCCATTGCCTCTCCCATGGCAGAAAGGAGCAGGCTTTCACCTGGACCTCCTTTGTGTGTCCCTCCTGATGGTCGTTACCTCTGCCACCGGGCTGCCATGGTATGTCTCAACCACTGTCATCTCCCTGGCGCACATGGAGAGCCTGAGAAAAGAGAGTGCAACCTCAGCCCCTGGCGAGCACCCCGAGTTCCTGGGCATCAGGTACACTAGGAGTGTGAACCCCGCTCCGGGAGTCCCCCTGCAGAGCCAAGGGAAAGGGACATGCCCACGCGGGCCAGCAGACCTGTTTTAGTGGCTGCTTGTGTCTCCCTGGTGATGCCACTGGTCCCCATGGCCAGCAAAGCTGAAGAGAGCAGGGGTCGTGGGGGCCGGGAGGACAGGAGGGGCTGGGGGACTCCCAAGGCACCCCTGGGCAGTGGTGACACCTGCACTGTACCCGCAGGGAGCAGAGGCTGACTGGCCTGGCCGTCTTCATACTGACTGGGATCTCTGTCTTCATGGCACCCGTTCTCAAGGTAGGAAGCCTGGCTGCAGGGTCTGGCCTCTTTTCCAAGGTGGTAGGATAGCTGTGTCCTGTATGGCACGGCTTCCAAACCCTGCCCTCCCTCATCCCATCAAACCCTCACGGGAAGCGTGGCTGAAAGGGGCTGTGCACTGGGTAGGAAGAGGCTTGGCAAAGGGTTTGCCTTGGTTGGCGCACAAGCGCTTGGCTGCCCCATGACAGCTATGGACATTGGGGTCCCCCGCTGTCCCTAAACACACCCCACCACTGCCCTCTATGCTGGGGCATGGGGTCCAAGCCTGTCTGGTTTTGGCTTTCACATGCCACTGCTGTCACATCAGGCAGGGCCATCCTGGTGTAGGCTGACCACATCTGGATTATGTGGGCGCAGGTCCTCACCTGTGAGGACCACCATGTAAAGCCTTTGATATGATCTTCCACAATATTATTACCTCCAAACTGGAAAGATATGGGATTGATGGATGAACAGTTAGCTGGATCAGGAATAGACTGGATGGCAGCATCCAGAGTTATATTCAGCAGCTCAGTGTCCAAGTGAAAACCAGTAACAAGTGGTGTCACTCAGGACATTTGCAGACGACACAAAGCCAAGTGGTGCAGGGACAGGGCAAACCTCAGTCCCAGCACAGCCTGGGGCCGGGTAGGGTGGGAACTGCCCTGCAGAGAAGGACTGGGGTCACTGGGGGGTGACAGAGGGGTACGAGCTGGCACTGTGCGCTCCCAGCCCAGAAAGCCAATTGCATCCTGGGTTGCAACCCAGGCAGCGTGGCCAGCACCTCACAGGAGGGGATGCTCCTCTGCTCCTCTCTGGTGAGACCCCAGGGCGCTGTGTCCAGCTCTGGGGTCCCCAGACCAGCACAGACAGGGACCTGTGGGAGCAGGGCCAGAGGAGGCCACAGAAAGGATCTGAGGGCTGGGACAGCTCTGCCATGGTGAGAGGCTGAGAGACTCGGGTCCTTCAGCCTGGAGAAGGCTCCAGGGAGATCTCACTGAGGCCCTTCACTACTTGCATAGGGCTGATAAGGACGATGGAGATGGACTCTTCTCTAGGGCCTGTTGTGACAGGACAAGGGGTGATGGTTTTAAACTGAATGAAGGCAAGATTAGGTTGGCCATAGGAGAAAAATGTTTTCCTGTGAGGCTGGGGAGGCCCTGGCCCAGGTTGCTCAGAGAAGTGGTGGCTGCCCCATCCCTGGAGGTGTTCAAGGCCACGTTGGATGGGGCTTTGAGCACCCTGATCCAGTGGGAAATGTCCCTGCCCATGGCAGCGGGTTGGACTGGATGGACTTTAAGGTCCCTTCCAAACCAAACCCTTCTGTAATTTTGTGGTGGGGAAACTGGAGACTGAGCTTGCCTGGTTCTCCCTCTCTCTTTGTGGTGGGTGGTGAGATACAGGGCAGAGGCTTTGGGATCCTCCCTTGGGGCAGGTCTTCTGGCCTCCCCAGCTCAAGGATGGGTCTGGCTTGGTCCTTCATACAAGGACTCATCTCTACTCGTAATGCCCCCTGCCATACTTGCAGCAGCCCCGGGACTCGCAGTTACTTCCCACCTCAAGCGTGTGGATCAATGCTTCCCCTCACATGGCCCTTGCGTGATGCTGGGGAAGCAGACCCAGCCCTGGGCAGTCCCTATGGCTGTCGTGGAATCCACGGGGAGCAGCAAGTGACTATTATCTCTCTGCTTGCCTGGCCTGGAAGAAAACCAAACCACGCTGAGTAACACAGATGGCAGGGACCAGTTTATGGTTGCAGAGGAGCTAAAAAGGAAAGCTGTGTGTCGGGGATACAGGACGCCCTAGTATTTATACAACCCAAGAGTTAAGCCATATCTGCAAGTGGCTTGGTATTGTGTTCTCCATCTCCAGCCTGGATGGCTGCCACCATGTGCTGGAAAACAGGGCAAGGAACTCAGTGCAAGTTTCCTCTCTTCTCTGAAGACAACCACATCCCTGTTTGAGCACGGTAGCTGGGAGTAAATCTGGGCTTTAAAGCCTTCAAATCATAAGATAAGCCAAAAGCCATGAAATTAAACTAGGCTGTTGGAAAATAGGGGAGCAAATGCTGTGGCTAAGTCTGCAGGTTATTTTCTACAGAAGAGGATGCTCAATAAGTGCAGTCCCCTCGGGGAACTGCATCCTACTTACTCCTCATCCCACTATGTTCCAGCACATCCCAATGCCGGTGCTGTATGGAGTCTTCCTGCACATGGGGGTGGCAGCGCTGAACAGCATCCAGGTGAGTAGGGGTGCTAGAGGGGGCTGTTTGGGATGAGAGGGCTTGCTCAATACCAGTTCTTACTGTGCAGCAGAGCCTGGGTTTTAGCTTTGCATGATGTGCAGCCTGATACAGGTCGGTCCCCTGCCAGGCCCAGGAAAAGATGTTGACAGAGGGACCTTCCCAGAGCAGAGGAAAGGGAAAAGATGTGTCTGGGATGCTGAGGAGCACAAGTGGGTAACCCTGCCTTACTCTCAAAGCAGCAGGGCTGTCCACATCTGGAAGCTGCAGGCAGAGCACGAACCTGCTGGTCCTTTGGTCCCGGCATTGCCACTGATTAAACCCCTGTTGCTCTCCTGAGCAAACCATGGAGGGGAAAGAAGTCCCCACTCAGAAAAACCTACCCCTTTTTTTCCTCTAAATAGTACATTTTCCTTGCAATTACCCTGGTCTGTATGACAAGCTCGCTCCCTCGCTCTGCTTGGGGAGAACGGGATCCTGCACTGGCAAAGGCAGCAGCAGTTTTCTGCATGCAGGGAAGGGGTTGTAATCGCTCAATTAATCTTTTAAAACAGCTTGAGTCCTTTCTAGCCATCTACTTGCAAAGTGCTCCCCTGGCCTAGGGTGATGGTGATACTGGGACCACTGGTCTTGCAGACCAGCTCACCCATGCAGAATCACGCTGGCAGCCAGCACAGGCAGCAGTCGGGCTGGACTGAAAAACCAATGCCGAAAGCCCATCCCAGCCCTGCTCTCAACAGGGAGGTGGGCGACAGCTGCCTGAAAGCTGTTGTGTGACCTCCCTGCCATCCTCTCTCTCCAGCTCACAGACCGTGTACGGCTGCTCCTGATGCCAGCCAAGCACCAGCCAGATCTCCCCTACCTCCGCCACGTGCCGCTGTACCGGGTTAACCTCTTCACCATCATCCAGCTGCTGTGCCTGGTGCTGCTCTGGGTTGTCAAGTCCACCACGGCTGCTATTATTTTCCCGGTGATGGTATGAGGTCCCTTTTAATTGTGTTGTACCACTTTGGGTGCTGCCCATCTGTGCCCTGAGCATTTCTGGAGCCTCTGCACTCACCTTGGGCAAGGGACAGGGGAGCTGCCTTGCATGGGGATGCACGTCCTAGTGGTATAGGTGGGTGTTCAGCCCCCTGAGGGCTGGGGAGGTCCCTGCAGGTCCACAACGTGGCTTTGCCCCCAGCTGTCACCTCATGGGTGCAGCTGGTTGGGATGCCACTGCTCTGGGGGCGGTGCAAGTACTAGGGCAAAGGAGCTGGGGAACAGTCTGGAGCCCAGAGGTTCTGAGAGTGGCTAAGGGACCTGGGGCTGTTTAGTCTGGAGAAGGCTGAGGGGAGACCTCATTGCTCTCTGCTACTCTTGGAAAGGAGGTTGTAGAGAGGTGGTTGCTGGTCTCTTCTCCCAAGTAACAAGGGACAGAACGAGAGGAAATGGCCTCAAGATGTGCCAGGGGAACTTTAGATTGAATCCCTGGAGTGGTTAAAAAAGTGTGCGCCCATGGCACTTCGGAACATGGTTTAGTAGGCATGGGGGTTTTGGGTGATGGTTGGACTACATGAGCTTAGCGATTTTTCCAAACTTGATTCCATGATTCTATGATTCAAAGTATCGTCCTGTGGGACCAAGCCTGGAGAGGTCACCTCCCTGGCATTCACCTGAGGGATGGAGGGGGTACCTGGCCCCCTGACCCAAGCACGGTGTGATACTGACTCCCACTTTGCCCTGGCACCAGCTGCTGGCACTGGTGGGGATTCGGAAAGGGCTGGAGCGCATCTTCTCCCTACATGACCTGAGCTGGCTGGACAGCCTCCTTCCTGGGACAGCTGGCAAGGAGGCGCAGTGGCAACAGCCCAGGAAGCGTGAGGAGGAGAGCCACGGTGAGGAGGTAGGCAATGACTTGGGTGCTGTGCTGCTTCAGAACTGTCCCCAGGGATGCTTTGGGGAGCAAAGGCCGAGTCACTCGTGGAGCTGTAGCGCACACGAACGAGGCCTGGGATGCTGCCAGCCTCACCCCCTGCTTCCTTCTCCCTGCAGGCTGAGCTGATGCATCGCCACAGACCAGAGATCAACACCTCCGTCAATTAGGGTTGCAGCTGGGCCGAGGGCACCCCCAAAGCCCCACGTGGGCCGGCTGGGGGCCACATCGTGGGCATGGACATCCCTGGCTGTTCGAGACCCCCAGGGTCGCTCCCCCCTCGCCTCACCAGGCCTTGCCCGCTGTCCCCGGCCCCGTCTGCAGCTTGGCCGAGGCACTGTCCCCGCTCCCCTCGCCCCCCATGCCCTCAGCTGGGTTCCCGCTGCCCCTCACTTCCAACTCCTTGCCCCTCACCCCCGCTCCCCTGACCTCAGCTCCTGCTGCCACCCTCCCCCCCTCCCCTGGCCTTCCCCCCCCCCCCCCCCCCGGCCTCCCTCTGCTGACAGCGGCCACGTGGCCGCCGCGGCCCGGCCGGGGCGGGAGGATCGGAGTGACGGCGCTCTCGGCCAATGGAGGCGCGCGCTGTGGCCGGGAGAGCGGGCCGTGTGCCCCGACGGACGGCGCCCGGCTCCAACCGCCACTCGGGGCGGGCGGGCGCGCAACACTCCCTCACGCTGACGAAGCCCTTCAGAGGCGTTCGAAGGAGAGGGGGCGGGCCGGAACAGGGTCGGAGCCAATCGGGCGGCGCCAAGCGCCACGCTTCCTGAGCGACGCGCCCTTCGGCCAATCGACACCACTGGCTCCCGGAATCTCTTTGACCGGCGGGGCTCCCGACCAATCGACGCCCGCGGCTCCCGCCCGGCGCGCGACTGACATCGCGCCCGACCAATCGGCGCCCGCAGCCCCCTCGGAAAGAGCGGCCGAGGAGGCGGGGCGGGGCGGCGGCGCTCCAACCGCCTCGGCGTGCGGGCCAGCGGGCGGCACGCTGGGAGCGTGTGACGCGGCGCGGAGCGGCGGGCGCGGGGGCCAATCCCGTGGCGCCGGGGGCCGCGCTCGGCCAATGGGCAGGGGCGGAGGGCGGGGCGGGGCCGTGGCCGGGTGGGGTGCGCGAAGTTAGTGGCGCTGCGGCGGCGCCGTGAGGGACGGCGACGGCCCCGGACCCCGCGCGATGCTCACGGACGGCACCGCCGCTCCCGTCGGCGACGAGGAGATCGACTCGGTGGCTCCGCGCGCGCCGCCGCCGCCGCCGGCCGAGCCGCCCGCCGCGGCCGGGCCGCCCGCGCTGGGCCTGCGCGCCGTGCGCCTCTTCGGGGAGGCCGGGCCCGGCGGCGCGGGCGGCCCCGGCGCGGGCCCCGAGCCCGGCCTCGACTTCAAGCTGGCAGCGGCCGTGCTGCGCGGCGGGGGCGGCTCCGGCAGCGACGAAGACGAGGTGTCCGAGGTGAGCGCCCAGCGGCCTGGCCTGGCCTGGCCTGCCCTCCCCGCCTCCCGGCCGCCCCGTGCTCGCCTGCTGCTCTCGGGGCCCGGGCCCCGCACACCTTGAAGCCCTTCCCCACCCCACCCCGCACCTCCCGCCTGCCGCCCCGAGCCCTGCTCCCGGGGCCTCGCATCTTCCGGGCCTGTCCGCACCTCCCGACTGCCCGGGCCCCGAACCCGCCTGCTGCTCCCCGGGCCTGTTCACACCTCCCGCCTGCCTGCACCCTCTGGGCCTGCCCCGCACCCCGAGCCTGCTGCTCCGCAGCCCCGGGCCCGTCCCCCGCACCCCCCATCTGCCCGCCCCCCCCGCCCCGCACCTCGGGCCCAAGCGGACGGGTCTGGCGGGAGGAGGCGGCCCTGCAGTCCGGGGTGCGGCGGGCAGGGCCGCACGCTGCCCCACGGCCGGGCCCGTTGCCGTCGCGGGATGGGGACGGTGGCCCCGGACTGCTGCCTCTTGGCCTCCCGCAGCCGCCTTCGCTCGGGGCCAGGTCTGGAGTGGGAGGCGAGATCCTCCGCCCGACGGAGAACAAAGTAAAGGTTGCGGGCCCGGTACGGCTGCCCTGGGCTCGTGAGCAGGGCTCGTGATTCCCGGCCGTGTTCCCCGTGCGTGCAGGCACACTTCTATGCAGCAGGAATATTCCTTATCCAGCAAAATGGCAGAGGCATTGCCTTTGATCTTCCAGACCTGCAGAGAGTTTTAAGGGCAGGATATCGACGGGGAACTGGAGCTTTATCCCAGCCCAAATGTAGCATTGTTGGAAGGGTAAACTTGCAACTAATACAGCCTTATGTAGCCCAGGGAGAGAAGACAAATGAAGGGTTTTATATGTCGCACCTACCCACTCATCCTGCACCAGAGGATGGATCTGGTTTCCTTAGCTGCTTCTTTGAGAAAGAAGACTTGAGATCACAGCTGCAATGATGGCCCTTGGGTAGTCCTAGTGGAAGGCAGGAGAAGGTGGCTGGCACTTGCCAGCTTGTGGCAGTGCATTGTGCCTCGGCGTCCTTCTGCAGGAGGAAGAGGATGGTAGCCAAGGCAACACGCATCAGTTTTCCTTTGGGGCCAGGGTGGGTACTTCAGCATATGTCCACATTTCTCCTGAAGAAATGGAAGCATGGGAGCCTACATTCGTCCTTCCCCATTTCAATTTTTTTGCCTTCCATTGGTAATCCTTTTGTCCAGCTCTCCTGAAACCTAAACTGGGAGGTCATAAATGAATAAAAAAAATGATTACACTGATGTAGATCCACACTCACACTTTACTTGTGACCACCTAGCCTAAGTTAAAAATTGTTGTTGACAGTAGGGCATTTAATTGCACTAGAAATGTAATGAGCAGGCAGGTGGATGCTTGTGTGTGAACATTCTTGGTGTGACTGGTATCCTGAACGTCCGATGGTAAGGGGTGCAAGTGCATACCTGTTTGGGGGAGCTGGAAGGCCTGCTGTAAGTAGAACAGGACACAAGTAACTTAGGAGTTTCCGCTCTCTAGGATGTCTTTTGTGTCAAGGTTTAATGTATCTTTGAAGACACAAAGCAGTAGTTACAGAACCTGGAAACTGATGGGAAGTGGGCTGCATTGGAGCGTGTGTGGCTCTGCATGAGATGAGCTGAGTTCTGCTGTGAGAGCTGATCCCCCTTGAACCCGCCCCATTGCTTAGAGGATGTGAAGATGGAGAAGGTGTTTGCTAAGTGCTCTGTTGGTCTTTTGACTAATAGCAAGTACTAATACAGCCTATTAAAAATAATGTCTGGGAGATCAGCACTGATGTAAAAAAAGATTCACAAACTTTTGTTGGAGTAAAATGACTCATTTGAAAAACCTGGGAAAAACTTTCTTATTTAAAATACATAATAAAAAAATGAAGACTCTTGGAGATTTCCAGAACACACATGGAGAAGGTGGGCTAATCTCAAAGCTGAAATTGCTTGGGGACAACTTATCTCTTATGTTTCTGGTTGTGGAGAGTAACCTGGGGAAGAAGATGAGTGGGAAGGATGTGCCTCCCATTGGTGCTACCTGGTGAGGCCACTTGGGATGACTAGGGAGACCAAGAGGGTATTTCTTTTTTTTTTTTCAGTCTTTTTTTCTTCTGCCTGTATGAGAACTACAAAAGCACCTGTTGTCATTGTTGCTGTTGTTTTTCTTTTTTTTTGAATAAAGCAAAGGCAATTAAATTCTTGGGCTGGAACACAGCAGTTCTTGAGCAGAACTGCTTTAAACCCCAATGACTATTTGGACTGTGGTCTTGCACAATGAGTCACTGATCTGGGTGTATGCCTTCAGCTATTGCAGTGAGTGGGGTTGGAAAGAGCTGGGAGGGAGAATTAAATAAAGTGAGTGTTTTCCATGCTGTCTTGGTCTGTGCTTTTTTTTTTCTACTTTGAAGTCATAAAAATAATTGTACAATAGTCTGTAGGCTCTGCTGTGTGTCTGCAGCTGCATTTAGGTTTTGTATCCTTGTATTTGTCTGAGTTTAATATGCTAAAACAATTGCATTGGTCAAAATGGCAAATTTGGTAGAAAAAATCATGAGGGAAGCACAGGACGAGGAATGTAATGAGGTATTTATCTAGAGAGGGAAAAGAACAATATATTTTAGCTTAACTCTTTTGAAAATATGTTGCATTTATAGCATCAGATCTTCAGCTGCTTCACAGTGGGAGCACTGGCTCCGTTTGGGAGTGGAAGACAGTGAAGAGTGTCTGCCACATTCATCCTACCTTGCAGAACTAGGGGAAAAATCCAAGCTTTCTAATGACTTACGGAGTCACCAGCTGCTGGCTGGACTGTGAGATGAAATTTAAATGGAGCTTTATAGAATATTTTCTAGAATTACCAGTTAAAATTATCCCATGCAAATAGAAACAACTGCAAGCTGAAGCTTGCCTTTGGGCACGGAGGATGAGGCCAGGAGCCCTTGCGCGATCTCTGTGTGAAACAGAGGGGAAGACATGGTTCTCCAGGGTGTCCAGAGACACTTTCACTGCTGGCTGCAGTCTGAGGGGGCTTTGACTTCTGTTCAGGAAGTTGCTTTTTTTGCCTTCTGAGATTGATCAGGGTTTGGACACAGCCTGCAACTTGTGTAGTGAAGTTTTGGTATAGTTTTCAGCATGTTACTACCATTCCTTGGGAATGTTGCTGGTGCTTAACGTGGCACCCAAGGCAGGAAAGTGAGCGGTCTCCTCCGTAGGAGCTGTGAAGCTTGTAGGTCAAGGTGCAGGCGTGATGGTGGAGCAGTGATTAATGATGCGAGTGTGTGAGGTCTGTAGGGTCCTTGGTGGTCGAGGGTTCTGGCCACAGAGCACACCGGTTCCTAGGAGCTGTTGTGGCATAAAACGAGGTTGTAGCAGTAGTGTTGAGGCTGGTGGTAAATCTGGCTTTGGTGCTTGCAGGATTGTTTGGTGTGCTGGTTTGTTGTAAATCGAGCAGAAGTCAGCTCTACTGACAAAAGTACCCGAGGATCCTGGAGCTGAGCTCTGTAAGAGGCTTTTGGCACTGAGTGTATAGATGTTAAAGTCTCTTCTATAATCCAGGGGTCTGGAGGCCTTCAGTGGCAAGTGGAGCTCACCCACCCCTTGGCCATGGAGCTGGTTCAACTCTTGTGTCCCTCTCCGGTACAGGCTGCCTGCCTCTGCTAGCTTGCCTTACTTAAGCCTGTACCTATTGCATAAGCCTCTGGGGATATTTACATAAAGCATAATTAAAAATCAGCCATAACCTACCTCCTACAACAAGGAGAATTAACAGTTGCATGGCATGTGCTCCATATCAGGGCTTGGGGATTTTATGTGAGGTGTGATCCACCCGAGGTCTCCCAATTTTTAACCAGGGTTTGAATTCAGAGTAAATACTTGGGTAGTTTGGTTTAAATTGGCAGTGTAATCTGTTGAAGTTGTTGCCATGTCACTGAACCTTCTTAACATGGCACTGCTTCTGAAATGGAATGCACAGTGTTTCTGACTCCTCAGGTTAATTTAGTGCTTATACATTTTAGCTTCCTGTATAGTCTTTGAAATAATGTAATGGCACTGAGTGCCATGGTTTAGATGATGGTGTTAGTGTTGGGTTATAGGTTGGACTAGATGATCTTGGAGGTCCTTTCCAACCTTATGATACTGTGATACTGTAAGTAGCAGCATTTTTTTGATGATAAGGAATAGAAATTTAAAAAGTTGATGTGAATTAAGGTAGATCTATTAGGGTCAGAAAAGCCTTTTCTCTAAAAATAAACTTTTCAAGTTTCATTTCAGCAGTTGCTGTTTTTCTTTTTGTGATCGATACTTTCATTACTGATGGAGTGAGGTGGAGGACAGAATAGGAAATTTTCTTCAAGAATTTTTCACTAATTAGAAAACATTGAGGGATAATGGGTTCAGGTTACCAAAAGCATGGAGGTGATGCTTAAGGGTGCAGAGAGCTGTTTAGTAAGGTGTTTATTCCTATGCAGCGTGCTTAGGCATCCAGACCTTGGGAAAATCCTAGTATTCTGGGTAACTTTGACAGTCTGGCCTGTGGGAGCCAAAGCCAATCTGTCTCGTTACTGTTAATGCTTACGTTCAGTAACTCTTGGAAATGAACGGTTGCTAAAATTCCTTGCAGAACTCTGGTTTCCCTTCAGTGCAGCTTGACCCAATTGAGTCCATGACCTAAAATAAATGTCAGCAACTGTTTTCTAATGATAGGTGTAGAGAGTAAAGATGTGAAATAGTACTGTATAATTATATAAATATGCAGTTTAACCCCTTGGTATGGAGGGATTCTCCAAATTTAGCAGAACAGCTATGCTTGGTTACAAATTTGCACATGGGTTTCCCCAGTCAAGCTGTTACACTCTGGTGGGGGAGGGGGTCGTTTGAGCATTCCCGCAAGGCAGGACTGTGGCTAGTGAACTGTGAGTTCTGGTGTTCGGATTTAAGCTGGGCTGCTTAGCTGCTGTGGGCGGGTTGTTGGGATGCTGTCCTCTCTCCTTTCCTGATTTCTGAGGAGCCTGATGTCCAGCTGTGAGGACAGCTGGGTGATGCTGCTGCAACTTTGTCCTGTGTTTGGAGCTCCAGGTGTAAAGGCACTCCTTTCTGTGCACATGTGTGGCCAGGCCTTTAAAACAGGAGCAGTGACATTGCTGAATTGGCAGCCTTGTTGGAGGAGTTCAGATTTGGATCCTGCAGGGGGGGAGGCTGCACAGTAGGTCATTCTGAGTTCTTGTAACCCCTGTGAAGATACTGTAGAAGTATTAAGCTGTTATTGGGGGGTAGAAGTGACTCCCAGTTTTAACACTGTCGAGTCTGATTTACATGGAAAAAGGAACCTTTCTTAAATTTGTTTCCCGCTTAAAACTTAATGTAGTAGGAACAATACTTCGTATTCGGGGACTATTTGCAGAGCTCTGTGTAAGTTGAGCTCTGAAGCTGTGCTGGTCAGTAGGGTGCTTTCATGTTCCTACTCTGTATACTTTCTTTCACTACAGCAGCTTCTGTACAGCATGCAAATACCATCTGAAGTCCTTGTGTCAAACTGACCTCCCTGATGGGAATGTCTGAAGAATGGGATACTGTGAACAGCACTTCAGAAGTCAGTGATTTGTTAAAGCGTTTTGTAGATTTAGGAAGTTTTTGAGAAGTACCTGGCCTCAGGGCCGATCTTCAATAGAAACTTTCTCATTGATACCTCATGTGACCTTGGTCTTCTATGATAAACTGAAGAGTAGCTTAACTTTGGAATTATATAAATACTGGCTTTTGTAGGAACCTTATTACTGCAACTTGTGTTATAAAACCCCACTGCCCTTGAATAAGAGGAAGAAGTGGGTAGGGGGGAATTAATATTTGGATTAATGGTTCATTTAGTTAGGATGATGTGCCTATCTGAGCTATAACCTTTCAGTACAGCTTTCTAATAGGTACTGTCTATATTTTTTTCCTCTGATAACTAGCATATTTGCATATTTTTTGAGGAATGCTGAACAAGCAGAATTTATGGGAATGCATCCTATCAGATCATAATGTCTTTTGCCCTTGCAACTCAGTACCTGAGAATACTTTCTTAGGTAACATTGATGATTCGAAAGTTTTATAAAATACTAGAACATTTTCTCAATGTTTGCAGTGCTGTGCATCTTCTGTTCCAGTGCAGACAGCAAACACTTCTTACCCTGAAACACAGATAAAAGAATTTGGCCTGTGCTGGGTTCTGTTACTACTTCATTGCTTCTCATGGGATGAGATCGGTTACTCATTTTTTACTTTTGCTTTTAAGATGGAGTCATGCAGATTTTTTTTTCCCAAGCTTCTTTTCATCTTCAATTGTTCCAGCATCTCAAGGAAGTGTCCTGGCCTGCGACAGGTTATTCGTGGGTCTGTTGTGTTGGTCGGTGTGCTGGTGGTGAGTGAGGAGGAACGTGTAGGCTCTTCTGACCCGGGGAGCATTTCAAAGTCGCCTTATAGTATACCTGTCCTGCTGGAAAAAAATTTCTTTATTTGTCAAGTAAAAAACTGGATGATTTACTGGCTGATGGACAGTGAGTGAACTGAAAAGCACCTCTCTAGGTGGTTTGGCATTTCATGGACACTGAGTTTCAGCTTTAGCTCCGTAAGTAATTCTCATTTGCCTTCAATGGAACATAGAGATGACTAATTAACTAATATTTTCTTCTAGGCTAATCCCTAACCCTGTTGAACTCCTCCCTTTCCAAAATCATGACTAAAAGTAATGGGATCGCGTGGCACGTAGGTAGTAAGTCAGTGGTGTTTGAGACTGAGGGAAGAGAGGAGCTCAGGGCCGAATGCTCCACTTCCAGTGCTCCTCAATTGTGATGGCTTCTTAGCATCTCCTGTCAGGAGCATGAGTTCATCCACAGCGGGACAAGGTAGCCAGGGCAAAAGAGATCATATTTTAGACAGGGATCTCTGCTCCGTTACTCATTAGGACAGTTTCTTTTACATGGCAAACTGAAGGATCAGGTGTGGGTTTTGCTGATTTTGCAGTAGCAGAGCATGCGTAAACCTGTTTATGCAGGCCTTGACAAAATAGCTACGACCAGCCTGAGGAGACAGCCTGGTGTGATTTTCAGCTTGGTATAAGCCTCCAAATGGCGTAAAGTTAATTGGTTGGTCTACATGTTGAGCCTCCTCTCTGTGTGAGACACAGATTGACCTGGGAGCAGATTATTGAATTATGGGACTGAGCTATCTCCATTGGATCAAGTTGTATGATTTTTTTGAGCACTGTGTCCCTTTGGATTGACCAGAGAGCTTATAAGGTTATTCCAAGAGGACAGTGTAGAATACTTGCCGTCTGGGATCGATGTGAGTTTTTACATCAGCAAACCAATGCATTTATTCATCTTGTGGTTTGAAGTTTCCTTCACTTTGTTTTAATGCCTGAGATTTAATATTTGAGCAGGGATCCCACCCTGAAAACTGTGGCTAAATTGTTGCAACACTCCTGGTTTATGTTCTAATAAATCAGACTCCTGAGTTACACCTGTGGTTTCTGGGTTTGAGGTGAGGAAGGAAGAGGAGCTATTTAGTAGCAATAACAGTAGGAGGAGGGAATCTGAAAGCACAGGGAGAAGGTGGAGCACTGAAAACAATTTAGAGTGAACTGAGATAGAATACAAAAATAAGGAGTGCTTGGCATAAATTATTTCAATAAGGTTCGCTAGTCTCCATTCAGTGACTTTGTTCAGTTTGAAGACTGCAAGTGTCCAGAACAGACACTTGATTTATGGGGACCCATGTGAATTTTGAACATACTTCAGTTGTCAGTTCCACTTGTGCGAATGGCAGCTCCTCACTGTGAAGGATTCTCTTCTATGTCAGGAAAACCTAGTCATAATTATTTTTGTTTAATCAGACACTGGCTACATGATGGCTGTAGGCTGGGTGTTAACAGGGTTGTTTGTTGGAGTAGTGGCTGAAATGAGTAATGCTCTCTTTTCTGCTCTACAGAAATTTCAGTGTTGCCAGCCACTGGTACTAAGGGGACTCAGTTGGTGTGCTCTGAGGCTTAGTGCTTCTGAGGGTTAACTGGGAGGGCAGGTCTTTCTTGGGCTTAGTGTGATGGAACAGTGTCTTAGTAAAAATGAACTGGAGATTTGTTTTGTTGGTGGAAGGACCATAACTCAGACTACTCTGTCCAGAGGCGAGTGTTGAGGTGTATTTTAAGCTACCTGAATTGGCATAAAGGATATCTTGTGTTAGTTGGTTGCTTAAGAGAGAGGTTAGGTAAGTGGTTACATTGATGTGAGACTTTTGACAGGCTCTCACTCATGAATACCTGCTTGTGCACAAGAATTGAAAACCCAGTACCACCTCTGGCATGGAAGAGCAGTCCTGTCATACTTCAGATATGAGCCGTAATTCTGAGCATTGGCTGATGACTTTGGCTGCCACCCCCAGATCCTTCAAGAGGGGCAACCTGAGCAGAATGGAGCGGCTGTGCCGGTGTTGGGCTTCCCATTGCTTCTTGTCTTGCACGCTGAAGGCGGTGTGGAGTCATTTGGAGCCTGTGCTGCTGCATTACCCCGATTTGGCCTCAGCCAAGCCTGAATATTCCTCCCCAGGGAAGGAGAGAGGGAAATGAGAGGAAAAAGACCTGTGGGTCAGAAACTAAAACTAAACTAGCTTTAATGAAACAATAATAATAATAATGAAATAATAAAATATATACAAATATGTGAAATTCCACAACCCCCCACCACCCCCGCAGGTGGCGGTGTCACCACTGATGCTGCAGAGCAGGCATGGGGAAAGATGCTGGGCTGGATTTGGCACCGGAGGGAGCTGGCTTCAGGAACTGGGTTCAGGAATGCACGGGTCCAGGATTGGGGCAGAAAGACAGATGAAGTCCTGTCTGGATGTCAGCCATCAAAGAAGAGGGATTGACCCTAGTGATCCCTAAGTTTTAGCCCAGAGTATGACATACATGGGATGGAATCCTCTGGTCAGTTTGGAGTCGTCTGTCCTGTCTGCCCCTCCCCAGAGGTGCCATCCTTTTCCTCTGCTTTCCCTTACATCTCCACTAGCTCAAGGATGACCTTGGTTTCCATAGGAGTAAGTAAAAGTAATGATGTTTCCATAGGAGTAAGTAAAATAATGATATTTATGCATCCGAATGCCCCATGTTATCACTGCTAGAGAGAAACACTGTCTGAAAATATGCAGTTAACTGTTAGAAAGTCAAGTTACTCAGACAAGGCTGAGCTGAAGTTAGAAACCGATTCCACTTTAGCTTCAACCAGAACATTCATCACAAACACACTGCACAGCTTTTTGGGGCATGTCAGGCTTCTGGACCAGAGTGTGGGTGGGAGAGTGCTTTTCCTTGGCTTCCCTGACAAACAGCACAGAGTTGTGTCCATCTCTGTTTACGTTATATCTGTAGCAGCACGATGAACCTGGATTTTGAAATGAAAGGTCCTATATCTGCTTGTGTCAGTATCTGATAATTGCTGAATTTGAATAATAGTGGAATAAAGGCTGTCCTTCAGATAATCCTGCTACCTTAGTCAACTTCCTATTGGAATTTGAGCTAAATAGCTTTGCACCCTTCCTCTGCCCCCGCCCTCCCAGTCTAATTTACTACCTACAGAGCTGCTGTGGCAGGCTGCTCAGCTAGGGCAGTGTGCACGTACCAACAGCACCCCTCAGATGTGGGGGTGGGTGAGTTTGTAGCCTCTCTGAGAGTTGGGCTGAGCTAATGGCTTTCTCTTCCCAGAAGAATGATGTTCCAGCTCTTCATAAGCCTGTGAAATTCAGTAAAGTAGCAAATTATCCAACTCCCTAAGATTTCTCCCTTTGTGGTGTGCTAAATCAGCCTGTGAAAAGTGTCTGGTACCTGCCCAACTTGTCACAGGATGGGCAGTGACTGGAAATGATGCTGCAGATCCTTGATGCTTTCTTGAGGGAGGTGGTGGTGACCCCAGGCACCCTGACACTCCCCTGGGGTGTGGAATAGTTTGTAATGCCCTGATCCATAGGGTTGGCGCTGGAAGATGATCTCTTGGCAGTTCATGGATCTTAGTGGCTTCTGGCTTCTTGGGCTGAAACTTTTTATTTATTGAAGAAACTGTCTTCAGAAATTACAGTTCCAGACTAACAGAGTGGTCTTACACCATTAATTATGTCTGAATTGTTGTTTGCATGGATTATATGTTATTTCTGAATACTGACTCTTTTGTGTCTTTTCTCTCTAGCTTGGAAGTGCCCAGACACGGCACGGTACCAAGGTCTTGATGAGGATTTGGTGAAAACACCCACATTCTTGGGTTTTTTTTTTTTCTTCCTTTGGCCATCTCTTGAAACTGAAATAGTAATGTCAGGAAGATCCCTTAAGTAGGTGCAGAAATGTTTGAGGGCTATGGCAGGCCGGGGGTGGGGGCAGTGCTGAAGAGGACATTTTAAGGTGAAGGAAAGCCAGGCCTTTTGCTGGGGTGAGGAGTTTGCAGCAGTGGTGGAGGGGTGCACTTGTTCCAGAGAGCTGCAAAGAGAAATGGGGTAGTGACAAAGTCCTTCCTTTCACTTGGTCCTTGATATGAGTGATTTTAGTAGTTTTGAAGCTGATGTTCTTTGTATGTGGAATTTAAAAATCAAACGATGTCAAATTTGGCATAAGAACCCATTGTCAGTTGTAACTCAATGTCATGGTGTCTGATGTCCTGCCAGCCTTCCCCAGAACTTTTAGAGCAGGATTACAAGTAGCAGTTAGATATTGGCACTCAGCGCAGCAAAGGACATGACTGCCTGAGCTGTCGGACAAACCCACAGCTTCTTCCTAGTGTGTTCCTAATTTGGCATTGCATATCTTGTTAATTGTAGAATGAAACTAGTTCCAATATAGATATCAACTTCATCGACAGGAGCTTTCCACCTGATCTTCAGGCCTGTATGAGCGTTAAGGAAGCCATGGTCCCTCTGCTGATGCTCAGATATATTTAGAAGTGTCCAAATGGAATTCTTATAGAAATAATTAGGAATAGTTACTTGACACAAAAAAGGGGAAATCAGGTAGTCATTTATTTGCATAATCAGTAGGTGTTTAGGAGCTCCAGTGCAGGGTTTGGGTCCTCATTGTGCAAAGACACTCCACACACAGAGAGCTGAAGTGTTGTCACCCCAGAAAAATGTTCATATCTCAGGGTGTATCTGGAAAATGGCAGTTCAAGGGAAGGATTTGATAGCAGCTTTCTCTTTCCAGTCAACACTTTTTGTAAAGTTAATCCTCCCTGGAGTCCTGGTTTGGCCCACATGGAAGGAGAAGGTAGAAGGAGCTGTCTCCTCCACTGTCTGTCCATGGAGGAGGAGGAGGGAGTGGTGCTGGCACAGCTGCAGCACGGAGCTTTTCCATCAGAACAGGCTGGCTGTAAGCAAGTCTGGACTGTTCTGGGAAAAGGACTTGTTCTGCAGTACTGCAACATGGGAAAGATCAGGTTAGGTTTAATCTCAGGACTGTGTTTCTGGCCCTGCGTCACTGTCCATCCTGCAAGAATTGCTGGTGTTGGTTGTGATATTGGTGCTGCTGAAGAGCCTTTACAGACCCTTGACTGTAGGTGAACTGAGCCATGGTCCTAACACAGAAATGCTGATGTGGTAGAGTCCACATAGCTGTGAGTGTGGCTTCTGTGTGTGGAGGAACCAGTGGGTGACTGGATCTGCAGAGCTGTGAGGCTGTCATAATCCTTGGCAGTGCTTCAGGAAGGGTCCGTCGTTGCTGTGGATGAGTGTGGAACACGAGGGTGTAGTGAGTTACGCTGGTGTTCAGCACCCTGTCCTCAGTGCCTGTGCAGCTTGCAGCTGCTTTAGTTTGTGATTGGTTGCGCTTGTTTTGCCAGTTAGAATAATGTCTTGAATACATGTGTTCCTAATGAGCCTTCCCAAGTAAGATGCCCAAAGCAGCTCACAAAATAATCCAAAAATAGCACTGTGGCTGGTTATTCTGTTGCTGTTGCAGAGCTGATCAGGGAGAATAGGGTGCCTGAATTTTGCCGTATGAGCAGTGCATTAAGTCTTCCAGGAATGCAGATCTGAAACTTTTTTTTTTCTATATATTTGTTGTTTGAAAAGTAAAATTTGTTTGATAGATTTGAGGTAGTTTGATATTTTTTTTTAAATTTTTTTACAAGTGATTGTGAATGTGTGTTCCTCACAAGTCCCTTCCACTCACAGGAGAGACCTGCTTGATGAGGTGATTTCTCGCTCTGCTGTTAGTGATCAGGGGTCCAACTCTTTGTCCTCACTAGCCTTCTATTAGTTTGTCAGGAACTGCCTTGATTTACAGATGTGAGATGTTTAAAATGCATTGAAACTGCACAAGGCTGGTGCAGCTGCTTTACTGTTTGATGTATTGATCTCCATATTTTCACACTCTAGTTATATTTGTATTGGGGTGTGTTATTAAGCTCTTACTAAAAATCAACCCAAAACCTAAAAACTGATGCCCAGCATGTGCAAAAGAATGAAAACGGCTGCCTTCTCTTGCTGTAATACAAAACCAAGATGAAAAGACTGTCTAATGAAGCAAGTGAGACTTGAAATCAGTGAGGACTCTTGAAGTACAGGTGAAAAATTGAAGAGCCACAAGGTGATAGGAGTCTGAGAGTGGTGGAGAGAACAGTGCTACACCAGTGCTACCCAGCTCACACCCTCAGTGACACTGGTAGCTGTAATGCACTTTTGAGTAGTATTGGCATAATCCCTTTTATAAAGACTTTTTAAGGAATTCCTGTAAGCAAGAAGCACTTTTGTTGGGGGAGGGAGAGAAGTTCCTTGCAAGTTAATAGAATATTTGCAAATGGTAAGTTAACACTGGTTTAGGCTCAGTCAGGAAGAAAATGGTCCATAGCTTTACCACAGTGACGAAAAATGAATTTTTGAACCTCATGGTGGGACAGCTTCTGAGAGGTTGCTGCCAGGCTGGTGTGCTGGCTTCTGCCTGAGGGCTGTCAGGCGGTTCTGGAGCATGAAGGTAGCAGCTTGCCAGGAGCCCTTGGAACATTTTGGCAGCATTTGTTGTTCCCGAGTGCAGCTGCTTCAGCAGAAGGGAGCAGTTTTATCACTTTTGGCCTGTCCAGAAGGAAGGACTGCTGTTAAATTTAGTGATGTCATTGAAAAAGGAAAAAAGGCTGTTTGCATGTGGTAATTTCTTGTGTGTTGTTTTCAGCTGTACGTGATGAGAAGCCACTTGTGCATGTGGTGGGATTTTCTGCTGGGCACTGGGTCACACAGACGGGAGTTGCAATAGGAATAGTATTTCTAGAATATTGGTCAGGAAAGTGCCTTGTGTTGTCTTGGAGGGAGTCTGAAATCCCTGAAGTGCTTCTGTAGGTAAGGGTGAAGTTTCCCACAAGCCAGTTTTGCAGCAGAGCCTACGCCCGCAGGGAACCTGTAAGCTGGCTGGCTGGACGTAGCCTGGAGTGTGGGTGCTACATTAAATAGGTCTTCTTCCTTTGTAGGAAAGACATATATCTCTGGTTTAGGTTGGTAATTTTCTGCTTGTTTAATATTTTGCTCTCTCACAGTGACAGTTCTCTTGTTAGGGCTGTTGTCTGCACTACTCTTGAAATCTTGCTTCTTCAAGCCCTAAACCAGAGTCTGCTACCTTAGCTTTGGTCTTGGTGCCTTGACAAATGGGATATCGTACTAAGCAGTCCCATGTGTACCCACTGAGATATGGAACTCCTGGTCTGTGTTCCTCAAAGCCACTCTCTCTCCCTAGTGCCCAGTGTATTCCTGTGCTAGTGCTGCATCTGCCTGGACACCTGTGGATGTGCTCAGACACTGGGACAGTGTTACAGAACATTTAGGTATTAAAAAGGGATAGCAGTGAGCAGCAGTTCTCTCCGATAGCAGCACTCTGTGTGACTCCCCAAGCTCTTGTTAATGTTTTTCACACAGTGGGGCGCTGAATGAGTTGGTGGATGGCCTATTTTTTTTTTTGAGTATAAGCTACTCCTTAGTTTAGGTGTTGTAGGGTGCCGTGTGATAGGACTGAATCTGATGGCCACTCACTGGTGGCCAGAGAAAGATCAAGGGAAGTGTTGGGGAAAACGGGGAAAGGCAGAGGAGAGTGGGGCACGGAGTGGGAAGGGCAGCAATGGGTGTGTAACGAGAATGTCTGATTTCTATGGTGTATTTAAGGCACTGATACTGTTGAACAGATTGTCTAATTATAAAATAGTGTTTATCTTAAAATATTACTGAAAATAGAGGGAATTCTGCTTGATCTTGGGACAAATTCTGAATGGCAGTTCTGCTGTCATTAGAGTGAGTCAGGCCTCCTCCTTGTTTGCTCTGGCAAGCTGTCAGAACCCTGCAGCGTGCTGCGTTGAGTAATTCCGTGAGCTTGTGTTTGGAGATGATGTGGGCTGCTGGTGGGATAGCACTGTTGATGTCAGTTGGAATACCGACTTGAACTGTTTTGTGTATTGGTTCTTGTCTAGAAAATACTAACGGCTGGGGTAATGCTAAGAGCTGGCTCAAGAACAGATGTTCTGGCTTTGAATCACAGTCAGCTGTGGTGTTTCTACTCAGAGCAAACAAAATCCTTGTGCTATGTTAGTTGAAATTACTTTAAAAATAGAACCGAATGGCATCTCTGGAAGCTGTTCTGTCCCTGCGCGGCTCTCCGACAGGTTCGGCTGTACCAGTCATTGCTGACAGCTTTTTTAATAACAAGGTAGACTGCTGGTGATGGAGGTGCTGCAGCCTCTTGTGGCAGCCTGGTTTGGTGGTTACTTGTCTAATGTGTATGACATTTGCTCAGTATTTACTCTGAGTTGCCCTTGCTATTGTTTAAGGTCTTGTGAATTGTAATTTTTACAATAAACTGTTTTTGATGAGTTTTTCTTCTGTGACTTCAACTGCCTTTTCAGTGAGTTGACCACATGATTTTTACAGTTGTGTCCTGTGCAATTAAAACATGGGTATGGCAGTACACTTAAATTACTTTGTACTTTTTTCTAATGTTTTAGATTTTGTATAAAACTTCAGAAATGATGAAATTATTTTTCTAACTTGGCAAACAGGTTGAATCCTTTATTCTGGACCAAGAAGATCTTGATAACCCAGTACTTAAAACCACGTCGGAGTTGTTCTTATCGAGTGCTGCCGAAGGTGCGGACTTGAGGACTGTGGATCCAGAAACACAAGCGAGACTGGAAGCCTTACTGGAGGCAGCAGGTGTGTAGTTTGTACAGTTTTTCTCTGAACCAAGCTTGTACACGTATTTAGCGCCTTATAAGTTTTGACTCCAGTGACACATGGAGAAGTCTGGACATTCACCATGGTGATGGGGACCAGAACATAGAAAAGAAGCCCATAACTGCTACAGATGTGTCGGGTTGCTTGGTCCACCCTGTCTGTACATATGAAGTCAGAAAAGTGAATTAGAATTAAATGGTATTTCATTGCCTAGGTAAAGTTACCTGTGTTACCAGAGGAAGGATTGAAGGGTAGAGACTGGAAGGAAGTAGACTTTCTAAAATTGATGTATTGTCTGCTGCTGTGGTCAGTATCTAATTGTGAATTCATTACTCCAGACATTTACAAATGAAATACTTGTTTCTCTGTTTTGTCTTTCACAAAAAATATTTTCCTATTCTGTAGTTCTGACTGTTGGTAAATCCACATTTCAAGTTCCTGCTTTGGAACCAGACTGGATGCAGAGTGCCACTGGGTTTGTTACTTTTGTAGTGAAAGCTCCTTTAAGTATTTCTGAAGCTTGTGACTCTGGTGTTTGCAATTGGTTTGAAAAATATTCACTAGTTTCAAAATTCCAGGGACAAAAAGATGTAAACCCCCTGCTTTGAAACAAATCCTGTGTGGTCGTTATGGGAGCACGCTCAGACTGGTGGAAGTGTGCTGAAACTAGAGTTCTCATTCTCAGCCTTCAGCTTTGAACGGCATTAAGAGCTGGCTAAAATAGCATTTATTGGCAGGCTGTGCACAGTCTGAAAGGAGCACTTTCTTCTGAGGAAGCGGCGGGGGGGAAAGGTACTGAGTTTTCCATGCTTTGATTCCCTGAATGCTTGGAGTAGGGATGTAGATAATGGGGAAATGCAGAAGGAAACTGGGAATAAGAGAAATAAAAAACAAATGGGTTTTGTTTGGGGCTTCCATCTCCTGCTATAAAAAGACTGAATGTAATTAATACCAGTTGATGAATTGTGAGATCAAAAGACTGAAGGTAATGTAGAGAAAGGACTCTAGTTCAGCAGTTCTTGTCTTTCTCACTGCGAACTGGAGCACTGACAATGTAATGAGGCTGACCTAAAGACACTGTGAATCTGATGGTTTATTAGTAAAAGTCATAATTTGAAAGTTATTCAAAAGAAGCTGATGTTTTGGGAGGTCTTCTGATGTCTTGCCTGGATTTCTTTGGCTGGTTTGTCTGAAAATACCCTTTAATGGAGCTTCTGATTTTTCATTATGGCAGCAAAGCAAGTGACCTCCTGTTGAGACTTTGTATTGTTTTGCAGTTGGGCAAAAGCAACTGATTTCTCCTGTTATTTAGTCACATTTCAGTCCCCAGCGTTAAGAACAATTTGAAATAGTAGATGGCAGAATTATTGCTTGAACAACTAGTTTAGCTGCAGCCTTGTCTGGTGTGGCTTCCAGGGTTGGTTGGCCTTTGTGATGAACCACTCGTGTGGGAGGCTCAATCGTAGCTTACAACCTAGAGGAAAGCTGGTCTTGCGCTTCATGCCTTAGATTCCTTGGGGTTTCTCACATGCAGGGATCAAGACTGTATAATTAGGACCTTAGTGGTGATGACTTGCAGAACTAGTTCTGCTCATTTCTCATGAATCTTTTAATGCTCAGATCTCAACTGGACATGTTGTTTCTTAATTCTGGAAGGTAAATTCTAGCAACTGCAGCCAGATGGGATGTTCTTCAATTTACACAGAAGTGCTTTTCAGCCTTTGCACTCTGTAAGATTTGGGGGACTTTTGTTTCTAGGTAGCTGTTCTGATCTGAGAGCCAGTTAGGGTGCATCTGCAAGTGTAGAGGTCAGAGGTTAGTGGAACTGTTTAAAAATGTTTCTATACCTTACATTTACCCATTGTAAATGTGTTGGATAGTTTTTTGCAGTTCACTTTTGTATTGTTTCCAAGTGGACTTAGCATTCAAAACCACATATTTTAAGTGTGATAGCCTGAAGTAGAATTTGTAGCAAGAAGGTTGTGTCTTGCCCCCCTTAATATGGCAGGAAGGGTACAGGTTTGTACATAGACCTGAGGCCTGCAGGAAAGCTGGAGAGGCACTCTTGGTCAGGAGTGCAGGGGTGGGACAAGGGGAAGGGCTTTCATCTGAAAGAGGAGAGATTAAGGTGAAAGCTTAGGAAGAAATGTTTTCCTGTGAGGGTCGGGAGGCCCTGGCCCAGGTTGCCCAGAGAGAGTGGCTTCCCCATTCCTGGAGATGTTGAAGGCCAAGTTGGATGGGGCTTTGAGCCCCCTGATCCAGTGGGAGGTGTCCCTGTCCATGGCAGGGGGTTGGAACTGGATGGGCTTTGAGGTTCCTTCCAATCCAAACCATTCTGTGATTCTGTGGTGCACACAAACAGCACTTGGATTCCTGAAGTGAACTGGGCTCTCTGAAAGTCTGGCTGGTCAGCTGTGGTTTGGACAACCATACTTCCTTCTGTAACCTGTTTAGGCAAAACACAGGCACTTTATTAATGAACAACTATGGTTAAATAACTGACAGTGATTTTATTATTTCACAAAGAAACTAGTTTTACATTGTAGAGCCCGAGAGACTTCACTGTTCTGTGAAGATCATAAATATGAGTTGTTTTCATGCTCAAAAGTTGAAAATAAATTAAAACAATTGGATCCTGTTTTCTGGGAAGTTGTCCTAAAAGAAATCCAGTCTTTTACATACTACCATCCTTCAGTTTTACCTATAGCAGCGAAGAAGGGATTTATATGTAAAATAATCTATGGAAAGAGGACCATCTTATTTCCAGGTGTTTCCATTTGTCAGACTGTAATTAAACAGATTCTTAGTACCCTGACAGTGAATTCATGTTCTGCAGCAGAAACACTCAGCTCCAACTGTTAATCAGAGTACTGTTTATTTATTAAGGTAATGTTTCAGCTCTGAAGAATCATGGTTCTTTGTGCACCTTCAGTAAGGTTAGCTATTGACATTCCTTTATAGGAATGGTGATTGGCTGCTGAAGGCCAAGGGCTCTGCTGCTGTAAATAAATTGTTAGAGCGTTTGGGGCTCTTGCTCTTGGCAGGTTCCTCCTTGGGTCCCTCCACACAGGTTCCTAGAAAAGCCAAGCACTGCTTCAGAGAGCTGGGGAAAATCAGACAGGTTAAAGCTTTTCCATTTTCACCTGTCACAGGCATCACGAAGGGAAAATAACTTGCTTATGTAGTGCAGTCCTCGTTCTGAAGCACCGGTTGTTCCTCAGAGAGAACAGAGAAGGATGTGGGCTGAAACGTGGTCAGATAAAGACCCCAGATGCCCATTTGGTGTGTTCTGCACCCAAACCACAGAATTCCTCAGCTTCCTGCTGGAATGTTTCACCCTGTCAGTCCCTGCTGTTAAAGTACCCACTTTGTAGGGTGCAGTGTGGTTTTGCTACATTTTCTGGAAAGCGATGAGCTGATTTGTAACTGGAGGAAACAGCTTGGGTGCCTCTGTCCCTGTGAGCACATTCCTTTCCCAGTCTGACCGGTGAAGCACTGTGACCGTGAAGCATCAAAGAGTGGTGCAGAAGAAAGTGGTAAGGAAACTTTGTCCAGCGCTGGAGCGCTTGGTGCTCTTCTGGTATATCTAGGAGGAGTGTTCTTAGCAGTGAGCTCTTCACAAGTCCTACTTTTGTTAATGAGGGAAAACGGGGTGTTTTAGGGGGGTACCGTGTTCAGCCAAGAGTTTCCTTAGTGAAACAGATGTGAGTAGTCCATCTTGGTGTTCAGACAAGGAGCAGAGTTCTATACATCCTTCTTTTCCGTTGAAATACAGGCTTCAAGGTGACTGGAGACCCTTGTGTGTTTGATTTGATGTGTTTGTGGCTTTGGGTTGTTATGTGCAGTGTAAAAGGTGAAGAAGAAATCTGGTGTTGATGACAAGTGTTTGCTGACACTGGATGTGTTTCAGCAGCTGGTCCAGGCCCTAGGGCTGGTGGTGCTCTTGGGAAGCTGGCATGTGGGCGGGGAGGGGTGGTCTGCTCTGTAACTGGGGGAGGCACAAAGTGGAAGTAATCACCTGCTTAGTGGAAATACTGAACACAAGTCAAAATATGAATAGGCCTAGATAAAATCTGCCTGCTTAGGATGAACTGAAAGGGTACAGTGTGATTCAGCAGTTGTAAGGTCAAATGCTTCCCTGTGTGTGTTTGTCTCTCTCTGTAGTTACTGTCACACTGTCCACCAGACCTGCTGGTTTGTTTATAACGTGACCAGACCCATGCGTTACTCAGTAAAAGCGAGGGTTTTTTTTGATTAAAATAAAGTAAATTATATTTATGTTCCCTGACATTAGAAGGCTTGAGTGTGACAGCACAGACCTGTGATGCAGCACTGCTGGGAAGTCCACTGCAGTCTTAAAGAACAGCCCAAAAGCTGCACTGCTTGCTTCCTTCCTGCAGCAGATACTCTTTGGAAAGTGTCGGAGCCCAGGCTGGACGTGCAACTGTGATAATGTTGTTTATGGTCAATAAGAGTCTTGTGTGGACCTGCTGTTTCTTTTCTTTGGACTGGGCAGTCACTTACTTGTGATTTGAAAGAAGGAGGGCATCTACTCCACTGGGAACAAAACCGCTGAAGGGTTACTCCAGCTCCTCCTCAAACTGCAGAAGCTGAGGACTGCAGTAGGTGGATGATTCGCATTGGTCAGTTTAGTGGCTGCACCTTTGTGCTCGTGGAGTGCAACAAGTACATTGCTAGATCTGTATTGGTGTTCTTGGGAAAAAACAGGGTCTTCATTTGGGCAAATCTGGGAGAGGATTGTGGAATTAGAGCACAGACAGAACCTCATTGTAAAAATGTAGCAATACCATATTTGGAGTGTGTTCTGCTGCCTTCAGCATGGCACAAGTCATAACCTTAGTCTGGCTATTTTGACTGGTGTATATTTATTTTTATTTTAAACCAAGAAAGCCCTTCCCCATAACTTGATCAGTTTTGAAATGCTTGGTGTTACGTAGATACAGCTATGGACCAAATAAGAGAAACAGTTTTTGTTAAAATTAGAATAGGCTTTCAGTGTAGGCATTTCTTTAGCAACCAAAGCTGTTCTGCTCTGAAATCCCTGCTGTCCTGTCACTGGGTAACATTTGCCTTTGGAGATACTGGCACATTAGTGACTTGCTCATTTTTTTTCTTCACCATCTAAAGATTCAGAGTGGGAAGGCATATATGGTATGTGAAACATCCAGGTGTGGTGTGCTTTGAGTGAGCTGGATCAATGCTCTGAATTCTGTGCATGTACTTGAATTATTAATATTCTGTTTCTCTGAGATTTTGCATGATTAAAGTATTTTTTCTAATCTAGTAGGTTCCCAGATTAGAAAAAATCCAATCTAATTCTGCTCTTAGTCCCATTAACTTCCATACTTTAAAAGTGTGCTACATGTACCAACTTTGCGGGTTTTTTTGGCTCCTTTTGAGTTGAATTTTGCTGTGAAGAACAGTTATGTTGTTGTAACACTTAAACTGATGCTTTTAGGTATCAAACTGCTAAGTTGTGTCCTCAGATGTGAACGCAGTGCTTTTGGAATTCTTTGCTAAAGATGATTCTGAGATTGTAACGCAGCAGGGATGGAGGAGGGTGAAGAGATTAGACAAAGTTACAGCTTTTGACTTGGAAAGTATTGAAATTGGACAGGGTACTCCTGAGTCTTAAGTTGTCTGCATATTTACATATATCTACATATCTGTCTAGATCTGTATCTTGGAGACCATTGTTAATCAGCCAGTGCTTTGTAAATGCACCATAAAAAGTTTGGGCAATTCTTCTTTCAGCTTGATTTTTTCAAAGACCTGAATGTATTTGTTATTAACTCTACTCCTCCTTTTTGTTTTGCTCCTGCCATGTTTTATTTTTCATGCAAGTTGGATTCTTCTGCAAGATAAAATCCCATTTATGCTCCTGTTCCAATAGGGGGATATTCCTGGTTAAAAACTCTTTTTCAATTCAGAATTGTGTTCAGGACTTGCTGTTACATTGGTGCTTGGGGTGCCTCAGCCCATGAATGAAAGTGGGGGAGGATTTGAGCAGGAGGGGACCAGCAGTGCTCTGTTGATAGGACTGCATAACATCTACACTGAGATGGAATTCACCCTGTATATTACGGTTATGCTTCCTCCATCCGTGCGAGTGACAGTAACCCTGGTGGGGCAAGAGCCCACACTGGGCATTGTGTGGCGGCTGAGAGCTCTGGCCGTGTGGTGCTGCGATCCATACCCGTACCTGCTATGGAGGCTGCTGTGGCACAGCCAGCAGGGCTTCTGTTTGTGGACTGTGCGTGGAAGTGTGCTGTTGTTTGGGTTGTCTTGAGATTTGTGCTGGAGTTGGTAAGCTGCCAACTACGTACTCAGGTGGCCAAGAAGGCCAGCAGCATCCTGGTTGGATCATCCATGCTCCTGCAGGAGCAGGGAAGGGATTGTGCCCCTGGACTCAGCACTGGTGAGGCTGCACCTTGAATCCTGGGTTCAGTTTTGGGCCTCTCACTTCAAGAAAGACCTTGAGGGACTGGAGCGTGTCTAGGGAAGGGAACAAAGCTGGGGAAGGGTCTGGAGTCCTGGGGTTCTGAGAGTGGCTGATGGTTCTGGGGCTGTTTAGCCTGGAGAAGAGGAGGCTGAGGGGAGACCTCATTGCTCTGCAGCTCCCAGAAAGGAGGTTGTGGTGAGGTGGGTGCTGTTGTCTTCTCGTAAGTAACGAGACAGGATGAGGAGAAATGGCTTTAAGCTATGCCAGGGAGGTTTAGACAGGATACCAAGAAAAATTTGTTTACTGAAGCCCTGGCAGAGGCTGCCCAGGGCAGTGGTGATGTGTCCATCCCTGGAGGGGTTCCAAAAACGTGTGGCCGTAGCACTTTGTGACATGGTTTAGTAGGCGCAGTGGGGTTGGGCTGATGGTTGAACTCGATGAACTCAGGTCTTTTCCAACCTTAATGATTCTAAATAAAGCTCTTTTATAGCCATGTTGCAGGTAAGCCAGTTCTGTGGGGCTGGGGTATTGGTCAGGTACAGAAATAAACAGAACACTGGCTCAGAACACCGATCACTTTACAGCTGGTGTCTGGTCAATAGTCCTGCTGGCCCGGGCGTCGCGCTGCAGAGTGTATCTTAAGTCAGTGGAGTATGGTACTTTCTCTGTGATCTCCTGTGTCATTCCCATGCACGCTTTCTGTAAAGAGACAGCTGTTGCTGTGTTGCTCGAGTAAGAAGAGTGGAGCTGTCCTCTTTGTGAAACGTTACTGCACTGGTAACTTTGAGTTCGTCAAGATGTGACTCTGCTCCCTGAGCACATCAGAAGAGTGAGGAAGGGATGAGGAGCTAGACAAGCCCGTGTCTGTTGCCTCTGTCTCCTGCAAGAAGGCTGTATTAGTAGTTTATTAAAAATCCTCAGTTACACAGACTTGGGGTTTAAATTTGCATTTTTGATTGTTTTCTGCATTTGCCAGTTGTGCAGTTCCTTTCATGCATGATGATAAACCCAGAGTTCGGAATTGTTCAGAACACAGTCTGGCCATTAAGCATATGCTCCGTAGCGTGCAGAGGATTGGGGTTGGCTCTCCCCACTCTGATTTAGGGGGTTTGATGTTCTGTAAGGCAATGGCCAAATGCAGTAACCAGTGCCAGCAGCTTTGCTCTGAACCAGCCAGACCAGCGAGTCAGGTCCACAGCCTGCCTGTGTACCCAGGCCTGTAGGGCTGCTGGGAAGGACACTCTGAGGTGGAACGTAATTATAGCGGAAGTGGAGCTGCTTGCTCCCTGTTTATGTAAGAGTGGCTGAAACTGGTTCCTGCACTGTGCTGACTGTCTCAGAAAACACCGGAGGAACTAATGGAGCTGCTGTTGGCCCAACCGACAGTACATTGTTCTTTTACCCTTATTAAAATGGGTTAAATATTTGGGGTTTCTAAAATGTCAGAATGAACAGTTTGGACTGAGTCATTTGTGCTTTGCAGTATATGGTGCAACAGGTGAATCAGTTGCTATTTTTCAGTTGATAACTCACCTTTGACAAAATATTCCTGTTGTATATTTAGGAAGTAGTTACAATAAACAAGTTTCTAGGAAAAGAAATGACAGCATAGTATGTACATAGTGTAAATGATCAATTCTGCCTCTTCTAGAAAGTCAGCCTATTTTTCACCAGCTCAATGAAAAAGAAAATGATGTAAAGTATACTGCCCCTCATCTTTGATTCTTCTAATGGAAGCTGGTGGCTTTTTCTGCAGTGGGGCGTGAACACCTTTATTGCCCGCTACAAATGATTTTCTGCCTTTAAGGCTTTCAAAAGAAAGCCATGAGCTTAAATCTCTTGATTCAAAACTACCTGTAGTAACTTAAGCATCTTGCCGAAAAATGGAATTTATAGTCATTGTGAACACGAAGTGTTTAAATGCGTGAGAGTCCAACACACACTAGAAAACTTTAAAAACAAATATTGCGTTGCACAAGGCTATCCTCATGGTGTACAGGAAGAAAATAACTGCTGTCAGAACGAAAGGCACCATGCAGTTCTGTAAGGACTCTTCCCTGAGTAACAAAGCGTTCTCTCCAAAACAAGAATTCCAAAATTGTCATTTCACCATCCTCCTCTTAAACTCTGTACAGTTTCTTAAAGCTTTGTGAAAAAGAGTTGAAAGAAATCTCATGAGCTCTAGTTTTTATCTCCTTCTCTTCCTTCTCTCCAGGCAAACTCAGCCCTGCTTGTGCCATTCCCCGTGGGTGGTGTTGAGAACTGGTCAGACTGACTCTCCAGTGCTGGAAGTGCCATGGAATGCCAAGTCAGCTGCCATCCTTGGGCCAGGAAGGCTTTTCTCATGTCAGCCCTCAGTGTTACATGCTGAAATACATAACTGGGGACGAAGGGGACACGGAGCTTCACGAGGGCAGGAGGAGAGTTGTTGTAGTACAGCAGTTGATGTTTTTCAGTGGCGTCACTTTGGCTAGATCATATCTAGCTCAGTGTTCCCTTTTCCAGTGCAGCATCCTTAGAACTGATTCACAGGCTGTTAACTTCCTCAGTACCGGGTGTGTGGTTTATTCTTTTTTTAGGCTAAATAACATCAGCTCTTTCCTTGCCCTTATCTTGTATTATCTAGCCTTTCACTTGCTCTCATTCTCATGGAGCCTCTGTATGTGATCTCTGTTCCTCATAGCTGGTTGCCCCAAATTAGTTGCGCTGCTCCACTTGGGCTCTGTTGATGCATGGGGGTAGGAGTGTTATTTCATCTGTCCTGCAAGCTGTGCTTTGTTTATACATCTTCCTTTGTCTGCCTTTCGCAGGAGAAATGCTGGTTTACTAGTTGAATTTGACTTTAAACCTCTCAATACTTTTCTGAAGAACTATTATTGAACAAATTATTCCATATTTGTGCAGTTGATTGTTCCTCTGTATGTGTCATCAGATTGTTCCTGCACACGTATGTCTGTATTTGCTGACACTCGTGTTTGGATAGGTCCTTTAAAAAACCTGCTTGAATCTGCATCAATATAAAGGCTAAAATTCTATCTTTGCTTTCAAAGAATTCCATGGCTTTTGAGTAACAGAGGAAGGCCACTGTGAGCAAGAATAGTATAACCAGCCTGGCCTTACTTCCAGTTGGCTGTGCTGTGTGTTGCCAGAACCAAGCCAGCAGTGTGTTTTGGAATTCTCTGCACGGAAAGAAGAATGTGGGAAATGGAAGGAGGAGAAATGTGCAGTGTGGCTGTGCTTTTGTCTGTTAGCTTCTCTCACAATGAGCTCACCTGATGCCTTGTCTTCCTAAACTGCAGAGACAGAGAGAGAGATAAAACAGCTTTATTTTAGTCTTTATACAGTTAAGAGCAAAGACCTGGAGAGAAATCATGGAAGAAGTTTGTTTTAGCAACATCTTCATTGACCAAACTTTTCCATGCTTGCTGTTTGAAGCAGCTCCATCCAGAAACCATCCATTGAGTTAATGCTTGTTAGAATTCCTTCCTGCACTGTGCTCCAGAGAAGGTCAGTAAAGCCTGTGATCTCTGGTGCCCTGTGTTGGATTCTGTGACATCTGAGGGATCTGTGTCTGAAGAAGCAGAGCTTCAGAGGCCTGACCCTAGGTGAGAGCACATCTCCTGGTGCTCTGCCCTTTTCGTTGTTGAGCTGTAGGAGGGTGTCGAAGAGGACGAAGAGCTGTGGTGGTGTGAGTCCCCGGGACTGCGCTTGCAGAAGGCTGGTTTGATCTAAAGCATTGACAGCAGATGGGTGTGCTCTTTCTTCAAGTTTTGTCAAGGTAAAATCAATTCCATATTTTCTTGGGACTGTAGCATCCTGATGTTTGGTTGTTTTGTACTCGGTAGTGCACTGTGGCATTCCCAAAGTTCTTACTTTCATAGAATCATACAATGGTTTGAGTTGGAAGGGACTTTAAAGATCCTACAGTTCCAACCACCCTGCCGTGGACAGGGACACCTGCTCCTGAGTCAGGGTTCTCAAAACCCCATCCAGCCTGGCTTTGAACACCTCGAGGGATGGGGCAGCCACAGCTTCTTTGGGCAACCTGTGCCAGTGTCTCAGCACCCTTATTGTGAAGAATTTCTTCCTGATATCCCTATTTGATGGCACAAAGTAAAGAGTTGATTTTGAAGCTGTTCTTATAGAGGTCATGGTTTTTCCTTATGGATCATTTGCAAAGTTGCTGCCTGTGTAGCTGGATGGGCAAGTATTGTGAGCACTGCAATCTCAGTTACAATACAATGAGTTTCCCAGGGGTGACTTGATGTTAATGCTGTGTATGAGCAACCAGCACCAGTCTGAGTCTTTTTTCTCAGTCTCTAACTTGGATGCTTTATGGAAATGCTGGTGCCAGAGCTGATGTCCAGAGCTCTGAGTTTGGAGCCCAGCTCCTTCAATTCCTGTTGGGGCACTTGGTAGACAGTGGCAGTTCTTGCCTGTTGGTTCAGCACCCTCGCGTGCTGCTGTTCTGACCCAGCGAGTGTGCTGCTCTGTGTGTGCCTCCCACTGCACTGGGCAGGGGGGGAGCAGGTACCGCCTGGCGCTCCAAGTGATGCTGAGTCTGCCCGTTCCACCGAGGTCCCTTTCAGAGTGGAACAAAGCCAGCAAACCATCCAGCGTGTGGCTGGAATTTTCCCTTTTCACAGTGATACTGGCAAGCATGGTACAACCAGCAGAGCATTTGGTTTTTAAGTGTATAAATGTTCTTGAATTGTTCTGGTGCCGTGTCCCTGAGAAGACATGGTGGGATTATTGCAGGAGGTGGCAGCAAGGGTGAGAAGAGAAAGCAGGTGATGGAAAAGGCAGCAGGCAACCAGGTGACTTGCTGTGATTGTGCTGCTGTGGCAGATCTTCTCTGTGTGTGTCACCACCTTTTATCTGTGTTCTGGGAGGGGGGAATCTCCCCAAATCCTATGACTTGGTCACTCACAAAAATTCAAAACCAAAATGCTAAGCTCCTGTTTACCTTTAGTAATGTAAACATTTGATCCTAAAGACAAATTCCTCTCCAGAGTGATGTAGATGTTTAAACTAGTCCTATGAAAGTTATTTATTATGAAATCCTGACCTTGTCCTTTAGAATTTGGATTAGTTTGCGTTGTGTTTTGAATATTCCTGTCATATGCAAGTTCACACCTTCTTGTTCAGTCAGAACAGGTGAGAAAAGGCGTTGTGGTTGCCATGGGTAAAAGTGCTTTTACTGTAAATAAAAAAAACAACTAAACCCAACCTAACTAAAATAAACAAACCCAGAACAAACTCCAACAATTCATTGGAGCTTGGTCTCTGTGACTTGTGGAATAGAAACACTGAGTTCTGTCAGATCCTGTTGTACCACAGAGTGCCATAGCTGGCTTGTATGCTGAGCGGAGGCAGGCAGGGTGCTGTGACTTCCCTGTAAGAGACAGGATCTGTTCCTAACTGTTACAGTATAGATGCCCAGTAGATGTTAGATCTTTACAGGCTGAGAGGAATCTAGAAACAGAGCAGGTTGTGCTGCAGGGGTCGTCCCTGGCCTGACCTGTGACTGACAGCAGTTGTAGTTACTGGGTTGCCACAGTCCCAGGGTCAGAGCAGTTTCTTAGTGAATAAATACTTGTTTGAGCTGACTCTTCCCTTTCGCAGTTGGTATTGAGCAGACTCTGGGGATGTGGGGCAGGTTTTTGCTTTTTTTTTTTCCTGTGTGCATCTCCTACCTTTGCTCTTAACTCATAATAAACAAACGTCTGCTTTCTCTTTCTCTGAGGCTAAATCCAAATGGCTGCCTTTGCGTTGGGTATCTCCTGCAGCCCAAAGCATGGACAGTTGGAAGGAACCACTTTTGTAGGAATCTCTGCCACCACACATTGAACAGATCTTGTTTGGCTTCAGCTCAAGTGCCCGACACTTTCTTTTAAAAAGCCAGGTTCCTTGAAGAAATGAAACTTGTTCATTCCGATATGAACTCCTGGGTTTGAGGAAGATACTCCCTTTTGCCCTCCCTTCTCTTCCCACTCTGTCTCATGGCCCTTCAGATGTGCTAGCTCAGCCAATGTTCTGGGCAGCAGTGGTGCTGTGGGATCAAAGCTGAGATGAACTAGCAGTTACCTGTTGATTGGAGCCAAGCTATTAGTAGGGAATATGAAGGACAGATTTCAGTCCAGGGGTTCTGTTGTCCCAGCTTTCTGTGCATCCAAGGATGTTTTTGCCATAATTGGTTGTAGTATTCATGGGTGTGGGGAATGTACTCACTAGGTTTTGGACCAAGCTTAATTCTTTCAAAGAGAATTCACCATCGCCACCAAAAAAAAAACCTGGAAAAGGGCAGCTTGAGTGAATGCTCCAGACCAGTCCAGACAAGATCAGCATTCATGTTGTTCTGCTCATAACTTGTATTTTTTGTTCCTCTGCTACAGGAAATCTGAACAGTTCCTTGTACTTCAATGTAATCCTTCAGACTTTGTGTTGTACTACAGATCTCTCATCGTTTCCCCTGAGCTTTTTGCTCTTTTTAAAGCAGTACAGCCATTGAATTGCTGTTTAAATGGTGACTGTGACAGAATGGGCAATATATTTTTACTGTGTTACTGCTTTTGTCCCGGTTGTAGCTGGTTCTGTAAGGCAGGAGGGAATCCCAGAGGCAGATCTTTGCCAGGACTTATCTACAGTGAGATGGGTGAAAGAGCCCTTTGTGGATGACAAAGTACATCTGTAACTGTGATGCTTCCGTATTCACTACATGTAACATGTATGGGGTCAAAGTGTGTGTGGTTGCGTGATCAAGGTGGTTTCACACACACATGTGATGGATGTGTCAGAAGGTCTTGGTTTCTGTATGGAATTGGCTGTGTTGAGGATGGTGTTTGAGAACTTGTCGACTTGTTGTAAGGCAAATTTCTCTTTGCGAGAGATTTAATAGAAAAAAATATTGACGAAAGGAAAGGTTGGGTTTCTTTGTAAGGATATTTGATTAGGAAACACAGAAATGTGGACATTGTGAATGAATGGCACAGGAAGAGGTGGGGGAGGTGGTTCAGTGACTGCTTGCTGTCACCATGAGGCAGGAGTCTTCTGTTTCAGGTTGCACAGTTGTCTCTCCTTTTGCCAGTTCGGAGGTGGCCAGAAAGACCCTTTGCTGGTCAAATTCATCTTGCTTGGCTGGTAGAAAGCTCGCTCCTTTTCCCAAACACAGGAGCAGTGGGGTTGGTGGGAGTGCCTGGAGAAACCCAGGGAGAGCAGGAACAGAGAGTACTCTTTCTGGTAGTGCCTAAATGTTAGATTGGCAAAGAGGAGTTCGAGGAGAGAATTTAGGGATAACTTTTCTGGTGTTATTCTTCACTATTTGAACTCTCAAGTGGCACCAAAACTGTCACAAGCTGTAAACCAATCTTTTGTTTTAGTATTTTAAGTTAAACTGTGTCTGATGTTCAATATCTACCTAATAACCATGTTCTTTCTTGCATTCTGAAAACAGAGGGAATGGGTGGATTGGGTTGGTGGAAAGAAGTTAGACCGAATGACCTTCTGTCTGGGGAGATGGGGATTTTGCTAGAAACAGCTGTAAGTCTTATTTTTAACATTGTAAATTGGTCGGATAAAACCAAGCACGAGACCAGGTTGGGCAGAGAAAGGATTGAGAGCAGCCTGAAGAGAAGGACTTGGGGTGCTGGGGGATGAGAAGCTCAACATGAGGTGGCAATGGGCACTTTGCAGCCCAGAAAGCCAAACCATGTCCTGGGCTGCACCCAAAGCAGTGGGACCAGCCGGGACAGGGAGGGGATTCTGCCCTTCTGCTCTGCTCTGGTGAGACCCTACCTGGAGCTTTGTGTCTAGTTCTGGAGTCCTCAGCACAGGAAGGACATGGAACTGTTGGAGCGAGTCCAGAGGAGACCACAGAGATTGTTCAAGGGTTGGAGAACCTCCTGTATGAGGACAAGCTGAGAGAATTGGAGTTGTTCAGCCTGGAGAAGAGAAGGCTGCAGGGAGACCTTAGAGCAGCCTCCCAGAACTGATGAGGAAGAGCTCATGGTCAGGGAGTGCAGGGATAAGACGAGGGGGAATGGTTTTCATCTGAAAGAGGGGAGGTTGAGATGAGATCTTAACGGAGAAGTGTTTTGCTGTGAGAGTGGGGAGGTCCTGGCACAGGTTGCCCAGTGAAGCTGTAGCTCCCCCATCCCTGGAGATGTTGAAGGCCAGGTTGGATGGGGCTTTGAGCACTCCCCGATCCAGTGGGAGGTGTCCCTGCCTATGGCAGGGGGTTGGAACTGGATGGGCTTTGTGTTTCCTTCCAACCCAGACCTTTCCATGATTCTGTGCAGAGCTGATTTGTGGAATTGGCTAACCAGGCTTCCAGGCTTTAGGAAGGGGGGATGGTACTGGCTAGTCTGAATTATCTGGTCAGGGAACCTGGTATCGAAGCAATGTGAGGCTAAATCTAGTGGGGAAGCTCCCCAAAGAAATGTAAATGTTAACGAGTAGTGACTTGTTTTCAGATGTGAGGATACTCAAGCAAACTGCTGTAAAAGCAGAGGATCCCAGAAAGGAACGTTTGGCCTCCATATGTTACCGAAAAAACAATATGAACTGATTCTGACCAGAGCTTCCTGGCTTTTGGTTCTGGAAAAAGAGAATCTTGCTGTCTCTGGAAAACAGAGAGAAATGTCACAGGTATTTCTCTTCCTGTTCCAACACCTACATGGAAGTGTATGGGAATGCAAATAGTAGTGAGAGTTCGCAGCATCAAAGAAGGGAAGAATCAGAAGCTGGGGTTCAGGGTCCTTTTCTCCAATGGCTTGTGCATGTCAGCGTGGCCTTTCTGGTTCTTTCAGACATTCCATGCTAGATATTGCTCAGTTGGGTGTGTTCCCGTTGTTTAGAGTGGGGATTTGTGATGAGAGGGATCTTATGAGGTTAAGACCATGAAATGCAACCCAAGAGAAGAAAATTATATTCCAGCTTTTGCCAGAAAATGCTGAGCAGATGATCTGAACATGATTTTTCAGATGGCAGTGGGACTGTCACTTTGGCATGTGATGGTTTGCTGTTGGGAATTGCATCTGTAGCAACGGAAAACTGGGCTGCTCTGGAAATCTGGGGCGGGAACGGTGGCATATGAAATACTATAACGTGCTAATTACACCCACCCCTCCCAAGTTATAGCTCTAAATTTCATGCTAAATGAGTTTTAGTTTACATGTCCAACTGCTAATAGAGAAGAACAAAATAGAAGTTGCAGGCAGCGAGTTCTGTTTGAGCCTGCGCTGGGTGACTCAGGGGAACAGAAGTACAGATTTGTAGGGAAGGTTTGTATCCAATGCGTATAAAAGGATAAATTCCTGTGTTCAGCATGGTTATACCTGGACAGTTGGGGTACAGAATGCTTTTGGTGCACTGGAGCAGTGCCTGTGGTGCCCAGTAGCGCAGACGTCAGAGGTGTGTACTTGACTTGGGAAAGACAGAGCGCTCAGTGTAGGTGTTTTAGTGTTTTTGAAAATGATACTAAAATAAACCCGCCCATACTGAATCTTCAATACTTGCTGCCTGGGCCCAGCAGTGTGAAGTGACCAACTGGAAACTGGAGAAGCATTAGGGTTCATGTTTGTCTCAAAAAGAGAGCATGGGTTATACCCACACTACAGGAAAACTTTCAGAGCACCAAACACAGTTTTTGGGCAGATGTAGCTAAGCAAAAATACCATTTTGGGGGGGGATGGAGAGGAAAGTAAGTCTACAAGTCTACAAGCTTCAGTTAGTTGTGGTGTAAAGAGTTCACCAGTACATAATGAAAATATTTGTTCTTGGGCAGTGATGACCATCAAGATGTTCTGTCCTGTCTTTCCCCAGCAAGTTTTCAGTCCTAAGGGATTTGGAATTTGCTGCCTTCTTCCTCTCCTTCCCAAATCAAACCTAAGTTGTTTGTTTTCACAAGCCTTTGGCAACTCTGAGGGCAGGTTTCAGATGGGCCAGGGTTTTAAATGGCAGCACTGACCGTTAATTGTGATGATTTCACCCTTTGGGGCTGCACTTGGCCACACAACCATGCATCCTTTGCTTTCTGCCACCAGTGTCAGCTCCCAGTGTCAGCTCCCAGTGTCACATAAAGCCAGCAGAACTCTT
The DNA here is from genome assembly GCA_033556795.1 of Tapera naevia. Lineage (NCBI taxonomy): Eukaryota > Metazoa > Chordata > Aves > Cuculiformes > Neomorphidae > Tapera > Tapera naevia. The sequence goes on along the minus strand of JAUMJJ010000027.1, from coordinate 4,255,389 downwards.
TGCAGGGAGTTGTTACTGTGATTTGGAGAATGGCGAAGGCTTACATGAGGAGTGAAGCTGAGCCTTTCTGCTGTCAGACTGGCGCCAAGTGCCTGAGCTATCATCCTCTTGTTTGCTGATGCTGTCTGGGGGGAAGACTATTCTTTCTTTGCTACAGGTGCTCTGCTTGGGCAAGTGTGAAGCTTTTCTGTAGCTCTGTGGGTTTTCCATGCATACAATAGGCATTCCCAGGTTGAAGGACTGTACGGTGGCAGCTGAGGAAGAGCTAGACCTGCTGCAGAAACCTTTTACAGTTACTCTGTGTTGTGTGGCCCCAGCTCTTCTCTGAGAGACCCGACGAGCCAGGCGTTGCTGCTCCAGTGCACTCCAGAATTGACAAAATTAATTAACACACATGATTTGGCTCCAGCGTACCTGAGTGATAGAAGTGGCTTACCCGAAGCAGAGATCATACTCTGTGCTGTCAGAAGGTGCTGGGAGCTTTTGCCTGGATGGAGGTGATGGCAGTGCTGATTATATGGTTTGACTGCTGTGCAGCAGCCTTTGGATGTGGCTGAGTTCACTGAGAAACACTTGCTAGTGCCCTGCAAACACATTGGTTTGAAGGGCTCCAGTGTTGGGAAGGTTCGTGGTCAGCTCTGGCTGCGTACTTGAGGTGACTGGGTGATGCTGCTGAATGGTGTTTTGCTTGGATGTTTTGTCTGGAAGCATTCTGTGAACCAGGGACACCTCAGTCCATTCTGAATGCTTTCTGGAGTAGTTTTTTTTGAGTATAGCAGTGGTGGACTACTCACCATCCATGTTCTGCAAGAAGGATGGTTTCTTTACCTTATTCCATGATCTGCTTCCAGTAAAAGTGCTGCATCTCATGGTTTTTTTTTTCATCTTGGGAGGGTGTTCATAAAACTGAAAACTTGGTCTAGTTCTGTGTGAAAGAATCTCTTTGAGGTGGCTTGGTTTGCAGGGAGGAAATGTACATGACCTCTTACTGAAGACTTATGGTTTGAGTTCCCTCCAAAATCCGGCCCTTGGTAATTGGAAGGGAAGAGCTGACAGAAGACTTGGTACTTGTCCAGAGGATTTTTTAATGTCTTACCTAGGAGCTGGCATCTTCCTGGTGTCTGATTTTGAGTTACTGTGGCTTGGGAGTGTGGAGGGGAGGGAAATATTTATTCACTGGATTTTCTCTTAGAGCTGTTGAGGCAACAGACAAGCTCTGGTTTTGACGTCTTACATTGGCATTGTAGAGCCCTGACCTTCCCCACTAAAACCAGCAGAGAACAACTGTGACGGAGTTACTGTTTCAGTTTGGGCATGCCATCGTGTTAAATACATCAGGATACAACTGGGAGGGATGTTCTCCTACCCCCGTTTGGGTTTATAAGGTGATCGGTCACCTGCTGAGGGAACTCCAAAGCTGCAACCTGCTCAGGCGGACTGGACAGGGTGAGTTCCATGTGCTGTGGCTCTCACGGAGCATCCAGGACAGCGGGTGTGGTCTGGAGCGCTTTGGTGGCAGCATGGATCTCGGGCCCTGCTTCCCAGGGAGTGACACTGCATTTGGAGAGATCAATATTTATCATCATGGTAATAAAGAACTATATGAACCTTCCGTATATATTACTGGGTGACCCTGGTTGAGGTTGGAAGATGATGTTGTAGAGCCTCTGGAGAGCTGGATTTGTTGGAAAGGAAACATCTTCCAGTTATGATATGGCTGTTTGTAAGCCAGAGCACTTAGAGTGCCTCTTTACTGTGAATAAATAAGGTACCTAAGAAGCACAAAGATTAATCTGTGAGCTCAGGATGTATGCCATCTACTCAGCTGGAATGATCTTACTCTGCTGGGTTTGAGTGTGTTGTGAGTTTTAGCAAGAAGTGTAGTGATGGCCCTGCCTGAGTTACAATGTGAGCACATTAGCAGCATGTAGAAGCCATCAGAGAGAGCACGTATCCTATTCTGGGTTTTTTTCCTGCTGAGAATGGGCTAGAGAATTAGCTTAGTCTGAACAAGAATGCATCAGGCCTTTGAAAACATGGCCAGTATGTGACACTACAATTCTGTCTAATGTGCATTCACATTTGCCCTTTGGGAATAACTCTTTCTCTTAAAAAGGGATTAAGGTTTCCTGTCTTGAAGTATTAGTACTGTAGAGTGCAGAAAGACTGGGTTAGGAAGAATCTGGAGCGGAAGGGGGACCCAACCAATTCTGTTCATGGTATTTTCTTGTTCAGAATAATTGTTGGTATTTAAAGAGATTCAGATTACCTATGGAATCGTGTGCCTGTTTAAAGCGCTGTTGGGCAGTCTTGTACCTAGTGACACAGCACTGTGTGATAACCTGTTTGGTAGTGATGGGGAGGGGCATTGCCAAGTGCCTTCTGTATCTTTTTGAGGATGTGCCCAACCAGAATCAAGGTGTTTCGGGATGGTGATGATAGGGTAAGGTTATAAGCAAGTGTGTTGCAACATAAAGTACGTGGCATGTTCAGTGTCAGGTTTGAGAATCCAAAACCTTTGGAAGAGCATTCCTGTTCAAAGTTTGTCTTTCTGCTGAGTGATGGCAAAGATGGAGGTAAAAAAAGTATGGTAAAAATGTGTTTGCTCCCAGTGTATTTATTCAGGGTGAGTGTGTCAGGAGAGGACTGACATGGTGTGAAATCAGTGTCAAAGCCTCGATTTTTGAAAGGCAGAGTAGAGCCAGCTGTTGTAACTAGGGTTATTTCATCATCCCAGTCGTGTCAGTAGTGAACAGCGGGCAGCCTGGTTCCTGAGGTCACACAGCAGGGGCTGCTGGGGTGGTGTTTTTGAAATCTAGCTATTCCAGCTGTGGAATCTCTGCCGATTCCCATGCTGTTCTCCTTTGTGCATCCTCAGATCACAGGCTCCTGAAGGTCCTTGGTGTTGCTGTGATCATAGTCTGTAAATGTTGTGGGAATTTTTCCAAGGCTCACCAGAATCACGGAAATTTCAATCTGGCCTCCTTAGCTGAATAGAGGGGGATCTCATCCTTAGCTGCACTAATGGCCTGCCCCGAAATCCCGATGGCGTGGCTCTGTCTCTGCTGACATAGTACAGTTCTTTTCCTTACGCAGCCAATGAACCTTCCCTGTAACTGTGTGCCTTAACTTGGTGGCAGTTACATTTGAACATTTTATCTTTTTAAAAGCGTATGAATTTTAGAAAGGTGATAAGTATATATGTTCCTTGTTCTGAAGTTTAAGTTGCGTATCTGAATGCAGAAGCAGTGAAACCTGAAAGTGGCTCTTCCTTTTGGTTTGCTTGGCTTTGGGCTGTTTTTTACAAGCAAGCACAGAGCCAGCACAGTCTGTTCTTGCTTCAGACGGGCTGAGATAATCCATGTGGTGTCCTTGCCTGCAAGCTCTTTTGAAAGACTGCAGCCTGCCTGGCCCTTGTGCCGTGGGCTCACGGAACCAGTGGGACCCAGCTTTGGTTTGTTTTCTTTTGTAGTTGGGGTCTGTTAGCATCTGGTGAGCCCAAGCTGTGCTCTGCACTGCTGTACACGATGCTGGGAGCATCGTGTGGTCGCTGCCTGGAGCAGGGTAGACCCAGGTCTGGTGACAAGTGGACTCTTCGTGTCTGTGCTGTGCATCTCTGCTACCATTTTCAGAATGGTCACCACTGCTGCCATTGACAGAAAACAGTAGGGAGTGATTTTCTGTGGTTTCTGCACTGCTCATGAATATTAACAGGAGCAAACTGATAACATGTGGATTAAAAGGTCCTGAGAAATCTCCTTTCTGCAGGAATCTTCTCTTAGCTTCTACTGTCACCATGACAGAGCTGAATCCCTCTGCTGTGCTCTTACAGGAGGCAAACCTGTGTGGAGAGTCTGAGTTAAGCCGACAGAGATCTTACAAAATAGAGGAGGTTCAGACCTGCTTGTTGGCTTCTCGTCTTGTGGCGGCACTTCTGTGATGTGCTAGAATTAATACTTTCTGGTGGAGTTATTGCTTGTTGTCATGAAACATAGCAGTTGCTTTTCACGTCTAGAACCTTCCCAGTTCCTCTGAATGGGGATTCCAATAAAGAAGCTAAAACAAAGTCCCCTCTCTACTTCCATGAACCCTCATCACCCTGCCTGAGGTGCTCTTTGCACACCATTCTGATTAAAACCAATTCTTGGCATAATGTTAAAAAACCGCACACATTCCTGGGCAACGATTCTCCTTTTAGTCTGCTTTTGGGCTTTTGGAAGCTATCCGCGTTTCAAAATCTGCCTGTGGCAGACAAGCGATGCAAGACTTGAAGGAAACAGGATCTCTTTAAGCTTCTGATGATTCCATGTGAGCTGCAGTTGAGTTAGACTTTGAACATGAGATCATAAACTGGACACATTCACAGGTGAATGGCCTCAGGCGCGTATTAGAACCTGCGTTGTGCTGGATCTGACTGGGAAGGAACATCATCACCACAGAATCTGCAGGGGTTTGTGAGAATTGCTGGACGTTGCCTCCTGTTCTTAGATACATTGATATCTTTGGAACGATCTCCTTTGATGTTTGGAGCATATATTGACACTAGTGTTGTGGTAGGAGGGACTGTGGGCTCCACACCAGAGCCTTTTCTTTTTAAGGTATTTTAAGTGGTGATAATAATGAGCTACTAGCTAGAAATGACATTTACTTTCTTTATCTTTAATATGAATTTATCCAGTTGGGGGTGGCAGAGCAGATGATGCTCCTGTGAGGATGTCCCTTTTCTTGAAATGGAAGGGAAGGGTTGCTTGAGTGTGGGTATCCGACTTGTTCCTTTACCACAGGGAACTTGGAATACCTTTGGCCTAGGCTGTTCATGTTGAGTCTTTAAGATTATTCATGACTTTCAACTTCTCTGTTACAGAGACTTAGTTTTCATAGAATGTAGTCTCTGATTCCTGATGGCAAAATCACGCCAGCAGTATAATTCCTACCCTGTTGGGGTTTCCAAAGACTGGTGGTGTTCCAGTTTTTTGGGAGTGGTACCTTTATCTTTGGCTGGTTAAACTTCTTAGATGGTAGCAGTATCCTAATTCTGAGTCTGGACATCAGCAAGGAAGCCGTGTTTCAAAGCAAAGTGTTGAGTGTAGGTGTGCGGTTGTGTCTCCAATGAGCAAACCTTTCCCTTGAAAGTTTTTTTTGTTCTAATACACCTCTGTATTCAGGATAATTGAAAGAGTTCTGGAGTTCAGCAGGATGGTGGCTGACTTGAGGAGCAGCTGGCATTGTCCGCCAGTAAGTTCAGTCATACTGTGTGCCACCGTAGCATTAAGAACAGTCATCTCCTCCAGACTCAGCCAAGTTACATAGCAGTCAGTTGTACTGGATATTTCATCTCCAAAACTGTGGAGTTCCTCACTTATTGAACTGGTGGAAATAGCCTTCTCAGATGTGCCTGAATTGGTGGTGGCTGGCCCAGCAGAAGGACCAATCTGCTTGCAGAACCTGGAGGTCAGAACTGTTTTCTTGGCACAGGTTTCTCTCTCACTTAAGAGTTCTGCAGTCTGTGTGTTGATGTGTTGGATAGGGAAGAGCAAAGCCATCTGTGTCCAGTCAGGGGGATGATAGATCTGTAAAATGTTTTTTGTGTTGGAAGCAACTTTTAAAAATCATCTAGCTCACCTCCCTTTGCCGTGGGCAAGGACATCTTTCACTGGATTGGGTTGCTCTCAAAGCGCTGTCCAGCCTGACACCTGGAACACTTCCAGGGATGGGACATCCACAGCCTGTTCCCAGGAATGGTTAAGAGCTCTCTTTTTAGTTGTTGGATACTGCTGCTGGCTGTGTCTCTGCCGGGGTTTGTGAGCTCCCTGGCACATGGCTTCAGCAGAAGGTGCTCAGCTACTCCATAGAGGCAAACTAGACATGTGTCCAGCTCCTCATGCCCTGTGATGGGCTGGCTATGGGCACTTAAGAAGAAAGCAGTGACATGGCAGTACAGGTGAGAGTCTCTCCTCTCTCTGTCTTTCCAAGAGTGTCTTATTCAGGAATGTCTTAATATAGTGACTGCCAGGGGCACTGGTCTTAGTATTTCTGCAAAGCTTGTGTCTTCTATGAACCTACCTAACCTGTTTTTAAATTAACTTTTTGGGCTTTTGTGTGGCAGCTCGTATTGTATGGAAGCATTTCCTTTGGGTTCGCTTTTGAACATGCTCTTAACTTCACTGGTAAACTGGAACTGTGCATTGAGAACATGACCATCTCCATGTGGTTCTCAATATAGTCCAGTCTGCAGTGGCTCCCGTGTTCTCATCATCATGAAAAGATGCTGTTACACAGCCTCTGGGGTGGCTTGTGTTCCTGAAAGCTCGTCCTTGCCCTGCAGGAAGCCCAGAGTGTCCAGCACCGGGTGTCAATTCAGGTGGTGTCAGATTGGTGATTGGTCCCATGCTAGGGAGGCTGTAATAGCGTGAGAAACTGTGATCCTTGTGTGTAGGAAAGGTTAATTCCAGCAAATGCGTAGAGTGGTCCTTTGTGTGCTGTTGGTATTCGTTGGGTGGGAGATCAGAAGAGTTTTAGTCCAATGCCTGTGTGTTCATCGGGTTCTTGCTGTTGTGTGAGGTGTCTTCAACACCTGGGAGAGTGTCACAAGAGGAGTGATTGTGACATGGAGACAAAACCAATTAAATTAGACTAAATTAGAGGTAAGAGAGCATTACAGTGATAAGATCCTAACACAGTCATCCTAAATCATAGTGAAGCAGTTCAGATGGTTCTATGAACCTGCCAAAGGGACATAACTGAATGAGTGTCTGCAGTGGTGGTTCTTGGGAGTCTCTCTCCATTTTACTCCATCCAGCCTGACCCACGTCTGCTCTGATGCCTTCTGTGGTTGTTGGTTCATTTTGGTCTCTGCAATATAAACAGAGCATGAAATGAACATTCCAAATGGCACTTGGTGAGGTCAATAGACAGCTTCAGCTTCACCTCCGCAAGTCCGTGGTGAGTTTCTAACATCTTTTTGGAACAAAGTAGGAATGTGTAGCGAGCTGCCAGTGTACTCTTACCAGGTGGGAGAAGAGCCAGGGACCTGTTGGTGAGTCCTCCGGGAGACCACCAGCAGGCATCCAAGGGAAGTGGGTGGAGCAGAAGCTCTGCAGGAGTTGCAGTTCGTTTGTTGTTGTATGACACAGGGCTTGGATCTGTTGGACTCATCTTGCCTCTGGAAATGCCTTGTATGAATGCCCCACAAGCAAGCTGTAAGCATAGAGAGACCAGTCAGGTGTGGGTTCTGTTTGTCTGGGTACACTGTCTGATCTGCTGCCTTTGTGATGTGGAGTGACTGAGATATCAAGGGGAGTTTCAGAGAGTTGGGATTTGGGTTTGATGTGGGTTTTTTTGACGGGACTCCTTGTTCAGCAGCAGAACTGTTTGTCAGCTCCTTCAAGAGCTGCTTTTGCGGGCGGGAACTGCTGCTGTGCTCCTCTCTGTAAGTTTCCTTCCAGCCTTTGCTCAGGGATTGTTTTTCTCAATCTTTTGGATTTCTCGGGTGCTTTCCTGCTTTGCTTCCTGTGGCACTCAACTTTGATTGCAGTGGGCCTGGATGAGGCCGCAGTGCTGAGCTAGGAAGACTTAATTCCCTTCCTTTCCCTACGCAGCGCTGTTCTGTGCTCTGCAAGCCAGAGTGAGGCAGCCCTGGCACCAGACACATCTGGTGCAAACATCTGCAGCGACTATGAGCTGACCGGGGAGGCAAATCCATGTGACAGCCATTGCTCTTGGGCATGTTTGGTACTGAACCCATGCCCTGGTGCTGTTCTGCAGTGACTGCTCCCTGCTTCCCGCTGTGCCACCTGCCCTGCTTCAACCAGCCACAAATCCAGTTTACGTTGATGCGTGAGGTGTGAGCTGTGGTTTGAGGCTTGGTATTTACAGCCTCGCTACATTTAACAGCAGCGGCTGAAAGGGTTGTGGCCGCTCCACTTTGGGAGTGGAGGGGGCACGTGGCTGGTAGCTTCTTCAGGTACGTGGAGTCAGGAGTCTGTGGCCTGGCATTTCTCTGCTCTGATTACTCTGCAGTGCACTCGCGTCTGAAAACTGGCTGGGTGGGGGGTGGACAGGTCTGGCTGTGATTTCTCATTTTGTCACGGAGGGGGTACACTGTTGTAGATTGTTTTTCGTAACCACTTGGCAGCACTGAAGTGATGCAGAGGGAGGATGAGGAACCCAGGGTGGCAATGCGCTTGGGTCTTGCCCAGTGTGGTATGCAGCCCTGCTCAACCTTCACAGGCTGTGCTCACTTTGTTGGCAAGTCAACTCGGGTGCCCCATCGGGGGTGTCCGCCTCGATGGCAGGATGGGGACTCATCAGCATTTCCAGCAGCACCAAGTTTGAATGCTGTCAGACACCCCTTAGAGCACTGCAGCAGTGGCAGGGGGCAATGGAACCGCGTACCCAGCGCGTACTGGCTGGACTGTGTTCTGAATTGAGAGATTTGGGCAGTGTTGATTTGTACGTCAGTGAGAAGCAAATCAGTTGTTCTTGAGCTGGAGAGATACATTGTCAGAAGGCAATGTCTACAGTGCTCGAGTGTGATTTCAGTATTTATCCTGTACTCGCCCACTGGGCTGTGGGAGATGTGGTGTAAATCAGCCTTGCAGAAATGTGCACACACCGAACAGCAAATCTGCTGGGGCACAAGGTGCCTCATTGCTAGAGGCTTGTTCTGAGTTTGGCCTATTGAATGGCTGAGGAATTGCAAAGCTGTGGATTCGTCACCAGTGAAGGCAGCCAGCCTGGATGGAACTGGGAACCGTTTGCTTTTTGTAGCATGGGAAGTTGATTTTTTTTGTTGGGGGGATACTATTCATCAGAGCATCTCTTTCGTCTCTTTGCACATGTATGTGTGCCTTGCCTACCCTGCAGAGGTGCCTGTGCAGTGGTGTTGTCATGTTGAAACAGTGGTGCTCCGGGCTGGGAGGGACTGTATGGAGTCAAACCCGTGTGGGGTCAAACTGCGCAATCGCACCGTAGTGTTGTGTCAGCAGTGAGAATGAGTGGGGGAGATACCTCCTTGTGGTGCTTCTCTGGGCCAGCCTGCAGCTTCGGGCAGCAAAGAAACTGGTTTTAAAAGAAGCTGTTCCAATAGCTCCTTTGGAAGCATTCCTTCTGTGGAATATTAGTGTAGAGGGTGCACTGATGTTAAATTTCACGTATTTCAAGTATCCTCACGATGTCTGTGCCTGGAGTTGGGGGGTTGACAATGTGAAAATATTGGGAATTTGATAACTTCTTAACATTTTCTCATGCCCTTAAAAATAAAAGGTACTTTAGAGCAAATCTGCTTTGTTTTGGGTGGAGTTGAGGGGAAAGGGGTAATAACTTTACATTTTAAATTGGGAAGTTGTTCACATTCAGAAGATATCAGGCCAAGCCTGTGGGATAATTGCTGTTTCCCATACTTCTGGGGTTGGGTTTGGGCCCCTGGCCTTGACCTTGTTCCCTCAATATAATTTTTTTTATTTTCTTCATTCTCCAGAGGTCTGAGTAGGGAATTTGGGACAGGTGATGAAGCTGATAATTAAAAAATAATATTCTTCCTGCCATATTATAGTTAATTGAATGTTCAAGTACTGTGAAGAAGCTAATTTCTAGCATGTTTGCAAATGGTTTTTAACTAATAGTGCATGTGGCTGAAGTCTAAACCAGTGTCTTTTGCATTTCTTTTGTGTGACCTTCCTACTAACCTGACTGATGAACGATCATGCACTGAAGGAATTGGTAAATTGTCCACTGCCGATGGTAAAGCCTTCGCAGATCCCGAGGTTCTCCGAAGATTGACATCCTCAGTCAGCTGCGCGCTGGATGAAGCTGCTGCTGCATTGACGCGGATGAGAGCAGAGAACAATCACAATGCAGGACAAGTGGACAAGTACGTATTGATCGCTCCCCACCCTCAGTTTCCCAGCTGTAGTGTGTAAGGTTGTGTTTTTCACTTCAGATTCAGTTAATCTTATCGTTACTACATGGTAGTGTCTCTGCTCTGCTACAGGCAGAAACTCAGGTGTTGTTTCTAAAGGTGTAACTGCTGTCCCCTCAGGCTGTTGACTTCGAAGTGTAAGGGAAAAGGACAAAGAAATGTTCCTTTCTAATCTGTTGCACTTTCTATGTACAGGACAGTTCATTTCTTTTTCAGAAACGCATTAAACTCTCAGCTGTGGAAGAGTCAGTGATAGTTCTCTAATTACTGCCTCAGTGTATTTTGTAAACTAATCAATCTGGTTCATTGTATGAGGAGTTGGAAGGCAATACTGATGCTTACAGGGCAGCAGTTTTCCCAAGTAGGATCCCAGGGCACTTGGGGGGAATGACACGGTATTACCTGGTATGTTCTTGTAGCTGCTAGTACTGAGCACAAGGGCGTGTGTCCCTTTTCTGGGTTAGTAATGGCCCGTCTGTTGTCACCAAGTCATGTGGTAATGCAGTGCGGGGGTGAGCACTTGCATGAAGTTGTTGTAATCATTACGATATTTCCCCAAAGTGAGGTGAGGATGTCGGAAATCACAACAATCCGTCCTCTGAGACTACTGGGCTTTGCCCATCTTACCCGTGGGCGAAGGTAGGTGTTACACCGGCGGGGGAAGGACGTACTCTGACAACCATCCCCCCAGGTTATCAGAGTTTGCCAAACTTATTGTCCGCCCGTTGGCAGAGGCATGCACCGTGGACCTCAGCTGCGGTAGACGCAGCCAACTGCACCCATAGGTCACCGGCAATACTACCAGTGGCTGGTGAGGCACACTGATAGGGGGTTTCCCCAAACTGGGGAAGAGACCAACTTAATCGCCCGAAGGTGTCTGGTGGGACCATGAGGAGGTGTGATCTCTGCAGCTAAGCGTAGTTGTAACTAGACCCTTAAGAGAGTCATAGTTACTGGCATGAGGCTAGCATTTACCTCCTGTGTTGACAGAATTGAGGATTTGGCCTACGTTGTCAGAAGCTTTCTTCAATATTGGTAATTTCAAAGCATCTTGAGGGGTCCTGAAATATTTTCTCTAACAAGTGATGCAGATAGTTCCTAAACTGTTGGGATGGTGCGACTACAAGCACTGTTGAGCCTCAGGCCTGGGATGAAAAATCAAAAGTCTTAAGTTTCCTTTCATATGGATTTTGTCCTGAAATGCAGACTTTGGATGGGCAAAACAAAGTGCTGACAGTAAGGGCAGTGGTTTGGAGTCAGTGCTGAAAATGTGAATACCAATAGAGAATAAGTATCGTTTCATTTTACCTGGAGCCCTGCACGCAGCTCTGGAGTCCTCAGCACAGGATGGACACGGAGCTGTTGGAGTGAGTCCAGAGAAGGCCACGGAGATGGTCTGAAGGCTGGAGCACCTCCTGTATGAGGACAGGCTGAGAGAGTTGGGGTTGTTGAGCGTGGAGAAGAGAAGGCTCCAGGGGAACCTTAGAGCAGCCTCCCAGTACTGAAAGGTGATCCAGGAAAGATGGGGAGGGATTCTTGGTCATGGAGTGCAGGGATGTGATGAGAGGGAATGGTTTTCATCTGAAAGAGGGGAGATTGAGATGAGATCTTATGGAGAAATGTTTTCCTATGAAGGTGGTGAAGCCCTGGCCCAGCTTGCCCAGCAAAGTGGTGGCTGCCCCATCCCTGGAGGTGTTCAAGGCCAGGCTGGATGGGGCTTTGAGCAACCTGATCTAGTGTCCATGGCCGGGGCTTGTAACTGGGTGGACTTTAAGGTCCCTTCCAGCCCAAACTATTCCATGATTTCCTAACTGAAACTAGAGAAATTCCTTCTGGCCAAAGCATGGGAAGATGACGATACACTGGGGAAGCATGTCTGAACAGCAAAAGGAAGCACCAAAGAGGGGGAAGCAGGCTGGGTGGCCCATGGGGAATACAGAGACAATGTCCAAGCATGCAGGGAGGTGGTGAGGTAATCCAAAACTGACCTGGAGTTGAATCTGGCAACAAGCTGTACTAATTTGTGTATGTCAGCTGCAAAAGGAGGTGAATGAAGAAATGGGCCTGCCTCACAATATGGCAGGGGCACAGAAAATAAAGAGGTAGTGACTATTGCCTTTGCCTTGGGCTTTACTGGGGAGATTTGCTTTCAGGTATCCCAGGCCCCTGAGATGAGCAGGAAGATCTGGAGCAGGGAGAGGTTACTCTTGCTTGGCAGGGCAGGGAGCATTTAAACTGATGGGACGTAGTCCAGTGAACAAGTTCATGGGGCCTGATCAGAGGCACCAACAGGTACTAGTGGAGCTCACTGGCATGGCTGCAAGGCCAGTTCCAGTTTATTTGAAAGGTCATGGGAGTGAGGGAGGTTCCTGAGGACTGGAAGAAAGCAAATGTCATCTCTGCCCTCAAGAATGGCAAGAGGATCCAAGGGACTTAAGGCAGGTCAGCCTCACCTCAGTCTCTGGAAGGGTGATGGAACAAATCCTCCTGGGAACCATTTCTGGATACTGTAAGTACAGAATGGTGGTGGGAAGCAGTCAGCATGTTTTTCCGAATGGGAGATGATACCTAACCGGAGAGCTGATGGACCAGATAGTTGTGCTGCTCTTCAGAGGGACCTTGGCAAGCAGGAGAAAGGGGCTAGCAGGGGTCTTGGGGAAATTTAACAAGGGAAAATACAGTCTTTTCCCTGGGGATGCATATTTCGGGGCATTGGCATAGATGGGGAGGACTGAAATGATCGCCTTCTCAGTTCTTGGAGAAATGAGGTCAGCAGAACTGACACCTTGGACTGCTGCTGGTCAGACCTTGGTCTGTTTAGGGACTTGGTTGGCAGAGTGCCTTGGGAGGCAGTCCTGAAGGGAAGAGGAGTCTGAGAAACCTGGATGCTTTTCGAGAAGGAAATCTTAAAGGCACAAGAGCAGGCTGTCCCTATACGCTGAAAAACAAGCCAATGGGGAAGATGAGCGGCCTGGCTGAGCAGAGAGCTTTGGGTAGAGCTCAGAAGAAGAGAGTGTTTGGTCTTTGGAAGAAGGGGCAAGCAACTCAGGAGGACTGCAAGCTGCACAGGGAAAAATCTAGAAAGGCCAAAGCCCAGCTAGAACTTAATCTGGCTGCTGCTGTTAAAGGCAACCAAAAAATGTTTTCTGTAAATACCTCAGCAACACGAGGAGGTCCAAGGAGAATCTCCAGTCTTTATTGGTTGTGAGGGGAAACGTGACCAGGCATGAGGAGGAGGCTAAGGTACTTAATGCCTCCTTTACCTCAGTCTTTAGTAAGAAAACCAGTAGGGCTCTAGGTACCCAGCCTCCTGAGCAGGAAGACAGACATGGGGAGCACAGTGGAGCCCCTGTAATCCGTGATGAGATGGTAAGCGACCTGCTGTCACTCAAGTTTATGAGGCCAGATGGGATCCACCTGAGGGTCCTGAGGGAGCTGGCAGAAGTGCTCGCTAAGCCACTCTCCATTATTTATCAGCAGTCTTGGCTGACTTGGGGAGGTCCCGGGTGACTGGAGGCTCGTGAATGTGATGGGCCGAGGCCAATAGGATGAGGTTCAACAAGAATCCTGCACTTAGGTCACAACAACCCCATGCAGTGCTCCAGGTTTGGAGAGGAGTGACTGGAAAGCTGCCTGGAGGAGCACCTCTCACTACAAGAAGGACATCAAGATGCTGGAGCGCATTCAGAGGAGGGCAACGGAGCTTTTGAGGGTCTGGAGCACAAACCTTATGAGGAGCAGCTGATGGAGGTGAGGTTGTTTGTTCTGGAAAACTTAGGCTGAGGGGAGGCCTACAACTGCTTGAAAGGAGATTGTAGCAGGGTGACAGTTGGTCTCTTCTACCTGGACAAGGGGAAATGGTTTCAAGATGTGCCAGGGGAGATTAGGTTGGACATTAGGAGGAATTTCTTCGCTGAAATGGTTCTCAGACACTTGACAGAGGCTGCCCAGGGAGGTGTTTGAGTCACCATCCCTGGAGATGTTTAAAAGACGAGTAGATCTTGTACTTGGGGACATGATCTTGTGGTGGACTTAGCAGGGCTGGATCGATGGTTGGACTCGATAATCTTTTCCAACTGAAACTGCTCTATGATTCTATGACCGAATGGATGGAATTCACCTTTGGAGGAAAAGACCTGAGTTCTGTGGTGGTGAAGTGGTGGAACAAGAACCAGCAACGCACCCTTCAAGCAAAGGCTGACAGCATCATGCGCTTGGTTTCGAAGAGCATCCCAGTGACATTCTAGTCACTTCTACAAAATGTCTTGGAAATACCTGAAAGGGAACCTGAGCAGGGAGCAAACTGGGAGTCCTCTTGAGGTGGCTGGGTCAGATAGAATCACCTACAAATATTGTTTTTAATAGCTTTTCCCCAAGCATGTTTGGTTCACAGCAGTTCTGTATTGTACGGTGTGGCTTAAGGTCATCTGAGAACAATGGATCTGTTCCAGGTTAGGGGATGCATTTTAAAGGTTCTAAAGACTTGACTGTGCATGTACAAGTGCCTGAATCCCAGCAGTCAGTGCCTGGTGAGGTGTGGAGTGCGACAGGGCTGTGTGGCTGCCTGCTCATGTCCCTTCCTGCCTCGCTGGGGTGATCATGTTCTGCAGCTGCTTAGGGGGATCCCATCACTTCAGTAGTTGGGCTCGACTAGAGAGCCAAATAATAAATGGTATGAAAAATATTGGTTATTTAGCTTAAAGCACTTAGTGATTACTGTGCAAATATAAGCGCCGAGGTGCTAGGTGGTCTCTTCAGGTCAGATCTCAGCTTTTAGCTGGCAGTGCTGGCAGAGTTCACTTTGGTTTGGGGTGTGTGGAAAATGAGTTCCTGTTCAAGCAGGAACTAAATGTAGTTTAACCATTCAAGTCTTTGAACATTTGAAAATCAGTAGTGTGCTTTCCAGAGTGCTCAAAGGGGTGTTTTCTTTATTGTGAGTGAATCTCCTGAGTGTACTTGTGTCTGTTACAGAAGAAAAGTAGATGTTTGAGGTGTTGGTACTGAATGTACTGAGTTTTAAGAAACAAGCTTCCATATTTTGCAAATAACGCATAGAGACAGGAGTGGATCGCTTTGTCCCCACTGCTGATAACAGAAGGCTCTTCCTCCTGCCCCCTCCCACCAGGGCATTCACTGTGGGTTGGTTCCCAGTGGCTGAAGGACCATCGTTCCTCGAATGTGTTTCCGAAACAAACTGATATAATCAGTTAGAGAAGTGTAACTGCGTTGACACTGAGTGTGACTCGCTTTTGTTGACACGTGGTGTTAGCAGTGCTTCAACAGTTGTCTTTGCTGGTAGACTCCTTTGTACAGAAAAAGATGTAAAGGACAGGTGACCTGGTTTGAAGTGAATTACAGCTCAGCTCACCTTGTTCAGGCTTTGACCAAAGTGCTTCCCCAGGCCTCAGGGGCAGCAACTGCTCTCTCTGCTTCAAAGGACACCGATGGTTGCGGTAGTCAGTGCAGAATCCTGAGCTTTAAGATGCCAAGAACTGGGGGTTTGTCTTGTCTTTGCCTTCTAAGTCTTCACCTGTAATTAGCTCTTGTAGCTTTTTTTTTAAGGCTCAGTTCATAGTATTTCATGCAGAATTTGTGGTGTTACTGCTGTTTAAAAACAACGCAGTTCACTTGGCTTGTTTCATCCTTGTGAAAACTTCCAGAATGTTACTTTTACAGTACATTACAGGAAACACAATGAAGTTCTGCAGGTAACCTCTTCTTTCTTCCTTCAAGTTGTCAGTATGTAAGGTAAAGGTTTTTCTTTGAAATGGCTGTTTAAATTAAGAACCTGATGTTTTCAGCTGAAAGAAGAAAAGATTGGGCTGGTTCAGAGAAGGAAATGATCCCACCACAGGAGAAGTGACAGCCAGGGCTTTGTCATCTTCCAGCATTCAAGTATCCATGGTCTCGGTGGTGGTCGGCTGGTCACTGGTTGGCTCTGTCTCTACTGGAAGTTGGTACCTCAGGTTACTGCTTTGGCATGGCTGTAGCCTCTGTGAGCCTAGTATTACTGGAACCTCGACAGCAGCCATGAGGTTTGCTTCTGCATCTTGCAGACACCGCAGATGAGTAGCTCTAAGCTCTCCTCTGTGCACCTTGTCTGTACGAGAGCTGATATGAGTTAGCCAGGGTTGGGGGACAGGAGGGAATTCAGACATCAGCAAAGTCTTCATCTCCATTTCACCTATGGAAATAATGTCTGTGTAGATATGCATAAAAACATCTGTCAGCTCTGTTTTATAGTGAGGCTTAGTATGAATGTCTTTGAGTAAAGACATCTTCCTTGCATCAGAAAACTGCCCACCTGTGCAGAGTTATTTTGAGCTTATTCTGTGGTACCTGATTTTCCAGTCGCAGTTTGGCGGAAGCGTGCTCAGATGGGGATGTGAATGCTGTCCGGAAGCTGCTGGATGAAGGGAGAAGCGTAAATGAACACACTGAAGAAGGGGAGAGTCTCCTCTGTTTGGCCTGTTCAGCAGGATATTATGAATTAGCACAGGTAAGTAACAAATACAATCACAACTAAACCATTGTGAAGAGTTGTCCAAGGAGCTCCTTTGATTGGTAAACGTTTTAGCTGTTCTGATGGTAATAATTTCTTGTATTGTAAACAGTATCAGTTAATACAACTTTTTGGGGGCTTCCAGTTAATGTTTATCTTTTTTAGTGGAAAATGCCATCATATATGCCTTCAAGTTTAAGGGACTTGTCTGAGGAACTTATCTTGTGTTTTATGAGGTACCTGCTTTTCTGGTATTGTTCTTGATAGTCAGGCTGCTATTCCAAGCAGACGTTGCCAGAGGATCTAAACCAGCAGCAAAATCAAGCACTGCAGCTGGCTAACTTTTATAAAATGTTTTCTAATCACATCTATAACAACAGCGTATTAATTTGTGTTCATTTTTGACATGTATACTTGTGTATAGAAGGGCAGAAGTTGTGCTACTTTGAACATGTTTAGCTGATAGGTCTCAAAATGACAAGCTTCATTTTTTGGTGCCAGGCAAGAATGCAGGGAGAAAACTGTTCAGCTGTCAGCTTTACCTGGAGTTTGCTGTGAGCTAAACAGTTCCTCTGCTGTCATTCTGGTTAGGGAAATGCCCTGAGACTTTTGAAAATACTGGTGTTGCCCTGTAGCTGAATGCTGATTTTAGCAGATTTCAGCAAATGTAGAAAAGCAGCATTTCCCACAGCAGAGCACTGTGCAGGTAGGAATGAGGAGCAGTGCTGAGGAGTGCCTGTGTGCTTCACTGCTGGGGTGTTGCTGCAGTGAGATGTCATGGCTGGTGGAGAACTGTTCTTGCAAGCCCCACAGAGCTGAGAGCAACATGTTGGTATGCCCATTTATTCATTAAAGTGAACTTCTTTCTCTAGGTGCTGCTAGCAATGCATGCAAATGTTGAAGACCGAGGGAATAAAGGAGACATAACTCCCTTGATGGCAGCTGCCAGTGGAGGCTATGTGGATATTGTTAAACTTCTCCTCGTTCACTGTGCTGATGTCAATGCGCAGTCTTCAACAGGTAAGCGGGAGGAGGAGGAGCACAAGGGGTTAATAGTTCTGGCACATAAGGCATGCAGCAGTTCTGAACATATGTGGTTCTGTCTGATAGTTCCATTCACAAGAAAATGGGACAGGAGCCGTTAAGTGTAGGCCAAATGCACAAGTGCATGTGCTAGTTTTACATGGCCATTATTAAAGAGTGCTTTTAGTATAAACTGTTAGGGAAGACACTGGTCCTGTGGCAGTAACTGTGGTGTTGGGTGACCAGAAAAACACACGGAGTTTCATTTTTTTTCTGCCTATGTGAGAAAAGTAAAGTGGCCATGGGACACGTCTGGTCCAGACCAGTTGTTTCTGTCTTATTTTTTGAGCACTGGATATTGTCTGTATTGCTGATGCTTGAGCACAGCTTCACTGACCTTTCTGAGAGTGTGAACCTGCAGCTGGATTCTGCTGATATTAAGATAGAATTTAAAATTTGTTCAAATTCTTAAAAAATTGGGTGTCTATGAAATGTGGTTTTTATCTTGATGTTTAGCCACATTAAGCAGAACTTACCATAAAATCAACTGCAGCATTTAAAGCTTGAGCCGTATGTGATCATCTGTCACAGTACCAGCGTCTGAAATTATAACTTTATTTTCATCCAGCCAGTAAAATTTTTCAAGGGATTACAGATACACTCTTAGGCAAAAAAACCCCATCCTTCTCCCACCCAGACTCTACAATGAGGATGAAAATTCCTCGTTGGTCTTTGGTGAGAGTGTCTGATCTCTCGTTGTGTGCTGAAGTAAGAAGCATGATAATAAAAAAAAAAAAAAAAAAGTCCTGATTTGTAATACTGGAATACTGGCTTAGTATTAAAACTCTTTCAAATTCATTGTGTTAAGGTTTTATACCCAGCCTGGAATTATTGACTGGAGTAACATTGCTATGAGATGAGTGGCTGCTGCTTGGGATGTGCTTGGTTTTGTTCAGAGCTGTGAAAACTCATCTTCTTTGCCTGATGAGGGGCAGATGATGGGAAGAGTGTTCACGTAAAGTACTTATCTGCAGGGAACACAGCGCTCACCTACGCCTGTGCTGGGGGCTTTGTTGACATAGTGAAGGTGCTACTGAAAGCTGGTGCTAACATAGAAGACCACAACGAGAATGGGCACACCCCCTTGATGGAAGCAGCCAGCGCGGGGCACGTCGAGGTGGCAAGAGTGTTGCTGGAATATGGTGCGGGAATCAACACCCACTCCAACGAGTTCAAAGAAAGTGCCCTTACACTCGCGTGCTATAAAGGTATTGTCTCCTGCCTCCTTTATGGTTCTGGTTAAACTGGGATTCATCTCACTAGAGCTGTCAGCCATGCTCTTGACTGTTTTCTTAAGAGTTGTGTAGTACTGAGTTTTAGCTTTACACTTGGTGTCAGGAAATGCTCATCCATGGAGTGGCAGTGGCCTGTTTACTTGCGTCTAGGTGTGGTAGGTGTGTATTCATGTTGCAGATGAAAACTTGTGACTGGCTGCGTCCAAACCTGTGCTCTGACCACCACTCTCCTCATCCCTCCCTGCCCCATTCTCTGTTTCATTGTTTCACCAACAATCTGCAAGTCCTGAAAACCATCTCTGTTCGCTGTTAGAAAATGTATATTAGAACAAGTGTTCCCAGGATACCTGATGGATGAAAATGTGAGGATTCTTCCTGGGTACTTTTCATTCAGTGTAATTTTGGAGAATTCTTATGGATTGTTGTTTTATGAACTTCTGTGGACTTTTGACTTAATTTTTTTTGCTATTTATAGTTTATCTATGAAGTAAGTTAGTGCAGTCGTAATCCAAAGTGCTTCCAAGGTTGTTGTTTTCTTCCAAAAACTTCCTTAAAGTTTCCAGCGGGTGTTTTCTCCTAGTAGAAGTTTTCAGGTTGTGGATTATTATCATAGTAACTCCAGGTTTTGCCTCTGTGGTTGGAATTGGAGGATACATACCACATACAACTCATCTGAGAACTTGCATCTGCATTTGTTGTGGATTTCCTGCAGTCTACAGTAGCTCCTTACAGAGACATTTCAGTAGTACTCCTGGGTTTGTTGGAGGGATGTTCTTGGTTCTTGTGACCTAGAACTTGAAAGAGTGATGTAATGCAAGATCTTCATTGACTGGAGATTTGCTGTGTTATCTTTGTCCGGATGGTTGAGTGGCCTTCAGTTTAAACCTGTCAGTTGATGTAGAACTCATTCCTGTCCTGGAGGAGGGTGGTGATTGAGAAGTTAAAGTGCATAACTTGTAAGTGGCACATTTTGAAATGCCAAAAGCCGTAAAAAAGTTGAAAACAAGTATTGGTGAAAATCAGTAGAAGCTTTTAAAAGTAGTGTCATGTAAGATAATATCTCACATGTGTGTCTTACTTCTCAGACATATGGCTGTGACTGCTGTGATTAAAAAGTGAAGTTCAGATCCACACAGACCTGTCTCTAACAGATAATCTCCTCCACTTGTGTGCTGCTGGGGAGCACTTCAGTGATCTGTCACTATGCAATTAAATAAGAAGTACGGTCTCTTATAGCTTGAAGTCATAAAGAAAGATTCCTGTTGTGTAAACTTGAATTTGAGAGATCCGTCTCCATTTCCCTCTTGGACAGGCTCTTTTGGAAAGCCTGTCTGAAGCCTGGCTCTCCATTTTGCACTGGTATTTTTTAGAGTACTGTAAAAAGAGCAGGTTTTAAATTATAATTTAGATTGTTATTACAATTTTTATAAGTCATTTCATCAAATGTATTGTCTGTACTAATAAAAGTTCACAGTATTAAAGGCTTATTTATTTTGCTCTGTTTCATTTAAAGGCCATTTAGATATGGTTCGTTTTTTGCTGGAAGCTGGAGCTGATCAAGAACATAAAACTGATGAGATGCACACGGCACTGATGGAGGCCTGCATGGTGAGTAGTGTTTGTACAGTGAGAGAGGAACAAAAGAGAGGATAAAGTGAAGCGAGCCTTTGCTAATAAGCTGGTTGGGGTCTGCAAGTCAGTATGTGTTAGTTTTTATCACAAGAAGGCTTTCACTACAGGTACCACAGGTGGGCAGCTTCTCAGCCGAATTGGTCACAGGGGAAAATTATCCTAATTTTTCGAGATCTGATGTGGTGTTTGAAATGCTCCTTGTGTGATGTGCAGGGGTGGTGAATCTGCAGCACAGTAAAGTAGCAAGTTTTGCCCAAGCCACTGTTTCTTTTGCAGCATAAGCATTAGTTTTCCACCTTGTCTTTACAAATAAGGTGTCTCAGATCCCATGGGATGAGCCTTTCAGGAGAGCCTTGAAACTGATGAATGACCCCTTACACTCTCACCACTGTGGGAAGTGTTTGCATGTAAGGACAGTTTGCTTGCTTCTAGGTCTCTCAAGTGTTGCTGTTAGGTTTTTCTTTTGAAAAATAGGATGGTAGGTCCGAAGTAGATTAGTTCTTAGTTCTCAGGCAACTCATAATTTCAGAACATCCATTGAGGAGAAGCTTCCCTTTCCAAGAGCTTCATCTTAATAAAAAGTGTGGCGGTTGTGTCGAAGCAGATCCACAACCTTTTCTGTCCAGACCTTAGGTGACTTTTTATCTGTTCCTCAAGTTGGGAACTCCTTTGAAGAAGGAATGTGGACCTCGGTTTCATAGGAAGGGCAGTGAACACAGGAAAACTTTATTCACCTCTAGTAATCTATAATCTGTGGGAGACAGGCTGCAATGTTCTTCCCATCTTCTGAGAACTGGCAGATCAAATGTTCCTCTAGTGTAGTTGTGAGGTGATGATGCAAGTGGTCAAGGTCAGGTTCCAACGTCTCAGGCTGCGTTGAAATTTTCTGATAGTGAGATGGTAATAGTATCCTTGAAGAGTCTTCCCTATGTGAGAGCCTGGTGCCAATAAGGAATTCAGAGCAGTGCAGTTCCAGTGGGTGTATGCTGTCACCTAAAGGAGATCGCAGCACGACTGCCAGCTCTGTGTTTTAATCACCCACTGCTCTGCATAGGATTAGTTTTGGGTATCCTTTTTTTCCCTCTCCTGGTGACACAGCTGAGCACTGGTGCCCCGTGGAGGCTGTGGAGGGTCCTGCTTGGGGAAGGTAGTGGTATGGGTTGTCTGCACGTTTTTGGCTCTTGGATGTTGAGGTTGAATAAAACCAAGTGTTGAGTACTGCACTTGGGACACAGCAACCCCTGCAGCATTACAGACTTGGGGAAGAATGGCTGGAGAACTGGGTGGCAGAGAAGGACCTGGGGGTGTTGATTGACAACCAGTTGAATATGAGCCAGCAGTGGCCCAGGTGGCCAAGAAGGCCGATGGCATCTTGGCCTGTGTCAGAAACAGCATGGCCAACAGGACCAGGGAGGTGATTGTGCCCCGGCATTCAGCACTGGTGAGGCCACACCTCGAGTACTGGGTTCAGTTCTGGGCCCCTCACTCCAAGAAGGACATTGCGGTGTTGGAGTGTGTCCAATGAAGGGCAGTGAGGCTGGAGAGCAAGTCCTGTGAGGAGCAGCTGAGGGAACTGGGGTTGTGTAGCTTAGAGGAGGCTGAGGGGAGACCTCATCACTGTCTACAACTGCCTGAAAGGAGGTTGTGGTGAGGTCAGTGCTGGTCTCTTCTCCCAAGTGTCAAGCGATAGAATAAGAGGAAATGGCCTGAGTTGCACCAGGGTAGGTTCAGACTGGATATCAGGAAAAATTTCTTCACTGAAAGGGTTCTCTGGCTCTGGCAGAGGCTGCCAGGGAGGGGTTGAGTTGCCATCCTCAAGGCAGGGAGATGTTTCTGAGGGACATAATTTAGTAAGGGGACAGGTACGGTTGGACTTGATCTCAGAGGTCTTTTCCAACCAGGTGATTCTATGATTCTGTGTTTCAGACACATTTGCATTGCAGCCTCTGTGTTTGCTCTTAAAAGCAGCAGAGAAAATTGGTCCTTGGAAGTCCCAGCTGAAAGTCAAACGTGGGGTTTGTTCCATGTTAACCTGTTGTTGCACCCTTCCAGAAGGGAACCTTTCCACCAAAGTATTGTGGCTTTTCCCAGTCTCCACTGTTTTCCAACACTGCAGATCCAGGAGGCTGAGCTATCTGCTCTCTGATCACCACTGATCTGTCGGTGCCTCTGAGTTTTGGTGTGGTTTGGTCAAGATAGACCTTCCCACTGAGGAGAAGGCCTTTAGCTGGAGGTGGTGGCTGTTGGCTTCAGGCAGCTTGTCAGAGCTCAGCAGTCTGGCTTTAACTGACAGACTCAGTTGCTGACAGTCTCTGGCGAGTGCCCTCACTACCTGTGCTGGTGTCAGCGTGAGGCAAGCGTTGACAAGAGCTGTGTGTTTGATATCCTCTTGCCTCTTTTTCTGTAGCTCTGCGTTAGCTGTTTGAGTTACAGCTGACAGAACTGTGAGATGAGAAAGGGACACTAGGAGTTCACTTGAGGTTACTGATATTAAATGTAAGAAGTTCTTTAATTTTGGGAATTAGTGGAATTCTTTAATATCTAACTTCATGAATCACCCTAGGTACCAGTGCCCTGGCCAGGATTGCTCTGGTGCAGAGAGCTCATCTCATCGTTTTTGCCCTGTGTTATTGCCCAACTTTATTCAGATTTCCTGCCAAGGACCTGACATGAACACATCTGCTGCTCGCCACCAGAATTGTCCCTTCTTATATCTTTCTCGGGAATAAGGGTTCTTCAGTTGTGTAGCAAAATCTGTTGATGTGCATTTGGACTCGTTTAAAGAATTAATCCAGCTGTACTGTCAAATCCCAGCAGAACCCCTGTGTCAGGACCCAGGGCCCTGACCCATCCAAGCTGATTGACAGTTCATTCCTGGAAGAATGACATACTCCTTTGGGAGGGAAATGGAGTGACTAGGGTGCTGCACCTAATACCTGGGCAGCTGTGGTGTGCAAGGCAGCAAGTTCTCTCCAGAGAGGTACAAGGAACATACTTTGATTCAGGTCTTTTGCTTGGAGTTCTCTTTTCTTCCTTATGTTATCATGCTAATTGTGTATGTGAAGCAAGCTCAAGTATGGAATGTCCTCTGGTGAGACCCTTGGACCTTCTGTATCTCACTGTGTGGACTGACCTTTCCCCCTTCATTAGGGATACTTTGTCATCTGTTTCAGTTTTCCACAATCTCTTCTTCAAATTGTTCTGCAGATTTGGGTCCTGGTTTCTGAAGTTGTGTGGGAAGGAGAAACTGTTTGTGTGTTTCTTCTCTTATAGTGCCCATACTGCTTTGTTTTCCTTTTCTCAGAGGTGTTGTGGCTCTCTGCAAACCACACCTGAGGTGAAACAAGGAGGTTTTGGTACTTGATCTGTTCCAGGTTCCTCGGAGTTTAGCAGTAGTTTCTGGAGAAGCTGAAGCTGTGTTTACCTGCTTTGATGTGAAAGGGCTCAAACAGACTGCTCTGGTTATCTTCCTTTTCTTGCTTCTGTGGCAACAATTGCTCCACCATAAAGCACTTTTCAGTCTCCTTCCATCCTCCTCTTGCATACCTCACTGTATCTCACTTCATTTTCTCTGCAGGTGTCTTTCCCATGATCTAGAAGCTGCTGGTTGGAGGGTTTTTTTGTCTGTAGAAGCCATGAATCAACTACAAAGAAAAGCTTGTTATGGGGTTTAGTCATGGAGTGGATTTATCACTACTTGTTTGCTCTCTCTTACTTTGGTGTCCCAGGTATTTTGCAGAATGTTTGAGAAGATCCATTACTCTTCCCTTGCTCCCCCAAGAAAGAAGAAATACCCTGACATACATCTAGCTCTTTCTTTCCTCATGCGTTTAAACCGACCTTAGATGGAGGTGGAGGCTTAAATATCAGCTCAGTGCATAATGATGTCAGGGATTGAATCATCATCAGTAACAGACCCTGTCTGTTTAGGATCATTTTTAGACCTGGTATGATCATGGTTGCACCTACACCATCGAGTGACTTCAACTGTTCCTGATCTTTGTGTCCCCCATGTTCTGTAGGATGGACACGTGGAAGTGGCACGCCTGCTCCTAGACAGTGGTGCTCAAGTGAATATGCCGGCAGATTCGTTTGAATCTCCGCTCACGCTGGCTGCTTGTGGTGGGCACGTGGAGTTAGCAGCTCTCCTGATCGAAAGGGGAGCCAACCTGGAGGAAGTCAATGATGAAGGTTACACTCCGCTGATGGAGGCTGCCCGGGAAGGCCATGAAGAGATGGTGGCCTTGCTGCTGGCCCAAGGTGAGGTGGCTGACATTTCGTGAGTGTTTCTTATGTCAAAAGCGTTGACTGTTTGCCATTAGGTATTCTATGCCAGTTCCTCTGATCTAGCACATAACTGTCACTGCTCATCACTCTGACTACAGAGCAAAGCTAAAACACCCCAGCTGTGGCATTCACCTTCTCACCCTGCGTCTGGTTCATTAATTAACAACTATTTTGTTTCCCAGGGGCAAATATCAATGCACAGACAGAAGAAACGCAGGAAACAGCTCTTACCCTGGCATGTTGCGGAGGGTTTTCTGAAGTAGCCGACTTCCTCATTAAGGCAGGAGCTGATATAGAACTTGGTTGCTCAACACCATTGATGGAAGCTGCTCAAGAGGGTCATCTTGAGTTGGTGAAATACTTGCTGGCAGCAGGTATGTGTGCAGTGAGGATGATCAAGCGCACAGGTATTACAGACTCTGTGTTTTGTGTGGTTTAGGAGATACCTGGGTTGATTGTAGCAGTGTTGTAACAGGAAACTGTATTCCCAGATACCTTAGCAAGAAGAAAAGGGCATATGTTGCACCTTAATATCGTGTGATACCATTAACAGAGAAAGGTGCCTCATGAAGCGCTGGATTCTGTTGCATTTCTAAAAAATATCAGCTGTCATTAGGAACGGTGTTTCCAGGTAACTGCACTTAGGACAGTGTGTTGCTACAGATGATGTTTGGTTTCATGTGCTACTCCTGCTCTGACTGAGCCTGGTCTGCTGTCAGCCTCCCCGAATAACCAGTACCCTAGGAATTGTGCCCTGGGAAAACAGAGTGCAAGGCACATTCTGGAATGTGACGAATTCCTGTGCTGAAGGAATTGCAGAGATACAAGTGGAAAAATTAAATCTTGCTGGAGTTTGAGGGGAAACGCCCCTTCCATGTTCAGCTGTTGGGTTGAGCTTGGCAGAGACTCAAGTGTAGTGATACTGCTTTAATAAATAAACAAAAAGCAGGTGCATTATGGAAATGTTCCTTGTTACGGGAGATGATTTATTTGTATACTATTTTCTAAGACTAAACATAAAATTGTTCAGACTTGTAATTCTAGACAGTAGTGCTCCCTGCACCCCAAGGGATAGTAGCAACTGTGTCTCTGTGTGATGACACCAGCGTGTGACACCCAGCGCCTGCTCACCTGCAGTGCTGCTGGCACTTGCTGTTGGTAGTGTAGAATGTGAATTGAGGAGCTGTGATTTGCCATCAGGGAGTCTCTAAATATGTCCCGCACCTTGAAAATGAGAAAACAACTAAACACTGGCCTTCCTGGATTGAGGAATAATGCATTACATAGCAGGAACCGTGGTTTTGTGTAGCTGACGTGTAGGAAGCTGGTCACATTACTTCTACAGAGTTTTTCTAAAGCAAATGAGCGGAGAAGAAGTGAAATTTGTAGAAGTGGATGGTCTTGTCAGCATTAATCCTACTTCAATAACCTGCATTTTGTCTGGTTTTCCTTTGCATGCAGCTCCTTGTCCAAGGAATGGTCCAGACAACTGTCTGGGTGCACTTCCGTCTGTTCTAACAACTGAAACTTTCATTGCTGTAGAGGGACCATAGGAATAAGCAAGCAGATAGGTTTAAGTGCTGAGGCTGCGAGTCAAGCCTTGGCTTATCCCTTCTCCTCAGAGTATTTTTGCCATGAGAGCAATGCCTGTGAGCAGCGGGAGCTGCTGGTCAGTAGGATGTACCTCTTGTCACAGATAACGCACCTTGATTTTTGTGTTGATCTGATGCAGTAATTGACAAGGAGATGTCCAATAAGACAAAACTGCTGTTGTGTTTGTAGGAGCCAATGTTCATGCCACCACAGCGACAGGAGACACTGCTCTGACCTACGCCTGTGAAAATGGACACACTGATGTTGCAGACGTGTTGCTTCAGGCTGGTGCTGATCTGGTAAGAGTTCTGCTGCATCTCTCAGGGAAAATGCTTCAGTTTTAACATTTACGCCAAAGCGTAAATGCATTCAGGAGCAGGAAGAAAATCTTAACAATTAAGATTTATGTATGGATGTGAAAAGAAGTATGAGAGAAACTTCTTTAAAAGTCTGCCTCTTTTGTTTGGTCTGAAAAATAAAAATTGTGCTTGGGCAGTCTTTTGTCTACTAGGTGAAAAGCTTTAGCGACAGAATTACACTCGGGACAGTTCAGGATAATCCATGTATTTAAAGCGTTAAGCAGGATGTATTTCTGCATTGCCTTTATTCGTTGTGCTGCTTCATTATTCTCAAACTCTTGTGGATGAGAGTTCATCTGCTCCGCTGCTCTGAGTCTAAAATGGTTTAGTGTTAGAGCTACCACTTCTCTGTTTTAGTGTTGGTTTCTGAGCACTGAGAGCCTCTGAATTTCTTCAAACTACAACACACAAACTACCAGGCTTAGCAGAACCTTTTAAGTGACGGTCATATGGATTCCTTTCTTTGTTCCAGAGCTCTTTTCTTTCTTGTAACCCTGGGGTTTAGCACTGTCACAGGGTTTGTGTTCTGTAATGCAGCAAATAACCCAAGGGGTTTGCACAGTTGTCTGGACACTTCATGTTACGCAGTGGGAGAACTAGAGCTGCATCTTCCTCAGCCACAGGGATGTGATGTTTGGGTTTGGCGTTCAAGCAGGAAAAAGTGATTGACCCGTTGGTCTCCCAAGAGATCTGAGGAGTCACTCAGGCCTGAGCACGGACAGTTGTTCCCTTGGTTGCCTTTTGGTTCATTCTCCAACTGTTCTCCTCTCTTTTCCCCCACTCTCTGCTTTTGTGTGGTGTTTTGGTTTGAGGAGGGAGTTACAGTTTTTGGTTGGATATTTTAAAGATTTTTGTTCCTTTAAAATTATAACCATGCCAGAAGAGTTTATCACTGAAGCTGATAAATCACCATCCTAAGGAAGGGACTGAAATCTCAGTCTGAAATGAGGTAGTTCTTAAGTTTATTTTTACAGCATTTATTTTTTTGTAGTTGTAATTGTGCCTCAGTAAAACTTCCACTCTTCTTGCACTGCCAATCAAAGTGGCAGCTGTCAAGGAAAATACAGTGAGGGAGCAAAGAAAAAATGACATGGAAGGGAGAGCTTCCGTATGGATCAAACAGTTCTGAGGTCTGGTTGTAGTTACATGCAGAAATGTCTGCAGAGCTGCAGTGATGCTTGTGGCAGGCTCCTCAGGTTTGGAGCAGTGTCCTGTCAAGCCTCTGGGTTGCTTTGCTCTGTTGGAAGCTGGAAGCTGTGTGAAATGAGTTGGTCTCTGATTGTGCTGAGGAGGGTGTCTGGAGAGGGCTACCTTACTGCTGGGGTAGGAAAAAGCTGCTTTGGCAGCGCTATGGGAGACTCTTCCAGATTTCAATTTTCATCAGTAAGTTTGCTAAGATAGGTGATGTCATCAAGGTGTCCCAGGAAGCGTGATGGATCGAAGAACTGGACCTAGGTGCCTGGTCAGTTTGTCTTCATCTGTCTGGGTAATTCTGCTCTCCTTCTGGTGTTCAAACACAACAACTGAAAGAACATCTCTGGCAACTGAAAGAACATCTCCAGTTGCTTTTCTTCCTTTCGTTTTTCATCCTGGAACTTCACTCTTTCGTAGAATCATAGAATCCTGTAATGGTTTTGGTTGGAAGGGACCTTAAAACCCATCCAGTTCCAACCGCCCTGCCACAGGCAGGGACACCTCCCACTGGATCAGGATGCTTTCCTAGGATTACTTTCACTGATGTTCCATTGCTTTCCAGAAACATTTGTCATTGTTCTTGCAGTTGATATCCCAGTCGCGGCAGGACTGGACCTGCAGCATCTCTCTGTGTGGTGGAATGGTCCTTCCTAAGGAAAACATGGTTATGTCTCCAGCAGTAAATAAACCCGGGTGAGGGCTGTTCTCCGATGACAAGGACAAATGATCCCACTGAGAGTTCCTTGTGGGCCCAGGCTGTGCTTGTAATGTCAGCAGCTGTGCTGCGGCCCCCAGAGTAGAGTGTTCACTCAGCAATGCTGGGAGCACGTTGTCTACTTCTGGCTATGGGATGAGGTCTCAAAGGGGTTCTTAAGGGTGGGAGGCCTTGGAGGGAAGAGGAGGCTAACTTGATGTTCTATTTTCCATGCTGCCCATTGGGAACAGTCCCTGGTGACCTGCTCCTCTGTGGTTCTGGACAGGGCCAGCACCGTGCCAGGGAGACTGCACAGGAATACACAGCATGAAAGACCTACTTCTCTCCTGGCCCTGTTGTGTTTACTTGGTTGGGGTGGAGTCACTGCTGGATTTAGCTATGGTTACTCCATTGTTTTGTGAGCCACCTGCGTATTCTGTTTTCTTCCAGACCAGGAAGGCAAGGAGCACAGTTTTTGAGGATATTTCCTCAGTATAAAGTCAAGGAGAAGAAAGAAAGCTGATCTTTCTTCCCCAAGTGCCCTTGAGTGAAAGGAGCAGTAAACATTAGCTGTCAAGATCCGCTGTGATCCGTTCTCCGAATTCTTCCCAATTCAGAGCCTTTATTCTATAAAATCTTCTTCAAGACCTGAAAACTTTCTTGACTTCTCAGGTCTCTTTTCAGTTGCGAGGAGCTGAGGACCGAAGAGGATTTGAGGTGCAGACTTTGAGACTGCAGGTGTGAAGAGGAACCTCTCCTGTGCTCACTCAGTCGAATCGGGAGAAGGCGGGAGATTGTTCTATCACAGGGGTTCCTGTATTGTGCTCCTTGAAAAATGAACTGTTCCAGCTTTGATGACGTTGCCCAACTCGCTCTGCTAAACCAATTCATGAATGTTACTCATGTCCAGTTGAAATTTTGTCAGTCTCAAATAGAACCTTATGCTAAAATTTGAGCGTGTTTTCCTGTGAGGGTGGTGAGACACCCAGAGAAGGCTGCCCAGAGAAGTTGTGGATGCTCCATCCTAGGAAAAGTTCAAGTCAAGGTTGGATGGGGCTTTGAGCAACCTGATCCAGTGGGAGGTGTCCCTGCCTGTGGCAGGTGGTTGCAACTGGGTGGAGTTGAAGGTCCCTTCTGACCCAAACCATGCTGTGATCCTATGATAAGTGATCCTCGTCCTTGTAGAGTTGCGTCTGAACTAGGAGCAATTATTGCCCCCACAACTTGGCACAAGGTGGTTGCTCTTGCAAGTACAGAATGGGAACTGCTTTCCAGGGACAGGTCTTCTGGCCTAGATATCAAATCTATAATGCAGTTCAGGAACCACTGAAGATCTGGAGATCTCTGTTACACTCATTTACGAATACGGCTTTATAAGAACCAGGAGAATTAAAAGAAAATGATGATTGAGATGGACTTTCTTTGGCTTATGGTTAATTTTTCTTTTTAAAAAAGGAAGATATCCTAGGAATGCCGGGTGTTGGAGCGCGTGCTCGCCTGTGTGTGTCTGCTGCAGAGCTGCTTGATCCTATATTGCATCTTGATGGATCTGTATCTCCTTGTGGTTACTTGTTTATAAAGTCTGGCTTGTTGCCAGTTATTCCGATGCTCCTCTTTAATGGATCTGTCTTCCCCATGTCCATACAGGGACAAAGTTGGTCTGTCAAAATCTGTAGCAAAACTTGCTTGGCAGGCCTGCAGTTTCCCTGTCAGTGTGTGCAGTTGGAAACGGGCTCGCTTCTGCCAAGCCCATGAGTGACTGAAGCTGAGGAACGTCTGAAGGCTGCCGCCTGGGATCCCATCTGTGCCGTGGTTGCATTCTGGTTCCCTTATTGCCTGCAGGACTCGAGACTTCCAGGGTCTCAGCTCCTGCTGCTGGACTCAATGTAAATTTTCCTTGTTTACAAACTTCTTTCTGGGAACAAAACACCCACTTTGGGTTGTGTGATTAATAAGAGTAACGTTTTGGAGGTTAGAACTCTGAAATGTGATAAAAACATTTTTTCTGAGCAGCTGTCTAGTTCAATAGCTTCTGGGAAGAACACCCAGCCCTTCAGGGGTACAGTTATTTACCTGCGTAGAAAGGATTTGTCTAAACTCAAGGGTGAGAGGTGAGAAAAAACTTGTGTTTTCCTTGTAAGAGTTCTCGTTAGATCATGTT
This sequence comes from Tapera naevia, assembly GCA_033556795.1. Lineage (NCBI taxonomy): Eukaryota > Metazoa > Chordata > Aves > Cuculiformes > Neomorphidae > Tapera > Tapera naevia. The sequence continues at coordinate 4,224,730 of JAUMJJ010000027.1, read as the reverse complement.
TTTCTCCTTTCTTCTTTGCTAGCAATTCCCTTCCTCTCAGCGCTTGTCTGAGGAGAGACATGCATGCGTGTTGTCTGTTCCCAAAGGAGCTGGGGCACCCTTCTATAAGATTCTATAAGCTAAAAGTGCCTGTTCCCTTCTAGTGCAGGATCAGATCTGGGCAAAATGCTGCGCACAGTGGATTCCAGTCTCCTTTCTGAACAGCCTCTCCTGCTCTTGACAAGGTGACTGCATCTTTACCTGTTTCAGTGTAGCTGAAAACAAAAGTGTGTGTTGTGTTTTGGACAGCGAGAAGATCCCAGCCTTTCACATCTGCGAAGTACAGGGAAGATTTTTAAATTGAGGTTTTCTAATCTGACTGCCTGGCAGATGTCTGTGAGATGCTGCTGCCTTGGAGGGTTGATTTGGTGATGGAGTTCACCTTTCTGCTACGAGATGTAGGGGAGCTTTTATGCTATAAGTGAGAGAAGCTCCTGAGGGCAGATTCATTGTTGCTTTCTTCTCATTTTACACTGTCAAATTCTTCCCAAAGCTCTTTATTCTTATTAAAATTCCACACGTGGCTTTCCTTAAAAGACTGGAACTGGTTAACTGGCACCCACACAACTCCAATGAGGTAAAACTAAATACATATATACAGGCCAGCCAGGCAGCCTCTTGAGTCTTCGTCTGTGACAGGGTATGTTTACAGACGTTTTTGTCATTACAGGGACCATTGCTTTGCCTCCAGCTGATAAAGTCCCTCACACTGATGTGATTCCTTGAAGCTCACTTTCCCGTATGTGTATGACACACTGAGTTTGGGGCCATGTGCACAAGACATGACTGAAACATCTGCAGGAGTAGCCAATACTATATGGGCTCGATCACAGCCCTTGTTACAGTGAGGGATCCAGGAAGCTGTTGTGCTTTTCCATGCTGCTTCTTGAGCCATCAAGGACTTCAGGTCCTTTTAGACTTTTCCCTTCCACTTCTTCGAATAAAGCAAAAGGTTGTAGGACAGATGAGGCAGTTAACACCTTTTTGGTGTTGTGTGGCAGTCTCTGGATGGTGGGAAATATAATGAAGTCCTCTCTTCTGCCAGCAGTGATCAAAAAGTCATCTTGTAGTTAGCAAGATGTTGTGTGTGGCCTTTGTGCTCTCTTGGCTTGTGGCAAGAGCCTTCACTAGTGAGAGCTGTATTGCTTGGTCTTACCTTTGTGCTTGCTTGTCTAATTACAGCAAAATAGAGTTTCCAGCTTGTGGATCTAATCCATTTAAGTTCACATTCCAGGTCTTCATGACCAAGAGCATTTATTTTTAGAACAAAAGCCGTGAGTTCTTATTTTTCCTTTCGCAGGACAAGCAGGAGGACTTAAAGAAGACTGTTTTGGAGGGCATAGAGCCGGGCAAGCATCAGGTGAGGTTGGCCTTTGATGCTTGTGAGCTGCAGCCTCAGGACACATGTGAATGACAAGCATGGCTTTATGGCATCTGAATTCCTTCAAAAATACAAAGACTCACTGTGTAAACTAGACATGTTATATCTGTCCTGCATTTCCCTTTCTGCTGGGCTTTAGAAAACCCTCTTTTTAAAAACAAGTATCTCAGCCTTCACAAACGCAGCAAGTTATCTCTTTCAGTCTGTTAGCACAAGCAGCTCTATTAAGCCTGTCAGTACCCATCCAGCTTCTTTAAGGTCTTCCCTTCTCAGTTATTTGCTTTAAACTAGAGGCCCAGCTGAAGGTTGTAGTGCCTCTGAAGTGCTGGTTTGGTCCCTGTTTCTGAGACAGGGAGGCTGTTGGCTGCTGGAACCCTCCGTCTCTTGATAGAAGTTCAGTCTGTATTGTCTTGCATCAAAAACTTTGTCTAAAACGTTTTGCTTAGAATTGCATTTAGATTTCAGTTAAATATTCCCTACTGTCATGGATGAGAGAGGCTTGTTAAAAAATTGAAGAGAGCAGTTGGGCCTTGCTTTTGGAAATGCAGATTTTGTTCTAGGACTTTTAAATAACACATGATACTGGAAACAAACTCTAAAAGAAATATCCTAGTGAACGATGCTTGCCAAACCTGGATACTATGAGCTGAGGAGAATAAAAGGGGAGGGAGAGCCTGCATGCAGCTGATCTTAGAACTGCCTAAAACAGAACTTGAAATCAAGGATAAAAAATACCAATTGCCATAAGATGCTTCTGATGACCCTGCTTGTGCTCTGCTCCCTGAAGTACATACTTGTCTAGAGAGGAAGTAATGATTCCTGACTGGATTCTTCTGTCCTTTCTGAGTTCCAGGGAAAAAGGCGCAGATAGCAAACTCTTCCCTAATTCAGGTCACGCTCTTGCTTCCCTTTCCATCTTATCTGCTGCCCAAATCTACAGGACATTCTTGTGGGCATTCTTACTGTGTAGCAGGATTGGTAGGAGAGTACATTGCTCAAGTGTTTAGAGAATGGCAGTTCTAGTCAAAGCTGGCGTAGGTGTTACGCCTCTTTCTGATCACACTGCGTGCGGTGTTTCTCGGGATCAGAGCGGTGAGGAGAGGCAAAATGCTGTGGGGAGTCCCACTATGCAGGCATCAGGGGACATGAGTCCTTCTTGAAAGTTTCTGCTCTTGCAGAGTTAGCGTTTGCATGTACTTCACATTCGTACAAGAAAAGTGCATTGGAAAGCCCATGGAGATGCCTTTGTACAGCTTCCCTGTTCTCTGCATTTTGGTTATCTACTACAACTAAAACAAATTAAAAGATCTTTAAAATGCATGGCCGTTCTGGGTGGAAACGTGTGAGGAGACAAAGGCACCACACCGGCTCAGCTGCTTTTGTTTGAGGTGTTTTCCCTTAAAGCTTGAGTTGTTGCTATCTGCCAGCCTTTATTAGGGCTAAATACAGTGCTGAATATGCCTTTTTATCTTACAATGTGAGAAACACCACCAAAACGCATTAACTTGGAAGATCCAGAGCAGGCGGACACACACATAGTTTGGTTTGGCTGAACCAGTGATGCGTATGGTACTGCAAGTGTTTGAAGTGTAGAGGAGTTGAGGATCAGGTTCTGCCCACGTGATACAGTGACAGTTGGTTAAACTGGGCAGAGTAACTGCATTGCATTTCAATGAGGAAGCCATAAGCAGTGCAGTCTGTTGGGAGCAGAGAATGTTGCAGATAATGACACCTCACTGTTGCTTATCTGAAGTGCTACATTTGGATGCAGTATAGGATCACTCTTCACTACCTTGATTGCAGCTAAGATGGCCTAAAATCAGTTTTGCTTCTTGCCATTTTTGTTGTTCCATCCAGTCAGTCTGTAAGGCTGCGTTCTGCTTGCACTTCTGTGGGGTACGACCGAGTAAACAAAGAAATTAGAGCGCTAACATGGAGTTCAAATGTGCCATAGAGTGGAGCAATCATACAAAGTTCTTATGGAGGCACAGGAGCAGAATGTTTCCCCTCTTTCTGCAGCACAGAGGACAGGGACAATGTAACTCCCACGTATGGCTAAGGGGTGGTTTGTGATCCCTGCACAGGGACAGTCTCCCATGGAAGATCCAGGAAATGGATTTCTTCCTTGAGTGTGTGAACAGAAAGCAAACTTGAGGTGCTGCTTACGACCAAAGTGAGTCATGTGTCAAAGGACACGGGCTGAGTTTTCAGGAATGCTGGAGCTACGGAAGGAATTGATTTGTTCTGTCAAATCTGTTCTTGTCCTTTTCTAGCTGTAATTGGCAGCACCAGCTACTGTCAGTACTGACTGTGAACTTTTCCCTGTCAGGTACACAGGCAGTTCTAGAAGCGCACAGTGAATTTAGAGCCAGGCTTCCCAGCTGTTAAATGAAAGAAAGCCCCAGTACTGGTGTATTATTGGTTGAGGTGAATATTCAGAGTGCAGCTACCGGCACTCTCAGGAAGATGATGTTCTCCCCCTTGTTCCTGTGGGAGGGCTGATGTGTGGCAGTCAGCATTCTCTATGGTATCGATCATATCTGCACAGCAGGCAGATATTTTAGGTCTGGAACTTCTCTAATAAGTTGTGTTCAAGCACATCTTTCCAGTCTTCAGGAACTTTCTGAATTGGACAGTTGTTCTTTTTGCTCATCCCTTTTTTGTTGGTTGGGATCACCTTTTTGCCTTTTTTCTGTTTTATTCTCCAGTCCTCTCATGCAGGTATTTCTTGTGACCTGCGGTGATTTGTCTTGGTTTTATTGCTGATCCTCTTCTGTGTGTTTTAAAAATGTTGTCTGCCCCTCAGAGGTTGTTGCAGTTGTAAAGGTCTGGCATGCAGCTTGGGCAGCAGTTCCAAGAGCTGTCACATTGGTTCACAGCTACGTGTGTGCTTCCTGCTGCTGAGTGGTGGTTGTGTTACCTCGCTGTCTGTTGCGGAGCAGGAAATAAGACATTGCTGTTCTCAAATGTGTTACACTTTTGAACACTCAAACAGGGAGTGTAAGCAGGGAAAATTCTCTGTGTGGTAATATTATAGATGTGGTCTTAATGCTTTTCGACGGGGTGGTTCAGTATTTAATGTAGCAGTATCGTTGATGCCTGTCGGTTTGTATTGATTACAGTCAGCTTATGAGAGAGGTAATTCTGGTCCCATCACAAGTTGGTTCAAATGTTGAAACACTGGTATAACTTCTGCCCATTTAATACTTCCATTATTTCTTCTTTACAATAGGAGCATGAATCTGAAGGTGGGAGGACCCCACTGATGAAGGCTGCACGAGCTGGTCACTTGTGCACTGTGCAGTTCCTTATTAGCAAAGGTAAAATACTGATTTAACTGACTGAAAACCTTAAAAAAAACCCCAAACCACATTTGACAATTCTGCATGTTTATGATCCTCCTCCAGAACCTGGTGATGTATGTATGTATGGGCGATTGTCACATTGTTCAGGGGTTTTGAATTTCATTTAGTTTGTGATACAATGAGTCAATTTTTCCTGCTGATTAGTAAATGGATTTGAAATAGAGCAAATAGTTCCAATTTTTTTTAAAAAAAAGCCCTCCCTCCGTCAAGAAAACCCACCCTCAAGTCCTGTCTGAACAGCAGAAAGTACACTGTGTGGCAACACTGGTAAGTGCTTGGATGAACATTTAGGAGTTGTGCTTTTTATCCCCTGAGTGTCCTCTCTCTTTCCCCACTGCCGAGGCCAAGGTTATTGCCAGTACTGCCTTGTCTTTACAAAGTGAGAAGGAGGATGTGTAGCAGCCAGCAGTTGCTCAGAATCTCTCGCTTTTACCCCAGGAGTGTGTAGGAATTGGAAAGTTTAGGAAGGTTTCTGTCTGTTCCAGAAATTACTGTGTTTGGTGATGCTTTTTAAAAAAAATAATTTCCTTGTATTTAGTTCTGCAATCTTCTCTTCATAGGTGCCAACGTTAACAGGGCCACAGCTAACAATGACCACACGGTAGTGTCCCTGGCGTGTGCCGGAGGCCACCTGGCAGTGGTTGAGCTGCTCCTGGCACATGGTGCAGATCCGACTCATCGGCTCAAGGTATTCACTTCAGTCTGTGCATTCATTGTAGGCACTGAACACGCCAACGTCACTGATTTAATGACTTAGTAACTATGCAGTTTTACATGGTGTATTTCGTATCTTACATGCTATGCTGGATAGGTACCAAAATTCCATCTTCTGGCTTATGATTTCCAAAATCTCTCTTCAGGATGGCTCAACAATGCTCATTGAAGCTGCCAAAGGAGGACACACAAATGTTGTTTCTTACTTGCTGGATTACCCAAACAATGTTTTGTCAGTTCCTGCAGCAGATTTGTCTCAGCTCACGCCTCCCTCTCAGGATCAGTCTCAGGTAAGGCCAAAGGAAATTTTTAAATATCGCCATGAATCTTGCAAAGAAACAATTCCTTAGTAGTTAACTTTGAAGTTAATTTAGATGTGAGCATATACAGTGGAAGGTATTAGAAAAGTCTGTGCATTTGAAAATGGCGAGGAGTGAGGAGGTCACATGGGTTTGACTGCAGTGGCATGTCATGCCCATGGGAGAGGGCATACACTTGGTTCCCTTTTCTGCCCCTCGAACGGGACAGTCCCAAACCTCATAGCTCAAAAGAATATCATTTTCATGGTTGTATTTGCTCAGTGTTTTGTTCCAGCACTTCTAAACCCTGGTGACAGCACCTCTCCATTGTCTTTGCTGATTTTGGTTGTTATATGAAATAGAATATATTGTGTAAATTCACAATCTGAGCGTGTCTCTGGCTTTGTTCCAAGGTCCCACGTGTACCAGTGCACACACTCGCCATGGTTGTACCTCCCCAGGAACCCGACAGAACCCCTCCAGAGAGCTCGCCGCCTCTGCTGGGAGTGGTGAAAGGTTAGTATGCAGCCATTCGGAGAGCACAGGGATTTGGAAACGAATGGGCTGGGGACAGTTTTCTTAGAGCTTGTGCAGAGTATAATCTGCTCCATCAGCTCCTGAATGCCTCTAATGAAGTGCAGTCGTTTATGTAGTACATAGTTTTCACTTATTTTCTTGTATTCTATGCAGCAGTAACACCGGTTATTCTGATTTTATTATGCTTATTCTAATTTATTAGAATTATGCTTATTCTGGGTGTTTTTTTTGGAAGAAAATGACTGTGGTAGCATAGCGCAGAGTGCAAAAAAACTTGGATAGCCTCTAGGTATGGTGTACACTGGCCATCTAGAATAGTTGCAGCTATTCTCCATGAACCTGCTATCCCCACTTTTTTCTGGGGCACTGTAAAACACCAAAATATATCTACTTACAGGGGAGATCTTCTATTAGTAACAGCACTCTTGTAAGTAATCGTTAACAGCAGGGTTTATGCTTTGAGGATGGTTGAGCTGACCAGTTAAGAAGATCTGCAGTCATAAAATGCCGAATTCAGCAGTTTGTTTCCAGCTCTGGGTTCCGTAACCAGTTCTTGATGTCTGTAAGGCAGCTCAGAAGGAGAAGCAAATTGCCAAGTGGCACAAACAGCAGCTCCTGATGATTTACAGTTTTGGACAGGGATATCAAATATGACAATGTCCAGAGCCCTGTTAGCTCACTTTCCTTAATTCCTCTATTCTGGAAGTGCTTCCTGCTCACTAAATCAAACGACACAACTAACCCGAGGTGCCCAAATGAACAGGGAAAAGCCTGTGTCCCGAACGGCATTGGAATGTGCAGCCGTGGTGCTCTCCATGCATCTCTGCCTTGTGTGGGACATCTCAAATGCAGTCGTTGTGTCATTTTCCTGGGATGTGCAACACAGGGTGCTTTGGAATTCATAAAAATGCGTACTAAACAAATACAAAGAATGTGCAACTTCGGGTTCACATAAAACAGCAGAAACCTCTGTACCAGCACGTGAGCCCTTACGGTGACATCACTGTTACTGTTGCTCAGGGGTCACTGTGCTGGAAGTGCTCAGCTGTATTTGTGGTTCTGCCTTGGAGCAGGCCTGGGGAGTGTGGTGGCTTGAGACCACGGTGTTTTTGAAGACACACAAGTGCAACAAGGGGATGCTCAGGGCGGCTGTGGAAAGCAGCAGGGTTGTTTCCTTAGTCAAAATATTTGAACTATGTCAGGTGTTTTTAAGCAAGTCCAAGTTGACAGCAGTCTAGGTGTGGAGGCCGAGGTATGAGAGTGCTTAAAACCCATCAACGTGCTGTCCCCTAGGCTTCTACACTGCTGTTCTTAGGTGAGTAGTAACTTGCAGTGTCTCTCATTTGAGGTGCATGTTTTCCTAGAGGTCCTGGTGGACTTGAGTTATTCGTGTGAAAGCTGCCCACATCTGCCCTTGATCCCTAGGACAGAGACCAGAGTTCTCTTAGAGAAAGGACTTTTGGAATCTTTTAAGATTTTTAGGTTAGACCATCATTACACACACAGCATCCTCTGTATCCCATGCTAAATCCGACTCCAAGAGAGGAAAGGAAAACCAATTCTGCAGAGCTTCAATAACTACAAATTCAATACAGAATTTTTTACTCCCAATATCTGACTTTTATGCCTAATGCTGAGTTATAAACTGGCAGAGATCTCGTACATGGCGTGATTTAATTGAAACAGAGGCAGATTAACAGTAGAATGAGAAAGATTATCTTGTTCTCATTGGGGTGAAGGCATTAAAGCTAGCTGATATTACTGCTTTTCCATTCCTGCTCCTTCCAGACCTCTCCACTGCACAGCCCAACTCCCTGTTCATTGTTCAAGTGCTTCAGCATCTGCTGATACGCTCCTGCTGTTCCCTCCAGAGCTGTTGCCTGAGTCAGCAGCCGGCCCAGTTATTCGTGACGAGTTCCTGGCTGAACTGTAATGGTCCAAGCCTCGTGGCTTTTGAACTTCACCAGCACTTTCTTAGGAGACATACAGACTTGTTCTTGTGTATGACTCTTTGGTGGTGCAGGCAGATGATTTAAAAACAAGACACGTGTAGGTACCCCAGAGCACAAGTGGATAAAGATCTTCCCATGGTCACTGGTGAAATGCTGCTCCTCTAAAGCTTCAGTCACCTGCCTGCCACCGATTGTTTGAATTACACCTAAGCAGCTTTCCACTGAGATACTGTCAGGCCACCAGAGGAAGCTTGGGAAGGAGACTAAGATTAGAAAATAACTTTAATAAATTTTCTGACATTCAAAAATTCAAGTTCAGCTTTATTTCAGCCATGTAACTATTGCCTGTTGGATGTTATCACACCTATTCCCTGCAAGTTCTCCATAGAAACACCTGCAGGAGTGATTAAGATGGGCAAAAATCCTACGTGGTTCGCAGGAGAAATGCAATGAAAATAAAGACTTATCTGAGTGTTCAGCCCTCCACAGATTGTCCTGTTCTCTAACAAGAATAATTAATTATGTATTAAAAACGCTGTAGCAGGTGCATTTACTTGGGAAAAAGTAGGATGGGTTTTCTTACCCGTATCACCACATTATATCAGAATGCACTGTACGTTTGTGTATGTGAGGACTGTTTCCCTGGGTGCGCAGAGCCGGATTTCTTACCAATATGAGTTAGTTAAGCACAGAATTTTCATGACATTCAATATTGAGCTCATCTTATTGCTGTCGATGGGCCTGTTGAATTTTCGTGGCAGACTGCCAATCTCAACTCCAGAGTGAAACCATGTTTTTGAAACACCCTAAGGTGCCAGGAGAGTGGACAAGCAATACTGATAGAGTACAAGGATGTTAGCAGGAATTTCTGCCTCCTGACATCTGCCTGTTGTGACGCGAGGAACAGACTGGATCTGGGTTTTGGCTGGGCGATGTGTAGTGTGTTTTGTTTGGTTAAGCTTTAAAATCCTAGGTGGCATTACTGATCAGGATGACGTGGTAATTCATACAGATTCATATACTGGGGTTGGTTCCAGCAGACATGGGGTACTTGTGTTACACAGTTGGTTTTTTCCTTACTGGCATTTTTTATGCCAGAAAAAATCTTTTGCAATTGAACTGTTTGGATTTAGAATCACTTTTTTTTTTTCTTTTGTTTTCCCCATTTAACAGCTCTGAAAAATTCAGGAACTGTCAACAAGTCTCAGAATCCATCTAATGAAAATTAAAGTGTAATGTAACTGTTAAAGGTGATCGCCAAGATGCATTTCAGTTTAGTGGTTTTCAAGTTGTGTTGGCAAGAAAATTCCTGAAGAGGGGTAGTGCATTGTAAAACCAAACCTTTGCTCTTTAGAAGACCTTAAAAATAAAATAGTGATTTTTTTTTCTTAAACTTCTGTTACTTGCTCTAAAAAATATAACAAATGTCTGTCCTTGCTAACTCATCAGTTAGTGCTGTTAGGGTAAGAGCTGAACTGGGCTTTGTGTTTCTCAGGCAGTAAATATCTTGGTCCTTGGACCTGCAGAGGGCTGCAGAAGCACTTGCCTGTGCCACTGGTAAAGTAGGAGGCTTTTGTTTAGCAAATGTAGACAGTACCTCTAATAATGATGTCATTGGGGTCAATTAACTAGCTTTAGGGAGGTTTGCTTTCCACTGGTGCTGCTCTGTTCATTGTGAAAGGCACATAAACGAGTTGTTTCTTGGGAGAAGGAGACATCCTAGAAATTAAAGTGGCTGTCCCATCCCTGGAGGTATTCAAGGCCAGGCTGGATGGGGCTTTGATCTCCCTCATCCAGTGGGAGATGTCCCTGCCCATGGCAGGGGTGTTGGGCTTTGAGGTCCCTTCCAACCCAAACCATTCCATGATTCTATGAATCATTAGCGCTCCGGGTGAAATATGGTATCAGAGTTGTTCATAGACAGCAGCCCTGCAAAGACTCGATGTGCAGGTGCAGTTCAACACCTGCCAGCCAAAACCAAGCGAGCACGTGCAGACTGGAGTAACCTTCTGTATTAGCTTCCAAGAAATTGTCCTGGGACTCACATATGATTGAGAGGCAAAATGGTTGGCCTAGGTGTCCAGCTGGAGCTGCTGACCCATACAAGGAGCTGTGTGAAGTGCTGAGCTGGAGAAACCATCCTTCAGGGGGACAGCACTGGTGCTGTGACGCTGGGGATTTCCTGGGATTCAGATTGGTGGTGTTCTCTTACATCTAGATGTGCCTTGCTTTCACTCCAGAGTTGGGTGAAGATACTGAGCAGAGAGCTGGTTTTGCTATTGCAAAATTTTTTCATCCTCTTTATGTGAGAAAATTTGCTTTTAAGAGAGAATTCTCACGTTTTTTTGCTTTTTCAGTTAGTTCCTCAAAACCAGATTCATTTCAGAGTAGGGGGCAGGGGGTGACTCCTGTTTTGATAGCAATGCAAAGTGAAGTCACTTGTGAATTAGCATTTTGGTAAAGGAAGGCCCAGAGAGAAATAAATCAGTGTTTTGGGAAACGTAATCCTTCCAGAGCCAGTGACTGATCCAGGATTTAGTTCTTGCATCCAGACTTTCCCTTAGCTGTGTGACATTTAGGGACCTTTATTAAGTTGCGCTCAAACTTTACATAAGTTCAATTCCCCTTTTAACTAATAATTGTATGAGTCTGCTTTGTCAATATTCACATTTTGTTGTTTAAAAAGCTGCATTTCTCTGGGTGCAGCCAGTTAATGTTGGTGCAGGAAGTTATGTGATCAGGCTAAAACGTTCCACAGTTTTAATTAAAGTTTCTTACACTGAAGTTCTAATTAAAATTTCAGCACTTAATAGATTCCTGTTAGCAAGATCTGACTGTTGGTGTCACAGAGGTGGCTTTTGGGAAAGCAGCTTTAGGTTGCTTGAAGGCAGCGAGCACTCAAAGCAGTTCGGCCCTGGCATGGAGCTTCTTGCAGGATTTGTGTCGAGCATTTAAGTCTGAGCTGTGAACAGAGTAGTAAATTTGTTACCAGTGAGAGGGGGGCGAGTGAGCTGTTAATTTTGTCTCAAATTTTAAAGAGGTGCTAAAGTTTCAAAATACATTTGTGTACATGGAGTCTGCCGTGGCAGGGTCTGTCCAGAATTTGAAGGTGGGATGCTGCAGTGCTTGTAGAAATCCCAGCTCAACCCTGATGTTGTATTAGTCAGCCTCCTTTCCCAGAGACTGCTTCTGCTGTAACCTTGCTGTTGGAAGTTGGCCTCTGAAAACCAGTCTGAGTTGAATGGCTCTGCACACCAGAACAGCTCTGGGAACTCAGTAGTTTATTTAAATGGTCTGGCTCTCGTGGCTGATTTTACGTCCCAGGTGCATTGTCGTGTGTGTTCAGAAACCATAAAGGTTCCCCATTCCCTGAGATTAAAGAGTTCTGTTCAAAGGGATGTTCAGATCAGTATTGAAAATTCCAGCTGTATGCTCTGTCCTCTGTGTCTTGACATGGAACTCGGGGTTTGCCTTCCTGTGCTGTGACGGATGTGCAGGGTTAGCTCTAAAGATTTCTTTTTTGTTTTCTTTGGTGGGTGAGCGGGGAGGGTTGGGGTGTCCAGCATGGCATTTTTTCAAACATTTTTCATGTGCTTAGGTGCATCCAAGCAGAAGTCAAGTTCCCTGCAGGTAGCAGATAAGGACCTACTGCCACCTTTTCACCCCTACCAGCCTTTGGAGTGCATAGTAGAAGAGACCGAAGGCAAGCTGAATGAACTGGGACAGAGAATTAGTGCCATTGAAAAAGCACAACTTAAGTCATTGGAACTAATCCAAGGTGAGCCTTTAAATAAAGATAAGATTGAAGAACTTAAAAAGAACAGAGAAGAACAAGTACAAAAGAAGAAGAAAATCTTGAAGGAGCTACAGAAGGTGGAAAGGCAGTTGCAGATGAAAACCCAGCAGCAGTTTACCAAAGAATATCTGGAGAGCAAAGGGCAGCCAGACACACCGCTGCCCCTGCAGCCGCAGTGCCCGCACCCGGGCGGCTTCCCAGACGTGGGAGCCGATAAGGGTCTGCCAGAGGATAACTTGTCAGGGTTACCTCAGGCTGACACAGTCTCGTCTAAAGACGATGAGCAACAACAGTCTCCACCACCCACTGGACAAATAGAGTTTGTCCCCATCCAGCCTTTGCCAGCACCGCCATGTAATTTTTCTGGGAATTTAGGTTATAATGGGACAGAGTCTCTTGAACTCCAGAAAGCATTAGGGAACCGGCAGAATGTAGGACAGCAGCAGCAGATTGCTGGGCAGGGGCTCTTAGTTCCAGAACCAGACGGATTAATGGTTGCCACTCCAGCACAGACGCTTACCGACACTCTTGATGACCTAATAGCAGGTGGGTTAAGAAATATACCTATTTTTGCATTACTTTGTGTGCTCAGTTTCCTTCTCTCTCCTTTCCTCCAAAACCGTTTTGGGGTTTTCTAGTTTGGGAATACTTGCTTAAGAATAAAGTTCCTGATTAGTCCTATTAATCCTAACAGTGACTTCCCATTCTAACATGAAACTTTAAATATCTTTTTCCCAAGTGCAAACCATCCTGTACTGGAGACCTGCTTTAGCCCCTTCGGCCTCGTCCTTTTCTGTGCTGCTTTGTTGTGAGTGACTGGTTTTCCCATTAGGAAACTGGAAAGTGTGACAGTTTTATCTCTTCTGAAGAGTTTTCTGTACAGGCTTATACCTCAGTGACTTTATTCAGCGTAGTGGCCTTCACTAAAAAAGCCAAATTACTGTCACCTGCATGAACAATGTGTTGCTGTCCTTGCTGGTCACGGTGTTGCTCTGGTTTAAACGCAACCTGGGATCTGCACCACTGCTTGGTTCTACAATGGCGTGTGTTTGCAGAACACCCACTGAGCCCCAGCTGTTGTACAGGAAAGCCTGCCTGTTAGATATAGTATGGCAGAAGTGTGTCCTCTTATCTGGATGACAAGCCGAAATCCAAACATCCTTCAAGTTGTTGAACACTGAAGAGGAATGGAAGTTCCCACACACTGGGCTGTTCCAGTCCCTTTGTGGGGAAAAAAGGTGTTGTTCGGGTTGCCTGTGTTCCATGGACGTTTACCAGAGAGGTGTAGTTTACAGCCGGTGTGCTTTGCCTTTGTGGTTATTTTAGTTTGATGTTTTTCAGCTTTTCTTTACACCCTGTGTCTGTTCCTCAGCTGTTGTTTTCCTGTCTCCCCCTCTGTGTAGTCACTGCCCTGTCCTCTTAGGTTCATTTCAAGGCTGTAGAAATATGCGGATAGACTTTTCGCTGGCCATTCCTGAGAGCTTTTAGAGTAGTAATTGCATCAAACTCGTGCAAGTAGAGACTGCCTTACAGCCTCCCCTGGATAGCGTAGCTGACCGAATGCCAGAATGTGTTGTGCCAGCTCTCTTCAGCTACCCAGTGTAATGCAAAAATCCTCGTGTATTCTCAGGAACTGGCCTTGGTCCCCCATTCCCTGGCATGCTGGGCCTCCCTGCCAGCTCTGTGCTGCACTTCAGAGCATTCAGCCAACATTCCAACAAAACTGCAATTGGATTATTCTGGAATTGTATTCCTTGGGATTTAGTACCGGAGTGTGTAAGGAAGAAAACCGCAAAGGGTTAAAGCAAAACATCATCAACAAGGGCTTCCTATTTGGAGCAGTTCCTGTTGCTGACAGCTCAAGGTATCCAGCACAGCTCTGTGGGGTAGTACCCGCTCACAGTCGGCAGCTGCAGGTTACAACCAAAGTGTCCAAAGTGTTCAGTGGAGCCAAACTGAAATCCTGCTGCATCAGCCGAGGGCAGGAGCCGCACATGGGAAAAGGCTGCAGGCGGCTGGCAAAACACCATCTTAGAAATAATTCAAAACCCTACAGTAGACACTGGTTTGATTTTTTTTTTGGCAACTGTTCACTGGTTTTGCTAATTAAAGACATTTTTTGCTAAGAAATGAGATAGACTTATTTTTAAAAATGGATGCAAACCTCACACTCCTCAACTCTAAGAACCGATATTTACAGAGATGCACCTCAGGAAGCTTTAGCTGTGCAGTTCAGAGGCTCCTGCAAGAAAGGACTTTAATGAGCGATATTTCCTTCTGAAGCTCATCAGTTTGTTTTACTTTTCTCCCTCCAAAAAATCGCTGGAAGAGAATTAAATGTTTTGTTCACATTTTGAACCCAGACTGTGTAAGAGAATGGCCCCTGTGTAAATGATAATCCTGCTGTGTCTCACACTGATGGACTTTTAAAAACAAACTGAATCTGCCTACTCGTACTTTCAGCTCTTTGATCTGGGTTTAAAACATACTTGATGTTTTCCTGCAAACTTGCTCGTCAGTCCTTGGTTCTCTAAAGAAATTTGGAGCAGTAGGAACAGTTACGAGCACTGTTTTTTCCACACATGCTGCAGATGCTCAGTAAAATTGTTAAGGCTTGTGCCTCGTGTTCAAGCAGCCTGGTCCTGGAAGAAGTGGTGTCGCTCTTGGCTGTGCCAGCCAAGTGTCTCCCTTGGTCACGGCCCTGCTAGTGGAGCTGTGTAGGGATGGGGAGTGGCTCTTGGCTTAGAGGCGACAGGAGAAGTTTTATTCCTGCTGAGTCTTCCAGTTTTTACTGGGGCTCATTCAGAGGAACAGAAATGTTAATTTGGCATTTTGTCTTCTGTTCTGAAACACTTTTTACTTCTGCTCTTACAGTGAGGATGCAAGAGGTGAATTTTTCCAAGCCTCAGCTGAGACCAGTTGTGGTGGAGAGCTTGCATTTCTACAAAGCTGGAGCACTTCCTTTACGAGGACAGGCTGAGAGAGTTGTTGTTCAGCCTGGAGAAGAGAAGACTCCAGGGAGACCTTAGAGCAGCCTCCCACTGCTGAAAGGGACTCCAGGAAACCTGGGGAGGGGCTCTTGATCAGGGAGTGCAGGGACAGGACAAGGGGGAGTGGTTTTCATCTGAAAGAGGGGAGATTGAGATGAGATCTTAGGGAGAAATGTTTTGCTATGAGGGTGGGGAGGCCCTGGCCCAGGTTGCCCAGGGAAGCTGTGACTGCCAGGTTGGATGGGGCTTTGAGCCCTCTGATCCAGTGGGAGGTGTCCCTGCCCATGGCACCGGCTGGAACTGAATGGTCCCTTCCTACCCAAACCATTCTGTGAATTGTGACAACACACACAAATGCAGTCTTCACTTTGCCAGCCTGCTGGAGTAGTTTGTCAGCTGCCAAGTGCTGAGGAGTTTGGTGTCACCGGTGCAAAATGCGGGGAGCCTTCTGGTCGGTCATTGGTGATTATAACAGAGTCCCCTCTCTCATAATGCTGCTCAGAAGTAACCTCTGGAAATTCAGGTAAAACCTAAAACTGAAGCAACTCTTCCCACTCCAGAGTGTTTTGGTTGTAATGGAGATTATTTATATGTGCAAAAGCAAAAATCTTGCATTTAATCCTGTTTTGAAAGTTGTGACTTATTACAGGCAAAACTTTAATTGTGTTTACAAAACAGACCTAGATGTTGTGCAATTTACAGCAATTAATTATTCTGGATTATGTCCTCCAGTAGATGAGGATGTTTTGGAGCTGGTATTCATTACTCAGTGCACCTTTGGTTTCTTGAAGCATTTTGTCTTGCATAACTGGAGTTTCAGTTCGGTTCACTTTATGCATTTTCTGTACTAGATTTCTTAGCAAACTGTCTGAACTGAGGCTTTTTTTGCTGGTTTGGGGTATCAAGATGAGGAACTTCCTTTTTGTTGTTGCTCGATTTTGACTCTAGCTGAAGTATTGTTACTTCTGTTTGTTCTCATCAGCTGTCATTTTCTGTCAGGAGGTGGCATCTCCGTGAGCTTCTACCAGTCTCGTCCTGCTCCCATTCATATACTGTAACTCCAGGCTTGTTTTGGGAAACTTTATTAACCAATATTTGGTTCTGAAATTCTGATTGTGGTCAGAATACAGAATTGCAATATTTTAAGATGACAATTTGGAAGGTGGCGTCTGAGTTCCTGTAGTTAGGATTGCTTTTTGGAGTAGAACTGGTTACTGGGACAATCTGGAGTGAGAAATGGTGAATTCTAAAATGAGACAGTCACCAAGGTGCAGAAGCCTCTTTGTGAGGGCAGTGGTGTGTTACTGAGAGGCTGCATGGACTGCGTGGCCATGCAAAAGGATTTTCTTTGTCATGACAATCCCAGTTCCTTTGAGGAAAGGGGAACTGAAACCCCACTCCAGTATCCATGAAGGTCCATGCTCAGGGTATCACAGTGGTCAGGTAGGTGTTCTGCCAACGCCTCTGGAGCCACACTTGTGTGAAGTACCAAATTCTTGCTTTGAAACTTCAGAAACAGTCATCAGTGTCTTTGGAGACCTGTCTGCAGGAGATTTCATTCCTTCCTAAAATGTGGAGAGCCTGGATTTTGTCAGATGGGGAATGATTTTTTTTTTTTAATACAAATCTTTTGAATATTGAAGTGTTATGGAAGCATCCAAACCCTACGTCACAAGCGAGGTATTTTGTAAAGATCTGAGGTATGCACTGTGAAAACTGTTTTTTATTGGGTTGGTTTTAATCAATACCTGGCTATCAGTGTGTTTCTCAGTGCTCTTCCTGGTGAGAAGCCAAAACACCTGTTCATTAGGAAGCAATCTGCCTGTTAGGAAGTTTCCCCTTTGTCTTCTCAGAGGATGAAAGCCACACGTGCCTGTAGTCCATTAGAATCCTGCAGCACGGCATAGAGATGCTGAAGGTGCTTGTTCTCCACTGGGGGTTTATGCCCTCCAGCTCTCCTTCTCCCTCAGGGTTTCGGGCAGTGCCAGTGCTGCCATCATTCCTGCATTAATGCTGATTATGGAGATGAAAATCTAAGATGGGTATGGTGGTGTTGCTCCTCAGGGAGACTGCTGTAGGCTTCTGGTGCTGTGGGCACCACCTGCTGAAGATTCAGTCATTGGCAAGCGTCTTCTTCTTCCCTGGACTGGTATCAGACATTCCAAGGGCACAGCAAAGCTCCTCCTGGCAGCAGGAGGCAGAAGCAGAGCGGTGGCTCTCCTACTGTGTCCCGTTGGGAGGACAGCCTCATCTTCCCAGGTCGTGTTTCTGGGAGCAGTAGCTGCCCCATCTCCTGTGACTGGAGTTGGTAATCCAGAAATGGACTGAAGGGAATACAAGTTGACTCTGATTCCATACAAATGCCTATGAAGGGATGTTAGAGCCATTGTTTCAAGGTCAATTTTGAGTTAGATCTGAATGTGTAACTGAGGCTGAGCTACATCAGCCCCATGGAGCTGGAGGCAGAAGTTCTCAGACATGTTTAGCTCCCCAAAGCAAGAATTGTATTGATGCTGCATTGGGCCACTTGCCAGCCACACAAAGGAAGCTGAAAATCACACTTCAAAAAAATCCAACAGTTCTGTAACCTCAGTAGTTACAGAGGACTTGATTCATTGGTGGGTGTTGTAGGACAATTTGTTATTAGGTGTTACTTTAAACAAGAGTTTGAGGTGTCAGTACAGGGTTTATCTGCTTTCCTACTGCCTGTGGTGTTTTCTCTCCTGTTTGACGTTGTTGTTACTGTGCACATGATGTGCTTAGCCCCCACTCCGATGTTTCAAGCACTTGATGAAAACCTAAAGTACGCAGGAAATACTTGGACATTTTCAGTCATGGTTGTGAAATGCAGAGAATTTGTGGAACCTGAAACAGCAATACTGACTGTAGGACATCAAGGACCGTTAAACCAGCTCACGTGGTGTCTCCCTGCGCATCCCTGCTCTGCTTGTGGATATATCTGTAGATGCAGGGGCTGAAAGCGTGGAACTCTGTCTTTGATGAGGAAGGACTGGTTTGGTTTAATATAAATCCTTAACAGCGTGATTTGGTGTCTTTAACCTTTGGCAATCTTTGCCCTGCAGTGCCCTGAGCAAGAAAACCAATTGTATCACATTAACTGATGCTCATCTGCTGCGATCAGCGGGAAACCCCTAGTGAGCAGGGGAAGTGAGAGAGCTGCCAGAGCTGATGGCTGGGAAGGGTGTAACATGAAGCAGAACTCACCTTGGAATTCAGATACAACGCTGCTTTGCTTCAATATGGTAGCCAGGTGTTGATACTGGGTTTTGCTTGTGCACCAGGGAGAATGCTTTACTGAAAAACTACTGTTGGAAACTGTCACCTCTCAAAATCCCAGTGACAAACCCTGCTGCGTATCCAGAATCCAGCCAAAGGGTTCCATCTCAGCTTGCTCCAGTCTGTCTTCCCTTTGTTGTGTGTGTGCAGCCCTGTAGGCTGAATTAATGCTGTCAGGAGCCATGGTTAGCGTTGTTCTAAGGCTATTTTATCTGTGCTGTTTTACTGTAAGAAATTTATCAATGGAACCAGGAAAGCTGAGCTGGGAAAGGTTTGCAAAACTTTCTCTTTAGGGCCTATGCAGGTTTGAGCTCCTCTTCCACCTTCCCTTGTTGCTGGAAACGCTTGACAAAATCAAAATTCTGATTCTGATTTCTTCCCTGCAGTTCTTAGTGGTTTCCCTCAGTTGCTTATTCCAGGAACACTGCATGTATTGTGTGCTTTGGAATACTTAAAGCTAACCAGGTATTCCATCTAATGAGACTGCACCTGATTTTTGTAGCATATTTGGCAGTCCAGCAGTGAAAACCCTTGGCAAATCCAGGTGCTCTGTCAGCATGGCTTAAATTAAAGTGCACTCATAGGTGGTGCACAGGTTTTAGACCTTCCCACCACTTGCTCCCAACTGAGCCGTGCATTCATCTGACCTCCCCTGGGACTCCCATGTAGTTACAAAGGCAGACAGAGGTCTTGACCCATGATATATGTGTGCAAGGTATTTCTCTGCTTGGTCGGGTAAAGCTTCGTTTTAAACTCCTTGAATAAGATCTGAATCTGAATTCTAAATTTTTAAAAATCCTTATTTTTTAAAAAAAGTAAGATAAGGTTGCATTCCTTGTGTCCATGGGAGCGCAGACAGTTTTCAGCTTTCCTGTTGTTGTTGCCTGCCTTCTCCTGGCTGCTTCTCTTCCGCCCTGCCTGGATTGTTTTCGCTCAGACACAGGTAATGGTGTAAGCTGCGCTCAGTCTCCTTGCTTTGAAAACCTTCTCTGGAGACAAGCTGTGCACTAACCTCTACATCAAAACCTTGGGAATTCCAGAATGAGTCTGTATTTCTGAACACGAGGGTTGTGTTTTAGTGGTAATTCCTTTGCCTGCAGAGCCTGAGCAGCGGAGTGAGCTCTAACAGGGCAGGGTACAATTTGAAGACGATAACCAATAATCTTCGTAATTCACACTTGTAATGCATAGAGACTAATTCATAACATTATTTTCCAACTTAACACGGTTTGGAGCCAATGGTTACACTGTTTAACTGCCAGAAAGCTGCTCTGCATCAGACACCAATTAATTTGTTTTTAGGAACACTTAATTCCGTTGTTACTGATTTGATAGAAGACTGGTGCATTTTGGCAGGAATAAACCCATCTCATATACATTGTGGCATTCTGCAGGGTGGATTAATGACAGGGTGTTCCTTTCCAGCTGTGAACAGCAGAGTGCCCAGCGGCTCCACCAGTTCCTCGCACAGTACTGAATCCCCTACGCCAGAGCCCTGTTCCCAGGCACCCAGCAATGTGCCCACACAGTCGGTGCTCCCCTTGTACCCTTCAGTTGACATCGATGCACACGTGAGTCATTACAACTGGCTTTGAGTGAATTTGCTTTCTGATCTGTTCTGAAAGGGAAAACTTTAATCTAGTACTGTATTATAAGTTCTCTTAAAGTACTCTTAAAATGTCTTGAATTGATGAATCTCTTCTTCTTTTTCTTCCTAATCATGAAGACTGAAAGTAATCATGACACTGCGCTGACCCTGGCGTGTGCAGGAGGCCATGAAGAGCTGGTGTCTGTGCTGATAGCCCGTGGTGCCAATATTGAACACAGAGACAAGAAGGGTAAATGAGAACAGTAAAATGGTTTGGCCGTGAACTGCAATGTGAATCTGTGAATTTCAAACTGGGAACTGGGATTCTTGGCTTCAGAAAATGACCAAAGCTTGCATAAATGCGGAGTTGTGTACTTGCACTTTGTGTGGAAATGCTGGCTGTAGAAAGCTGGTGACATTGTATGCCTTTCTAGGTGTGTTTTTGAAAGTAAGTGCATCTGGGTGATATCCTAGGCAGATTGGTGAAGTGTGAAGCACTTTTATCCTAACAATTCACCCGCTCCAAAAGCTCTGAGCATACCAGATAGAGCAGCTGATGGGGACTGGTGCCAAACCTGGACTGGCAGAGCTGGCAGGGGTCAGCGTCAGGTTGGGTATCATGATTCCCCATAACAGAGTTTAGGAGAATCTCCAGCCTTTTAGAGCTGAGAGGACAAACCCATCCTACCTCTCTCCTTGAGACTCACGTTGGCAATAGGCAGCATGTGTGTTCACTTACTGGAGCTTTATTCAGTAGGAATTCAATGCAAAGCCTTGACTTCGCTAAAGAGATGAGTTGGTCAGAACTTAACCCAAACTGATCAGTGCAAGTACTCTTGGGGTTTCTTTTGAAGAGCCTTTACTTATATTTGCCTTGACTCAGAGCCCAAGTGTGTCAGGGTCAGGAGAGGGCTGGGAAAGGCTCTGAGATTGTGGCCTGTACCAGGAAGCCTCCAGTCTGAGGCAGACATGTCTGATCGATGGAATTCATCGTGGATTAACCCTTTTGTGCACTTCTGTTCCTTAATGCTTCCAAGATTCTCAAGATTGCTTTTAACACAATCTTCTGTTACTAGGTTTTACACCTTTGATTCTGGCTGCAACTGCTGGACATGTTGGTGTAGTGGAGATTCTTCTGGACAAAGGTGGGGATATAGAGGCACAGTCGGAGCGCACCAAGGATACTCCGCTGTCGTTGGCTTGCTCTGGTGGGCGCCAGGAGGTACGGACATTGGTCCTCAATGAGTTTGAACTGGGTTTTGTAAATTTTTTTGAACAGTCGGGTGTTTTTTATGTTGATGCTGTAATAAATAATCCTTTTTCAGGGTGGTTTTTATCCTGTGCAGGTGTAGTTAATGTAGGTCTGTCTCTTCTTCCAAGAGGAAAGGGAATTTATTATTTTTTCCCTTAACTATCCCAGTTTTGTTAGCTAATTGTGGTTAAAATTTGTGATCGCTGTTCTGTGCTTGTGTCCTTGCAAGATAAGTGCTTTTGTGAGGGAGGGAGAGATGTTTAATGAGCACCTTTTATGCACTGAACCCTTCCCTTATGCTCCTGTTCTCACATCTGAAGCGCACAGGACAGGCACTTAAGGACAGAACTGGAAGTTTGTGTTGGCAGTACCTGGTTTTAGTGGTGATGTGCACCAGATGCAGTGGCTTGTGAGGGTGTTTCCATTTTATCTCACCTTTTTTTATTCTGTCCAAATAAGATTTCTTAAATCCTTCCCACTTTAGCCGTGTGCACTCCAGCGTAGTAGTGGCAGGAGGATGGCAAAGGACTCTGTGATAAGCTTTGGAACCTGGGTTAAGACAGTTGGCCAGTATTGAAAAGTATCCTCTTTGACTTTTGAATTGCAGTTCTTTAACAGCAAAAATGCTGCTCACA
This sequence comes from Tapera naevia, assembly GCA_033556795.1. Lineage (NCBI taxonomy): Eukaryota > Metazoa > Chordata > Aves > Cuculiformes > Neomorphidae > Tapera > Tapera naevia. The sequence continues at coordinate 4,202,885 of JAUMJJ010000027.1, read as the reverse complement.
ATTAAAAGGAGGAGAGGTCAGTGTTGCCTGTGACAGCATTGCTTATGGAACTACTGAAGTCTTCTATTCTTCCTCTTAATTTTTTCCCTCGTGTCAGGAATCTCCCTGATGTTTCTGGACTGGCAGCTTGTGGAGTAGCCTTTTTTCTGGCTTATTTGAAAATCACCTGGCCTGTGTTAGTAGTAAAATGAGGCCCATTGAAGTGCAGTACATCCCCAGAAAGATGTTTCCCCCAGGTTTTATTTCTCTTAAGCTGTTTCTGATAGAGAAGCCATTTCTCATGCTTGTGTCACTAGCATCAGCCGGTCAGATTTTTGCTGTGTACTTTGTTCGTAAGACCACGTAACACATGGGCAAACCTGGCCCAGCTGCATTTGAATTAAAAGTTGTGGGAGTTTCGAAGACTGCAGTGGGATAGATCCTTTTTTGCAAACTGAAAATTGACTGGAAGAGCTTTGCTTTAAAATCTTTCATTTTTTATAAGGTAAATTAATCTGAAAGAGAAGTGCTGCACTGCTCCAACCCACACAGATTTGCTGATGCATTCATGAGTTGCTAAGTTTATGCAGCATGTGTGTAAAAGTAAAGCAAACAAGGATAGAGGTTTTCCTGTAAAACCTTACTAACTGACAATGGAAACTGGTAGTGTGCTGGAAGTTTTGCACATGTGGTAACATCTGTTCACTTTCTGGATAGCAGCAAAGGCCACAATGTCTTTAACACACACACACTGTCTTTTCAGGTGGTTGATTTGCTGTTGGCCCGGGGAGCAAATAAAGAACATAGGAATGTATCTGACTATACGCCATTAAGCCTTGCTGCATCTGGTGGCTATGTTAATATCATCAAGATTCTCCTCAATGCTGGGGCAGAAATTAACTCCAGGTAAGGTTCTGTGTACCCCAGATGAGATGCAGGATAGCACAGATGCTCTACTGTTGGCTGCGCACTGGAGGCACGGGTTGGAATTTCTGGTGCTTTCAGACCTCCTTGCAGCCTTTCTACACTGCTGTTATACTATGTGTTTGTGGTATCTTCATGCTTTCAAATTGGCCTTAACTACCACAGACTTCATCTCCCTGATACCTAAGTTCTAAGGGATTATAAAAGTTTGCAAACCTATTTCTTCTTTCCCTTTTCCACTGTCATGAGATCTAGAAGTCAAACTGTTTCAGTAGAATCAGGTAAAGGAGCCTGCCAGAGCACTCCCAGCAGCGTGTCTTTTTCAGTAAGAGGAAGAAATTCACGCAGCTGTCTCTCTTAAGCTTCCTCTATATTCATTTGAGGAACACTTCCCTGTATTTGATCAGTAGAGAAAGCTAAAGCTGCAGCTGTGCTAGAAGCATGTGTTTTCTGAATGAATCGGGTGCTGCCTTGATTTTCAGTATCTGTAGCTGAAGGCTTTTGTGTGCTTCAGCACCTGACTGTCTGAAGAGCTGACAATGTATTCAATTTGTTTATAAATTACAGTTGTCTGTTGTGTGTAGTTACTGATGGTTTCTCCTAATCAATTACAAAATGCTAGTACTGTAGGTCAGTGTCTATATTTGTGTATGTTCCGTGGTCCTTTCTGGCTTACAAAACCCAGTTTATTCCTCTTAGACACGTTTCTCAGAGCGTTCCTCTGGCTCTAGGCACTGCAGCTTTTCTCTCCTGCAGGACCGGCAGTAAGCTCGGTATCTCTCCGCTGATGCTGGCGGCGATGAACGGCCACGTGCCTGCTGTGAAACTGTTGCTTGATATGGGCTCTGACATTAACGCCCAGATTGAGACCAACCGGAACACGGCCCTCACCCTGGCCTGCTTCCAGGGCCGAGCGGAGGTGGTCAGCCTGCTTTTGGACAGGAAGGCCAACGTTGAACACAGGGCAAAGGTATGTCTGGAAATTACCTTTCATTGTGATTTATTCCTAACAGGGGATTGCTCTGAGCCATGAGGTTCCTTCATATTTTCCTGTTGCTTTGGGCCTCTCTGGGCTCAGAGGACTTATCAGATGTTCAGAAATGTTTTGTTTCTTTTTTTTTTAATGGCTAATGATCATGAATCAATGATCATGAATTTTTTGCATTAGGGAAAAAGCTGTCCAGTCCTTCTGAGCTCATAAAGAAAATCAGAGTGACTCTAGTTCCATAGTACTGAGAAACTCTTCAGGCTTAAGCCTGACATGGTATTCATTAGTAGAACAGAGATGTACATATTTTTACGTATGAGTGATGTTTAGACAGGAAGAGAATAGTGTTTATAGTGATTGTCATAGGCAGCAGATTTTTTGTCCACAACTGAAGTAGTGCAATCAAAGTATGTAAAGGTTTTACGTTGCTGTAGAACTGGTGGCTTCAGTGCTGTGACTTTCTGTGCATCTGAAATGCTCCACAGGTCCCTTCCTTTGGTTCTCTGGGACAGCTTTGTGTCTCCTGCCATAAAGCAAAGCTTAAAGCTTGTGTAGACAGCCAGACTGATTTCCCCAGCACAAAGGAATTTTTGGTAACTCCTAAGGCTGCTGAAATAATTACTGTGTCTGTCTACCCCGCCTGCTTCTGGAATGCCTGTGGCTGGAGAAAAGGGGATATGGATAAAAGCCAGCTCTCAAATGGTCAGTTGGGCATGCTAGCAGCTGGTGTAAGTTTATTTAACAGTCTAGCCTGGCAAATAAGTTGAGCCCAGATCAGTCCCAGTGCTAAGGGAGGCTAGAGAAAAGCTCTAAAGCCCATTTCTGGCATTTTCCTAGAGACATTTGTGTCTTCATTTGGATCCAACCTCTGTTTCAGAGATTCTGGTCTAAGCTTTGGTTTTGCAGTTGAAACGAGTATCTGGTGGTACTTAGTCAACAATTTGCTTGGGTTTGTATAATTCAAAGTGCAAGAGTATTTGGGTGTTGGGTTTATTTTGTTTGGGTTTTGATGTTTGTTTTGGGCTTTTTGTTGGTTTGGTTTGGTTTTGAGAGACTGCTTGAAGTTAGGCTCCTAAACTAAATGTAAGCAGCTAAGGAAAGAAAGGTAATTTCCTTATATAGAAATATATAGAAATCATTTATGTCTTATCCAAAGTGTGCTGTACCAGTTTCACACTGTGTAACTCTCTCTCTGCACAGACTGGTCTCACACCTCTGATGGAAGCAGCTTCGGGAGGATATGCAGAGGTTGGAAGGGTTCTCCTTGATAAAGGAGCGGATGTTAATGCTCCACCTGTGCCTTCCTCAAGAGATACAGCTTTAACAATTGCAGCAGATAAGGGTCATTACAAGTTCTGTGAGCTCCTGATTAATCGGTAAATTATTTCTTCTCATTAGTGGCACATTTGTTCTGTAGCTGTGTTTGTCTGGCAGCGGTGCCCTTGGTTTACATTGCCTCATGCATTTGAGAGCAAAGGGAATGGGAAGCTTTGGAAGTAGGATGTTGTGTCTGTTCCCTGCTCTGAAACACTGTCCTGGAGCATCCTGCAGCTTCAGACTTAATTAAACTAAGCGGTGGCTTGGACCAGACATAAGCAGTGTCTGCCTTGGCAGCTCTGCTGGCTGTGTATTCACCCAGCAATTCCCACAGGACTATTTCCCCACTGTCAGCTGAGAGCAAACCCTGAAAGTAGCACTTGAGCTCTTCAAGAACAGCTAAAATCTCCAGGGGCTGCTTTGCCTTGTGGGTGGTCACATCAATGATAATTCAAAGGACCCGTGGTTGCAGATCACATGATTGCAGTGCAGTAGGGCTACACTAGGTGAGCATTTCTGTAAGGGAGGTTTGAATAATCCCTGTGTTGCAACTTAAACAGATGATTTCAGGTGCGGAATTGTTCTCTATAGCCACTAGATTTCAGTAACTAAAGTTATATACCCAGTTGTACTCTGATCTTTCGTGATTGACCTCCTGACTTCCCCCTTGTTTCATTTGATTGTGCTTACACTTTTTTAGAGGAGCGCACATTGATGTTCGTAACAAGAAAGGAAACACACCTCTGTGGCTGGCAGCTAATGGTGGCCACTACGATGTGGTTCAGTTGCTCGTGCAAGCTGGAGCAGATGTCGATGCTGCAGATAATCGGAAAATTACACCTCTTATGTCAGCATTTCGCAAGGTAAGAGAATCAAATATAACATAGCAAAATCACAATTTGGGTAAAATGCCTGCCCTAAAGTAACGATCAACTGTGTACTTTGCACAGGTCTGGTTTTTGAGAGGTGAAAACCTTTGTTCTACAAAGCATGTTACCTTTATTATTTCCAGTTATACACTGTACAAAAAATTTGATTTAAGATTTCACTGTCTTGAGATTACCCTCTAAATTTTGGCAGATGATACTATGTGTTTCAGTCCTGCTTTTGAGATTAACAGAACACCAGTCTGTCATAAGATGCCCTGTTCCTGTCTGTTTCAGTTCCAACATGTGTGTTGTTGAGTGGGACACTTCGTGCAGTTGGCACTTTTGTCACTGCCTTTTCTTCTTGGCAGGAAGAACATTGCTTCATCCGTTGTGTTGTTGGACGCAAGGCACATAGACACAGCAGAGGATGTTATTAGCTGTGGCTGCTTTGCTCTTAACAAAATACCAAAGCAATGTACGGCTTTCTTTGACAAACAACAATACTGAGTGTGTCACTGCTGTCCCTCCACTGCTCTCAAGTCACTTCAGAGACAGCAGTTAGATACTGGCTGTGTGGTTGCACGATGTGCCCCATCCATCAGTGGATCCAGCAGCAGAGGGATGTGTGCCAGGATAATTCTGGTGGCTCAGTTCCCTGTCAGACGTACCCTGTGACTGAACAGTCTCAGCTGCGCGGTGCACGTGGCACGAGTGTGAGTCGGGGTTGAAAGAGGGTCAGCTTGGCTGTTACTGAAAACATAAAGAGCTGCCTCTGCACTTGGGCCTGGTTTGCTCCTTGTGTTTTAAAATGAAAAATTACTTGTGGGAGAGTTTTTCTTTGCCACAGAGTTGTGGAACAGCAGACGTGGTGGCAGCACGGAGCAAAAGGGAACTACCTGTCTTGTCAAGCAGCAGCCTACCAGAATGTTCTTTTGCATCAGACTAAGAAATACTAAAGTACATGATAATGAATATTGACAATCGAATACAAGAGATGAGAATTTCCTTTGCTGTTGTAGGGCCATGTGAAAGTAGTTCAGTTTCTGGTGAAAGAAGTTAACCAGTTTCCTTCGGACATTGAATGCATGCGATACATAGCAACGATAACTGACAAGGTGAGTTTAACTTCAGGAAAAGACTGTTCTTTATTTTCAGTGAAAATATACTGTGTTCAAACAGTAAATGTAAATGTTAGCTCTCGTATGCTTGATTCAGAGGTTTGTGCTTGTGTCATTTTTAATACAGTGCTTAAAAAAAAAGGGCATTTAGGGTTCTATTCTGTTGAAATAGTATATAGAAATCTGGGGAGGGGCTCTTCATCAGGGAGTGCAGGGACAGGACAAGGGGGAATGGTTTTCAGCTGAAAGAGAGGAGACTGAGATGAAATCTTAGGAAGAAACGTTTTGCTTTGAGGGTGGGGAGGCCCTGGCCCAGGTTGCCCAGAGCAGTGGTGGCTGCCCCATCCCTGGAGGCGTTCAACGCCAGGTTGGATGGCACTTTGAGCCCCCTGATCCAGTGGGAGGTGTGTCTGCCCATGGCAGGGGCTGGAACTGCCTGGGCTTTGAGGTCCCTTCCAGCCCAACCCATTCCATTATTCTGTGTTTGTAAACAATCCTCACTCCTCAGCTTTTGGAGGTAGTAAGACAAGTTTGCATTCCAGGACCTACTGAAGAAGTGTCACCAGTGTGTGGAGACGATTGTGAAAGCTAAAGACCAGCAGGCTGCTGAAGCAAATAAGAATGCCACGATATTGCTGAAGGAGCTAGACCTTGAAAAAGTGAGTAGAGGGTGGCTGTTGTGAAGCATAACAGTTTGAGCCATGTGCTAGTCCATAGGCTGTTTTTCCTGTTGGTGCTTCTTCAGCCCGTAGTTCTTCACGCTGTTGACTGTATGTACTTTCCTTCCTCTAATACAAAGAAATGAAGTGTATACCAGGGGTGGCTAATGGGAACGAACTCCTGCTTCTGCCACACTGTTTCATTTTTAGGAGTGCTTGGTTTGGCCATAGTTACATTAGGTTGCAGCTCTCTGCATTGCTGTGTTGGTGTGTTACGTGGTGTGCCATATGTTGTGTATGACCTAGTCTGTGTTTTATGGACTTGCACTCAGCGTTACGAAGGAAAGCCTATGAACTGCCGGATGAGCTGTTTGGAGTTGAGCAGATGGTGGGGAAAAGAAGCTTTTCCCTCAGTGTAAATGCTGTGAAGTGTTCTGGAGCAAGGCAGACTACGCTCTGTAATGGAGGCTGTTACGATTTTTGATGAGCAATTTGTGTGATATTTCATTAATGACAGAAGTTTTGGACAAGTTCCAAACTAGTTTATTACGTTTTCCAGGTTGCTGACTTGTTAAACACCTACCAGTTTTTGTGCAAAGCTTCAGTATAGCATAGTTGACTTGAATGGTTCTATACATTAAAAAAAAGTGGTTAAAATGACAGCATTCTGGAAGATCTTTTTGAGTCAAAAGTGTGAGCACTGCTGCAAAAATATTAATGGTGTTCTTAATGTTGTTTGAAAAAGAACTGAGGTGAGAGCGTTGCTGGTTTTCCAGTGAAATGTTTTTATAATACCTCTGTTCTGGTTGTTATTTTGTTGTCATTCCTCTTGACATTTTGTGTCCAACCAGTCCTGCTGTTCTGTAAGGTCTGCCCATTTTCTGTGTAGCGATTCAGTTTGTGACAAAGTTGTTCTAGTCCATCGTGCTCTCCTGTCTTTTCCCATTCTTCCCAGATTTCTAGGAAAGATCTGAATTGTAAGTATAATTCAGTCTGTGTGAAAATATCTAAATATGGATCCTTTTCTTCTACATAGTCAAGAGAGGAGAGCAGGAAACAGGCTCTGGCAGCTAAACGGGAGAAAAGGAAGGAAAAGAGAAAGAAGAAGAAAGAGGAACAAAAAAGAAAACAAGAAGAAGATGAAGAAAACAAACCTAAAGAAACTCTGGGGCTGCAAGAAGATGATGAAGAAGAAGAAAATGATGATGAAGGTAAAGAATGAGTGTTTCGAAGAACAATGTAGTGGGGAGGGCGGGGGGGGGGGGGGGGGGGGAGTATGCCTTTTTTTAACCTTGGTAGCATGACATTGTTGTATGGCTTCTGCCCTGGTTCTTCCTGCTGCAATCATAGATCCTGGCAGCACTTCTCTGGTTGCTGATTTCCCCCCTCGTCTGTTCCTCAAAGGCTTTTGCTGTTGGGAGGATTTACAGCTGACTGCGATGCAAATGGCCCGACAGCGCAGCTGCAGCTGTGTTGTCCTCGGTTGGGACACCCATTTCTATACTGTGTAGGTTGTGATTGTATACCGACTGGTTTTTTTTTCCAGTGGAGCAAGAAGTTCCTATAGAGCCTCCTAGTGCAACTACTACAACTACAATTGGGATTTCTGCAACTTCAACTACTTTCACAAACGCCTTTGGGAAGAAGAGAGCCAACGTGGTGACCACCCCCAGCACAAACCGGAAAAACAAGAAAAATAAAACAAAAGAGACTCCTCAGAACATGCAGATAATTTTGCCAGATCAGCATATATCTCTAGCACAGCAAAAAGCAGATAAAAATAAAATAAATGGAGAGCCGAGAGGTGGTGGTGGTGCAAGTGGGAATAGTGATTCAGATAACTTGGATAGCACAGACTGCAATAGCGAAAGTAGCAGCGGAGGCAAAAGCCAGGAGTTGAACTTCACCATGGATACAAATTCCTCTGAGCGGCGCTATGCCTCCTTGCTTATCCCCTCTCAGGAAGAAAAAACAAGCACCTCTGCTTCAAAAACCCCAACGAGGTGAGGCTGCTGCATGGCTTCCCTGTTGTTTCACAGGATTTCACCTATGCCAGTATAAATGTAGCTTAAACTTTACACCAGCTGGTACATTTCCAAAGTCTCAGGAGACTGAGTGCACTTTATTTGCGTAGCTATTAAATACCACTGTCAGGTTTGTTGAATGCAGCCTCTTGAAAATGGTAATGGATACGATATCCTGGCATTGCTAGTTTTTAACGCTGCTTTAGCAAAACAGCCATTTTTCTGTCTGCTATTTAAGCATCCATGTTGTATTGTCAGCTTTGTTAGAATAGATTTTAAAGTGAATATGCTGGTAATTTAAAAATGAAGTGTCAGCTTTACTTATAATCTGTTTACAGAATTGGTTTCATTCATTCCCTTTTGGTTTTTTATGGTTTCATCATTAACTCCGTTGAATTGTGATCTCTCTGTTTTAAGGAGGGAAGAAGTTGATGACTCCGAGCATTTTGCCTGCCAGGTGGATGGCCAGTTTGATTTAACCTTGTCGAGCCAGAGGTGAGAGTCAAAAGAGCTCAGTGAATGTACAGGGGCCATAGGAATGCTTTGGAAGATCGTTCAGTTGGTGGGAATGAGCTAAACTTCTATAACATCAGTTTCTGACTAGGTTGTTGCTCTGAATCAAAAAGCTCAGATCCCATCTGAATTTAGAGTCTTGGCTTACTTTTTACACACAAGTAGTCTGACTCTGCTCCTCCCATCAGTTTTGTCTTTTCTTTCCCTACATTAAGGGAGGGAGTATGGGATTGATCCATGGGACACCTGGCTGACTGAGAGCCCAGCTTCAGTGAGAATGCAAACATTATAGGATCAGAAAGGGCAGCAAAGGGCAGAAAGGGCAAGGCTGTTGCCAGATTGATGGAGGCACTCACTGGGAGCGGGGAGAGAGTCAGAATTTTGTTTTTTCCTTTCTTTTTTCCCCCAGATTAATGTTAGATGTCAAATGTGGGTTTGTCAGTCCTTGTGGTTGGGGGTCTGTCTTTTGGATTATCCTTAAGAGTGTTAGTAACTGGATTTTTCTCTGTGTTCTGCTTAATGAACACAAATTTTTTTTGCATTGGACTTTTCATGTAAGGTCTCCTCCAAAAGCTTTGGAATCCTGTGCAGCTCACTGCAGCAGGACTCACTAAACACTTACTTACTAGCAGCGGTGCCTCCATTAGCTGAAGTACCCCTGAGGAGCAGTGCAGTGTATAAACAGCAGAACAGGATGAGTGTCTGTCATTAATTTCTACAGGTGTGCTTTGGCTCTCTCACTGGCCAGACTTTGTCTGAAAATCGTTTCTAAATTTGTTTTTCTCCCGAGTTCCTCTTCTCTTTGGTTATAGAAGTGCTCGTGACAAGGCTGTTGTAATTGAAACCTAAACTCAGACTTCATAATGATGCTTTTCTGAAAACATACAAGAGCATTTTCAGACAAAGCAGAAGAAAGCCTTTGAAGTCTGATCTGTGATAGATGCTCTGCAATGGGCTTCATTCGTTTCTTTGATATGAGTTTTCTTTGTTCTCTTTGCTTCAATCTTGCAGTTATCTGAGGACTAGTCAAGTTCTCCATAGAACTTTCCAATGCCTTTGATGGCTGTGCTATCAGAGAGTTAGAATTTACTGTGGTAAAGAGAGAAAATGCTGCCACATGATCTAAATATGTTTTTTCGTGTAGAGGACACTGGGGTTACTTCAGTGTAGCTGGATCTCTGAGGTTTGTGCAAGTGTGGTGTAAGCAAACAGTTTGCCTGCAAGAAGACACAATGAGCATAAAAAGAACGGGGAATAAAATGGATGAATGAAAACCTGCACATAGTGAAGAGGCTGGGTGATGCCTAGGAGGTCACTGGAGCACGAGGGCCTGGGTACGTTCCCAGCACTGCCAGCAGTGTGCTGGGCTCCATCCCATAAGGCTGGATTTCAAATGGCTTGTGAATGTTGCTACCCATTTTCAGTGTTGCAGATGAACTGGTGAGCTCCCAGTGCTTTGTTTCACCCACACACAGATCAGTTCTCCTAACAATTGCCTGTTCTCTCTCTCACCCACACTGTGTGGCATTGGTATCGCTACAGCTCTGTTAGTGCAGGCAATGATATTTGAGGTCCTGCTGTCAAACTGATGTCACAGGGGCCTCAAATACATAAACATACCGAAATGCCTGTGCCTGTTCGTTCACAGAACAGGGGGTGAAGGGCAAAGGCACTTTCCTGGGAATCTCTGACAATAAGAGCTGAAAACCAGGTATTTTCCAGTGCTTTGTAAGAAAGATACGTTATTACTAAAGCACTTGTTCCTATAAAGCTGTTCAAAAAGGAGAAGAGAATAGAGAGACATAATCAGGATGTGCCTACATGGCTGTGTGCAGTCTGTTATAAAATGTTTTAATCTGATGTTCTCGATGCTGCTGGTGTTATACTTCTCTCAAGTTTTGCACTCCCTTTTTGGAGGAGGGGTATCGGCTGGGGGCTGAAAGGTAAAAAACTGCCTGTGAAGTCACCCAGCAGTTGTTCCAGGTAGAAAATAAGTGAAAACAGCTCATGCGGTAGTATTACACTGCAGAAATGTGTACTGTAATGCTGTCATTCTGTAGTTTGTAATCAGCACGTTTCTGTTCCCAGACTTGAAGGTGAAGGGCATTCAAATTCTTTGTCAACTGCTTACAAGCCCGTTTCCCTGCCTCTGACCTCTCCAAACGTGAAGCTGAATCTGACCAGTCCAAAAAGAGGTCAGAAGAGAGAAGAAGGCTGGAAAGAAGTGGTTAGAAGGTAATTTAATTCTGTGTTTAAAAACTGCCTGTGAGCTTGTAAATTATTCTCAAATAGAGAATGAAAAGCAAGCATATTTATTTAATTTTAAAATCAATTTATAAAAACTATTCTCCTCTTACTCTCACAGTTCTCTGAAAACAAATTGCAGTCCTATTTTGTAGTAGCTCCTCACTAACTTCATCTCAGTATGACATGAACACTTTATTTGGCACAAGGGTTTTCTTCACCTATGGCTTCAGAGGAGTGAGGGATCAGGGGACAGGATAACAGGGGGAGGAAGCAGCTGGTAGGGAAAAGTCCCCCCAAAAGAGGATTGCTTCCACCAGCACTGGTGAGGCGGCACCTTGAATACTGTGTCCAGTTTTGGGCCCCTCAGTATAAGAAGGACATTGAGGGGCTGGAGCGTGTCTGGAGAAGGGAACAGAGCTGGGGAAGGGACTGGAGAACAAGTGTTACAAGGAGTGGCTGAGAGAACTGGGATTGTTTAGCCTGGAGAAGAGGAGGCTGAGGGGAGACATCATCACTGTCTGCAACTACCTGAAAGGAGGCTGTTGTGAGGTGGGTGTTGGTCTCTTCTCACAGTAACAAGTGATAGGACGAGAGGAAATGGCCTCGAGTTGTCCCAGGGGAGGTTCAGACTGGACATAGGGCAAAATTTCTTCCCTGAGAGGCTTCTCAGGCACTGGCAGAGGCTGCCAGGGAGGTAGTGGAGTCACCATCCCTGGAGGGGTTTAAAAGGCAGGGAGATGAGTTTCTGAGGGACACGGTTTAGTAAGGGAACAGATACTGTTGGACTTGGTTATCTCAGAGATCTTTTCCAGCCAGATAATTCTATGATTCTGTGAACTCAAGACAGAATGGAGAAGTGGAGACTAAAATTTATTGTGCTTTGGGCAATGACTGGTTTGTTGATTCTGTGGAGAATTGTCACCTCAGCGAGTGCTAGTGGTGCAATAGGTGTAGAGGTTTTTTTATAAAGCAGATTTTTCCTTTGGAAATATGCTGGGCTTTATTATACGGCCATTAAGACCCTGGTATCTTTTCTGTAACCTTTATGATGTCTGCTACCTGTAACCAGAAATGAACATTTTGCTTTCCTTTGTCGAAAAGGAATGCAGCATGAACATACAAATGTCAGGTGCTTTGGGTGCACTTAGGATGCTTTTGTGTTCTGCAGTGGAAGTGATCTAATATGCACGCTGTAGAGAATTTTCAGCTATGTGCAAAGGACATCATTGTGCAGAGGATTTAATTCATTCAGATTGAGACTAGTGCATTAATGCATTAAGATTAATGGAAGCTACTGACTATTTGTAACAAAGGTTAGAAAGGCAGTTTAACCTGTAAATGCATGTGTTTGAACCCTTAGAGTTGGTTTGGTCTCTGCCTTTTGTTGTGTTTGTAAATTGGGGTTCTTCACTGTGATGTGGCCTTGCTAAACACATGGTTACAGACTGTCCACCCCTTAGTGAGCGGCGCAGGCATGAAAACATCAAACAAGCAGTGCCTCTTCTAGGGCTGCACAAACCCTGCCATTGACCCTGGTGCTGCTCTGACTCCTCCTGGGTCTCTTGAGCCTTAGAGGTTCAACACAGTCTCTTGGTTCAGTGTTGTCTGCTCTTCTGCTGGAGATGGCAGGGTTCTACAGATGGTATCCAAAACCCAGCCTTTCCTCATCCCTGAGGAATCAGGCCTTGTGTCCATAGAGTGTTCTGGTGTTTGCTGTGCCCTGACCAATCAAAGCATGCGTCCTGCAGAAGGGCTTTGTGGTGACTTCAGATGCGCACATGAAGTGCCTGGGAGCTGCATGCCTTCCTTTCCTAAAGTGTCTCCTGGTTTCAGCAAGGATTCTACTCTTCCCTTCTCCCTACAAGTAACCCCCCTGGCTAGAACAGCTGTCAATCACAGTGAAAACTTCCCTTCTGCCCTTGACAGGCAAGTGGGCAGAGTTTTGAAAGATCCTGCTCCTAACAACACCCTGCAGCCAACCGCCATTGAGCAATTCCAGCTGCAGAGAGGGGGACGCTGCTGTTCTGGAGCAAAAAGGTACTGTTCTGGAGTCTTCTGAAGGTAAAATCCATCGAGCTTGGTGGGCGGGAAAAGAAACAGCAGTGGAGAGTGGGTGGCAGGGACCTGGCACCGGGGTGAGCTCTCCTGGAGGAGGAATGGCTCTGTGGGCAGTGGTGGGAGGTGGGGGCAGACAAAGGTGTACAGGTAGGAGCCCGATGGGTAATGTGGGCATATCCGGAAATTCATTGAGGATGGGACTGAGATGCCTGAAGAAAGCTCAAAGCGTGAAACAGCCCTGGGAGGAGACCTGGGTGCCTGCTCTGAGGATCTGGTTTCCGGAGGTGGGGAGAAGGCTGTAGCTTGCTCTTCTAGCAGGACAGGGGAAGAAAAAACACCTTTGCAAGATGAGGTGATGCTTTAGAACATTTCCGTGAGTATAGATGTGTTTAAAATAAAATGGATTTCTTTTAAGTCCTATTGAGGAACAATTTCTCAGTTACTCAACAGTTTCCAAGACTGAAGTAGCTGGATGAAGCTGGCAGCCTTTTCTGGGGGTGGTGGGGATCTGTACGGTGATCACAGTGGTTTCTGAAATCCCTTTGAATCTCCTGTAAGTGTTCAGTGTTGAACTATTGCACACCACTGACAAGCTTGAAAGCAGTTTGTGGGCTTGAGAGGTCCAGCCTTCAAAGCCTGGGTACAATGGTGGCTCATAGAGACCTTGGCTGGGATCTGGATGCACGCACAGCTTATGTTCAAAGCCTTGCCAGTACGATGTGCCTGCCCTGACCCACTGATACCACGTGAATTTGGAAAACCTTAAACTGACTTATTTCACTGAACAGAGTGTGTTGTGGCCTGACAGGGAGCCTGATTCTGAAACTCTGTGCTGCCTTCAGTGGCTTCCAGCAGCTCCTGAAATCACAGACCTGCCCAACTGAACCATCTGCCATCCACCCTTGTGTAGGGTCACCAGTGACTTTTCAGATCTTGAGGTCTGGGAGAGGTGAATAATAAAAGGGTTGTGAATGCAAGTTGTATTACAGAGCTGGTCACTGGGAAAACATTGGAAAACCACCTTCCTCTTGCTCTAAACCCTTAGGATAAATGATCAAAGCAGCTAAACCGTGGGCTTTTATATTTGAAGCAACACCATTTAAGTAAATTTAGGCTTATAAGCCAAGGGGTTGTCTCAGTTTGAAGGTATAGAAGATAAAATCCCAAAGTGTTTCTGAAGTGGTGTGAGGCATAGACGTGTTACAACAGTGGTGGAATAAAAGCTGCTGGAGAATCCTCATCAGGTACTGAGGATGATGAGCAGGGGAATTTTAGAGATGCTCTAAAAGGGGCAAGAAAATACCAGCAGAAAACCACTTGCTGCCCTGAAACTTAAGAATATCACTTCAGCCACTGGTCAAACTGGGAGGGATTGTTACATGCCTTTAAACTTGGAACACGTTTCACCGATTTGTGATGTTTGTGATATAGGTCAAAGAAATTATCTGTCCCAGCTTCTGTCGTGTCTAGAATAATGGGAAGAGGTGGGTGCAACATCACAGCAATTCAAGATGTCACTGGTGCCCACATTGACGTTGATAAGCAAAAAGATAAGAATGGAGAGAGAATGATCACTATAAGGTACAGTATCTAGAAATTAAAGTCTTGAGTTAGTCTGTGTTTATTAACAAGTTTGATGCTTTGTAAGACAGGACATATTTAGCTGCTTGGTACTAGAATAAAATATGTGTTACTGCTGCTGAGATGTGCTGTAGGTCTGCTGCTTCCCTTAAGATACCCAAAAGTCAAGAAGTAACATTGGTATAAACATGCAGTAGACTTGCAGATCAAGATAAAATTGAGGCTATGGAACGTGGCACATAAGGGTTTTCCTTTTGCAAAAGATAAATCTGTTTGTATTTAATGTAGGGGTGGTACAGAATCAACACGATATGCGGTGCAGCTCATCAACGCCCTTATTCAAGATCCTGCCAAGGAATTGGAAGACTTGATTCCTAAAACTCATATAAGAACACCTGCTTCAAGTACCAAATCGATCCATTCAAACTTTTCATCATCTGGAGTCAGCACTGCGACTGCTTCCAACAAGAACTCCTTTCCTCTCGGAGCGCCGCCCCTGGTCACATCGCAGTCATCAACCCTCTCGACTTTCCAGCCTACGAACAAATTAAACAAGAATGTCCCAGCAAATGTGCGCTCATCCTTTCCGGTGTCTCTTCCGCTAGCTTATTCTCACCCTCATTTTGCCTTGCTGGCTGCCCAAACTATGCAACAGATCCGGCACCCACGCTTACCTATGGCCCAGTTTGGAGGAACTTTTTCACCTTCACCAAACACTTGGGGACCATTCCCGGTGAGACCAGTTAACCCCGGCAGCACAAACAGCTCTCCAAAGCATAATAGTTCAAGTCGTGTAGGTAGTCAGAATGGAAATATTTTACAGACGGAGTCTCCTGGATTAGCTACTTCCAGTTGTCCCATTACTGCCTCTTCTGTAGCTGCTTCCACCCAGCCGCTGTGTGTAACCAGCAATCGGACTCCCTCGTCGGTCAGAAAGCAGCTCTTCACCTGTGTTCCCAAGACAAGTGCTGCAGCAACAGCCATCTCGACTGTGACGAGCACCTGTAGCACCCTGCCTTCCACTTCCTCCGCCCCCTCAAGCAACGGGCAAGTGCCCGCAGCATTTCTGCCATCCAGTGCTCCACAGACACAGCAATCTGCACTTAAAGCGGACTCTTTCTCAGCTGTCTCAGCACCCAAAGAGAAGGTGTCAGCACCAGACCAGCCTGCTGCAAGTGCGTGTGCTCAGTCTTCAGTTGTGAGTAGTTGCAGTGTGTCAGCTGGCAGCAACGCGGGAGCCACCGAAACTCGCCCGTCAAGCAGCCCTGCACCGCTAAATAATGCCCAAGATGAAATACTGCCAACCAGCGTGGCTGAGATTAATCCTTCTATGTCGATACCTTTTTCATCCAGCTCAGAAACTGCTTCATTAAACTTAGCGTCACCCAGGTCAGTTGTTGCAGATAATCAGGACAACAGTAACTTACCTCAAGTAGCTGTACCAGCACCTCGAGTTACTCACAGGATGCAGTCCAGAGGTTCTTTCTATTCAGTGGTACCAAATGCAAACCTCCATCAAGATCCTCAGTCTATTTTTGTTACAAATCAAGTTCCTTTAACACCTTCACAAGGTCCACCTGCTGCAGTGCAGCTTTCATCAGCCATGAATGGTTCTCAGATGCACATTAACCCAGCAAACAAGTCATTGCCTCCTACCTTTGGGCCAGCAACACTCTTCAATCACTTTAGTAGTCTTTTTGATAGTAACCAGGTGCCGGCGACCCAGGGATGGGGAGACTGCCCACTCTCCACCCGAGCAGCAGCTGACCCATCTTTCACTGTTCAGTCTACCTTTCTGAATAACTCTGTGCTAGGACACGTGGAAAACATGCATCCTGACAGCTCCAAGGCTCCTGGTTTCAGGCCACCTTCCCAACGGGTTTCGACTAGTCCTGTAGGTAAGTCATTACGGTCATGTGCTGGACAGAATTCTTTCTCCAGCCATTACACTTTGATTGTCTCACACTGATCGAGAAGTCATTTATAAGTGATAGTTAGAGAATACTAACAGAATGCTTCCACCTATAGAGTCCAGAGTAGCATTGATTTTTGTTTTTGGGTTGTGCTGCAACGCAGGGGTAGGTGGTACCAAACCTGAAGCAGCGGGGTAAGGACTCCTCACAGGTTCTAGCTGCAGGAGTGACTGCTTGCAGTTGCTCAGGATTTTATCTCAGGCTCTGGCTAGGCTCAGTGAGGATAAACTCTCTGTGCTTCTTGTCTCTTGTTATGGGTCTAGGATTTAAATAAGCTTATGTTGTGCTTTGAGAAGTTGGTGTTCTACTGCCTAGTGTGTTTTATTAGGAAGTTGCTGTCGTGCTGCTGCTGAGTGCAGGAGTTCAAGCTTATCCACATTGAAATAGGTTAGGAATGCTCACAGTGAGCTCCCTGCCCTTGTTTATGCTCTGCTTAAAAGATTACTGTTGTCTTATTGTCCAAGCTATGTTGCAGGGAACTCGCTGCACCCATTTGGCTAGAAGGGATCCTTCAGAGATCCACTCTGTGCCACACTGTTCTCCCTTTTGTTCTTGCCATCATGGCTTTATGGCCTTGAAGCTGTGTAGCTTGAACATTTTGCTTTGATGTTGTTTTCACCCTCACAGTGTGTGTTAGAAATTTAGGCTAACGCTTCAGGATTTGAATGCTGGATGAAGGCAACTCAAGTAGTCTGCCTTTCAGGCTAAAGGAGACGGAGGCTTTTGGAAGATGTGGTGGTGAGGAAAGAAGGTTGTCATTATTCCAGTTCCTCTTTGTTGATTTACAAAATAATTCTCTCCAAGCTTTAGCCACAAAACTAGAATGATTGCTATGACTCTGACCAGCGGGTTGAGGGAGGGGATTCTGCCCCTCTACTCTGCTTTGGTGAGACCTCACCTGGAGTGTCCAGTTCTGGAGTCCTCAGCACAGGAAGGACAGGGATCAATTGGAGAGAGTCCAGAGGAGGCCACAAACATGATCTAAGGTCTGAACCACCTCCTGTATGAGGACAGGCTGAGAGAGTTGGGGTTGTTTAGCCTGGAGAAGAGAAAGCTGTGGGGGAGAGCTTAGAGCAGCCTCTCAGTACTGAAAGGGGCTCCAAGAAAGCTGGGGAGGGGTTCTTGATCAGGGAGTGCAGGGATAGGATGAGGAGGAACGGTTTTCAGCTGAAAAGGGGGAGATTGAGATAAGATCTTAGGGAGAAGTGTTTTGCTTTGAGGGTGGGGAGGCCCTGGCCCAGGTTGTCCAGAGAAGTGTTGGCTGCCCCATCCCTGGAGGTGTTGAAGGCCAGGCTGGATGGGGCTTTGAGGCCCCTGATCCGGTGGGAGGTGTCCCTGCCCATGGCAGGGGATTGGAACTGGATAGACTTTTAGGTCCCTTCCTACCCAAACCATTCCAATGGTTCCATGTAGTTTTCTTAATAGTTTAATTTGGTCTGGGATAGCTCTGAAAAGTGAGAGACTACCTAGAGCTCCTGTGCCACATCCACTCCCAGCACAGTAAGCAGGGACCAGATGTTAACTAAGGCTGTGGAAGATTAAGTAACTGGACCTTTTGGTCAGATATGCTACTAAAAGACAGACTTGCCTGCCCCTCCTCAGCAGGCTCAGGAATGCTGTGTTTTGGCTCAGCTTGTCGTCTGTGGTGCTCTGCTCTGGGAGGTGGCTATTGCTGAAGTAATCCCTAGGGAAGGACACTTCTGGCAAATGGGATCCGCTTATCACATCCTGCGTGTACAGGGATGGCTAGATGGGGCTTTCTGTGGTGGAAAATATGTTTCTGTTCTTTTACACTAAGCTCATCTGTTTTATATTGGGAAACATTTCTTGGTCCTTAAATGACTAAGTGTTTAAAAGGTGGTCTAAAGCTGTTTCTTCCCTGAGGTAGGAAGATGAGGTAGATACGTAAGGAGAACTTGCACAGTTGCTTTTCAGGAGGTAAGTGTGAAGTTCAAGTGAAGTACAAAAATATTTGGACAGAGGACAGTTTTTCTGAGCTGTAATTCAGTTAGGGTACTCCAGACTGAACTGGAACAACAAATACGAGATGTGCCACTAAAATTGTGCCAGGCAGGAGGTTACCCAGGTCCTGAGCTGATCCATTTATTCTATTCAATACCTTCGTTTCTGAATCCAGACTGTTATACTGTTTGGGGAGCCTGGGGAGAAGGGGTTGTTCTGAAGGTGTGATAGGTGAGGAAAGGAGTGGGGATAGTAGGCTAGGACCTCTTGGATGAATTCCCTTGGAGTGTGGTTCTGTGCTTTGTCCACCCATCTCGTTTGTGGGCTCTTCCTAGGGAAACAGATTTCATATCATTTAATTGTTCACTTAACCACCTTTTTCTTAACAAGTTGCTGCCTCTGGGTGCAGTTTGGGCTCTCTGTGGTTCCTGTTCATGGGTAAGTGCAGTTGCAGCTCGAGTTTTCTCTGGTTCACCAGTCCCTGTGAGGCAGACACACAAGCAGATCTCGTCACTGGCTGTGGATCTCCTCTGGAAATGGCCTTTTGTCTCACTTGTGTCTCTTGTCTGAGCAGCTTGCAGATTGAGGGCAGACTTAGCCCATACATTTGTGGAGGGTGTGGAGAAGACCAAAATAAGTCTTGTTTGTTACTTCTTTCTTCTGCATTTTAAGAAAGGGGTTTGAGGCGTTGCTCAGGCAGCATTACAAGGTGTCACAGACTTGAACTGCGCCAGGTGTGGAAGCAGCGCTAGACTAGGAAGTTGCCTGAAGTGGCTGGGCTCCCTTTTTTTACATGGTGTGAGCAAGTGTTGCAGCTGTTTCTCTGAAGAGGGAGGCAGCACTTGCAGTAACAGGTTTCTGCAGAAGTGCCTGGTGGCTTTAAAAAATTGCATCTTGAGCAGAGTTTGTGTGAGGTCATTACACCAGTCTCACAAGCTCTGTTATGCTTTCACAGCATGATGAAGAGTTTGAGCCCAGATAACTGCTGAGTATTATATCACGAAAGGGTTGAGTATTACAAAACCTGATTGTGTTGGCAAGTACCTAAATAGGAAGCTTATTCCTAAAGCCAGGAGTCTGGAAGCCATTGTTCATGGAGGCCGTTTTTAATATTGAGCAAAGGGTTTTTTCCTCCACTTCTATGAAAAGCAAGATAAAGACAACAAGTGTTGTTTACAATCTGAAAACTGACTGCTCTGTGGAATTTGTGCATCTCTGGCTGTCATGCTTCCTTCAGCCTGTAGAAAATAGGCAGCAGTGCTGAAAAGGTCTTGGTGGTACAGTCCTTGCACTTTGGAAGCTGTGTACCCATCCTACCAAGCACAGCTGGGCATTGCTGTCCTGCCGAAGAGCTGTGTTTGTCGTTGTCTGCACCTTGTTCTCTCGTGAGGAAACCAGCAGTAGCACTGTTAACCTCTTCACTCTGAGGCAGAGACTTGGGTTCTGTGGTGGTTTGTCAGCCATCTGGAAACCTGGTTTTGGTATGTGGTGGAATTGGCGCCCTCATCTGAGTTGACTATTGCACGTGGAGGGTTGGCAGAAGGGTCCCACGGGGTCTACCCACAGCTGTGCCCCGTGCTGGCAGCTGCTCTGCAGCTGGTGTTACTGCCCTCCTGACAGCCAGGGAGTCTTACACTTCGTGCTGTGACAAACCCTAGCAGATTGTCCTCCTGTGCTCAGCTTTTCTCAGCTGAACCCCCCTGAGTTCTGGTGGTGGTGATTTATTTCTCCTTGTCTGCAATGGAAACCTTTTTAACCTCTAGGGTAGTGCTAGTGAGAAAAACACCTCCTTTCAGCCCAGTGAGTCACTCCTCTGTCATTGGGAGCAGGTGGGATCTGGCAGTTGTGGAAGCGGTAAATCAAGTTGACATGGTTGATAACATTGGTGGGAAGAAGGCCTGGCTTTCAGGGCTGTGTCCAGGCAATGCAAGGTGCACCTCTGGTCTGTGACTCGAGATATTGCCTGTCCCCACTGCCGTGTGTGGGCTGTGGGCGCGTGGGCAAGTACAGCTCCCCTGGTGCTCTCAGCAACATAGGCTGGTCCTGGTTGTGGTTGTTTGGAAATGTTGAAATAGTTTTGAAACTCGTCTTGTTTAATAGGCCCTTGAAACTAAACCCAAACCTCAGGTGAACATACGGCCTTGCCCGTTTCTGCTTCCAGGTAATAATGTGGGACAAGAGCTTTTGCAACACTTTGGAAAAGTTCTTAAAAGCTTTGGCTTATTAAAAAAAACTGTAATTCTCCCTTGTTCATATTTTTTTTGTGGGACTTTACACTTTCTCTCCCTCTCTCCCTTCCTCTCACACATCCCTGTAGGAAGGGGCCCCCATGCCTGTTGTGCTGTGCATCCTCAGCCCTGGCTGCATGAACACAGCGTGCTCTGACAGACCTGTCTGGGAATGTATGGCAAAACCCAAACTGCAGCCAACTTTCCCTGATGCCGGATTGCCCAGAGACTCACACAGAGCCCTGTATCCCTGTTTGACTTGCGTGGCTCTTCTGTAAGCAAAGCTCCGTGCCACTCCCAGCTTTCCTCCTTTGCCCTCCCTGCTAGGACCTTCCTTCCAGTGACCACAGGGGTGGCTGTTTCTGTTCCAACCTCAAACCAAAACAGAGAGCGTACAGAAATGCCATCTGTCGGTTTCTGAGGGAGAATCGTGCACCTGTAATGATCACATCATGTGCAGATACCCCTGAAGGTGATGAGATGATTTAATTGTATTTGGAGCACTAGCTCACTCTGGTGCTTTGAAGCAGGTTCCCAAAGAGAGATATTTAATCTAATTTATGTTTATTTCAGGCTTACCCTCTCTAGATCCATCCAACAGCTCTACAACTTCTTCTTCAGGTCCTTTGACAGGCTTTTCAGCAAACATACAAGGAGCACGGGTTTACCTTCAAGGGCCAGCGCCTGTTGGGACTCCCAGCTTTAACAGACAGCATTTTTCACCACATCCTTGGACAAGCGCAACAAATTCATGTAGGAACTTCATGGGTCTGTCTTAGTTAACTATAAATTCATAGCTGTTGTCTTTAGATAATGTAACTTGAGGGGAAATTACCCAGTGATGCACAAAATGCTTTCCAATTGCTTTTAGCAGCTGTAAGGATGGCATGCAAATCCCGAGCTGTGCTCCTTTGTGGGGATTTGCCATCTAAAGTGCCACTGGTGCTGGTAGCAGTGCGAAAGGCATATTGGGGCAAAGAAATCAGTCCTCGTAGGCTCTGAGAGGAAGTGAGCCTGAAGCTGTGGGGGAGTGGAGGTGGTTATCCCAAGCTAGAGAGTCGCCTCTAAACAGTGCGAGTGTTATGTGAGGTGCAAATGTCACATTTGCTGTGGTTTGGAGCTACAGGGGATTGGTTTCTTTTTTTTTTTTTTTTCCTCTTTAATTGGGATTCTGGAATTACTTTGTGTTACTTAAAATGTTCAAAATCTTTAAGCATCTGTTAACAATGGGTTTTGCTCCTAATGGGAAGAACATGGAAGTAGCTTTACAGAAAACATGAGTGTTTGACTCAGAATCATAGGGTAAGAGGATTTTCATGTTACTGCATGCAGCTTCACTGCCACTCTGATCTTAAGAACCAAAACATTCAAACAAGTGCTCAAGGAAGTTGGATTTCCCAGGGAGAGTCAGTGATGCTTCTGAAGTTGGCAGGACTTACACTCTTATGTTACACATGGCTTTGGGAAGCTGTCTAATTTCTCTTCTGCTGGAAGTGGTGGATACCAAAACCAGGCTGTTTAGAGATATATGGTATTTTGGCTGATGTTTTCACCTCTTCCTGAAACTCTTCCATGTTTCTTATTTTTTTTCTTGTAGTTAATTTAGATGTACTGCTATGTCATGAGAATATCAGATGATTCTGATGGCTGAAAGCATTTATGTTATGTGGATTTTTAAATTAAAAGAAACTCTAGACAGAATTTCTGTGAAAGACTTGAAGAATGCTTGCCAGAAAAACCTTTTTATTATTTGCTTGGAGATAATTTGGAGGGATAAAGCAGATAGCATTTATGCTCGCTCCCTTGTGTGCTTTGTGTGTAATTAAGCCAGAGAAATGTTCTTTTCAGCAGGTGAATCTCCTATTCCATCAGTTTCCTCAGGATCATCTTCGCCCCTTTCAGCTGCTTCTGTACCTTCTAACCTGGGGCAGCCAAAAACGGGTAATGCCAATCAAGATCGAAAGGTACCCCCTCCCATTGGGACAGAAAGGCTTGCTAGAATCCGACAGGGAGGATCTGTGACTCCTACGCCCTTAGGAACGAACTTCACTGCTCCTGTCGGTCACAGCGGTATTTGGTCCTTTGGAGTTAACAGCATATCTGGTAAGTGTTGGGGCAGCCTAAGGAAACTCCTCAGGCCTTTCATAAGTGCTGCATTTGGAAAGGCAGCTGAGGAGGAGGAACAGAGTTCCACAGTCCAACCAGCTTCCATGTAGTACGTCCCAAGAGGAAAACTGGTGGCTGTGGTGGAAGAGTTAAAGTGTGGTGCTTTCTCTCCTGACGCAGGTGGTCCTTACCCAGCCTGGATAATCTTAAGCCAGGGGTGTCAAACTCAGCTCCCCCTATTCTGCTGCTCCTGCAGTGTAACGCATGTCACACAGGCTGCACACGTGACCAAGAGTGCTGGCAGAAGCGTAGGGGCAAGGAGCTCAGTGCTGCTGACAGGTAGAAAAAGGGTGCTGGGCTGGATAAAACAAGGTGAAGGGTTGGATTTGGCACACGGCCTGTGAGTTTGACACTTCTGTCTTAAGCTGAAAGAGTGGAGGTTTAGATGAGATCTTAGGAGAAATATTTTCCTGTGAGGGTGGTGAGGCCTTGGCACAGGTGGGTGGAACTGGATGAGCTTTGAGGTCCCTTCCAACCCAAACCATTCTGTGGTTCATTCTATGATCTGCCAGCGTATGTCTGGAAACCCTGAGAGCAGTTCAGAAATTTCCTCCTAAGTCTATGGATTGATAACAGAATTGAAAAAGCAGACACGCGTTATCTCTTATGGGGGGTCCATTTCCAAGTCTGACCCTTGCCCTGAAAGGCTGGCTACCTCTGGCCAAGTTTCTGGCTTGTTTCCCATTAAAATTTTTAAATGTGAGTTGTAGTGCAGCTCGTGCATCCAGAAACAGAGAGCTATGGATGCTGATTTCTGCATTGATCTCATGACTGCAGTAGAGTGGGGTCACTTCTGCTGGCCCAGGCAGCCCCAGTTCCAAAAGAATGGCTTTAAGACAGCTGAAGTTTTATGCTGTTTGTTGATAGTTTGAGGTTCTTGTGGAAAGAAGGAGCTGCACCATCTGAGGTGCAAAGTGTTTCCATTGGTAACTGTAAAGACAAACACTTACTATCCTGTGTTTGTGATATTTTTCAGTGAAGCCCTCCATGCTTTGGTTAACTCATTGTCTCAGCATTGCTGTGTGTGCTGAAGAAAAGTTTGTGTGTACTCGCAGACATTGCTTGGAGTTTTATGGGATCTTAGCTGCACTGCTGTGGGCACCTGAAACTTGCCATTACTGGTGGTCCCTATTACCTCCATGCTTGTCTAGGGGATCAAGATGAGTGGACATGCAGCCAGCATGTGCTTTGCCACCTTTCGCTGGCCTCACCAATCTCTCTTCTCTCTCTGTTTTTGTCCCAGTCCAAAGCGTAACCTGTTCCTGTGCTGTGTGGGAGGATGTGGGAGCTGGAGTGGAAAAGTATGTGCATGTAACCAGCCTGATACAGCAGTGCCTGCTGCAGCATCCCTGCGAGAGGCCATGATGCTGCACATCAAACTTGTGTGTTTGCATCATCTGTAATAGGTTGTTGGCCTAAAAGCTACAGGGGTCTTACTGCTTTATGTGGGCTGTGGAAGCTCTGCCTTGCTTAGAGCAGAGCCCCAGGATCCATCTGCAGCTGTGTATGTTTTCAGGGAACCTTTGGGTGTATGGAGGTGTGGGCAACTGCTGGATTCTGCTCCACAGTATCTTCGGTGAACTGTAACCAGCCATTTCCAATCTCCTCCTTTCCAGAAGGCTTGTCGGGTTGGTCTCAGCCAGTCATGGGAAATCATCCAATGCATCAGCAGCTCTCGGACCCAGGCACGTTTTCTCAGCATCAGCCGATGGAGAGAGATGATTCTGGAATAGTGGCTCCTTCAAATATTTTCCACCAACCCATGCCAAATAGTTTTGTGGATTTTTCTAAAGTAAGTTCCAGAGGGTTGGGTTTAGCCCATAAAACGATGGAGGACTTTGTTGTATCTCCCTTTTATACACTGTGTGTGTGCCCCTTCTACCATTGCTTGCTGTGCGTGGTCCTGGATCCTCTCATCGCAGCACTGACTACAAAAGGTGCCCAAGCCTGGTTGTGCATTTAAAGAAACCCAGAGTTTACAGATTGCAGATGTTCCCTTGTCGGGTAGCTGAATGCCTCCATCGTTCTCCAGTGTTTCCTTTCTCCAGAGGTTCAGTCACTCAGAAACATTTTGTAAGGCTGGCTCAGCTCTCGAGGCTGATTAAAAGTTTGGTGAATGCCTTCAGTACAAATCATGCCCATGAATACCACATGCCTTTCTTAAGGAAGCAGCAGGATGGTAGGACAGCCTCGGAGTCTGTGCCTTGTAGATAACCATGGGAAAGTAGCTTGAGGCAGATGGATGTAGCCAAGCCAGGGTTAGCTCAGCCTCCAGTGGGAAGTGTCTGGGATGATGTGCTCCACAGCAGACCTGTTCAGAGCGTGTTCCAGAAGTGGCTGTAGTATTTGCTCTTGGTATTCTCTAAATTGCAGAGCAGCTATCTTTGAGACATGGGACAGAAAGCTCATAGCTGGAGAAAGCTGCTCTGTGACTTGTTTCTTCTGAATGGGAAGAATATTTTTGATGACCATTAATAATTTATAGAAAACCTTCAACATAAGAGTCTTGTAGGCTTTGCTGAAGCACAGCCCTTGGCTGCAGCCCTGTGTGCACTGAGGTTATCGCCAGCTGCAGAGGCGAGGAGGAGGGAGCACCAAGTAGAGCTGTTGTGCTTGGCTTTGTGGGGCCATCTGAAAGCACTGTGCTGTGTACTGGAGAGCTCTAATTTCAGAAACAAGGGTAAACTGACTTGAGTCTCAAGCTCTGAAGAGTCACTGTACTCCATACTTCGCTGAGGTGTGCGGTGATGTCCCCTTTCCTCCCAGTGCTAAGATATTTGCTGGTAGGTGGAGGTGACCTGCAGATGTGAACCACCTCTGTCATCTTGGCAAAGGCAGCACTGCGGTCACCGTGACAGCCACAGCTCCCACTGATGCTGCTTTCTCTTCTTTCCCCAGGGCTTACCGATCTCCATGTACGGTGGCACTCTCATACCCTCACACCCGCAGCTAGCGGACGGCCCAGGAGGCCCCCTCTTTAACGGCCTCCATACTCCGGATCCCGCCTGGAATCCTATGATCAAAGTTGTCCAGAATTCAACAGAATGTACTGATGCTCAGCAGGTAGTGTGGCTGCTTTGGTCCATCTTTGCTTACCTGGGGCTCTTCGTGGTGTGATGCTTTGCTGTGATTTTCTCCGGTTCGGGTGGGTGACGTGGTTTTCAGTTCCTTGATCCTAGGATTGAGACCGTTTGCATGACTCTTCCCCTGCAGTGTGTGTTTATAAATAAGGTACGGCGCTACCCATACCAAACCTTCCAGGTAAAACAAGTAGCATTTCAAGACTGCTCGGCCAGGTAATCGGCTTTGTTGTAAGTGAGAGGGTTTATATCCATACAGGGCATCTTGCAGACTGTTAGTTGAACCTCGGCCAGAGCTGGAGAGGGCTCCCACCCTTGGACAGCCTGGTTGTTACGTAGGGGGAAGCCATACGCTTGCCCTCTGGTGGTTGAAATGCTCAGTTAAAGGAACCTGTATTTGTTTTCATAATAGCCTTGTCTTTTTATTTCTTGCTGTAGATTTGGCCTGGCACCTGGGCACCTCACATTGGAAACATGCATCTCAAGTACGTCAACTGATTTAAGGGGGTCTATAATTTTTTTAGCCTTGTTTGGGAATCTTTCTGATCTTGAAGAACCCTGGGGATTTTTTTTCATGTGCCTAACTAAGGAGTTTTCTGTGGGCAATGGAAACCATATTGCCTATTATATGAGAACAAGTTGATTTACCTATACAAACTGATCTGTTCTCCAGTTAGTTTAGCCATTTTGAACTTAAAAATCAGACTAAACTAGTGCTTTTGGCTAAACTTTACTGAATGGTTCTTATATGTAGCAGAGAACTAGTTGATGACTTGATTTCAATCTTTTAGGGTGGCAAATCTATGTATAATTGTTTACATAGTTAAAAGAAAGAGCTCAGTAAATTTCATGTCATATAGTGGCTCAACTTTATGTAGCCTGTATTAATGTGAAATATATACTGGATATTCAATAAAAGGCAAACAGTATTTATAGGTGGTGTGTGAGAATTTTGGAGGAGGCTGGATGTTGTTGTCACCGGTAGCTGCTGCCATGCCCAGTGAGGCATTTTTGCAGAGTCGTGCAATGAGCACCTGAGTGCAGTCAGGGTCTAGGGGAGGGTTTTGATCTGCAGAATCCTTCCTGCTGGTTCTTGGCCTTTTACTTATTTCGTGTGAATACAGTTGTACATTTCTTTTCCCTCTGGATTAGTTCTGCTGCTTCTAGCACTCTTTGTCCAGTTGGCTTCAGGTTTTGTTCAAGGGCTGGCAATAAAGGCTGAGTTGACAATGTGGCAACTGATGGCATCTTAATTTGCAGAAGGTAAACAGCTAGTAGGTAAACACAGAGTTTCTTCACCTGACTTGCTGTGATCAGTTGCCAAGGAGCAGATCTCAGGAGAGCAGCGACTGCTTCCCACTGGAGGAAAAAAGTAATATATTCAGTTCTAAGCTTCTTGTAACCTTTTAAAACTGTAAGAGCTCCTCGAGTCCAGTAGTGCAAGGGGCTCCAGGAAAGTTGGGGAGGGGCTCATGACTAGGGAGCGCAGGGTCAGGACAAGGGGAACGGTTTTCAGCTGAAATAGGGGAGATTGATATGAGGTCTTAGGGAGAAATGTTCTCCTGTGAGGTTGGAGAGGCCCTGGCCCAGAGAAGTGGTGTCTGCCCCATCCCTGGAGGTGTTCAAGGCCAGGCTGGATGGGGCTTTGAGCCCCCTGATCCAGTGGGAGATGTCCCTGTCCATGGCAGGGGTTGGAACTGGATGGGCTTTGATGTCCCTTCCAGCCCAATCTATTCCGTGATTCTAAGTCCTTTCTGCAAGGAAGAAGGGGCTGTTTGCATAGTGCTTAAGATGAATGTTCATTCTCTACCCTGGTGCAGAAGTTCATTTTCTGCATTGAGATTGTGCTCATTTCTGGTTTGTGTGGTGGCAGTGCAGCAGCTGCACTGAATATCAGGCCGTTCCTCAAGCCTGCTGAGGAATGAGTATTGAAACCCCAAAGCGCACAAGCAATACCTGAGTCCTGCAGGCAAATCAAGCAAGACTGCTGAAAATGGTTCATGAGATTGGACTCTACATGCACTGCAGTCTCAGACCAGATGGAGACTTCTCCACTTTCTCCAGCCAAATCCTTACTTGCAGCAGCAGCAGTTTCCCCGGGAAAAGCATGAGGAATGAGTATTGAAACCCCAAAGTGCACAAGCAATACCTGAGTCCTGCAGGCAAATCAAGCCTCAGAAATGCCATGAAGAGTCCCAGTATTTAGGAAGAAATGAGGGAAACATTGAACTGCTCCTGCTTCTGAATAGTGTGAACACCGAAGGAGAAGCACTGTTGTTAACAGTGGTTGTAGTGAAAACAAAGGGTGGTGTCTGCAATGGGTGTGTTTTCCTGAGGGGAGGCTCAGCCCTCATCTGGCCCCATCCCTGTGGGCTCCATGGCCAGGGCGGGCACTGCCATGTCCCGTCCCATCCCAGGCAGCCCTGCTCTGCCCATCACTGAGGGCTACAGCTCAATGCTGGGTGGCACAGTCTACTCCACCATGCCAGGGGATAAGGCACGGGGATGGGGACAACCCTCAAATGGAACAATGGCCTCAGCCGCCCCATCCCTTCCTGCTTGAGGCAGCTCCGGCCTGAGCAGGTCCATTGCTGGGCTCTCCATCTTGGTCCCTGAGGACACAGGCAGCAGATCAGGCCCATGGGGCAGTGTTTCCATGGCAGGCAGAGGTGGAGTGGAAAAGGCAGCTCCTGAGCTTCATAGGAAGGTACTGCTGGAAGTTAGGGCCATCCATGGTGTGACCTGTCAGGAGGTGCAGATGGAGGCAGTGCCTGGTGGGTGCAGCGCTGGGGTGTGGGCTGCCAACGGTGCTGCTGGGGCAGCAGATGTAGTACTGGTCTCTGGGGTAGGTGATGCCCAGGCGTGGCTGGCAGGAGCTGGGGGAGATGTGGGGGGCTTGCACGAGAGGTGTGCTCCCACTTGAGCTTACCAGCCTTGGGGGAACGTACCAGGTGGCATGGCTCCCTCTTACTCCTATTTTGTCTGTCGAGAAGGTCCTTTCCTGTCTGTCCCATAGTCCCATGGGGTAGTGTGTGCCCCATCCCCAAGCTGGGCACATTTTGGTGAGCCATGGGCACCTACTTTGTGGGCGTGGCCTCCATTATGTGCCTCTGACAAGCTTATCTGGGGCTGGGAGCCAGGCCTGGTGCTGGTGGGGCTGTGGCAGGCGTGGCTGTGTAAGGTTTGTGGTGCTGGGAAAGGCCCTCAGCACACTGGAAGGCCTGTTCCCTCGAACCCTGTGCATTGTGCTTGTGCGGGGTGCAGCAGGGTGGCTCACTGGCTCAGTTCAGGTCCCTGTGGTGGGGGCACCCAGCCCATGCTGTTTGGTAGCTGGCCACCTCTGGGCTGGGTGTGCTGGGTACCTGGCTGCTGCTTGGCCTTCAGGCTCCGGATGGGTGCCAGGTGCCCAAGAGTGGCCCTGCCTTCCAGCAGCACAGGGCTGGCAGCAGCACCAGCTGCCAGGGGCACTCTCACCAAGGCCAGACCTCTGCACTCTGTCCTGGCAGAGAGACCTGGGAGCCTCAAGGGGAAGGACAAAGTGTGGAAGAGCTGCTGGGCAGGATGGGTGTTGTAGTCTGCCACGTGGGAGGCCCCACAGCTGCATCCCTGAGCTGTGTCCAAGCACTGGGCCTTGCTCCAGGCTCCAGTGCTGGAGATGGGGGAGGGGGGGGGGCCAGGAGGCAGTGGTGCCTGAGAGCCCCCTGCTTTTGGCAGGTATCCGCATCATCTACGACCTCAAGTTCCTGCTGGAGTGCAAGAATTCACCCGTGGCCAGGACCCCTCCCTGCTGCCTGCCCCAGATCCCCGGTGTCACATCCCTGGCCCAGTCCAGCCACGTCAAGCTGGAGGAGCTCAAGGAGCGGAATGAGAGTGAAAAAGCCATGCCAGGTGAGCAGCCCAGGCACGCAACCCCTGCCTACGCCCTGCCTGGGGCATGGTGCTCCTACCTGGCCACAAGGGCAAGAGGAGCTCCTGCCCTCCTTGCCTGTACTTTTCTACTCAGGCAGCCCCATTCTAACCCTGGTGCTGTATCCCTCCATACACTTGCAGACCAAGACCAGTTTGAGATGGACACCTGAGTTTCCAGCTCCTCTTCTCCAGGCCACAGCTGGGCCTGTTCCTGGGCCTCGAGGAGGTGCTGGCACTGTGACCAGCTGGCTGCAGCCCTCTCTGATGCTGGGGCTGGACGTGTGACACCTTAGGCTCTTGCACAACTGGCTGGTGCAACTGCCTAGGAGCTCATGCTTGATCAATAAACACCATGAAACCCCTGTGCTGGCCTGGTGCCTCTCTTGTGTTGGGGGGTCTGCGGTGTCCTTTGAGGGTGCAGAAAGTCTGTCCTTCCTGCACTGAGATCCTGGAGGGTACAGTTAGTGAATGCAGGGCCTCCCCCCAGGCTTGGGGGTACCCCATGGTGTCTTCCCCCAGGCTGAGGATGCCCTGTGCAGCCCGAGTCAGCTCTCAAGGGCTCCCTGGGAGTGTGAAAGGGAGGCACACAGTGCAGTCCAGGATAAATGCCAGCATTCTGGGCTTACTCGACTGAGTGGCTGTCACTGGCACCAGGCTATTTCTCCCTGGACCTCCTTGTTCCTGAGGCCTCCCAGGTCCTTCAAGTCCTAGACCTGGGTATGAGCTGTGCCAGGAGCCCAGATGGGAGCAGGGGCTCTAAGTGCTGTGCACATCCTGGCTGTGCCAGGTGCTGGCTGGCAGCATGGTGGCCTCTCCCGCCCACCCAGTGCTCCCTGGAAGTCGTTCATCTCCTCCTGCAGCAGAACTGGGCTGCATCCCCACTACTGTGGGTTCCCATGCTCAGGACCAGGTGTTGCCAGCCAGTGCAGCAGAGCAATGCAGTCCTGCCCATGCACCCCAGGTGCCACTGCGGGGGTTCCCTCCCTTCATGTCTTGTGGGCTGGGAGCAACCTGCCAGGGCCTGAGCCCCTCAGCCAAGCCTGGACCTACTGGCCTAGAACTCCTGTCTCCTCCTGCTCCTGGGAGAGATACATCCAGGGCAGGCTGCGGCCAGGGACGGGTTGGTGCTGTTTATTAAACATCACATAGTGAATCACCACTAAAATGCTGCAATGCTTAAAATCCTCATTTCCTGAGCCAGGACTCAGAGGCAGAGGGGGTGCCCGGGCCTCCTCGGGCAGCAGGGGCACTGCACACAGGCCGTCCCTGCAGTCAGGGCTGCTCCAGGCCCAGGTCCGTGGCGGCTGTGGGCAGCTGCGTGGGGTGCAGGCTCCTGGCCTCGGCGATCAGGCGCTTGATGCCCACCAGCCACTGGCTCACCTCGTGCACGTGGTCCACCATCAGCGAGCGGTGGATCTCATCAGCTGCATCCCAGTGCTGCTGCTGGAGCTCTGCCGGGCAAGGGTGGCTGTGGGCGGTGGAGGCTCGGCTCCCCCCACGGGTGCCCTATGCCCAGGCAGCGGCTGCCCCTCAC
Source organism: Tapera naevia (assembly GCA_033556795.1). Taxonomy (NCBI): domain Eukaryota; kingdom Metazoa; phylum Chordata; class Aves; order Cuculiformes; family Neomorphidae; genus Tapera; species Tapera naevia. Next base: position 4,171,756 of record JAUMJJ010000027.1, on the reverse strand, counting down.
CTCGCACCAGGAGCCCCATCCTCTTCCTCACCGGGGCCGACAGCTTCCCCTGGGCCCACGCGTCCTCCAGCAGCGAGAGCCGCCGGCCAATGTCGTCGCAGAGCTGTGCCTGGAAGCGGAGGGGGGCTGCAGGGGGGGTCGGGCCGCCCGGCGAGGCCGCGTTGCGGGGCGGGGCAGGGGCCTCACCTGCAGCGCGGGGCGGCACCGGAGCAGGGCCGCCCGCAGCGGGGCCAGCACGGCCGCGGAGTCCGCCTCGGCCTCCTCCTGCTCCTCCTCCGCTGGGGCGGCCGCGCTCGGCCGCGGGCGGGGGGGCCCGGGGGGAGGCGGCCCCGGCGCTCGGGGGGGCGGCCCCGGGGCGGTGGTGGGACCGGGGGGGCGGCCTGGAGCGGACGGGGACGGGGACAGAGCACCGACATCAGCGGGGACCCAGCCCGGCCCCTCTCCCCGCGGCCTCGGGGCGGGGGAGGCACCCCGACTGGACGCGGCGATTTCCAGCGCAGAGAGGGGCTGGGAGCGGAGAGGAGCGGGACGAGCACTGACCTGGGGGTGTCCCCGCGGGCGGCGGGAGGGCTCGGCGGGTGAGCGGGGATCGCCGGGCGCCCCCGGCCCGCGCCTGCAGCCCGTACGAGAGCTGCGGGGGGTCGTTCCAGCCGCGCTCCTGGTTCCCTGCGGCGGCAAAGGGCGCGGTGACACCGCGGGCGGAGCCACGGGCACCCCGGGCACGGCACCCCGCGACAGCCTGGGGGGCCCTCCCACAGACCCGGCCCCCTCCAAGATCCGGACCCCCCAGATCCAGACCCCGCAGACCCCACGCTCCCGCTCCCCCCCTCAGACCCGAACCCCTCAACGCTCCCCCCCGACACCCGCCCGCCCCCCGGCTCTTCCCCGCCACGCCCACCCCAGGCTCCCATCCGCGCCCCAGACCCGGACCCCCCCCAGTCCGGGCCCTCTCAGCGCTCCCACACACCCGCACTCTGCCCCAGGCTCCCCCCCGCGCTCACCGGGCCTCACGTACGGCTCCGCCATCGCCGCCACGTCACGTGGCACCGCCCCTTCCGGCGGGGCGGGAGGCGCGGGGGCCGCCCTGGCCGCACGCCCCCCCCGGCTCCGGGGCGGGGAGGGGGGATGGGGGTGGCGGCCGCGCCCCCGCCCCCCGCCCCGCCCTGGCCGCTACGGGGAGTGAAGCAGGGCCCGGCGGGGCCGCAGCGCCTCCAGCAGGGACAGGAGGCCCCGCCGGCGGCCCCCGGGCCCCGCCGCGCCCCCGCCAGCCCCGCCCGCCTTGGACGCGCCGCGCGCTGCGGCCCCCGGGGCGGCGGCCACGAGGCAGCGCTGGTACTGAACCTGCGGGACACGCGTGTCCTGAGCGGGGACCGGAGTGGGCTCCGTGAGCCTGGTGGGTCCCTCCAGCTAAGGACGTTCTGTGGCTCTGTGAACGGGGCGCCACTGCGGGGCTGGGCACCGCGCCCGCGCTCAGCGGGCCAGACACGGTGCGGGGTGGCCGTGGGGCCAGACACGGTGCGGGGGGGCCGTGGGGTCAGACACGGTGCGGGGGGGCCGTGGGGCCAGACACGGTGCGGGGGGGCTGTGGGGCCAGACACGGTGCGGGGGGGCCGTGGGGCCAGACACGGTGCGGGGGGGCCGTGGGGCCAGGCACGGTGCGGGGTGGCCGTGGGGCCAGGCACGGTGCGGGGGGGCCGTGGGGCCAGACACGGTGCAAGGGGGCCGTGGGGCCAGACACGACACGGCGTCCCCGTGGCGCCGGGCACAGCACCGGGGGACAGGGCCCTCCTGCCCTTGCTGCCCCCTCTAAGGACCGGCATCCCGCTCAGTCTTTCTGACCCGTCCCCAGCCCTTGCTCCCTCTCCCCCGGGTGTCCCCGAGGGCTGGGAAGCGTGGCGCCCTCTCACCATGCAGGCCGCCTGCACCGCCTCCGAGATGGTGCCAGCGTCCGGCTCACACCAGAAGGCTGCGCACTGGAAACATCGCCCCGTGTCCACGATGAGCGCAAAGGTGTGGGCGTCCCGGCCCACGCCCAGGAAGGTGACGTACCGCACCTGGCACTCCCAGATGTGCGCTGTCTCCTCGTCCTCCTGCGGGGACCCCGTGGGCCCGTCCACCCCAGCCACACCCCCGGCAGCCCTGCCAGGGCCCCTCTGCCCAGAGGCCGGGATGCCGGCGAGGTTCCCTGTCCCACTCTGGTGACAGCAGGGTGCCCGCTTCAGCCAGAGCCCCCCCTTTCCCCTCCCAACCTGTGCAGGGTGCACCCGCATGGCTGTGTCAGACACGCGAATGAGGGAGGGTGTCCATCGCTCACGCCCGGGGCCCCTCGTCAGCTTCTCGATGGCTTCATTCAGCACATCCATCCCTAGGGAACAGAAGACCCATTTGCTTCTGCCCCACAGGCAGGGACTGCCCGACCCTCAGCCAAGGCCGCTCAGCCAACCCACTGAGAGGGTTCCAGGGCGTCCTCCAGCCACAGCGGCCACCAGGGCTTACCCATGGCCCTGGGTACAGGCAGGCTGCCGATGTACAGTGCCTCATAGGTCTGCATTGACTGCCTCACTGCTTCAAGGATATCCACTGCCAGGACAGGAGAGGTGGGGGTGGGGCTCCTCTGTTTCCCACCACCACCACCCTGTCCCCAAGGACCCTGGGGACACAACCAGGCAGGCAAGCCAAGGGGCTCTGCCTGCTGGGCATCCCACTGCCCGGGGTGGACTGTTGGCCAGAGAGAGCATCCAGCAGCACCAGGGGAATGAACAGTACCTTGCAGCGGCAGATCCTCCATGGAGATGGGCTCCAGCATGGCAGCGTGAGGCATCCTGTTGCTTGCTACAGCTCGTTCAGCCATGATCTGCAAGACATGGGGGTCCCAGTGCCTCCCCTCAACCTCAAGCCATGCCCAAAATTCCAAAGCCCATGCATCCCACCTTGGAACACATCTCATGCAGGGCCTTAGCAATGCCCTTGGCAGGCACATTGCAGTGGAAGACGTGACACTTGAGGACGCAGGTGTCCTTGTCACTGGCCACGAAGGCGAAGTCTCTGCAAGGCCATGAACAAGCCAGTCAGACCCTGGCAGAGACAGCCCCCTGCTCCCTGTGCTGCCTCCCCAGCCCTGCACCCCCTTACCTATCCCTGCAGCCGTGGCAGCAGTCGGAAAGAGAGGAGAGGGGGAGAGATCACTGCTGGGGTGCCTTTGCCCCACAGCAGGCAGAGCTGCCCCCTGGCCCCCAGCTCTGCCCTAGCCCCGGCACCTGCCGTTGTTGCAGCCAACACCCCAGACACGAATGTTGAGAATGGGCTGGCGGTGGACGAGGCTGCGGTCAAGGGGATCCACTAGGCTCATTGTGTCCTTCTTCAAGATCATCACCAGGTCCTGGCCCTGCAGAGGACCAGCAGCTTCCTCAGTCTGGAAGATGGCCTGGGCATCTCCAGCCCACCTGTAAGAACACCCTCCTTTCTCCCCTGAGCCTACACACCCCCAGCACAACCCCAAGTATGGGGACAGCACTGGCCCTTCTTCTGCCCTCCCCAAGCTATCGTTCTCATGTGTGGAGACAGCTTGCTCAGGCACCCCTGGCATTGTCCCCAGGTGACTGTCTTGTCAGATCCACCTGCCCGTGTGTGGATACTTGGGACCACCACAGGATGCCCTGTGTTGATAGAGTAGGTTCTGTCACTGGCATGGGTCCCTGCCCACCCACCCCATTCATGGAGATCACCAGTCTCAGCAGCAGTGTCCCTGGGGTGGGACTCTCCCTACAGCACAGTCCCAGGCTCTCACCTCGCCCCTGTTCCCCGCAGATCCCTGGCTTTTGCTGTTGGAGAGCTGCTGGATGCAGTTGTTGACAGCAATGCTGCTTTTGCCGGGCGCCAGGTCCTCCTCAGGGATCTCCACCCACCCCAGTGAGCGCACAGCAAAGCACTGAGTGAGACACATGGGGCTTCAGTGCCCATCCAGCACAGCCACCCCTGTCCCAAGCCCCTAACCATGCCAGCATGGCTGCCCCTGCTCTTGCTCCCATCCCCATCTCTGCAAGCTCCCTCTTCTGACAGCCCAGCCCATGAAGCCACATGTAAGACCCCAGGCATGGTACCTTTGAGCTGGGGTCTGTGTTATGCTGGAAGTCATCGCCATGCCAAGGCAGCGAGGTCCTGGGGAGGGATGGGGTGCTGAGAGGACGGGGGCACAGATCAGGGCACCCAGGGAAGAACCAGGATGCCCTGGCACTGGCAGAGCCCCATGCCACCAGCTGGGTAGCATCCCATGGGGGTGCCCAGCAGGGTCCTGCGGGCTCCAACATGTGGGCTGCTCTGGTGGGAGGCACTGGGGCCCAGCACCCAGTGATGGTCAAGAGTCAGCGATGCCCTCTGCCCTACCTCCGGGACAGCGAAGCCATGGGGCTGGGAATGGGCCTGTCCTCTGTTGAGTGCCTCACTATGGGGGCCTGGCCATCCTGGAAGAAAAGAGGAAAGGGGTGACGGCAGAAAGAGACACCAGGTAGGAGCCCTTCCTTCCAGGACAGCAGTGTCTCAGTTTGTGGTCATCCCATGCAGCCAGGATGAGGCCAACATGGGGCCTGCTGGAGCCTTTTAAGCAGCTTAACCCTGGCCAGGAATGGACTGAGCAGGACTTTGGGATGACAGGGACAGGCCTGTTCCAAGGGGAGGCTGGACCAGCAATGCACAGAGGGTCCCTCAGAAGGCCGCTCTCAGGGGATGGGATCCATCACCAGCCCTCACCACACTGCCTACATCCCCTACCATTCCCTGGAGTGTTTCCTCTCCATCAGCCTCCAGGTGCCCTCCTGGGCTGGTGGTGCGTGCAGGGTGCTGCCATTGTGTCGTGCCACTTGGCACATGCCAGTAGTAGGTGCCCACAGAGTCACGGATTTTCCTCCAGCCCGGGGGGAGGTCAGGATCCGTCTCCAGGCTCTGATCGCTCCAGAGGTTGTCTGTGCAGAAGGATAGTGAGAAAAGGGGGGTGTGTGTGTGTGTGAGGCTGGAGCTGGGAAAAGACTCACAGCTGCAGGGCACCCTGAGAAGCAAGCAGCTTCACAGTGAAAGGGTCCTGCGGTGGCCTCTAGGCTGGGCACATGGCCCAGGAGAGAAGTGTGGCAAGGGAAGTCTTGGTGCAATGCCATAGGCGCTGCGGTAGTGGTGGACCCTCAGCACTGGCTGCTGCCTCATGGTGCTCAGAGGGATGGAGTGGCCCCAGCAGCAGCACAGAGTACAGACAGCCTGAGCCTGCAGGGGTTCCCAGGCCAGGCCCAAGTCTGCCAGCCCAGAGCTCGCCCTGCCAGCATGCAATCCTAGCCCTCCACTAGCGCTCCAGGATGCCCGAAGCCAGTTTCTCCCCAGCATGGCCAGGGAACGGGGTTGGGGAAAGAATCCTGGCGTCTGGTAGGACAGCATCCTTGGGGAACTGTAGCTGGGAGGGGTAGATTGACTCCCCTCCTCCCTGCACACCAGGGCCTGGAGAGGTCTCAGAAACAAGCTCGTGGTGCAGCACAGCAGCGAGCTGTGCTCCTGAGAATGCAGCCCAAAACCCCCAGGGCTCGGGAGCTCATCCCGCGGGGGGCTGAGCGCTGTGAGGGTCCGACACCGCTCCTCGCAGGAATCCCGCAGCTCCGGGGGGGGGAGTGGGGAGGGGGGACGGGGAGGGCGACCTTGGGGCGACGGGGAGGCCACGCGTCCCCCCGGCGCAGGCCCCGTTCAGCACCGCGGACAGCGCCACCGCTCCTGCATCGCATCCCGGCCCCACATGCCGGTCCCGCTTCCCAGCCCCGCATCCCGGCCCCACATCCCAGCCGCGCATCCCGGCCCACATCCCAGTCCCACATTCCAGCCCCACATCGCGGCCCCACATCCCAATGCCACACCCCGGTCCCGCACTCTGGCTCCGCACCCCGGTCCCGCACTCCGGCCCCACATCCCGGTCTCGCACTCCGGCTCCACATCCTGGTCCCGCACTCCGGCCCCACATCCCAGTCCCGCATCCCAACCCCGCACCCTGGCCCCACATCGCAGCCCTACATCCCGGCCCCGCATCCTGGCCCTGCATCCCAGCTCTGCTGACCGTCGCAGTTGACGAGGACGATGGCTAGCATGTAGTCCTTGCCCAGCATGGCACCGGCCCCCGCCTGCCCAGCCCGCACCCCGCACCCCGCGGCAGCAGCGGCGGGAGGGGCGGGAGGGGCAGCGGGCGGAGCCTCGGAGGCGCGGAGCTCGGCGTTGTGCTGGGAGAGGGAGGAGTCCGGCGGGGTTACTGGAGCCCGGAGGGGCGGTGAAGAGCCTGCAAGTGTTTCAGTGCAAAACCCGAGGCAATGGAGTGGAGAAGGGGCATTTGGAGGTCTCTGAGCGCAGTAGCTGGTCCGGGTCAGCCCCTTGTGCCCTTAGGTTCGTTGCCTTCCCCTCCGTGCTCCCACAGGTTCCTTCCATTCTCCTCCCTTTCCCCAGAGATCACCCTGCTTTGTCTCTGTCCATGCTATTTCTGTGTTCATTCTCTTCCATACATGCTCAGGCCCCCTCATTTCCTTCCACTTGCTGTCCAACCTCCTTCAGTCAGTACTGAACACACCTGAATGTGCATGTTGGTCATGTTCCCCTTCTCATCAAAGGCTGAGCGCTTGCATCTCCACTTTGAGACTTGTGTTTTCCACACTAGTCTGAGATGAGAATCATTGATGCTCAGTACTTGAGGACAGAAGCTCTGGAGACATTTGTTGTGCTCATCAGTGGACCCCCTCACATGCTACTAAGGTCAAAGTCCTTCCAAGCTACAGGTGCCCTATGACATGATTTGCTATCCATGGCATATCCTAGTAGTTCATCATGGCTTCTTAACCATTCCTTCTTCAGAGCCAGAAGCTAGGAGTCCTGTGTCCTTGAGAGCCTCAGCTGCCCTGCTTCTTTTCACACAGAGCCTGCAAGTTTTGGAAGTACAGAGTGAATTTTCCATGCCAATTCCCTTGCTTTCAGCAAGGCATTGTCTCTTTGCTTGGCCTCATTCGTGCACTCCATGTGCTAACATGCCCCTAATTTTGTGAGACTTCCTTCCCTCCTACCTGCATTTTAACATTGCTCACATCTGCTGGCCTAAGAAAGGCACAGCTACATAATCCAACCTTGTAGTCATCCACAATCAATTCTGTCTCTGTTGGCACCTGCTTTTTTGGCTACAAGCTGTATCTTTTGCATCTGTCTAGAGCCAGGAGGATTTCTGGGACACCCATTCAAGCTCTGTGTCCTTGGGACATGTTTTGCCTAACCCACCCCTATCCACCCCATCCCAACACAGCAGGAGCAAGGGAGGCTCGTGGCTCCCTATATTCAGGAGTGCCTGAGGTGATGGGAGTCAGAGAGGATCACAGGCCTGACCTTGATCCCTCCTTTGCCCGGGTCAAGTGATCCTTCCCCATCTTCCAGTGCCGAGGAGTGAGGTTGCCCCTACTAGGGAAAAGCTTACAGTGACTTGTAACGCCATGGTATCCTCTGCTACATGTGTCTCCTTGTCTGTAGTTCAACACACATTTCACTTCCAAAACTGAGTTTGTCTGATCAGATGGGAGGCAGAAACCCAGACACAAACTATTCCCAGTCCTCTTCATATTCAGCAAAGCCCACCAAAGTGACTTACTGACAGTAGCTCTCTCTCACCTGACACTGTCATGAAGCCTAAGGGCAATGGTGGCCTGTTGTGATAGAAAACTTGCAGAGGGATGCAGAGGTGGGGGAGAGTTTAGGGATGGCACAGAGCAGAACCTAGGGATCATATGGGATGTTTAGAGGAAAAAACACGGGAAGGGGAAAGGAAGGGATCAGGGAGAAAAAAGCATCGGTAAACAAAGAAAAGGGAGGAAAGTGGTGATCTGTAAGTAGTGGGTAGATATGCTTGCCTGACAGAGCACTTTATTTCATCACTGCAGTGTGTCCCTACGCTCTTATTACATTTCTTCAGTGTAACTGTGCTTCCCGTTTCAAGCCTGTGTTTTGGAGCAGCTGGTGAACCTCAGACTGGACCATCTGTTTAGTAGGACAGGATATCATGATGACCATCATGGCAAAACCATGTAGGGTCCAAGAGACGTAAGGGTCTGGGTGCTGGCCACCAGAGATCCAAGCTCAGAGTCTGTAAATGTGCAAACACACATGTGTGGGTGGATGGCCATCTCCCAGGGGGACCAGCCCAGTGCACAGGACAGGCAAGAAGACCCTGGGAAAGATTTCCAGGGATGGGCCATACTCACCCCTAAGGTAAAAACCCTTCAGTCACGGCTTAAATTTGATAGTCTGCTGCCTGAGTCGTTTGCCATGTGAAGTGTATGGATTTTTTTAATGCCTGTGGGTGAGTCTGTGATTCGGGTCTTAATTTTAGAGGTCTGTGATGTGTTACTTTAATGTCTAGGCTTCGGGTGGGCTGGAGAGTGAGAGGGCAAGGGTTCCCAACTCCAAATAAAGAAGAGGCAAGTCCTTAGCATTGGAAAAAAATTTGGATGTCAGTGTAGTGGGAAAAAAGGGCTGTTGTCTCTGAGGAATCTCAGCAAGTCTGTGAAGTGGGGCATTGCACAGCTCATGTTCCTCCTTGGGAATATGGCGAATGAGGTCAAATGAGAAGCAGCACTGAAGCATCCTTAGCTAGCAACATCCAGCAATGACCTGGCTGCCCTGGGCACTCCACAAGTAGGCTCTGGGGAAGGGACTTACTGCATTTGCCACGGCCTCTTTGAAGACCTTGCCTGTGTGTCTGGTGAGTCTTCTGTATTGAACGCATCTGCCACTGGGCCACAACCATCTCCAACACCACCTGCCCATTCTACTGGCAACCCATCACTACCATCCTCCACTGGGAGAAGGAGGATGTTGAGGGGATCAGGCCCCCATCTGCCATGCCTAGGGCAAGTTCCACCACTAAGCAGGATCAAGGCTTGGGCAGAAGCAGTGGTGGGGCCCTGGAGCTCCTCTGCTGAGCACACAGAGTGTGGGTCTGGAGTCTGTCCCAGGACTGAGACTGCAATGGGTGCAGCTGGCTCCAGTCCCAGATGGTGGCTATCAAGTACGCCTCGAGGCTTGGATGGGCCAAGAAGAGGAGTTGGGCTTGGGCATCAAGGACACTGCTGCATTAGGACTGCTCCTGAGTAGGGCAGATGTGCACCCTGGGGTCCTTTGGAAATAAACACCTCTGGAATGTTGGAATGGGCCATGCTTCGATCCTTCTGCACCAGTTTGCTCACCTCTGCATTACTGGGGTGTAGGAGGGATATAGCCCTGGGAACTGGGGAAGAGATTTTTGGGATGTGACTCAGAAACTAGCGGGGGGGGGGAGGGGGGGGGGGGGGGATACAAGGGCAAGTACCTGGTTTTGCAGCTCAGACACATTAACCCTGGATGTCCATGCAGATTGGGGAGCAAGAGGCTGGAGAGCAGCCCTGTGGAAAGAGACCTATCATTCTGGTCGATGGCAAGTTCAACATGAGCCAACAGTGTGACAGCCAAGACGGCAACCATGTCCTGAGGTTCATCAAGCATGGCATCGCCAGCCAGGCAAGGGAGGTGATTGTCCCAATCACTCTGCACTGGTGAGGCCCCACCTTCAACACCATGTTCAGTTTTGGGTGCCACAGTATAGAAAGGACATCAAACTACTGGAAAGTGTCCAGAGGAGGCCACAAAGCTGGTGAAGGGTCTAGTGGAGAAATCATATGAGGAGCAGCTGATGTCACTTGGTCTGTTCAGCCTGGAGAAGACGAGACTGAGGGGGAACCTCATAGCTGTCTACTGTTTCCTTACAATGGAAGGAGGAGGAGCAGGGCTGATCTCTTCTCTCTGGTGACCAGTGATAGGACTCAAGGGAATGGCAGGAAGGTGTGTCAGGGGAGATTTAGATTGGACATTAGGAGAAGCTCTTGAGGACCTCAGCAAACTGTCCAAATAAGAATTCAGTGCCTACAAGTGATCACTTCCTGCAGGAGCTTGAGGTGGCTTGGCCAGAGGGTGGTGGGGCACTGGAACAACTCCCCAGGAAGCAGTCACAGCACCAAGCCTGACAATATTCCATAAGCATTTGGCCAGCGCTCTCAGCCACACGGTGTGACTGCTGGTATTCTCCTGTGCAGGGACAGGAGTTGCACTTAATAATCCTTGTGAGTCCCTTCCAACTCAGGTCAGTCTATGATTCTATGATTTGCCCTTTGAGAGCTGTGGGAAAATGATACTTATGGTACTGGAAAGTGGGGATAGGGACGTGGCCCTGAAATCCTCCCCAGCCCTGGTGCCGGCACTGCCTCTAGTGCTGATGTTGCAGGCAGAGAGGGATGGCTTTGCATGCCAGGGGGAGTTTCAGGGCTAATTCAGCCCCAGCAAGACGGCAGCCTCTTCTCAAAACAGTCCCTTGTCTCCGCTTCCCTTGCCCCACAGAGCCAGGCCCTCACTCCTGTGACAGCCCAGGGATGTCACAGACCAGGAGCATGCCAATTAGTCAGTCCCTTGCCCCCTATGTGCCTTCAACACACACAGCAGCAGGAAGCATTGTTCAGAGCCTTCTTCTCCTGTGATTGATCCATTTTGGGAGAAAGCACCACTTGTCCTGGTTTCTGCTGCTAGCTTCCAGCCCTAGGAGGAGATCCTCTGAGGTGCCAGCCTTGCTTGGAGCCACTGCCCAGGGGACACTGCAGCAGGGACCACAAAACCTGTGTAGGAAAGGAGTAGGCAGAGGAACCCTGTTAAATTCTTGCTCAACCAACAGGCCCTCCCTCCCATGTTTTGATTTTTGCCTATAAAACCAGAGGCCCCGTATCCCGCGCATATCATCAGAAACGCACCAAGCTTTCCAAGAGAAAGCACTAGAAGTTCCTGGGAAGGACAGAGCCTGATTATGGCTCAGCTTTCTCTACTGCACCACAGTGCCTTACTTCAAGGGCAGAAGACAGTCTCACAGAGCCTCTTCTCAGGAGCCAGAGGAGATGGCAGCATGATCCATCTGTAACTGCACTCAACCATATGACCAACAGTTGCAACTGGAGCAGTGCAGCTACATGGCACTGCTAGGTTCTCAGCAAAGACCAGAGAAAGCTCAGTTCTTACTTTGTCCCACTCAGGACAAAGGCTGGGGAGATGCAGGCTGAGACATGCAAGTATCTGGGAAGATACTGCCTGGAAGTCTGCAACTACAAGTTCTTCATCCATAGGCCTGACAGTATCCAAAACACGTCTCCTCACACACTCCTCCATGTTTCCTGGCCACCTCACCTCTCAGAGAAGAGAAAAAGGGTCAGCTCCTGCACACCCCTCTGATCTGCTCCAGTCCTTCCCGTCACTCATACAGGGAGGTAGATTGTCCCTTCTCAGGGGGCATTTCTCAAACCGTGTGTTGAGCAGCTGTGAGCCCGGCATGGAACTGACTACTAGATAGCCCCATGGCAACATGCACAGAGCATCTCAGACCTGCCTTCATGGGTAAAGTATCAACACCAGGCTATGAGCTCAGGGGTAAGTGCTCCTGCCTACTGAGCCACTCTTGAGAGCCTGAGGACCTCAGCAACCTCTGCAAATAAGATTTCATTGCCTACACATGACCACCTCCTGTAGGCGCTTGAGGTGGCTTAGCCAGGCTATAGGGCTGGGATCCAGTAACAGGCACCAGAGCAAAAGATGAAGAACTGATTCCTATGTACCTACATAACATGCTAATGAGCAGCACAATTATCTGGGTTGGCACAACAGTAAATCCAGTCATTCACTGCTACTGGGCTAAGAGTAATATCAAGGTGTGCAAAAACTTAGATAATAACAGTTATCAGGCTGGCAGGAAGCAGCGTATGGCCTTAGCTGGCTGAACATGAGCCTGTCCCGTGCCCAGGAGGCTTGTATCTGGCTTGGATCAACCATGGTGTGGTCAGCAGGAGCAGGGAAAGGATCGTCCTCCTGTGCTTGGCACTGGTGAAGGCCACACCTTGAATCCTGAGTTCAGTTTTGAGCCCCTCACTACAAGGAAGACCTTGAGGTGCCAGAGTCTGTCCAAAGAACAGCAAGGAAGTTGATGAAGGGTTTAGAGAGCAAGAGTTACAAGAAGCAGCTGAGGGAACTTGGGACCGTTTAGTCTTGAAAAAAGGCAGCTTAGTGGAGACCTCATCGCTCTCTGTGGCTCCCAGAAAGAAATCATAAAAATCATGGAATAGTTTGGGTTGGAAGGGACCTCAAAGCCCATCCAGTTCCAACCACCTGCAACGGGCAGGGAAACCTCCCACTGGATCAGGTGGCTCAAAGCCCCACCCAACCTGGCCTCGAACACCTCCAGGGATGGGGCAGCCACCACTGCTCTGGGCAACCTGGGCCAGGGCCTCCCCACCCTCACAGCAAAATACTTCTCCCTAAGATCTCATCTCAGTCTCCCCTCTTTCACCGTTCCCCCTCGCCCTATCCCCGCACTCTCTGATCAGGAGCAAAAAGAGGTGGGTAGGAAACGGCGGCACAAGTCCCGGGAAATCCGAGCCAGGGGTGCGCGCGAGACCCAACCCTGCGGAGGCGAGACACAAGAAAACAGCCCCGCCACGTGCCGCGCCGCAGGGGGCGGGGCCACGCAGACGCGGGGCGGGGCCACGCAGACGCGGGGCGGGGCCACGCAGACGCGGGGCGGGGCCACGCAGACGCGGGGCGGGGCCACGCAGACGCGGGGCGGGGCCACGCAGACGCGGGGCGGGGCCACGCAGACGCGGGGCGGGGCCACGCAGACGCGGGGCGGGGCCACGCAGACGCGGGGCGGGGCCACGCAGACGCGGGGCGGGGCCACGCAGACGCGGGGCGGGGCCACGCACGGGAGGAGCGGGGCCTTGCGACGGGAGTTGGCGCAATTATACGGAAGTGAGGCGGGGCCAAGCAAATGAGCGGTGTGGCCCGCCCAGCCCGTCTTCTCGCTATGGCGGCGCCGCACGAGGTGAGTGCGTGGGGCGGTGCGCGGCCCCTGGCACCCCCAGCCCGGCCCGGCCTGGCCCGGCCCCGCCCCACCGCTCGCTCCGCTCTCCCCAGGCCGAGCCCGAGTCCGAGCCCGAGTCCGAGCCCGAGCCCGAGCCCGAGCGCCGCGAGCCGCGGGTGCGGGAAACGCCCCTCGACATCGGCCTGCAGGCCCCGGCCAGCGCCATCGCACTGCACCCTGCCCGCGCGCTGCTGGCGGCGGGGGACGTGGACGGCGACGTCTGGCTGTGAGCTGGGGGGGTGGCGGGGGTAGCTGGGGGGGCTCTGGGGACCGGGGAGGGGGTGTGTGGGGGGGGTGAGGGGCTGTTGGGCGGGTTGGGGACTGTGGCGGGGGGAGAGGGGCTGTGGCAGGGGTGAGGGGCGGTGGGGGGATGAGGGGCAGTGGGGTTTGTGAGGGGCTGTGGGGACCCTGGAGGCTGCGGGCGCTGCGCGTTCCTGCGTGGTGCCGCAGCCCCCCCCCCACTGCTCGCAGGTACTCTTACTCCTGCACCGAGGGGGAGAACCGGCAGCTCTGGTCCTCGGGACATCACCTGCGGTCTTGCCGGGATGTGGCCTTCTCCTCGGACGGACAGCGTGAGTGTGGGGCTGTGGGGTGGCTGTGCGGTGGTGGGTCCCAGGTGCTGACACGGCTCCCTAGGGCTCTTCACCGTGGCCAAGGACAAGGCCATCCACATCCTGACAGTGGAAGAGGGACGGCTGGAACTGCGTGTCCCCAAAGCCCACGGGTGGGTCTGCGCCGGTGGCTCGGCTTCCCTTCCCTGCCAGCTGGGGCCACAGAAGCTGGAGCATTGTTCCTGGTGCTCTGGATGCCGCTCACCCGCAGCATGAGCCGTGACAGTGCTGGCGTGGGGTCTCTGCAGCTCGGCTCTCAACTGTGTGTTGCCCATTGATGACCACCTCTTTGCTACTGGTGATGACGATGGGGCCGTGAAAGTGTGGGACCTGCGAAAGGGGGATGCTGTCCTGGAGGCCCGTGAGCAGGAGGAGTACATCAGTGCAATGGCTGTGGATGCTAATGGGAAGATCCTGCTGACTGCCAGGTACTGGGGACTCTGTGCCCATGCGGTGCCTTCCCTCTGGGCTTGGGGAAGCATCCTGCACTGTGTTGTACTCATGCCTATGCCCCTTCCATCTCCTGCAGCGGGGATGGCACTCTGGGTGTCTTCAATGTGAAGAGGCGGCGCTTTGAGCTGGTTTCGGAGCCGCAGAACGGGGACCTGACCTCTGTCGCACTGCTGAAGGTTTGTGCTTGGCCCTGGCATGAAGCATGATCCAGTGGATCCCTCTCCACGCCCCAGGTTTCTTGTTCCACCTTTGACTGTCCACGCCTGTCTCACCTAGAGAGGAAGGAAAGTGGCATGCGGCTCCAGCGAAGGCACCATCTACCTCTTCAACTGGGATGGCTTCGGGGCTGCCAGTGACCGCTTTGCGCTGAGGGCTGAGTCTGTTGACTGCATGGTCCCTGTCACAGACAGCATTGTCTGTGTGGGATCCCTGGATGGAGTCATCAGGTCAGGGGGATGGGATTACAGAATCATAGAGTCATGGAATGGTTTGGTTGGCTGGGACCTCAAAGCCTATCCAGTTCTGTCACCTGCCTTGGGGAGGCACACCTCCCACTGGATCAGGGGGCTCAAAGCCCGATCCAGCCTGGCCTTGAACACCTCCAGGCATAGGGCAGCCACCCCTTCTCTGGGAAACCTGTGCCACGGCCTCACCACCCACACAGGAAAACATTTCTCCCTAAGATCTCATCTCAATCTCCCCTCTTTCAGCTTAAAACTGTTTCTCCTCATCCTATCCCTGCACTCCCTGGTCAAGAGCCCCTCCCCAGCTTTCCCGGAGCCCCTTTCAATACTGGGAGGCTGCTCTAAGGTCTCCGCACAGCCTTCTCCAGGCTGAACAACCCCAACGCTCCCAGCCTGTCCTTGTATGGAAGATGCTCCAGCCCTCAGATCATCCTTATGCCCTCCTTTGAACTCACTCTAAAAGATCCATGTCCCATCCCATGTGATGCAGTGGTATTGAGTGGGATGAGGATAAGGTCAACCTTGTTCAGCACTTCAGGCCATGCTTTAGAAGGCAGAGTGGGGTTGGGCTGATGGTGGGACTGGATGAGCTTAAAGGTATTTTCCAGCCTCAATGATTCCATGATTTGATGAGGAGTATGGGAGGGGCAGGCAGTGGGCTGTGGTGGGCTGCCCCCAGAGGACCCTCACGGCCCCCCGTCCCCAGGGCGGTGAACGTGCTACCCAACCGGGTGCTGGGCTGTGTGGGGCAGCACCTGGGAGAGCCAGTGGAGCAGCTGGCGCTGGCCCCGTGTGGGCAGCTCCTGGCCAGCTGCGCCCATGACCAGAAGGTGAAGTTCTGGGACGTCTCAGCGCTGGTGGGGCTGGTGGTGGACGACTATCGCAAGAAGAAGAAGAAGGGTGGCCCGCTGCGGGCGCTGAGCGGGAAGGCAGCAGGCAGCGGGCAGGACTTCTTTGCTGGGCTGCGGGATGAGGCGAAGGAGACCGGTGACAGCGACAGCGACGGCGGTGGGGGCTGAGGGGTGGTGCCTCGGTGCCCCCGCCTCAGCGGCCCTGCTCCAAGGGCAGACTGACACCCCGCACTTTGGGGCTGTCACTCAGGCCAGTTCTTAAAGGGACATGGGGCAACGGTGTGGCTGAGGGTCCCAGAGGAGTATGGGGGGGTGAAATGGGGTACCTGGTATTCGTGGTCCTTGGGGGGGGGGAGGGCTTGGCTGAGGGGGACTGGTGAGGTGGGTTGGGAGAGGTTCTGAGTGACGGTCCCTTGGGGTGGGGGTGCTGGCTCTGAGATACGGTATCTCTAGGGGTCTGTCCACAGAGGGGAGGAACGTGGCTGGGGTTCCCTGGATTGGGGGGGAAAGGCACAACTGCGGGATATGGGGTGGGCTTGGGCATGGTTGGGGTTGGGATGAGGGATGTGACATGGGGTCTGGGATGGGGGGGCCACAGGGCATTGATTGTGGGAGGGGTGGGGATAACATGGGATCCTGGGGTGCCTGGCCTGGGCAAATGGGTCCCACCTTCTTCAAAGACATGGCCCCTGCAGTGCCTGCACCACTCTCCAAGCAGGCATATCAGTTACCCTTTGTTGAATTATTTTATACATCTGCTCTATTAAAGACAAATGCAGTGCCTTTAATTTCTGAGCAACCTGTGCCAATGGTGTGAGTCACCACAACTTCCCTGGCAGCCACCTGCAAGGTGGTGGGGATGTTGGTGGCACTGGGGACAGCACCCTGTGCCTAGGCATCCCAGCCTGTGGCTGCTGTTAGGAGGGAGCAGTCATCTCCCACAAGGCCTTCTCTGCTCTCAGTAGATCCAGCAGGGTGCCTCCTGTTGGTTCACTCACCAGTTGTGTCAGGAAGTTGTCTTCACACACTCCAGGAACATCCTAGACTGTTTCCTTTCTGCTGTTATACTCCCAGAAGACATCTGGTAAGTTAAAGATGTCACTTGGGTGCTGCCAAAGGGAGCCAGAGTCCGGATGTGTGTCAAAGGTACTGGTAGAGCTCTGGGAAGTAGAAATGGGTGCATGGGCCCATTACAGCTGCACCAAATGGACTCAAGAGCCCAATGGGTTGCATCCTATATTCTGGAAAGCCTTTGGGGCACTTCATAAGGTACTGTTTGGCCATTGTTGAGTATAGAATGGCCCTTGGAGGACACGTGAAGGCACTTTGGAGTTCCCTGGTGAGCAAAGGCACCTGGAGGCACCTTGGGCAGCATAAAAAGACTAAAGGCACAGTGCACCAACAGGCACTGGGGACCCTGTTAAGAACAGTAAGGCCCTTGGAGGCCACCAAGGGCTAACAGGAGGCACAGGAAAATGGACCAGTAGAGTTCTGGCACCCAGGTGTGCCTCAATGTGCACTAAAAAGTCCATGGTGCTCATCAGAAACCAGTTGTAAAGCACCCCAGAGAAGAGCAGAAAGGTAAAACAAGAGTCCCAGAGGTGCACCCAAAGACATTCTAAAACCTCTGAAGGCTTATCAGAAGGCACCTAGAGGAGCCTGGAGTGCACCAACTGGCACTCTGAAAGACACTGGTGAGAAGCTGGGGACACAACACTCAGGGTACCAGAGAATGCTGCTTTTAGCAGCCTGACAGGCTGCGGTTCCAGAGTCTGGAGGCTACAGGATGGATCAAAATTCCATCCCATCCCTTCTGACCCTGGAGAGACTTCCTGGTGCAAGGAGAGAGTGCCAAGATGGTCCTGGATGGACATGGAGTGAGGCTGTGGGAGCAGGAGATGACATGACACAGCTGGTGCTTTTCAGACTATTTTAATACCAAGTGAACAGTATGTGGCTGGACCTCCTGGTTCCCAGGAATCATTCATAGGTAACTGATAACCCCACAGCTGCTTCCCCACAGCACAAACAGCCCTGCACCTCCCAGAGCCCACAGACAGCCCACTGCTAAACAGCTGCTCCACCAACCCATGGAACATCATCCATTCACCAGGAGGGTCCCTGTGAAGACCGTTCCTCAGGAACCAGGCATGCCAACTGGGGACATGCGCGGTCCCCTGGTGAGGCCAGGCCAAACTCAAAGTCCCCTCCACCTCCCTGCTGACGCTTGCCTTCTCTCCAAGCAGACGCTCTTTCTCCTAGGAGCTGGACCAGGTCCCTCCACCACAGCAGAGCAACACAGACGAATGTAAACCAACCCAAACTGGACAGGTAACCCAACATCCCAACAACAGAACCATCCCCAATTCTGGCTGGAGACAGGGCAGCTGTCATGGACCAGGCCCACAGCCTCATCCTCCAGAGCTGACTCTCAAAACAAACCCAAACAAACTCAAAGCAAAGCTGGAATAGGACCAAGTCCCAGGCGGGGCTCATGCGCTGCTCCTGTGGCCAGTGACACCAGGTCTGGTAGCTCAGGTTCAGCTGTGGTTCAGGCAGAGGGGGGTTGTTCAGCCCAGAGAAGAGAAGACTGTGGGGAGAGCAGCCTCCCACATTGAAAAGGGCTCCAGGAAAGCTGGGGAGGGGCTCTTGACCAGGGAGTGCAGGGATGGGACAAGGGGAACGGTTTTCAGCTGAAAAGGGGAGATTGACATGAGGTCTTAGGGAGAAATGTTTTCCTGTGTGGGTGGGGAGGCCCTGGCCCAGGTTGTCCAGAGAAGTGGTGTCTGCCCCATCCCTGGAGGTGTTCAAGGCCAGGCTGGATGGGGCTTTAAGCCCCCCGATCCAGTAGGAGGTGTCCCTGCCTGTGGCAGGGGGTGGAACTGGATGGGCTTTGAGGTCCCTTCCAACCCAAACCTTTCCACAATTCTATGATTCTATAAGAACCTGCACAAAACCAGGGGTCTGATCCTGTCCTGTCTGTTACTCTAACTCAAGTGTCATAAAAAATTCTTCCAGATGTGAGGTGCTTGTTGCTGCCCTATCAACCACTCAGCACACGTGACATCACAAGCACCTGTATATGGTAAAGGCCTGATCCTGCCATACCAGGCAGTAAACCACAAGTGACATCAGAAGCATCCAAAGAGCTGGTGGTACCTTTCCTTGCTCTGGTCAGCACTTCTAGGGTTTGGGGGTGCCTGTCCCCCTGTCCAGGGAATGACCCATTCAGTTTGGACGTGTCCTGTCTCCATCCTGGCCCTAACGTGGGGTTTGTGGGTGCTTTTTTCCTGGCCATAACCCATGGGACTTGAGGGTTCTCTTCACCCATCCTGGCTGTGATTTCTGGGGTCTGGGAGTGCCCTTCCCCTGAACTGCCCAGGAAGCTTGGTGTTTTGAAGTGCCCTACCCCTGTCCTGGTCCTGACTCTTGGGGTTTTGAGGTGCTCTGGCCCCATACTGACCCTATCCTGTGGTGTTTGGGGGTTGCACTTTCTCTCCTTCTACTGAGACTCACTGGATTTTAGGGTGCCCTGCCCCATTCCAGGCCATGATCTGCATGGTTTGTAGTGGCCCTTCCCCTGTCTTGGCATAGAACTGCAGGGTCTGAGGGTTCCCTGCCCCTGTCGTGGTGCTGCCAGGCACCTTGGGGTGCCTGGCCCCTCTGTTAGCTGTGATCCATGGTATTTCAGGTGCCCTTCCCCTGTCTTGGTCCTGACCTGCAAGCTTTCAGAGTGCTGTGCCCGTTGCCTGGCCCTGACCCACAGGGCCTGCGTGTCACCTCACCCTGTATCTGACAAGTGGGGTTTGGAAGGGCCCTGCCACTGTCCTGATCATGACCTGGGGAATTCAAAAGCATTCTATTCCTGCCCTTACCTTGATCAGCAATGTTTAGGGGTGCCCATCTAATGGCCTGGGGGTGACTTTTGCCTCACCTGCCCTCATGCAGGATTTTGGATATCCTGCCCTTGTTCTGGCCCTGATCCAAGGGGTTTGGATACTCCTGCCCCTGTCCTGTCCCAGAATCTTGAGGTTTGGGGTTTGCTGACCACCTCCTTTTCCACAACCAACCTACCTTGGAGGTGCCCTGTTCCTGTTCTGGCCTTGATCCACTGGGTCTGGTGTACCCTGTACATGTCTACTCCATACCCTGAGTGGTTTGTGGACATCCCAGACCTGACCTGTAGGATTTCGGTGTACCCTGCCCCCTTCCTGATCCTGACAGGATGACAGGATCCATAGATCCATAGCCTCAACACACTCTTCACAATCTGATGGGACAAACCCCCAGCTTCTGTATGGCCAACAAAAATATGTAAAAATATTGTTATTTTTTTGTACAGCAATTTTTTCCCCATTTTTTTCCTAATTGAGGTTGAATTTTAAACCTCATTATTCACCTTTTTTACTATCAATCACCTGCCCCCCCCCCCCCCCCCCCCTTTTACCAACAGATCAGAGATTTGTGTCCTATTCGGCATAATTGGGGGAAAAAAAACCCCAAAGATTAAAACCTGGTGCTCGAGAGCCAGCAGTTGCACTTTTCTGGGACTGGCATGGGGCCCCGTTGAGGCTTTGCAGCTTGACCCAGTAATTCAGGCTCTGAAATTTAAGGGCGATCTTTAACTACTCAATGCCTGCCACGATGCATTCCTTTTATGGTTTTTGAAAAGAAAATCTTGGCGGTTTCAGGTTGGAACTGACCCCAGTTGTCAGAACAGGGCTGTATATTGCTGATCCATCCTGGCAGGACCCAGGCAATAGCAATTTTGGGGGATTTGACCCCAAAATATGCCTTAGGGCCGGGTTTTTACCCCATCCCAGTGAAATAAATATGGGAAAATATTTGGCAGAGACATTTTCACTTGGAGATGGTCCTTTTCTCATTGTCACTGCCTTCCCCACTGGCACTTGCTAAAACCCATCTTTCTGTGTCCCAAATCCTTTTAAGGCCTCTGTCCTCTCTGTGTGTCTTCTTTGTATATCCTCTCAGCCCTTTTACATGTCCTCCCATATGCCTGTGCACCCCTTTGGATGACCCTTCACACCGCTCTGGGTGTCTCTCATGTGCCTCCTTATCCCTTTGGGGGATCCCTCAGGTCCCTTTGGGTGTCCCCTCTCTCCCTCTGGGTGTCCCCCAATCCCCTTAGATTGCCCCTCCCCCTGGCTCCTCCATGCCCTCCTGAATACTCCTCAGTCCCATCTTAGTGCCTTTGGAGCCTCTAGATCCTTCTCACCTCCCTGCCACCTCCAGGGACAGAGGCCTTGGAGTCCCTCACCACTCCTCCCCACTGCCACGGGAACAGCAACCCTGTGTACCCCCAGTCCCTAGGGTGTCCTCATCCTCCTTAAGGGCCCCTCGCCAGCACTGGCCCTGTGCCCTGACACTGATGGGTGTCCCCAGCTGCTACTGCAATGGAGGAGACGTGAGTGCCCTTGGGGGTTCCCCCATGCCCCACTGCTGGGGCCTCCCTGAAGCCCCACTGTTTCCCCCAGGGTGCCCTCGGTGGAAGCCTATGAAGCGGCCATGGTGCTGAGCGGGGTGGGGGACGCACTTGGGTACCGAGGGGCCCGCTGGGAGTACTGCACCTCAGGAGCCCAGATCCACGCTGAGCTCACCGAGCTTGGGGGGCTGGAGACCATCACCCTGGAGCCTCCCGAGTGGCCTGTCAGCGATGACACCGTCCTCCACCTTGCCACTGCTGAGGGTCTGGCCACAGGTGCGGGGCAATGTAGAAGAGGTCCCCATTGCACCCCACAGACACAGGGGAGAGTCCCCAGGGAATGGCATCCTGATTGCAGGCCAGTCCCAAGGGGTGGGATGTCCCTGTTCCATCCCTGGGCTGTATGCGAGTTCCCTGGCGTGGGAGGGTTGCAGGACCCTGTTATCCTTGGGCTGCATGGTGGGTATCCAGGGTTGGTGTTGGGTCCACTGTTACACCCCTGGGTTGTATGGGGAGGTGGGGAGGTCCCTTGAGTGGTTTAGGGGTCCCCATTATAAATCTGAGCAGCTCATTGGGGTTCCTGAAGGGGTTTGGGGTCCCTGTTATACCCTCAACCCAAACTGGAGCGTCGCTGGGAGTAGTTTTGGGGGTTACTGGGAGGGCCAGCCCTGGAGGGGCCCTGGGGGGCATCGTAATTCCATCTCCCTTTAGAGACTCCAGTGAGCCTCCCTATTTCCCCTCCAATTTTTTGGAGGGGCTCCCCATTTTCCCTCGGGGTGTGTGGAGTTACCCCTTTCCCACACAATGTGAGGTGCTGAGGAGGGCTCCCCATTTTCCTTAGTTTTGGATGTTGTTTCACATGTGGGTGCATGAGGGATGTCCCCCTTCCACTCCAGTTTTGGAGCCCATGCGTGGTGTCTTCTTTTCCCTTCAGTCTTCAGGTATCCATGGGGGATTGTCACCCTTCCCCTCTAGTCTTGGGGGATTATGGAGCTATCCCCTTTCCTCTCCACTTCTGGGGGGTCCATGGGAGGGTGTCCTCCTCCCCCTTCAGTTTTGGGTTGTCTATGGGGTGATGTTCCCTTTCCCCACAATTTGGGGGTGGTGCAATAGGGGTCTTCCTCTTCCCCTTCAGTTTTGGGGGGTGCATGGGGCCTCTCCCCTCTGGTCTGGGTGGGCTGGGAGGTCCTCATTACCTCTCACTCCGTCCCACTCCAGGCCTGGAGGGGGAATCCCTCCTGCAGGAATTGGCTCAGCGCTACGTGGCTGCCATGGGTGATATGGAGGGCCGCAAACCAGGACCCACCAGCATCCTGGGTGAGTGGGGTCTGAGGTTCTGGGGCCAGTTGGGGTTGTCATGGGTTCTTACACTCCCCATCCCTCTGCACAGGCACCTCGCAGCTGCGGCCTGGGGAAGCTGAGGGCTATCGCATCCCCTTCAACCCCACCGGCACCGGCTGTGGAGCTGCCATGCGCAGCTTGGCCATCGGCCTCAGGTAGGGACAGGCACACAGGGTCGGGGATGGGGACACATGAGGATGAGGGGCTGGAGGTATCATAGCTGGGGAGATGGGGATAGGATGGGGATGGGGACAGGGGGTTGTCATAGCTGCAGGCATGGGGACACAGCAGGTGTTGCGGATGGGGACATGGGGGTATCAGAGCTGGAAGAGACAGAGACATAGTGAGGACTGGCATGTCAGACCTGGGAGTGATGGGGACATGGTGAGACAGGGACAAGAGGGGATGAGTTGACATGGGGATGAGAACACGGGGGTGGTCAGAGCTTGGGGCATAGGGACATGAGGGTGTCAGACCTGAGGACATGAGATGATGGAGCTGGGAGGCTGGGAACATGGGGATGGAGGAGACAGGGATATCTGAGCTGGGGGAGTGGGGACAGGGAGCCCTAAGGAACAGAGAATATGAGGACAGCAATAGGGAGGAAGGAGCACAGGGTGGGGCACAGAGCACATAAGAGGTGACATGGAGGTGGTGGGGCCAGGACAGATGGGGACAGCAGAGACAAGGACAAGTGGGGACAAGGGTGGCAGGAGGTGACAAAGGTGACAGAGAGGGGAGAAGGGAGGATGGAGACAGGGCTGATGCCAATGCAGGTACCCACACACCTGGGAGCTGCCAACGCTGATCCGGGTGAGCATCGAGAGTGGACGCATGACCCACCACCATCCTACTGGTGGGTGCCAGAATGTGGGGACAGGGGAGGAGGAGACACTGGAGCTTCCTTGACACTGCTGTCCCCACAGGATACCTAGGGGCATTGACAGTGGCCCTCTTTGGGGCACTGGGGGCTCGGGGGGAGCCCCCAGAGCGCTGGGGAGCTGAGCTGATGCGCGTCTTGCCTCTCGCATGGGACTACGTGGAGAGTGCTGGGGTGGCTGTGGGGGACAATGCTGCTGCTTGGCCCTTCTTCAGGGATGCCTGGCACCGGTGAGGGGATACTGGGAGGCTCCTGTGGGGTCACTGGGAGCACTGGGAGGGGTTGATGGGGATACTGAGAAGAGCTCAGGAAGGTCACTGGCGTCACTAGGGCCCTGCGAGGCTCTCAGTCCTGGTGGTGCACCACACTGATGCCACTGCTGTCACTGCTCTGCCCCAGTGCATGGATATCCCCAGTGTCCCCTGACCTGCTGTCACTGGTGTCACTGCTGACCCTGATACCCAGTCTGTCCACAGGTTTACCAGTGCCCATTCTGTCCCTGCTGCCCCCAGTGTCCTCACCAGTGCTGCGATTCTCAGCTACGGGAATGTGGCCCAGGGCCATCCCACACCCCCACTGACCTCAGCATCCCTTGTGCTCTTGGTTTACCTGGTGCTACAGGTGTGCTCACTGCAGCCACTTCCACAGTGTCCCAGTTGTCCCCAGTGTCCCCCACAGGTACCTGGAGTCACAGATACCATTGGAGAGCCACAGCCCTGTGACATCCAGCACCACCAGTTACCCCATTGTCACTGACGACATCAATGTCACTGCTGACCTTGGTGCCCCTGCTGACCCCAATATCCCCCATGTCCTCACTTATTCCAGTGTTCCCAGTGACTTCATTATGTCCATGTCCTTGCAGGTACCTGGAATCTCGGAGGCTTCTGGAGGGTCATGGCCCACCACAGATGCCATCCCTTCCTACACCAGCCGAACGGGATGCGGCATACATGGGCTGGGCACTGGATGGGTGGCCAGGGCGCAGTGGCCATGATGCGCCTATGGTGGCCCTGGAGGCCCTGTTGACAGCTGGTGGATCCTGGGAGGACCTGTGTGCCAGGGGAGTTCTGCATGGTGGGGACAGTGATTCAACAGGGACCATCGCCGCTGGGTGGTGGGGGCTGCGGTGGGGGATGGCATCCGTCCCTCCTGGGCTTCACTGCTCCCTTGAGCACCGTGAGCGGCTGCGTGATGCTGCCCACCATCTCCATATGTTGGCCTGGGGGAGATGCAGACCCCCACACACTGTGTCCCCAGTGTCACCTGCTGTCCCCTTCTAGAGAAAGATCCTGTGGGTCCCCACGGTGTATCAGAGACCTTCATGGGCTCCTGGCAGAGTTTGGAAGAGTCTCTGAGGGTTGGCAGGGACCTTCATGGGATGTTGGGGGGGCTCAGGAGAGTCCTTGGGGGGGTCAGCTGGGACTTGCATGGGTTCCTGAAGGGACTTGAGACGAGTCCCTGGAGGTCACAGTGACCTTCATGGGATCCTGGGGCAGCTCAGGAGGGTCATGGGGTGGGGCATGAAGAGAACTTCACAGGGTTCTGGGGTGCTCAAGAACACTTCAGGAGATCCTGGGGGGAAGCAGAGCCTTTCAAGGGGTGCTGGGGGGGCTCAGGCAAGCACTACCCAGAGCCATTCCTCCACTGTTAGCGACCCCAGAGCATCCCCCAGGAGCCTCAGTCATCCCCACAGTAAAAAGTGTCCTCCCAAGTCACTTTGTGTCTTTGTCCTCTGTGCCTCTTGTCCTCTCACTATCACCGCTGAGAATAAACACCCCAAAGGTGATGTGCCCAAAGGTGGTTGTCCTCTGGGATGTTGGCCCTCAGAGTTTACCGCCCTGAGGATGATGGGCCCAAGGGGTGATAAGTCTCTAAGGTTAACCAGCCCAAGGGTGATGAGCCGAAGATGTGATGGGCCCCCAAGGTTAATAACTCCAAGAGTGATAGGCCCTCAGGGCTGGTGGGGGCTGATAGTCTGAAGGGTGATAGGCCCAAGAGGTGATTGGAAAGCAAATTTCACCACCCCTTTGGCAACATGCCTCCCATGTTGATGGGCCTATAGGGTTAAAAACCTTGTGTGTGCTGTGCCCCATAGTAAACCACTCCATCCCTGGCCAATGGGCCCCAAGAGTTAACCACCCCAGTGGTGTTGAGTCTAATGGTTGGTGGGCTTTAACTACCCCAAGAGGTGACTGACCCCTACGGTTAAACACCCCAAAGCTCATGGGTCCAAGAGGTTATGGATCCCAGGTTTAACCAATGTGAAGGTAATTGCCCAAAGGCATGGTGGCCTAACACGCTTAAACACCCCAGCAGTGAGAGGCCCCTGTGGAAACTGGGCGCTGGAGTTTGCCAACCCATAGCTGATGACAGCCCAGGATTAACTGCCCCAAGAGTGATAAGCCTAAGGGAAATGAGAAACCAGGGTTAACCACCTGTACTGCTTTTGGCTGGGATAAAGTTAAATTTCTTCACATTAGTTTCTGTGGGTCTGTGTTTTAGAGAAGAATGGCTGGAGAGCTGCCTGGTAGAGAAGGACCTGGGGGGTGTTGGCTGACAGCGGGTTGAATATGAGCCAGCAGTGGCCCAAAGTGGCTAAGAAGGCCAGCAGCATCTTGGCCTGTATCAGAAACAGTGTGGCCAGCAGGACCAGGGAAGGGATTGCACCTCGTACTTGGCACTGGTGAGGCTGCACCTCGAGTACTGGGTTCAGTTCTGGGCCCCTCACTACAAGAAGGACATTGAGGTGTTGGAGTGCATCCAGAGAAGAGAACGAGGCTGGTGAAGGATCTGGAGAACAATGAGGAGAGGCTGAGGAAACTGGAGTTGTTTAGCTTGGAGAAGGGGAGGCTAAGGGGAGACCTCATCACTGTCTACAACTGCCTGAAAGGAGGTTGTGGTGAGGTGGGTGTTGGTCTCTTCTCACCAGTGTCAGGTGATAGGATGAGAGAAAATGGCCTGAAGTTGCTCCAGGGGAGGTTCAGACTGGACATCAGGACAAATTTCTTCACCAAAAGGGTTTTCAGGCACTGGCAGAGGCTGCCAGGGAGGCAGACAAAAGATGGGCAGAATGGATGCTCAGGGATCTGGTTTGGTTAGTGGACAGGTACAGTTGGACTCGATAATCTCAGAGGTCTTTTCCAACCACATGATTCTATAGTTCTATGATTTGTGCTGAAAACAGTGTTCAAAAGCCAGGGATATTTTAGTTATTATTGAACTGCGCTTACACAGCATTAAGGCCTTTTCTGCTATGTAAGTATGTTGGGGGTCCACAAGAAGGTGGGAGGGAACACAGTTGGGACAACTGACCCTAATTGACCAAAGGGCTATTCCATACCATATGACATCATGCTCAGCAATAAAACTGGAAAGGGAGGTGGAGATTGGCAGAGACTACCTACCATTCCCTGGGGACTATCGGTGCCACAGACGGAGCCAGGCTGAGAATTGGAAGGTCTTGTTGAAGTGTCAAAATTGAGAGCTCTACTCAGAACCAGGAGCTCAGTGTTGGAGTGAGACGTGTCTCACTGGGGAGTCTGTAGCATCACCCTGTCCAGATGAGCTTGTCAAATTGGATATTTCTCCACAAGGAAATCTTAAAACCATAGAACAATTCTGGTTAGAGGGGACATTGTGAAGTCTCCAATGCAACCTGGCGCCCAGTGCAGGTCCCATGAAGCTGCTCAAGGACATGCCCAACTGAGGTACAAACATTATAAAAGTATTCCCCCTGTGGCTACAAGATCTGTGCACAATTTGGGCAAAAAAAAAAAATCCCTTCCTTTAACATTCAGGTCCTCATTTTTGAGTTCCAGCCCTCAGGTTGAGGGCAAAAACCTTATTCTTCAAGACTAAACCTGTATATTAATGGCAAAAAAATCCTATTTAAAGGCCCAAATGCCCAAATTAAGAGTACAAACCCTCATTTATAAGTTCCAAGACCCACTTTAAGGTTCAAACATGCATTTTAAAGAGCATCCTTTATAAGGCCTCAAAATCTGATTTTGTAGGTCCAAAGCCTCATTTGTGGAGTCCAAAACCTAATTTATGGGGTCCAAAGACTCATTCTCAGGCCTCAAACCTCATTCCTAGACTCCAAAGGCTCATTTTTCAGGGACTAAAGCCTCATTTCGAAGAACTGTATCTGATTTTGTGGAACTGTATCTGATTAGTGGAAACACTAATTTTAGGATCCAAACTCCTCATTTAGGGCACAAAATCTTCTATTCTTAGTGTCCAAAGCCTGCTTTTGACCATCCAAAGACTCATTTTTAGAGTGCAAAGTCTTAGTTTTGGTTCCAAAGCATTATTTTAAGGCATAAAATCTAATTTCAGGCTTCAAAACCTTAGTTCTATTTCCAAAGCCCCAGTTTTAAGGCCCCAAAGTCCCATTTTTGAGGCCCTAACCCTCAGTTTGAGAGTCCAAACTCTCATTTATATGCTTCAAACCCTTTTCTACAGCTCTATGCCTTAGATAGAGTGCTCCAAGCCCTCAACTGGGGAACTAAACTTCATGTCTTGGGTCCTTATAGCTATCAATAGGTTCTCTTCTTTTTCAAGGACCAAAATGTCATTTTTAGGGTCCAAAGCTCAATTTTTTTTGGCCAACATTCTCATTTTTAGGTCCCATGTCTGTCTTTTAGAACCCATAGCCTATACTGAGGACCTACAGTTTCATTTTTAGGGTCCAAACCCTCATTGCTAGGTTACAAAGCCTCATTTATAAGTTCAAAGATTTACGCTCTTAAGTTTCAGACCAATTTTAGTGGTCCAGAGAGTAATTTTTAAGGCCAGATGTCTGATTTTCAAGGTTCAAAGCATTGTTTGTGACATCCAAAGCTCAATTTAGAGGGTCCAAAGTCTCATCTTTACCTTCCAAGGTCTTAGTTTTCACTTCAGAAGCCTTATTTTAGTTTCTAAAGCCTACTTTTAGGGCCCAAAGTCTCAGTTTTAGTTTGTAAATTCTCATTTTCATGGTCCAAAATATCTTTTTTTTTTTTTTGATCCAGCCAGGCACTTTTAGGGTCTAAGCTTCATCCTGAGTGTCCAAACCCTCATCTGTAGATCCAAAGCCCTGTTTTAGGGCTCAAAGCCTCATGTCCTGTTTTAAGGCAAAACAGAACCAATTTTCAGTAATTTTACTTTTCACTTAAGCCACTTTTAAGTGACTGTTTTTTTCTGAAATTAGAGACATGTTTTCCAGACCGTGGCTGCCTCTAGAAGTGATAATGCTTGACATTTGTAGTTATTAGTAACATAATAGTTCAATTGGTATGCAGAAAGGTTCTTGCTTATTCTTACAGAAGCCCAGGCTTTTGCTAAATTTGTTATGTGCTACGTTGGAATGATGTAAGTGAAGGAGCTAAAAGGGCAGGAGCAGACAGGAAGGTGACTCAAACCTGACCAATGAAGTATTCCATCCCACATACATCATACTCAGTATAAAGCTGAAGGATCACAAGGGTCAAACTCTCATCTTCTGTCGACGCTGTCTAAGGAGGACTTTGTCTGTTCTTCTGCCTTCAGTCTCAATCTGTGCATTCCTGAATCCAGTTACTATCTGCTGGTGAATCCAGTCTGGGACTTTTCCAGTGCCTGTCCTGCAGTGTCAGCAGTGACGTGATCATCATTGGGGGAGTTCGATATTGGTTTTGTATGTATGTATTTATATATAGGTCATTATTTTCTTACTAACATTACTATCTTTCATTTTTACTGTTGTTGTTTCATTAAAGATGTTTTAGTGTTTGTTTTTTTTTTTAATCCATAGGTCATTCCTTTTCTCCTCCCCTTCTGAGAAAGGAGAAGTATTAATAATGAGCATCTGTTGTTCATTTAGCAGCCAGTCCAGTTTTCAACCCTGATGCTGCCTTTGCCTCCTACCAGCAGGGTTAACCCCACTCCTGCATGGAGGGGACACTGGAGATGCGACAGAGCAGCAGCACTCCCCAAGCCATGGAAGCTACCTGTGAGGCACACAGCATGAAGTGGTGAGGATAAAACAAGATTAATACAGCCAGGAGCCCCTGAAAGAGCTTTGCACTTGATGTGAAGAGGGGAGAAATCAGAGTATGGAGGAAACAGGATTAATATAAAATTACAAAATGTTACGGACTGAAGGATTGTCCCAGGCCATGTGCCCCTGCAGTGTGACCTACCAGTGTCCCATAGTGTGAGAATGTGTGGCATTCTGTGGGACACTGTTGCTGGTGGCACTGCCCCTTACCTCCTCCCCAGATGTAGCTTATTCTGTCTCCCCTTGGGAGACCCCTTCAGGGTCAGCTGAACGAAAAAGATAATTAATCTTCTGCCACGAAAACCAGGAGCTCAGAGGTCACTGAGAAGTCCCCAGCTTTTCTTTCCAGGTAAGGTTAAAAGGGGAGATCCCTTGAAATATGGAGTCAGTATGCAGAGACAGGGTTACGGATGTACCCATGTATGTGCCCTGGCTTTAACTGTGCCAGTGAACTTGAAAGGATTACATGAGAACTAAATCCATTAACGGACTTTATCTCCCTGGTAACATCTCCAAATCGCACTGGTTTTGCTTCTGTCCTGTCCTGAGTCCAGAGCATTGCAATGTGCCATAGGGATACACAGTTTTCCTAGAAAACCAGCTCCACTGGGGCTCTGTGGACACCCCTCCATCCACACCTGGCTTTTTGGCAGGTCCTGCAGCCTCAAAGCTGGGTGGGAGCCCCTCTGTGTCTGTGCTATGCTTTTCGGTTTGTTCTGCTGCCTTGGGGCTGGGTAGAAACCTCTCCACAAGCATGTGCAATTTTTGCAGGTGCTGAAGCCTCGGGGCTTGTTGGAGCCCTTCTGCGTACGCTTGGCTTTTTGGCAGGTCCTGTAGCCCAGGGGCTGGATGGGAGACCCTAGGCTTGTGCTTAGATTTTTTTCGCAGGCTCAGCAGCCCTGGGGCTGGGTGGAAGTCCCTCCATGTGCATGTGGCTTTTAGCAGGTCCTACAGCCCCGGTGTTTGGTAGGAACCCCTCTGCATGCTAGAATCTTTAGCAGGTCTGGCAGCCCTGGTGCTAGCTGGGAGCCCACCGTGTGCACTTTGCTTTTTGACAGGTGCTGCAGCCCAGGGAGCGGTGGAACCCTCCATGTGTACCCGTCTGTTCCGCAGCTCCCGCAGCCCCATTGCACAAACACACCCTCATCGGGTGATAATGGCCCATCCCGTGACCCTTGCCTCATCACGTGGCACCACCCTGTCACGTGACAACCCCCATTACGTGATCACACCCCATTGCGTGACATCCCCATGACATGATGCTGTCCCATCATGTGACCCCACCCCATCAAGAGACAAGGTCCCATCCCGTGACCATGCCTCACCACATGGCCCTGCTCCATGACATTGATATAAGAAGTAGTTACTACTGCAAAAAGTGGAATATTTTGATATAAGCTAAACTAGAGTTAGGTTTCATTTAACTACCTGTATTTATGAAAGTTAGACTGAAAACAGCTGGACGACATCAGCTAAGGAGAGCTGGGCTGCCTGAAAGTGGTTACTGCCAGAGCAGTATCGATCCAGGAAGCTTGCAAATTTACAACGGGTCAGAAGATGACAGTATACGTACCACATATGGTCATCACTGCCCTGGAACAAAAAGGAGGACATTGGCTATCTCCTAGTGGAACATTATAGCAAGATGATGTCCTCCTTAGGACCACCTCAGTTGTTAACCCGGTGATGTTTCTTTCTGCTGACTGTGTAGAAGGGACTCCTGAACATGATAGTTTGCAGATGATTGAAGAAGTATATTCCAGCTGCCCAGACCCTAAAGATCAACCACCTGAGAGTCCAGATTGAGAATGATTTACAGATGGGAGCAGTTTTGTGCGAGGAGGAAAGATGTTGTCAGAATATGCAGTTACTATAATAAGCTCAGTAGTGGAAGCTCATGCTTTGCCATCAACAACCTCTGCTCAGAAAGCCAAATTAGTGGCCCTGACCCAGGGCCTTGGATTTGAATCAATACAAGAGAGTCAATATATGGACAGATTCTAAATATGCCTTTGGAACTGTACATGCCCATGGAGCCATACGGAAAGAGAGGGGGCTTTTAACAGCAAAGGGACTGGAATCAAGCTTACAGAACAAATTCAACAATTACAGCAGTGATTATTATGTATTGTAAGGCACATCAGTCAGAGAAATCTAATATTGGACTGGGAAATCAATTGGCTGCTAAAGCTCCTAAAGAGGCAGCAGAAACATGCATCCTGGCTTTAGTGCCAGAGAAAGAAATAAAATTGCCAAAACTGGCTCCTAGATATTATAGTATTAATTAATTAAGATAGTATTAGATTAATTAAGACATTACAGGCAAAAGAGCAAAAGAGTGGGTGTTTTGTCATGCCCACTGGGCCGGTAGTAATCCCTGCTTTTCTTTTAAAAGAATTCACCAAAAGGGAACAGGATAAAGTACATTGGGGAACAGAAAATCTTTTACAACGTTTACAGAAAGTAGTTATAGGAAGGGCCATGACAGAAAATTTTTGTTCAGTTATGGAAAAGTGTGGGGTATGCCAAAGAAACAATCCTAATATCAATAATCAAGTAATACTTAAAAATATTAGGGAAATTCCCCATAGATTATTGACAAATAGAGTTTACTGAGTTAGCCTGAAAAGAAGGATAGAGATAAATTCTAGTTTCAGTTAACACATTTTTGAACTGGCCAGAGGCTCTCCCTGGTCGCACCAATAACACAAAAGAAGTAGTAAAAATTTTACTTAAAGAAATTATTGCACCGTTTGGGGTGCCTTTAGGAGTGACCATGTTCCAAAATGTGACCTCTGCACGTGACAGCACCCCATCACGTGGCAATGCATACATCACGTGATAACCACCCTATGGTGGGACAACATCCCATCACGTGACCGTGCCCCATATGTGAAAATGCCCCATCATGTGACCCCACCATCATCATGTGACATCCGTCCTATGGTGTGACAATATCCCATCAGGTGATCATGTCCCAGCCAGTCCTATCACGTGACAACACTCTGTCATGTGACAGATGCCCATCACGTGACCATGCTCTACTCGTGATCCTGACCCATCACATGACCCTGTCCCATCATATGATCATGCCCATCATGTAATAACGCCTCATCACGTGACAACACCCCATCATGTGACCGCTCCCATCTGTTTTACCACAGAGTGCAATCAGTATAAAAGGCCCAAACTCTTGAATACTGTATGAAATCAAGTTTTACTTAACTTATTAAAATAAGAAAGGTAAAAAATTATTCATAGTAATTAATAAGGAGTTAACAATAACAGCTTTAAAGGCAATGTGTCTAATCCTGACTACAAGAGAAAAAGTCGAGTAATTAAGGAAGCTCCATCATCAATTACTTTACCATCATCATCTAGATCCACCATCACTGGGGAGCCCCGATTGCTATGAGGATTTGGAGAGCCTTCCTCAACAACTGGGAGGTCCTATGAGCGTGTCCACTCATCGGTGAGGTCTCCAGAATAGCTGCAGGAGGGTCCAGCCTTTATATTGTTAAGTAAACAATCTGCATTGTTCTGAAAACGTGGAATCTCTGGTTTCAGCTGCTTTGTTGGCCCTTCTGGGAGCCTGGCCAGAGCCCAGGGAGGGAAACCAAGGGAGCTGCTGAATATCACTTGTCTTTAAACTAAGGGAGCTGTTGAGGTGCAGCATTCCTGCATAGCTCCTCTCTTTTTTGCAGCGTCTATGCTCATTGTCTGCCATGCCAATTGGTCAGCTGAGATGTCAATGGCCAATCAGAATGGTGATCACGTGCTGTCCATGAGCTCAGGGACTATTGCTTGTCTCTGTGATGGACCTTCTAACATTCTATAAGCACTGAAGAAGCTACCCAGGTGTAGGACCTTGCACTTGGCCTTGTTGAACCTCATGAGGTTCACACAGACCCAGTTCTCCAGTTTGTCCAGGTCCCTCTGGATGACATTCCATTCTTCTGGTGTGACCACTGCCCCACTCAGCTTGGTGCCATCTGCAAATTTGCTGAGGATGCACTTGATCCTGCTGTCAATATTATTAATGAAAATATTAAACAGCACTGGTCCCAGCATGGACCCCCTGAGGGACACCACTCGTCACAAGTCTCCATCTGGACATTGAGCCATTGACCACTACTCTCTGACTGTGACCATCCAACCAATTCCTTATCCATTGAACAGTCCACCCAACAAATCCATATCACTCCAATTTAGAGAGAAGGATGTTGTGGGGGACTGTGTCAAAGGCTTTGCAGAAGCCCAGGTAGATGACATCCACTGGTTCTCCCATGTCTTCTGATGCAATCACTCCACCATAGAAAGCCACTAGGTTGGTCAGACAGGATTTTCCCTTGGAGAAGCTGTACTGGCTGTCTCAAATCATCTCTGTGTCCT
The DNA here is from genome assembly GCA_033556795.1 of Tapera naevia. NCBI lineage: Eukaryota > Metazoa > Chordata > Aves > Cuculiformes > Neomorphidae > Tapera > Tapera naevia. The sequence goes on along the minus strand of JAUMJJ010000027.1, from coordinate 4,138,326 downwards.
CCATGTGCTTTAGCATAGCTTCTAGGAGGTGAGGCTTAATTGTAGAGAACCCAATAAACAGGCACAGAGGAAAAAAGGGGCAAAGATACACTAAAAACAGGTACAGAGACCCACAAAAGGGGCACAGAGATCCCCCAAATAGGCTCAGAGACCCTGAAAACCGAGCCCTGAGACAGCCAAAATGGCTGAACAGATCCAAATACACAGAGACACCAACTATAAGCTAAAAGACCACAATAAAATGGGCAGAGACCCCAATAACATGCACATAGACCAAAACACCAGGCATGGAGACACTAAAAATGGGTACAGAAATGCTGAAAATATTCTCAAAGACCCCCCCTAAAAGACAAAAAAATCCCCAAAATGGGCCCAGAGACTTATAAAATTGGACCAGAGACACAAACAATGGGCTCAGAGACCCAAAAAACAGGCAGTCGCCCAAATGAGCACAGAAACCACATAAACAAGTCCAGAGAATCAAGAAAGGGCACAGAACCCCACCAAAATTAACAGAGATACCTCCAAAGTGGGCCTGAGAAATGCCCTAAATAGGCTCAGAGGCCCCAAAACCAACCCAAAATGGACAGAGTCCCCCCAAAATGGGCACAGAGATGCCAAAAAGAAGCCAAAAGACCACGAAAGATGGGCAGAGACCCCAATAATGGGCACTGAGACCAAAACAAAAACAGGCACGGAGGTCATAAAAATGGACACAGAGCCCCCCTTTCCTGCCTTTCTCCACTGCACATGCACAACCCACACTCACAGTACATTCGCCGAGATCCCCACCCCTCACTCCACACAAGCAACCAATTTTCATGGGTTGGGGGGGGGCTTGCCCATTTTTGATGCCTCTGGGCTTGTTCTGGGGGTCTCTGGGCATGTTTTGTGGTCTCTGTATGATTTTTTCCAGACTCTGAGCCTGTTTTGGAAGTCTCTGTGCCCACGTTTTGGGTCTTTGGGCACGCTTTTTTGGGTCTCTTGGCCCAATCTTGGGTTCTGTGTGCCCTTTTTTGTGATGACTTGGCATGTATTTGGGGTCTCTAGGCACATTTTGGGGCCTCCGTACCCATTTTTGGAGTCTCTTCATCTGTTTGTGGGTTCTCTGTGGCTATTTTTGCAGTCTGTTGGCTTGTTTTGGTCATCTCTTCCATTTTTGGATCTCTGTGCCCATTTTTGGGGTTTCTCTGTTTGTATTTGAGGCTCCATGTGTGTTTTTGACGAGTGTGAACCCATCTGGGAGGATTCTGTGTGCATTTTTGGGTCTCTGTGTCCATTTTGGGGGTTTCTGGGCCTGTTTTGTAAGGTCACAGTGTTAGCGGAGAGATGAACACATAACCACTCGGGGGAGGTTATATGTGGTGCTTTATTTCGAGGCCCCGGAACCAGGGGTACGCACCCAAATCTGGTTCCAAGACTGTTACAGCGCGACCGCTCAGGGGGCTGAGTATCCCAAGAACATCTCACCTTACTATTGAAGACTGAGGCAAAGAAGGCATAAAGTACCTCTGCCTTGTCCTCATCCCTCATCACTACTGTATCTCCTGCATCCAGAAAAGGAGGCAGATGCTCCTTGGTCCTCCTGTTGTCAGCAATATATTTGAAAAAACACAAAACTGTTTTTCACTGAACTGGCCAGCTGAAGTCCCAGTTGGGCTTTAGCTCTTCTAATTTTCTCTCTACCTCACCCTTATAGTCCTCCTGGGATGCCTGCCCCCTCTTCCAAAGCTCAGAAACTTTCCTCTTCTTCCTGAGATCAATACAAAGCTCAAGCCGGTTTTCTTCCTCTCTGACTCATTTTATGGCACACGGGGATGTCCTGCTCTTTTGCCACCAGATTTTCCTTCTTGAGGAGCATCCAGCCCTCTTGTGGTCCTTTGTCATTTAGAACTGCCTCCCAAGGAACTTTATCAAGCAGCCTTCTAAATAGCCTAAAGTCTGCTCTCCAGAAGTCCAAGGTGGCAGTTCTGCTGACCCCCTCCTTACTCCTCCAAGAACTGAGAATTCTATCATCTCGTGATCACTGTTCCCCAGGTGTCCTCCAGTAGTCACCTCTCCCACGAGGCCTTCTGTGTTTACAAACAGCAGATCCAGTGGGGCACCTTCTTTACTCAGTTCACTCACCAGTTGTGTTAGGATGTTATCTTCCATACACTCAATGAACCTCCTGGATTTGCTTCCTTTCTGCTGTGTTATACTTCCAGCAGACATCTGGAAGGTTGAAATCCCCCACAAGAACAAGGGCCAGCGATCACGAGACTTCTCCCAGTTGCTTGTAGAAGAGCTCATCAGGTTTTTTGTCCTGGCTGGGCAGCCAATAACAGACTCCCACCACTATTTCTGGCTTTCTGTGTGTTCCACTCATTTTAACCCACAAGCACTCAACCCTATCGTTACTGTTAATGAGTTCCATGCAATCAAAGCATTCTCTAACTTAGAGGGCAACCCTGAGATCTCTTTCCTAGTCTATCCAGCCTGAGGAGTTTGTAGCCACCCACAGCAGCACTCCAATTGTGTGAATCATCCCACCATGTTTCCCTGATGGTAATTATGTCATAGTTTTCTTGCCTTGTGGTGGCTTCCAGCTCCCCCGTTTGCTGTCTAAAGCTTTCTTGATTAGCCCTACCAGCTTCTTGGAAAGTGTCTTGCCTACAATGGGCACAGAGACCTCCTATATTGGCTCAAAGATCCCCAAAACAAGCCCAGAGAAACCCAGAATTTACGAAACATAGGCACAGGGAGACTGAAAACCAGCTAAAAGACAGTAAAAAAATAACAGGCACAGAGACACCATAAACAAGCCATGAGGCACCCAAAATGGGCATAAAGATCCACAAAATGGGCTCAGAGGCCTCAAACATGGGAACAGAAACACCCCAAACTTGCACAGCTAATTTTTGCTTTCTTTGGTTTACTTTGGCTAATTTTCATTTATTTTGGCTGATTTTTTCCTTATTTTCTATAGTTTTGGCTGATTTTGGCAGATTTTCCCTTGCTTTGGCTTATTGAGGTTGATTTTCCTTGGTTTTGGAGGTTTTCACTGATTTTTGCTTCTTTTGGCTGATTTTTCCTGCTTTTCAGTTCTTCTGGGAGATTTTATGTATGTTTTGACTACTTTTCACTTTCTCAATCAGAATACTGAGAGAAATGGTGTCAAAGGGTTTACCAAAGTCCACGTACACCTCATCCACAGCCTTTGCCTCGTCCATTAAACGGGTAATCTTGTTATAGAAGGAGATTGGTCTGGCAGGTCCTGCCTTTCCTGAACCCAAGCTGACTGGCCTGATCACCTTATTGTCCTGTGCTTGCTGCGTGATAGCACTCAGTATGACCTGCTCCATTACCTTCCCTGGTACTGAGATCAGACTGATAGGCCTGTAGTTCCCAGATCCTCCCTCTGACCGTTCTTGTAAATGGAAGTTACATTTCACAGTCTCCAGTCAAGCTGCCGTTCCCCAGTCAGCCAGAACTGCTGGTAGATGAGGGAAAGGCTAGCTTTCGTTGATTTTCACTGGTTTTGACTGACTTTGGCTAATTTTCACTGGCTTTCGTTGATTTTCATGGGTTCAGGCTTGTTTTGGCTGATTCTGGCTTATTTTAGCTTCTGGTTGAGTTTGGATAGTTGTCACTGGTTTTAGCTGATTTTCAGGTGTTTCTGCTGATGTTGTCTGGTTTTGGATGATTTTTTTTTTTTTTAGTTTTGGCTGATTTTCCCTTTGTTTTGACTGAATTTCATTTTCCTTATTTTTCCCTGAGTTGTGCTTGTTTTGGCTGATTTTCACTAGTTGTGCTGTGTTGCGCTTTTTTTGCTTATCTTGGCTGATTTTTGCTTCTTTTTCCTTATTTCAGCTAATTTTCACAGGTTTTGGCTTGTTTTGGCCGATTTTGGCTTGTTTTGGCTGATTTTGGATTCCTTTGCCTTAGTTTGGTTACTTTTCATCTACTTTGGCTGATTTTTACTTGGTTCGGCTATTTTTTTTCTGGTTTAGGTTGATGTCTGAATTTGGCTGGTTTTAACTGATCTCTGTTTAGGTTAGATTTAGTTGATTTTGTCTGATTTTCACTTGTTTTGGTTTTCTTTGGCTGACTTTCTCTGGTTTGGGCTTCCTTTGATGAGCAGGACCTAGATGTTTTCACACTCATGTGGATGGGCACTGCTGAGAAGGCAGAAGGCACTCAAGAATGTAGAGCGCTAAGGCAAGATGCAGACCATTGTTTGTGTTGCCCATCTCTGTGGAACCACTGCCAGAGAAGATTTTTATCAAGCAACACGTTTCAACGCTAACAGTTCACATGGGGAGCTGCCTCTGGACAATTCCTGCAGCCGGAGTCTGCTGAGAATACACAGGAAACAAATGAACTTTGTTTATTGAAGCAAGAGCAGATCCTCTGTTTATTTGTGGTTTAAAGCCACTAGTAGAGGAAGATCCTAAGGGGTAAAACATTTCTCCCTTAGCACCTTTCCTTTCAAGAGCAAGACCTAGACCTTGTGTATTCATGAGGAGGACCACTGCGGGGAAGGTAGAAAACACAGAGGGAAGTAGTGCTCTGAGGCAACATGCAGATCATATGGTTGCCTGTCTCTGTGGAACTACTGCCAGAAGAAGATTTTATCAAGCAACGTGTTTCAACACTAGCAGTTCACAGAGGGAGCTGTCTCTGGACATCTACAATCCTTGCAAGCAGAATCTGCTGAGAATGCACATGAAACAAATGAATGTTGCTCATTGAAGCAAGAGAGGATCCCCTGTTTATCTGTGCTTTCAGAGCTTTGGTAAAGGAAGACCCTACAGGGTAATGCATTTCTCTGCTATCATGTTTCCCTTTATGAGCAAGACTTAGACATTCTACAAAACTCTGGGCAGGCACTGCTGAGAAGGCAGAAAACAAAAGAATATAGTGCTCTGAGGCAAGAGGCACACCATTGGACTGTCTGTCTCTATGGAACACCTGCCAGAGGATGTTCTTATAAAGCAACACATTTTAGCACTGGCAGTTTACAGAGAGAGCTATCTCTGGATTTATACAATCCTTGGAGGTGGAGTCTGCACATGAAACAAACAACGTTGCTTAATGAAGCAAGAGCAGATCCTCTGTTTATCTGTGCTTTGAAAGAATGATACAAGAAAATTCTATGGACTAATACATTTCTCCGCTAGTACCATTTATTTCATGATCAAGACCTAGACGTTTTACAGTCATAGGCAGGCGATGCTGAGAAGGGAGAAAACACGAAAGAATGTAGTGCTCTGAGGCAGGATGCAGACGGTTCTGTTGTCTGTGACTCTCAAAGAACTGCCTGAGGGTGACTTTAACAGACATCACATTTCAGCGCTAGAAGTTTTCAGTAGGAGAATGCCCTAGATTTTAAGTCTTGCAGCTGGACTCTGCTGCAAATGCACAAACACTAATGATACCAGTGCAGTGAAGCGAGAGTCAATCCCTGTTTATCTGTGTTTGAAAGCACTGGTAGAGGAAGACTCTATGGGGTATCACATTTCTCTGCAATCACATTTCCTTTTATGAGGAAGACCTAGACTTTTTACAATCCTCTAGGCTGGCACTGCTGAACAGGCAGAAAACACAAATTAATGTAGTGCTCTGAGGCAAGACCCAGACTGTCTGGTTGTCTGTCTCTGTGGAACTGCTGCCAGAGAAAGAATTTTAAGAAGCAACACATTTCAGCACTAGCAGTTCACAAAGGAAGCTATCTCTGGACGTACACAATTCTTGGAGCCAGAGCCTGCTAAGAAAGACTATGAAACAAATGACCATTGGTATTTGAAGCAAGAGCAAACCGTTTATCTGTGCTTCCAAAGCACTGGTACAGGAAGATTCTATGAACAAATACTTTACACTTACGAGGGTGGGAACTGCTGAGAAGGCAGAAGACACTAAAGAATGTAGAGCACTAAGGCAAGACACAGAATGTTGTGTTGTCCATCTCTGTGGAACAGTTGCCAGAGGAAGATTTTATCAAGCAACACATTTCAACGCAAGAAGTTCACAGAGGGAGCTGTCTCTGGACATATAAAATTCTTGCAGCTGGGGACTGCAGAGAATGCACAGGAAACAAATGAACATTGCTCATTGAAGCAAAATAAGCCAAAACCAAAGAAAACCAGCCAAGGAAAGCAAAAATTAGCCAAATCAGACAAAACCATCCAAAACCCCTCAAAAAAGCAGCCAAAACAAGCCAGAAAGCAGTGGAAATAAAGGCAAGCCATCAAAAATCAGCCAACATCAGCAAAAAACAGAGAAAAATCAAGAAAAGCTAGCCAAAGCAAGCACACAGCAGCCAAAAGAGGCAAAAAATCTCCCAGAAGAGAAAAGCAGGGAAAATTAATCAAAAGAAGTAAAAATCAGCAAAAACCAAGGCAAAACTAAGGAAGATCAACTTAAACAAGCCAAAGCAAGAAAAAAAATCAGCCAAAATAAGCCAAAACCAGCGAAAAACAGCCAAGGAAAGCAAAGATGCAAAGCAAAAAAATCAGCAAAAAATCAGTCAAAATTTTTTTTTTCCACAAAAGTACTCCTGCCAAAAAAACTATCGACTACCTTTTAGCCACACAAATATTACCTGTTCACTGGCTTCCCTGGAAACCATTATCAACTTCTACACCCACGCCCAGAAACGCTACCATAGGCACTGTGGCTTCATTCCACGGTCTCTGCTGCCGGCTGGTGTGCTTTCTGGCGTACTGCAGTCCCTCTGCTCCTCTTTTGACTTCACCAGGTGGCCTCCCACTGTCATCTTTCCCACGTGTACTCTGCGTGAACTCTTGTGTTCACAGCGCTGATTTACCTATAAAGATGGTCTTGTCCGGCTCTTTATCTATACATCTTTGCAGAGACCTTGTTGCTTTCCAGGGACCTTGCTCAAAGCTGAGAATGTTGACAGAAGCGAATGTGACTGCGAACAATTCCACCATCTCTGGTAACTCCTTTCTCTTTGAGCTACGCAGGTGTGGGAAACATTCTGTTTTTTACAAGTACTTTTGTTCGATAACACCAAGCCGCTATAAAATCCAGACACAAGCAAGTATTGGATAAACATGAGACTAATTCCTGTTCTCATCTACAATTGAATACATTCCTAGCAGAATTCCGTCTCCCCTCAGCTTCCTCTTCTCTAAGCCAATTGGCACTTCCCCAGTCAACCAGGATTGCCGGTCGGTGAGAGGAAGGGGTTTGGAGAGGTCCTCTGCCAGCTCCCTCCAATATCCTTGAGTGGATCGCCTCTGGCCCCATAGACTTGTGTATGTATAGTTGGTCAAGCAGGTCTCTAACCAAATCCTCGTGAATCATTGGACCTTCATGCTCACTGTCTTCTGGCTCAGGGGCTGAGTATCTCAATGACATTTCATTTTTAAAGGTTGAGGCAAAGAAGGCATGAAGTACCTCTGCCTTGTCCTCATCCTTCGTCACTAGTGTCCCTCTTGCATCAAGTAAAGGAGACAGATTCTCCTTGGTCCTCCTGTTGTTGTTAATATATTTGAAAAAACATTTCTTATTATCTTTCACTGAACTGGCCAGCTGAAGTTACAGTTGGAGTTTAGCTCTTCTAATTTTCTCTCTACGTGATTTTCTCTCTACCTCACCCTTGTAGTCCTCCTGGGACGCCTGCCCCCTCTTCCAAAGCTCAATACAAAGCTCTCTACTCAGCTAAACTGGTTTTCTTCCCTGGCAACTTGTTTTACCGTGTACGGTTGAAGCCTGGGAAGTAACACAGAGAATAACATAGTGGCCTTGAAAGGGTTTGATAATGAGCTGAGAATTGGCTAACCTTGAAGTAGTGGAAAGTTCGGAGCAGTTTATCAGGAGGGATTACGTAAAGAAAAACAGAACTTATGCTACCAATTAAGAAACAGCTCAAGGCGCATGCACAAGTGCTTTAACCCAATAATCGATATTAAATTGGTGCAATTGCAAAAAAAGTTTGTTATAAAAGAGAAATTTATTTTACAAAAAAGGGATTCCAATTCGGACTTCATTTTGAACCTGCATCGGGGTCTCTGCCTTTATCCGCCACATTACAGCACACAGGGATGGCCTACTCTTCTGCCACCAGGATTTCCTTCTTGAGGAGCATCCAGCCCTCCTGTGGTCCTTAGTCGTTTAGAACTGCCTCCCAAGGAACTTTATCAAGCAGCCTTCTAAACAGTTCAAAGTCTGCCCTCCAGAAGTCCAAGGTGGCAGTTCTGCTGACCCCCCTCCTTACTGCTCCAAGAACTGAGAATTCTATCATCTCGTGATCACTGTTCCCCAGGTGTCATCCAGCAGTCACCTCTCCCACAAGGGCTTCTGTGTTTACAAACAGCAGACCCAGCAGAGCAACTTCTCTAGTCAGTTCACTCACCATACACTCAACAAACCTTCTAGACTGCTTCCTTTCTGCTGTATTATACTTCTAGCAGACATAGAGTGCTACATATGGGAGACAAAGAGTGAGACAGGGCTCTAATAAGGGCTCCATATGCGGGAATTGTTTGCCGTGACAGGAATTCTACTAGGGGTTCCATGGGGCCTACGCAGGTTGCGATGAGGTTTCTAGAGAGGGCTGCATGTGCGGCTCACTGAGTGTGGTAAGTGCTCTACAGGGGGCTCCATATACGGGACCTTAGGGGGCTCTATAGGGTGCTCAATAAGCACAACACAGGGCACGATAAGGGCTGTATAAGGGGATTCATAGGAGGGACATAATGAGTGTGACAGGGGCTCTACAGAGGGCCCCATAGGGGAGGCAGAGTGAGATAGGGGCTCTGGAGGGGTCTCCATATGCAGGACTTATTGGCTGTTGTAAGAGCTCTGTAGGGAGGTTTATATGGGACACTCAGTGCACAATAGGGGCTCTAGAGGAGGCTTCATAAGGGGTACACAGGGTGAAATAAGTGCTCTACAGGAGGCCACATAGTGCGAACTTAAGTGGGCACCATAGGGGCTCTATCAGGGCCTCCATAGGGCGCAATAAGTGCTTCACAAGGGGCTCAATAGGTGGGACATATGTAGCGCGACAGGGGCTCTATAGATGGCTCCATAGGGGTGACAAAGTGTGAGGTAAAGCCTCTAGAGGGAGCTCAATAGGTGGGATGTATTGGCTGTGATAGGAACTATATAGGGTGTTCCATGGAGAGACAGAGTCACAATAGGGGCTCTTGAGAGGGTTGCTAACAAGGTACACAGGGCGCCATAATTGCTCTACAGGGGCCTCCATAGCAGGTACTAAGGTGGCAATAGGGGCTATAGAGGGGTCTCCTTAAGTACAATAAAGGGTGCGATAGGGGTTGTATAAGGGGCTACATGTGGGAGACAAAGAGGGAGATAAGTGCTCCAAAGGGGGCTCCATATCTGGGAATTACTGGCCGTGATTGCAGCTTTATAAGGCGTTCCATCAGGGTGACACAGGGTGTGATAAGGGCTCTTTAGGGGGCTGCATATGAGATACGCAGGGCACTGTAACTGTTCTACAGGGGGCTCCGCAGTGGGAACTTAGGGTGTGCGATTGGGGCTCTCTAGCGTGTTCCATGAGTGCAATAGGGGGCGTGAGAGGGGCCATATAAGAGGCGCCATAGGTGGGACATAGGGAGGGCAATACGGGCTCTCCATGGGGCTCCTTAAGCGTGACACAGGGTACAAAATGGGCTGTGTAAGGAGCTCCATAGCAGATAAAAAGAATGAGATAGGAGCTCTAGAGGGGCCTCCATATGAGAGACTTATTGGCCATTATAGGAGCTGTACAAGGGGTTCCATGGGGACACACATGGTGCAATAAGGGCTCTATAAGGGGGCTGAATATGGGGTACACAGGGCACAATAAGTGCTCTAGAGTGGGCTCCACATGCGGGACTTCATGCTGTGATAGGAGCTCTATAGGGACCTCCATAAGCATGATACAGGGTGCGAGAGGAACTTTGTAAGGGGCTCCATAAGAGGGACATAGGGAGCACGATAGGGACTCTCTAGGGGGCTCCATAAGCTTGGTAGAGGGCAAGATACGGGTGTATAAGGGGTTCCATAGGAGGGACATATAGAGTGCAACAAAGAGAGCTTTTTGAGAGTTCCATAGGGGAGACAAAGAGTGAGACAGAGGCTCTAGAGAGGGCTCCATATGCAGAACTTATTGGCCGAGATAGGAACTATACAGGGGGTACCATGGGGGCGACCCAGGATGCAATATGGGCTCAGTAGGAGGCTGCATACAGGGTACATGGAGAACGATAAGTGCTCTCGAAGGGGCTCCGTAGTGGGAATAAAGGGCGTGTGATAGGGGTTCTTTAGGGGGCTAAATAAGCGTGATACAGTGCATGATAGGGGCTGCATAAGGAGCTCCATAAGAGGGATAGAGGGAGCATGATAGGGGCTCTATAGAGGGCTCCACAGGAGAGACAAAGAATGAGACAGAGGTTCTAGACCGAGTTCTATACGTGGTACTTTTTGGCTGTGATAGGAGCTCTCTAAGGGGGTTCTTGGGGAGTGATAAAGGGCGCTATATGGGCTGTATAATGGGCTCCATAGAAGGGACAGAGGGAGCACAATAGAGGCTCTATAGAGCCATAGGGAAGACAGAGTGAGATACGGGGTCTAGAGGGGGCTGCATACAGGGTACACCGTGTGGTAACTGCTCTACAGAGGGCTCCATAGTGGGAACTTACAGGGTGCAATAGGGGCACTATAGTGGGCTCCATAGCGCAATACAGTGCAAGATAGGGGCTTTATAAAGGATTCCATAGCCAGGACATAGAAAGCATGACAGGGGCTCTATAGAGGCCTCCATAGGGGAGACAAAGAGTGAGATAAGTGTTCTAGAGGGGGCTCTATTTGCGGGAATTATTGGTCATGATAGGAGCTCTCTAGGAGGTTCCATGTGGTGACACAGGGCGTGATAGAGGCTCTACAGCGAGCCCTATAGTGGGAAATCAGGGGGTGAGATAGGAGATCTATAGGGGGCTTCATAAACCTGACAGAGGGCTCAATAGGAGCTATATAAAGGGCTCTATAGGAGGGACATAGGGAGCACAACAGGGACTCTATAGAGGGTTCCATAGGTGAGACAAAGAACAAGATAGGGGCTCTATAGGGGGCAAGCACAACACAGGGTGTGACAGAGACTATAGAAGGGGCTCCAAAGGAGGCACATATTTAATGCAATACAGACTCTATAGACGGCTCCTTAGGTGAGACAAAGAGGGAGTTGGGAGCTCAAGAGCGGGCTTTATATGCAGGACTTATTGGCCGTGGTAGGAGCCCTTATAAAGCCCCTATTGCACCCCCTATGTTCCTGCTATGGAGCCCACTGTAGAGCACTTATAGCGCCCTGTATACCCCGTACGCCATTCCCTCCAGAGTCCCTATCACGCCCCCTGTCACCCCTATGGAACCACTTGTAGAGCTCTTATCACGGCCAATAGGTCTCACCTATGGAGCCCCCTCTAGAGCCCCTTTCTTGCTCTTTGTCTCCCCCATTGAGCCCTCTATAGAGACCCTATCGCTCCCAGTGTTGCTCCCATTAAAGCCCCTTGAGAGCTCCTATCATGGCCAAAGTCTCCCACATATGGATCCCTCTCTAGAGCCCCTATGTTGCTCTTATTCTCCCCTATGGAGTCCTCTATAGAGCTGCTGTTGCGCACCCTGCGTCCCTCCTGTTGAGATCTCGTACAGCTTCTAGGGAGCTCCAACCACAGCCAATGAGTCCTGCATATGGATCCCCCCACTAGAGCCCTTACCTAGCTCTTTCTCTCCTCTATGGAGCCCTCCATAGAGCCCCTATCATGCTCCCCATGTCCCTCTTATGGACTCAGTTATGCAGCCCCTACAGAGCCTCCTTTCATGCTTATGAAGCCTCTTCTGGAGCCCGTAACTCTGTGTTGTACACATGGAACTCCCAAAGAGCTGCTCTTACCTCGGCCATTAACGTCTGCATATGGAGCCCCCTCTAGAGCTCCTATCTTACTTTTTGTCTCCCTTTCTGAAGCCCTCTATAGAGCCCCTATCGTGCTCCGTATTTCCCTCCTCTGGAGGCCATTATTAAGATCCTATCACGCCGTATATTGTATTTCTAGAGCCCCCTAGAGAACCCCTCTTGTGCCCTGTGTCACCCCTATAGAGCTCGTATCACGACAAATACCTCCCTCATAAGAATCCCCCTCTGGAGCCCCTGTCATGACCTGTGCTGCACCCAGACATGTCCTGCACATTGAACTCCCTCTAGAGCCCCCGTCTCTCATTTGTCTGCTTTATGGATCCCTCTATAAAGCCTCTATCACTGTCACTATATTCCTCTAATGGAGCACCTTCTACTGTCCCTATAGAGTCCTGTATCATGTTTACCAAGCTCCCTATAGACCACCTATCGCACCGCCTAAATTCCTGCTATGGAGTCCCTGGTATAGCGCCCTGTGTATGCAGCCCACTCTTGAGCCCCAGTAGTTGCCCATGGAACCCTCATACACCTCCTATCATGGCCACAAAGTCCTTCACATGGAACCCCCTTTTTTCTCCTCTATTGAAGCCTCTAAAGAGACCCTATTGCTCTCCCTATGTCCCTCCTATGGTGCCCCTTATCCATCCCCTATCATGTCCTGTATGATGCTTATGGAGCCCCCTCTAGATACCGTCTCCTTCTTTTATCCTTAGTTTTGCTAATTTTCATCATTTGGGCTGATTTTAGCTGAGCTTTTCTTTTTTTTGCTGCTTTGTTTTGATTTCTTCTGAATTTTGAATTTCTTCTGAATCTGATCTATTTTTTGGCTGATTTTGCCTTACTTTGCCTGATTTTTCTCTTGTTTCGGCTTCCTTTGGCTAATTTTCCGTTGTGAAGACAGTTAGAAGTGTAGGCATTCTCATTCAATAGAATGGGAATTAATTGCTTCATATGTTTTTGCCAAACTTGCTAGTCTGCTTTTTTATACCTGCCCGGCTTTATAGAACAGCCTAGTTGTCCCAGAGGGTCTGCAGTATGCCTAAAAGGACAGTAGGTGGCAGCAGAGACCGTCGCATGGATTCTACGGGACCTAAAGACTATGTAACACTTGCGTGGATAAAAGACACTCGATAATTTCGTTAGGCAGGAGCAATTGTGTAGAAAAAAATTTTTGGCTTATATTTTTTCTTCGTTTTGGCGGATTTTGCTGATGTTGTCTCTTTTTTTGGCCTTTTTTTTTTTTTTTTTATTTTGTGGCTCTGAATGTTCAGGTAACTGACAAGATTCCAGTTGTTTTAGAAAAGGACCTCTCATCCGCCCAACATCTCCCCAGATCTCAGCTTCCGTAGTGAAGGCCATCAACCTCCTGCAACCGCCTGGGGCATCTTGTCTGCATGCCAGCCCTGCCCCCTCTGCTGCCTGCCTGCCAACACACAGAGACACGGGTAGAGCTACAGCAGTTGGAACCCCCTCCTGCACATCCCGGGAAAGGGAAGAGCAAGGAACACCAGCCCGACACCCCGTTCCCCTCCCCAGTCTGGGATAGGACTGGCATCGGTCTATTGCTGCTGGCATGTTGCTGGCAGGCAGGAGTTCCATTAGGTCTTGGCTTCCCAAGCAGCCCATCCCTTGGGAGCATTTACCTGGCTGTGCTCAGGCTTCTGCCGCGTTTCAGGGAATTGCTGTACTTGCCAATTTAACTTCTCCTTCTCTTGCTATTCCAAGGCTGAACGAAAGCCCTCTGGATCAAGCATACAGGAGGCCTTCTGCACCTCCTCTGAATGCTTGTCATCCTCTTTGGTGTGCCTCTTTTCAGTGAACAAGTGGGCCCTCTTCACTGGCAGTTCCTTCTGCAAAGACCTGCAATTCCTCTCTCCCTCGCCCCAGATATTGTCAACCCTGCCGACAAGCAGGGAGCTTAACAATTCATTCCCTGAGCGTTGGTTTTCCGAGGAGACAGGCAAGAGCTGAGGAAACTCTGATGCTTATTTGGGTGATTAATGCTTTCTACGGAAATAGATTCACCAGCAGCCAAGAAGTCCCACGGCTCCAGGTATGGCACAGACATAAATATCACAGAAGCAGAAAGGCATTTTCAAGGTCCTCAGCTGAAGAGGAAGAAAAAAACAAAAAAAACATGGTCACACAGAAGGTACCAGGAAGGCTAAAGTTTCATTGTGTTTAGCACCAACAGCCTGGGTTTCCCACTGCTTCGGAAATGTTCATTTCTGTTCAACCAGCAGAGCAACAAGAGCCTCACCTGAGACCAGAGATCCCTGGACATCGTTCACCATGGCACTCTCTCTCACCTTACATTACTTTAAATTTCATGCCTAAATTAATTTTCCCTTCCGTCCTTTCACAGTTTTTTTCAATTCCTGCAGAGCCGCCCTACAAGCACTCTTGCAGATGCCCCACAAACATGAACACCACTCCCATCACTCCATTCCTGTAGTGCAGGCAGCTATCAGAAAGATGCCGGGCAGACCAACTACTCTAAACCAGAGAAGCTTGGCTTGTAACAGCCAAGGCCAGCATGGAGCACTGGGCACTTCAGGGCCCGGGGCAGCCCCCACCAAAACAAGAGCTGAGTCAGAACAGAGCTCGCACTCTATTGACACTCGCCCTGCACCACCAGCCACTTCCACAGCCTACTGGCATGAAGAGGGGCTCTCGCTGGACATCTACAATCCTGCAACTGAACTCTGCTGAGAATGCACTTGACACAGACGACGGTTGCTCACTGAGGAGAGAGTAAATAGTCTCTTTATTAGTGGTTTCAATGTACGGGTATAGGAAGAGCCTACAGACTTATACATTTCTCTGCTAGCACCTTTCCATTGCTGAGCAAGACCTACCCGTTATTCCTTAGTGCAGACGGGCACTGATAAGAGTGCAGAAAACACAAAAAGAATGTGCTTTGAGAAAAGGTACAGATCTTCGTCTTGTCTGTCACTGTGCTACAGCTACCAGAGGAAGATTTTCAGAAGTAACATGTTTCAGCACTAGCAGTTCACAAAGGAAAAAAAAAACCACGAGCAACAAATCGATGTTGTACAATCCTCTAGGCAGGCATTTCTGAAAAAGCAGAAAGCATATTTTCAAGAAGCAACGTATTTCAGCATTAGCAGTTCACACACACCTCTACCTATAGGCCTATATGATCCGTGGAGAAAGAATCTGTAGAGAATGCACGAGTGGTTTCTCACTGAAGAAAGAGTAGATCCTCTGTTTATTTGCGGTGTAAAACCGCAACTACAGGAAGACCTTATGCGCTCAAAAACAAAAACCCAACCCAAACAGTTCTCCCCGAGCAGCTCTCCTTTGAAAAGTCATGCAGATGGGCACTGCTGACAAGGGAAAAACACGAAAGGAAGTAGTGCTCTGAGGAAAGATGCAGACCCTCTGGTTGTCTGTCTCGTTGCCACAGTAAGATTTTTAACACACAATAACTTTCAGCTATAGCAGTGTGCAGAGGTCTCTATGTTAGATGGGTTAGAAGAAATTAAATAGGGATCCAACTCAAAGAATTCCCTCTCTCCTTTATGCCAGTATTTGCAAAGGGTCAGTGACCTGGTCTTCAGCAAAAATGCCAAGAAGGTTGCAATAGCACTCCACACCTGGGAGACAGAGCCTGCTTTCCTTGGACAACCCCAGATCACATAACCTGATGTGAAGAGGCAGGAGAAAAAATCTGGGACAAAGAAAAGGCATTTCAATGCTTAGAATCGACACCCAGACCAGCCCCTATGGACATTCTGTTGGCAGAACTGCTTGCACAATGCACACACACACAAATTCAGCATAGATATAGACACACACATAAGCTACACATTTATATATAAACACAGGCCACTGAAGGAGGCAGCAGCCAGGCACCCGCTGTCAGTTCGCTCTGCCTCTCGCAGGGCCTTCAACCAGCTCACTCGGGTGCTCTGAGCTTCTGTTCCCGCAGCCAGGAAATTCAGCACTGACCTCACTGCTGCGCATGGAGAGGAGGCAGCCAAGACCCCAGTCTGTGATTTGCCATGGAAAGTCTCAGCGCAGAGTTGCCCAAGTCACATCCTCTAGTACTCTGGACCAGCACCTGGCAGCAGCACAGCTCACGTGAGAGCAGGTCGAGAGCTGCAGGATTCCATACCTGTCTCTGAATGGAAACATTCTATTAAACAATCTTATCTCGACTTCTACGCTTGACGAGGAACCACTTTTAGGGGAGCTCTGCAACACTGTAAGCATTGGAGGGATTGGAGGCCGGGAACTAATGAGGGAGAAAGCAGGAATTTTCAAAGAGGGTCCCTACCATCATCCTCTGTCTTTTAAAACTGACTTTTCAGAGATAAAGTTCTCGCCACACAGAAGAAAAGTAGCCTTCTTCCTGCTTGTCCCAAGAAACCCTTTGCATCCCATGTAACGCTCCTGCCCGACGCGTGATTCCACCTCCTGCCTTTCTGCCTCTGGGCATTGCTGCCTACTGGCCTGTGTTTTCACTGATTCCTTTGGTACCAGATCCTTGGAGACTTTCAATGGACTTGGATGTCGCCCTCCACAGAGCAACCAGTGCCACTGCCTGGAGCAGCCAGAGCAGCAAACGTGTGCTGTCTGCCAAACGGGTCAAACACACCTGGAGCTCTGAGTTCCTTCACCTCTTCTCAGTCCTGCTGACTGCCAGGGACTGGGGGCACGTACACAGGTGCCATGTGCAGAAGAGAAGGCACTGATCGATAAGGTCAGAAGCATTTTATGTAGGGCACCCTCTACTGATACAACAGAGGCCAGTCCTGACTAGACCGACACTGTCTGGCAGAAGCTATTGATCACCACAGTCCATCTGCCTGATGATCGATACCTGCTTTCAGCAGTAACTGACAGCACTCTGCACGCCCTCCAGGCCAGTGCTGGCTCCCAAGAGCCTGCGACAGTCAAGACAATCTGGCAGAAACCCCCTTGTGCCATCACCCAGGTGCCGAGTGGCGTGGAAGAAGAGGGCTGTTGTTAGCTGGGATTGTGCTATTAAATGTTGTTGCATGGCTTGTGTACTTTTCAGATTCAAGAGTGAGCCCTGACTTGGGGCCATCTAAGAGAAACTCATATTGCCAGGACAGCCGCCTTTTGTTTATAGCCCAGTTTCCATCCAAGGGCATCCAAAGCATCACTTCAGGGAGGGAAACTGAGGCACCGGGCAGCAGTGCAGCTGGCACAGGGCCTCACAGGTCAAGAGTCCAGTCAAGAATCCCGAGACTGCATTCCCCCAGGGACATAAATGTGCACACGCACACACAGAGTGACTCACTTGAAGGCCCATGCACCGGGGAGAAAAGCAAAGGAAAAGAGAATTGTGACCGCTCTGCAGTGCCAGAAAAAGCCAAAAGGCACACAACCGTGTGGGAAAAAGAAGAGGAAGCAGCTGGGAAGTTTCGGCAACAGAAACGTGTTTTTTCCAAAACAAATGAAATCCGAGGAAAGTCAGCCTTGCAGAGCTGTGTGGGAGCAGGTGGTCCTGGGTCTCACAGAGCCCGGCTCCCCCGCAGTGAGGAAGCCTGTGCTGCAATGTTTGTGGAAGCCTTGCTTTTTGACCACGACCTCGGTAAAGGAATCACTGCCAGTTCCTCAAGTTTTCTGGGAAAGGTGCTTAAGGATGAGGGTGGCAAATTCCCTTTATCAAGCATCTGCTGCTCTCCGGTGGCAAGGGCTGCAACGGTAGCCCAGGGGCCAAGACAGCAGCTTCTGCAAGGAGGGAGGGAGCCCATCCAGACAGGGAAAGGCCTGGGTGATCCACAGACAGAAACCAACTGCTGCTGGAAATGACCAGGTCCCACTGAGGGCTGAAGTCAGGACAATTCAGTGCAAGTCTCCAGCCTTTGCTCTTCCCTCCCTGTCCTTTCTACTTCAACTGGAGGCAGAGAAGTCTCCCTGCCCTGAGGCCTGCATGCCAGGAGCCAGGAGGCATCGCAAGGCGGCTCTGCCAGGTGCCCGCGGCCCAGATGGGCACACGAATGCACATCAGAGCCTTCAGCCAGCTGCTCATAGCCTTTTATTTGCAATCTTGTAAGGACAAACCAGTCGGACGAGAGCTCCGCCAGAAACAGCCCAGTCCCCCCGACTCGAGAGCGTCAGCTCGAGCTGACTCAGCGCTGCCTGGCACAGGCAGAAACGGGCACGGCATTGCAGGAACGCAGGCTGGGAGGCTGCTGGTAAAAAGAGAAGCAGTCGCATGCCCGGACACTGGGAGGGGACAGATGAGGGTCTGCAAGTCGGCGCCCCTCGGTCAGTAAGGGCAAGCCAGCCACCTTCTTCAATGAGAGACCTTGTCCATGGCAAAGATTTAGACGTAACAAGGCATCACGGACCAAGTGCAACCTACCTGAAGCGCTCCTTACGTGTCAGCAAGGTCACCGGTGCCAACTCATCGAGCTCCAGCTTCACCTCAGGGTGCTGCTCATCCTGCTTCTCCGGGCAGAGGCGTTGGGCACTGCTGTACGTGGAGAACACGGGGCCCATGCAGTTGCAATCCCCCTGCCATGGGCAGGGACAACCTCCCACCAGAACAGGCAGCTCAAGGCCCCATCCAACCTGGCCTTGAACACCTCCAGGGATGGGGCAGCCCCAACCGCCCCGGGCAACCTGTGCCAGGGCCTCCCCACCCTCATCGTGGGTGAGGGAGCCGTGCTGGGTCAGGGGGACCCTCCAGGGGCACCCACCGAGCCGGCCCCCGTTGCCAACGTCCCCACGGAGCTGCCCCCGCGAACCGCGCTTCCCAGGGTCCCCCCCTTCGCGCCCACTGCGGGGCCCCTCGTCGCCCCCGCGCCGCGCGGGTCGCAATCGGAGGCGTCGGCCCTGGGGCCGGGCGCGGGCGACTGGGGTTTCCATCACTTCCGGGAGGCGGGCCCGGGGCTCGCGCAGGGCATCACGGGAATCGTAGTTCGGCCGCCGCGCCCCGGCCGTGCTGCGGGAGGAGACCCCGGGGAGATAAAAACTACCGAAATGGCGGCGGCGGGGGGCCGCGGGGAGGGTGCGCGGGAGCTGCGGGCGGCCGCACCGCGCTCGTGTCGGGGCTGTGCAGGAGACGCGGAATCGGCGGAGCGAGTGCCGAGTCGGTGCCGCCGGCGGCTTCTCCCTCGCCCCGGACGCCGGGGGCGCTTCGAGGCCGCAGAGGCTCGTGAGGCGGCCACGGAATGGAGGCCAGCGGCAGCGGGAGGGGTCCCGCTTGCTGGGATCGGGTTTGGGGGTCCCTGGGTGTGGGAGGGGATGCCCCCCCCCATGTCACCCCTGTGTCCGCTCCCAGCCGGTGATCCACCGCGGGACCCTGTTTGTTGGGAGTGGGTCGGGGGTCCCGTGCTTGAGGGGGGTCCTGGAGAGGGGCGGAGGAGACCTTAGGGGGAGTATGGGGCGAACGTCCCGTATTTGGGGGCTCCCAGGGTGGGTGAGGGGTGAGTTTGGGGGTGTCATGGGGGGTGGAGTGTCCGTGGGTGCTGGGTGGGCGGTTGTGGAGGGGCGTTTGTTGCGGGGGGTGTGTGGGGGTGTGTGTCAGGGTGGGGGAAGGGGATGCCGCAGCCACCTCTACGTCCACCCTGCCATGGGCAGGGACCCCTCCCACCAGACCAGGCTGCTCAAGGCCCCATCCAACCTGACCCTGAACACTTCCAGGGAGGGGGCGTCCACAACTTCCTTGCACAACCTCTTCCACTGCCTCATCATTGTGAAGAATTTCTTCCTAATGTCTAATCTAAAGCTTTCCCCTTTCAATTTAAAGCCATTTCCCCTCATCCTGTCAATACGTGCCCTTGTAAAAAAAAAAATCCCTCCCCAGCTTTCCTGTAGCCCTTTCAGGTACTGGAATGCCACTCTAAGTTCTCCCCAGAGCCTTCTCTTCTCCAGGCAGAACAACCCTAACTCTCTCAGCCTGTCCTCATAGCAGAGGTCCTCAAGCCCTCTGAGCATCTTCATAGCCGCCTCTGGACCCGCTCCAACAGTTCCATATGCTTCTGATGCTGGGGATTCCAGAACTGGACACAGGACTCCAGGTGGGGTCCAAACGAGGCAAAGGGACAAGATAAACCAGAAAAGCTCCTTTGTCGAGAGAAAGCAAAGGAGGTCAGTGACCAGTTCCCATCACTGGCAAAGATGTGTTGACTCACTGAAGGTCAACGTAATTTCTTGCCATTTGAGAAAGATTTGGATTGTGAGAAACAATGACAAAACATTAAAGCCCCTTCCTCTCACGCTTTCTCCCAGACTCAAATGACTCAATTTCTCCCAATTCATCTGCTCACCCCAACCTCAGGAGGAGCATGGAGAGTGGTGAATAAGGGGTTAACAGTCAGAGAGCAGCTCTGCTGCACCTTCCTCCCCACACTTCTCCCCTGCTCCAGTGTGGGTCTTCTCCGTGGGATCCCACCATATTTGTGGTCAAGGCGCCAGTGTGGTTCTTTTCTTTCTGTCTACCCATGGGGCAGTGTCACGGCCCTGAGAGCATCCATGGGCCTTCGTGTCCCTGACCAGCAACCCCTGGGGCCTCCACCCGCCCCTGTGTCCATGGGTGCAGGAGAGGACTGAAGCCAAGCCTGAAGTTTCAGCCTTAGTTTGCTCTGTGCTGTAGACACATGTGTCTCCAGACACAGCCACAGTCACAGCCTGGCCTGTCCACAGACCTTGTTGATTCAGAATTCAGAATTCCAGAGTCACATCCCAGCCTAATTGTTTATGTCCCATTCAGAAGCTTTAAGCAGTAAACCCTCAATGTGTCCATCGGGACACCACTGGGAAAAGAGAGATGAGAGAAAAAGAGACCTGGAACCGAACACTAGAACACTGGAACAGCTTTAATGAAACAATAATAATAATGAAAGGAAGAAGGAAGGGAAGAAAATGCATGTAAGTACAGAGAAACTGTTCAGACTGCTCTGACGAGCAGTGCGTCACTGCTTGTGCTGCAGGGCAGGTGTGAGGAAGGTCCCGTGCTGCACCCAGGAGCTGGAACCAGGGACACATGGGTGGGTCCAGGGGTTGGCAGGCAGACGAGCTCTTCCCTGAGGGTTGGCCATCGAAGAGGAGCACTAGACCCTCATGGTCACTGGTACCATTGGGTCTGTAGCAGGCGGTCAGGCCAGCGCCAGAGCCGGGCGCAGCCCTTGTGCAGGCGCCGTCTTGCCCTGCGCAGCCCTGAGGCACCTGCTGTTGGGGACCCGTCTCTGCGGGGGTGCTTGTGCCTGGAGCAGCAGGGATGTTTCTGCTGGGGTCCATGGAGGTGCTTTGTGCTGACGCCATGGGTCTGCTCCGCTGCGCTTCCATGAGGATCCTCCTGCCAAGATCCGTGTCTGCCCTGTGTGTGGGGCTGCCAGGGGGCATCTCCATGTCCACAGAGCTCTGTGCCTCGTCCAGCCATACCTGTCCACCTCCCCACACATCACCCCTCTTCCCCACAATCCCCACCTCCCCTCTTTTTATTTTCTCCCCTCCTCACAAAACCCCGTCGCCCCCCTTCCCCATCCCCCCCTCTCCCCCTCCTGCCCCACCAGCAGCGATGCCAGCACCAGGGACCCCGCCAACTGGAGCAGCTTCATCTTCCGGTGGAGGGGGGGAGTGGGGGAGGTGTTGTGGGGGGATAGTGGCGAGGAGGGGTGGCTGGGGATGCTCAGAGTGGTCTTACTGGGGGAGCTGGGGTGCTGGAGGGGGTGGGGCTGCTCTGAATGGTGATACTGGGGTTACTTGTGGCGCTGGTGATGCTCACAGAGATGTTACTGGGAGAACGGGGGGAACTGGAGGTGGTGGGGGTGCTCACACAGGTGCTGTGAGGGAGCAGCTGAATTCCTCCCCCCGTTTCCTGCCATTCTGAGCTTCCCCTTGCTCTTCCCCTGCCCCACAGACAGGAGGGGGCAACCTCCTGCCCCACCATCACCCTCTGGGAATGAGGGGAAGGGGTTTTCCCCTCCAATGGGCGCCTCAGAGCTTTGCCGCCCTTTTCCACCTGAGACGACAGAGCCATTTTTTTGCTGGGGGAGCAGCTGAATTGCCCTCCCTTTGCCACCATCCTGAGCCTCCCCTCGCTTTTCTCCTGCCCCATAGAGAACCCCCGCACTCCACTATGGATAAAATATGATGATATTGATACAGATATAAAATAGATAATAATAAATGTAGATGTATAATAAATATAGATAATAAATAGATAATATAGAGGTAAGAATATCAATTAAATAATTATATAGATAAAAAGATATATAAGTAATAATACAGATAGAGATAAAAGATAGACAAGTATAAATAATATATAAATTTATATTTATTAATGTTTTGTATTTATTATTTCTATTTATTTATTGTTCTATATGATTTATATATTTAAGTTCTATGTCCTCCCTACAGAGCCCCATATAGAGCCTATCACCCTGTATCCTCCCTATGGAGACCTTTACAAAGCCACTATTGTGCCCCATGTCCCCCCTATGGAGACCCCTATGGAGCCAATTCAGCTCCGGTTTTTCCTTCCCCTGGGGGCTGGGAGAATTTGATTTGGGACCCACCCTGCCTGGCTGTAGTTGCTCAAATTGGCCAAGTCAGGGCTAAACTGTGACCCCAGACAGAGCTGCAGTTCAAACAGCACCAGCCGTTCGCTGGAAGAGAGGTGGAAGGCTGAAGCAAAAGACGATGGTGACCAAAGCACAAAGGAGATCCCGTGGGCTGCCTGTCCAGGTTTGAGCAACCCTCTGCTCTCCCGGCAAACCACAGCTGGTCTGGCGATACATCATGCAGCAGAGCAGCTCTTGAGACCATGGAGCCCAGGGCCTCCTCGAGCAGGGTGGCCTGGCACAGGCGCCCAGTCGCACGTTACTTTTCCCGAAGGTGCAGTGGGCACCAGGCAGCCCAGGACATCCCTGCCCGTGCTTGGGGGGCACGCAGGCCAGCAGTGCTGATGTCACAGTGTCCACTGCAGGGGCACGCTGGGCACAGCCCGTGGCATCAGTGTGACCCGGTGAGGTGAGGAGAGAGCAGGGCAGGGACGGGGCTCCCCGGGGAGGAGGGGGCCCCAGGCCTCCAGTGCTCCTTCTCCGTCACCCACCTCCTGTTTCTCCCCCAGAGTCGCAGAGGAGCATCTGGAGGAGACAGCTGAGTGCTGCGGGGACAGGAACTCTCGGAACTCTCCAGAGGCTCACTGTTGGTGTTGGCCGTGTCCGCAGGGATGGAGAAGAGCCCCGGCTCGATGGAGCAGGGTGAGAGCAAAGTCCCCCTCCCACACCTGGCAGAGGGGTAGTCGGGGCGCTCAGCGTGGGGCCCACAGCCATGGCAGGAGGAGGCAGGAGCTCCCCAAGCGCCCCGGGGCAGGGCCCCTCCTGTCCTCAGCCAGCAGGGCCCAGGCTGGGCAGGGGGCGCTGCGGGGACACCCGAGCCTGCGATGTCCCCGGCCTGTCCCCGGCCTCCAGCCCGGCGCTTCAGCCAGCGAGGCAGGGACCGAGCAGCCCTGGGGACGATCCCTCAGGGACGCTTCCCCCAGCCCCGCAGAGGAGTTCACTCCCCGTGGCATTTGCTCTCTCCCCTCCAGCCTGCATGCTGTGTCACCGGGCAGAGGCCGACGTGGATCTCTGCGGGCACAAAGAGCAGAAGGAAGGGCTCTGTGCCCATGTCTATTGCCTGGTGAGTTCCTCGGCGGCTCCATCCAGCTTTGCGACAGGCCCTTCCTGCCACGCTCTCCTCACCAGCTCCTTCTCTTGTCTCTCCTGCAGTTCTTTGCCAATGACCTGGAGAAACAACCCAATGAGGCAATTGGACTTGTAGGATTTCTCCCCGAGGATGTTCAACGTACCATCGACAGGGCAGCGGCGAAGGTGAGGGCCTGACAAGAAGAGAGGGAGATCTGTGCAGCCGCCACATCCAGCGTCCTGCCCGGAGATGCGGGGCTGGCTGTGGAGGCGCTGAGGCTGCCGCTGACGGGGGCTGCTCTGCTCTTTGCAGAACTGCTTCGTCTGTGGCATGAGCGGGGCCACCATCACCTGCCGAAAGCCACACTGTGACCGCAGCTTCCATCTCCCCTGTGCCGTGGAGGGTGAATGCATCACCCAGTACTTTCCTACGTACAGGTACCCTCTCTGCCCTTCTCGCCGCCTCCAGGTAAGGACCTGGCACTTGTCACCTCACCCATCCCTCTCCTCTTCCCTCAGATCCTTCTGCTGGGAGCACCACCCAGAGCAGACAGAGATGGTGGCTCCACAGGAGAACACCACCTGCGTCTTCTGCCGGGACCCTGTGGAGGACAGAAGGTCCTACAGCACCATGGTGTGCCCAGCGTGCAAACACACCTGGTTCCACAGGCGCTGCATCCAGGTAGGAGCTGTTCTCTCACTCCCAGGGCGTGGCAAGGCAGGTGCTCAGCAGCACCATGGCCACTCGTGCTCCTTATGTTTCTCCCACAGCAACAGGCTCTGCACGACGGCATGCGCTACCTCTGCTGCCCGAACTGTAGAAGATCGGGGGCATTTGTCTTTGAAATGCTCCTCTCGGGGATCCGAATCCCCCGCAGGTTGGTGACCTTCTGTGCAGCTCACAAGACAGGAGACTGTGAGTGCTGTCCCGTGGGTCTGGGCTTCAGCTTCACGGAGCAGGAGGAAACAGGGCTGGGGGCAAAAAAAGAGCAGGGCCACCCAGCATCTGCCTTACGCCAGGGCAGCAGGGGCTCATTAATTTTCCTTTCTCCATCAGACCGACATCAGCCTTGAGCGGCCAAGCAGGTGAAGCACTCACTGCGAGGCACCGCAGCTGCGATGCCAGGGAGTGCCTTTGTCCAGGAGGCAGGGAGCAGGTGGAGGAAGAGGGGTAAGTGGCCAAAGATGCACCCTGGGACTCGGCACAGGATCTCTGTTTCGCCAAGCCCTCAAAGCAGAAGAACAAGAGCTCTGCTGGTAAATCCTGTGCTGCAATCATTTTGTGCTAACAGCCGTGAACCCTTTGTTTCCCCAGGCCCTGGAAACTGCTCCTGTGTGGCTCCTGTGCTGCCAAGGGCACCCACCGACGCTGCTCATCCTTGCAACCCTGCATAACCAGCTGGGAGTGCGACGGCTGTGCGGGCCTGGGCACCGGTAAGAGGCAATAACCCGGCCAGAAAAGTCTTGGCAGTCGGTGCCCTGGGTGGCCGTGGCAGAGCCTCTCGGCTCCAGAAGGCTGGGGAGAGTGCTCTGGCCAACCCTGCCTGGGGGACCGTGCCCTTGAACTTCCTGCTTCCCCCCACAGCCTCCAGTGCCATCTCCGAGACCACCAGCCCCAGACCTGGCAGCCAGGCAGCACTGGGACCTTCCCACGGCTCCCTGGCGCCCGAGACCAGCAGCCCCAGCACCAGCAGCCAGGCGGCACCGGGACCGTCTCCTGGATCAACAGCACAGGAGATAAGCAGCCCCGGCAGGGAAAGCCATGCGGCGCTGGAGCCGTCCAGCTGCTCTCTGCCACTTCAGGGCAGCAGCGGCTCCAGCCCCCCTGGGCCCGAACGCATGCGGACCCGCTCCCGGCAGCAGCATCGGGACCAAAATCCATACAGGCGTCCCAGAAAGCGCCGCGAGAGCAGCCGCACGCCAACACCAAGTGCTGAGAGCAGCAGCCGCAGGCAGGCAGTGCCCGGGCCCTCCCATGGCTCCCCGGCAGAGGAGAGCAGCAACAACAACACCAGCAGCCAGGCAGCACCTGGACCATCTCCTGGATCAACAGCACAGGAGATAAGCAGCCCCGGCAGGGAAAGCCATGCGGCGCTGGAGCCCTCCAGCTGCTCTCTGCCACTTCAGGGCAGCAGAGGCTCCAGCCCCCCTGGGCCCGACCGCATGCGGACTCGCTCCCGGCAGCAGCATCGGGACCAAAATCCATACAGGCGTCCCAGAAAGCGCCGTGGGAGCAGCCGCACGCCGACACCAAGCGCTGAGCGCAGCAGCCGCAGGCAGGCAGCACCAGGGCCCAAGTAGATGTGAGACTGCTCCTGCTCTCAACATCCAGCCCCAAATCCCTACAGGCGGCCCGGACATCAGCTCGGGAGCAGCCGTGCACCCGTCCCCGACTGCTGGCCCCGATCCCCCTCCAGCAGCACAATAAACCTGTCCAATCATCCCTTCCCTGGGAGATTCCACGCTTGTTTGTCGGCTCCGTCCTCCTCTCCCTTTCTCGAGGGGCAGCATTAGGGGCTGGGACCAAAGGGTGCTCTTCTCCCCGGGCCCGGGCAGTCCCTTCCCCGGCCTTTCTCCTTGCTGCCCAGCGCCACAGCCATGTGGCGTGGATTTCCTCCTGCTGGGGACCAGCAGTCACCTCTCCAGTTCTGGAAGGAGAACACGTTTGGTGTCTGAGTGACTGTAAAGAGTAGACTGAGCACCCAGCTTGGTGTCATCTGCAAACTTCCTAAGGGTACACTCAATGCCTTCATCAAGATCATTGATAAAGATGTTAAACAAGACTGGGCTCAGCACTGAACCCTGGGGAAGACCGCTTGTGTCCGGTTTCCAGCTGGATTGATTCAGTGGTTGATACCACTCAGTGACAGTTCTGCCTCTTACTTAGAATCCAAGGACCACAGTGACCAAGGCCTGCTGGTTTTACTGACAGGACTGCCACTGGGTCTGCTCTGCACACGGACAGACCCCAACACCCTGTTGGAGGGAGCTGTGTTCACCCGTGGTGTCCCCTTCCCTGTATCCCTTCCTGAACACCAAAGAAACAAGCACTCAGGCCCTTGTAAGGTTGGCTTCCCAGTAAACAATAATCACCTCTGGCTTGGGCATCTTCCGATGGCACAGTCAAAAAGCACTCAGAAAAAAATGACTGTCAGGAGTTTCAATCCAATGCTACTTCTTGATTCTTGGAGCAGAGTCAGTTCCTGAGAATAAGTCAGGTAGCAAATCCCTGCTGACAATGAAGTTCCCCCTCATGGAATCAGACCTTACCTCCCAAGGTAGAGGGAGAAAAGGCAGCAGACACGCTTTCCATCAGAGCACTTGCCAGGAGACGACAAAAAACTACCTCCAAACCAACCACTATGGGGAATCACGCTGGGACACAGCCAGGGACGAGCCTTGCCAGGCAAGGGGGGAAACGGCTGCCGTTTGTGCTGAGGGCACTGCATCTCTGCAGAAGTAGCACCTGAACGACTGCCCAGAGGGCTCAGGCAAGGAGACAGCCCAGAGCTCTGGGCACCACAACCGATAACAGTACAGAGTGCACGAAAATGGGGGGAAAGACAGTGGATTTGGTGACAACGGCAGTTTACAGTAGCAAAAAAGAATGCATTTGTGAAGGGAGATCAGGGTCCTTGCAGAGCAGGAAGGTGGGAGAGGAACCACTTGAACTCTCATCCCTGTTCCCTCCTTTGCAGCCCAGCATCCCGCCAGCCAGCTGGCCTCCATTCAAAAGAACCAGGAGCTTTTCTTCATGGAGGACTGAATCCAGTGCTCAAAGACTCCCAAAGAGGGAGCAGCAGGGATTTTTCTGCTGGGGTCCATGGAGGTGCTTTGTGCTGACGCCATGGGTCTGCTCCGCTGCACTTCTATGAGGCTCCTCCTGTCAAGATCCGTGTCTGCCATGTGTGTGGGGCTGCCAGGGGGCATCTCCATGTCCTCAGGCAGCACATCGGGGACCCTACAGCTGGTGCTGAGCACTGTTGGGTAAGGAGGATGGGGCCTGTCCAAGGACACGTGACGTGGGTCAGGTCTGAAGTACAGAGAACGGGGGAAGCACATCCTCTGGTAAGTCCCAGCTCCCTGCCTGCACAGGATGGAGTTGCTTTCTGGCACCGTGAGAGGGAAACCTTGATGTGTGGTCTGGAAGGGAGCTGCGCTCCTGCCAAACCTCACACTCGGACATAAGCAAGCGCTTCTGTCTATAGGTTTCTGTCAGGTTAAGATAAGGCATCTGGTTCTGGGAATCATAAAACAAAGGAAAAGTCAATCTCTGCTCTTAATACTGTGGGTAATTATTGAGTATTCACAGCCTTCCTTACTGGGAAGCTTCCTGTTATCTTAGCCTGGAGAAGAGGTTGTAGTGAGGTGGGTGTTGGGTCTCTTCTCCCAAGTAACAGGTGATGGGAGGAGAGGAAATGGCCTCAAGTTGTGCCAGGGGAGGCTGAGATCGGATATTAGGAAAAAATTCTTTACTGAAAGAGCAGTGACGCTTTGGGACAGGCTGCTTAGGGCAGCGGTGGAGTCCGCATCTCTGGAGGGTTTCACAAAGCATGTACCCCTGGTGCTTTGGGACATGGTTTAGCAGACACGGTGGTGTAGGCTACTGTTGGACTGGATGATCTTAGAGGTCTTTTCCAGCCTCAATGACTGATTTTCTGTGCCTCGCTCGTGCAGCGCTGCGGCCGGCGCCCGCAGCAGGGGGGGCTGCGCCGTGTTCCCTGGGCCCCCCTGGGCTTGAGGGGCCGGGACTGCCCTGCTCTGGCGCCTGATCGCCGCCAGCCCCCTCGCCGCCGCACCGGGGCTGGGCTGGGGCCGTGGCTTCCCCCGCCTCCCCCCCGGGGTTTGCAGCCCCGCACCGGCGTGGGGAGTTCGTTGGTACGAACGTTCCATGGGATATGCGGTAACGGCCGCGCAGCCACCGGGCGCTCCGCGCTACCCTTCCTCCCGGCGCAGCCGCCCGTCCCTCCTCCGCACTCGTGTCTGGGTGGGAAGAGAAAACGATGGAGGAGCAGTGGTGGAGTGGGGGGCTGGCAGCAGACATCCACGAGACCTTGAGGATGAAGGTTGGGTGCCGCTTTGTTCCTTTCCCCCTCCTCCTCGCTCCCCCGCACCGCGGAGGAAAGGGCTGTGAAGCTGCGGGGCAGAGAGGACCTGTCCTCCGCAGGTGCCTGGGAGCAGGGCTGTATCCAGCTCTTCCCAGCTTTGGGATCGAGGCTTGTGCCCAACCAGACCTGTGGAACCATCGCCTGCAGGTTTTCAGTACTCCAACTCAGCCGGGCTGCTGCTGCCCCGCTGCAGTAGATGCTGAGGGAGGATGCAGGTGCAGACCTGCAAAACATCAGTGTATCAAAGGAGCGATAGCTTTGCTCTTTTCCCATAGATAAATAGTGAAGTTTGCGTAAACGTAGAGTCCTGTTCTGTGGCAGAGCATAGAGGAGCTGGCAGATGCACAGACACGGTGTGTCATGGTTTTTCCAGGAGTTAGCACATCTCTTACGCCTGGATTAGGGACCCAATGACACGTCCTGTGATAAGCAGAATATTTGGGTCACTGTTCGATGACCTGGTGTGCCGAGAGCAGGCAGAAGTGCGGCTGCTCCTTTACTTTCACATTTCCTTAGGTTGGCTCCCAGTTTTGCAGAAGCTCTGGATGCTGTTGGTTGCATAACAGAGACACCACAGCAAATACTGACTCCCTGCAGTTGGCACAGCTTGTAAACCAGAGTTAGGGCTACCAAAGTTAACACTTTGGATATTCCATTCCCTTTGGGTTTTTTTAACAGGCATTTATGAATAAATTTTGTCAGGTGATTTAATCATTTTCAGGTCTCTGAATGGGTTGGTTGGTTCCCATGCCCTCCAGCTTAGGCAGGTCTTTCTGACCTTGCCATGGAGAGGAATAAGGGAGAGAATCCAATTGACAGGGCATTAAAAGGGGGTACTTTGTTTATTGTTCCCCCTTTTATTTTTAAGCATATCAGCTACCTTTTAATCAACTATTTAATTCTTCAGCCTGCTTTCTGAATGTATCCGACAACACTAGATTGCTAAATCTTGTTCTTTGTCTATCAGTACTAACCTAGGCCAGCTGAAATGATCAAGGATTATTTGAATTTGAAGAACCTGCAGACTGGGAGAAGGGTTTCAGGGCAGCTCTTCTTTGTCTACTCTGGGGAAGCTCTATGACTCTTCTTGCTTGGACAATTTTTATTATAATTCTGCCCACCTTATAAGGATGATTTTCCTTTTTGAAAGAAGTTGTGTGACAATCCAGCAGGCAAGTATGCCGAGGAAAAATAATTTCAGCCCTTAAGATATTTTCTTTATTTGCTTTCGAGTGTAGTGGTGATGATTGCTTTTTTGATATCCGTGTCAGAATTTACTGTAGAATGTTGTGGAACTCCTTCAAAAGGATCCTTCAGCAAAATTTGGGAAGACTAGTAATTTGGAGGTACTGCAGTCAGTTTGGTGAGCGTCGACCAGTTCTAGGGATGGCAATGACCTACAACAAAACAAGCTTCAGTATTGACATCCCCACTACTTATTAGTGTATTAGCACGTTAATACTGGAATACAGAAAATTCAGACAATGGTACCCTCAAGCCTATACGACTTCTCTGTATTAAGATACTACTTGAGGAGTCCTGGTTTGGAACAGTGAGTGTCTCTGGTCTCAGGTGAGAATAAACAACTCTTAGTTTTATTGTGTGAATCCGATAGGAAAATTATTTAAAGATACTTGTTGAGATTTAAATGTGTGTTGCAGGATTTCCTACTTTTTTGAAGAACATACTTAAAATCTGGATTTAAAATGAGGAATAAAATGTCCCTTTTAAATAACATAATTCTCTTCCTAAGAAAGATCATTTGAAACATTTTTTCTCCAAAATAATTTGGACATACATGTAGAGGAGATGGATAACTACTAAGAAACAACCCAGATTTTATGTTAACTGCAAAAAAAAACCAGTTATGCCATCCGTCGCATCCTCCCAGTTGGATTTGGGTGTTCTTAATCTCATTGAAGGTTGGTGTTATTTATGACAGATGTTGTGTGCTGTATCTGATGGATATGTTCTGCATGACAGCAGATACTGAATGCTTGTGGTATACCTGGCTTCTAATTCAGGGAGGGCTGAAAGATGCTGTGAGGCTTTGTGACTTCCCAGAGGCTCTAGCTCAGTGCAGAGGAAATTGATACCCCCTGAATTGTTTGTCTAGTAAAAATCTGTGCTGTGATTATTGGGATGTAGTGTTCAGCTTAGTGGGACAGTATTGTGTTAGTTATTGAGTGTGCTGATCTAGTGGAGCGAAACACTTGAATTCCAACTGCTGCATGGATCCTTAGACTTTAAATGAGAGCCTTGGATTAGGCTTGAACATCAAACCTGTTGCAATATTGACCTAGGAAGGAAAATAAAAGCTGGAGCCTACTGTGTATGTTTGTACTAGGATAGTCTAATGCAAGAAAGGTGCTGTGTGTATGTGCTGATATTTCCTGGTGCTTCAGCTACTTCTACAGCAGCCCTGCGTTACATGACTGCAGATAACAGAAAGGTACTGCTTGTGCCAGGCAGCTGACTTCCATGTCAGAAATTGGAGACCTCTCCCAGTGGAACTGAAACTACTGCAACATCCATGCAAAACTCTTCTGTCTGCTTAAGTAGCCCTGATTACTCCTCAAGTGTGGAATGCTGAGTAACAAGTCAGCATTGGGATTTTTTGTTTGTTTTTTAAAGTTGAGGGAATGCTTTTCTTTAGAAGGCAGTCTGAAGTCTGAGTGTCCCGGAAATGAGTGTTCTCTGTTAGTACTTCCTCTCCCATTTTTGTGCTTATGTTGGGTTGTTTCCTTGTAGGATATGTTCATTCCCTGCAATTACTGAGAATTACTAGATCTGCTTGCATTTCCCTTTTTATTTATATCTTGCATAGCTTAGAAGAGCAGGCCCAAAGTTTACAGGGCCTGTTGTTTGTGAAGTTAAAAGGTTAATAATTGTAACTTGACTCTTTTAAAGGGCGTCTGCAGTTACTTTCCTCCAGGTGAGGAGAGCTGATGCTCTTTCTGCTGAAAGCAAACAGTCCTTTGCTATTAAGCAGTAAAAATGTTTGTGCTTTCCTCTGGGTGAAAGATTCTCCACACCTGTCCCCCACCCCCTCTTGGAGTTTTAAGGATCTTAATGAGGAAATGCTCTTTATGATATCACCATGATATGTTTCATCAGTTGAGATATTTTGACATAAAACACTTCTCAGCTTTGTCCATGGTCCCAGCTTTGACTGCAATCTTTGAAGCAGGAGTGTAACCATACAGGATGGATTTGTGGTGAAGGGCCCTTTTTTCACTGGCCTTTGCATACTGTCCCCATAAATGCATTTCTTGCCATTTTAAATCATCCTGCTAGAAGCAGTGGAGGATGCTGTAGTTAATTTTGTTCTGTAAAAAACACATCTTCCTCTTCTCTCTGCTTGCAGCGTATGTCCCTGTAATTTTTGTAGTTTTGCCAAAGCTGCTGGTTTCTTTGACCTGCTAATAGCAGGAAGGTTTTTATGTAACAGGCCCTGTTTTATCTTTTAGCCTGCAAATCCACTCTTGTCCCTGTTTTCATAAACTGGTCATCCTCTCAATGCTTAATTAATTAAATAGTAGGTTTGATAAGTTTGGATCTGTCTGGCACAGCCTGAAGTTCAGATTGGTGCAGACTAGGCAGCTACACACCCTCTGAAGAGTGGGAAGGTGTCGGTGGTGCTTCTGTTTTTTGTTTTAAAAACAAAATCTAGATGAGAACTGCAGGGATCCCAGATACCTGCAGACATGGAAAAAGTTTGGGGCTATTTTCCATTTCATTTACTAGAGAGGATAAAATGTTATCCTTTCTTTCTGATGCGCCTTTCCAGTTTGAATCATCTGTGAAATAAAATAGGTGTAAGGTTTATTAATTCCAGATTTTTATCCAAGACTGGAGGCACAGCCACAAAAGCATAATTTAACAAAAAATGCGCACAAAAATCTCGCTCTTTTGAAAGTCAGTAATAATAGCATTTCTGGTTGCTAGCTGTAATTTGCTTGTCTTATAGACAGCAGCATGTGCATAGAGCTGAAAGGACCAGGTGTCCTAATAAAGTTCATGGTTATTCATGATCTCCCTTCTTTTTTCCTTAAAGTTGGAATTTCCATTTTCACACTCCTTTCTTTGATCCTTCTCAGATTAGCTGCTGAATACTTTGAAGTGTGTAAGGACTTAATGAAGTGCTTGATAAAATTCTGCAGTGGAATATGAGAAGTAATGGATTTTCAAGCACAATACTAGTTCATTTTTCCCGCAAATTTCAAATGCCTGGGTCTGTTGTGAGGATGAAGAAGGGTAGAGTGGATTCAAGAGCGAAAAGCTTTTACATAAAGTTGAAATACTGCCTTGGTCTGCCACAGGTTTTTTGTGACATCTCAGTAGTATGCCCGAAGCTTAATTTAAGGGTCTACACTAAGCTCAGGTCTCCAGGGATGGAGTCTGCGCTTAATGTGTAGGTATTTTGAAAGACAGAGGTGGGTGCTACAGGAGATACATGAAGAGCACAGAATATAGTCTGAGACAGCCTTTTGTCTAGGTAAAGGCAGGAAAACTGTTGAAGGTGCTGCTCTTTGAAAGACAAGTATAACAACCCAGTGTAAGCCAAAGTCACTGAGTAGGCTGGAACGTGAGGCTCAGTTTTCCGTGGCTGGAGTTCTGGCCTTTTGTGGGAGATGCCCCTGAATTTTCTTCTCCTTTTGAATATGCAGTAGTAACACAGAAGAAAATCTTATTTTCTGGTGTTTCATTCGTGCATCAGTGGAATGTATGGTAAATCAGTAAGGGAGCTTCTGGCAGCACTGATCTAGGCAATGAAAGAGTGCATTTAAGCTGTTGCATTGCCCACCTGAGGGGAAAAATAAAGGATATTGCCCATGTACCTTTCCTTATTAGAAACTATCTGGATCTTAAATTTTCACTGGAAATAACGAGAGGAACTCTCTGACATCCTTTTTAAAATATGGTTCTGTCAGATTTATCTCTAACATACTGAGTCCAGATGCTGTACAAGACTGACGCTTCTCCACGGGCCTGATGAAGACCTCTAAAACAACAAAACGTTGCTTAGATAATGGGAAGAAAGGTAACTTTCAAGGCTGTCTCAGAGATCTGGTTACAGCAGGGCTGAAAAGAGGAGTAATAGATCATGTAGTGAATCCTAGGCTGTCCCTTATTACTGTATCTTGTAAAGTTATAACAGAGACACCAGGGGTTATGTGACAGTGTGGCTTATGCGTGCACACACAGAGCTGGTGTGGCTGTTGCAGAGCCGTTTCTGCTCTGTGATGAAATCCATCCCGCTGGCCATACCCTCAGAACCCTGTCCTCTCAGTTATCTTTGCCCTTCCCATTGACTTTGCGTGGCCAATTTCAAGATTAGTAAAGCCCAATGCATTGGCTGTACTCTACTATTGGACTGTTCACAAACACACTTAACCTTTCTGACTTATTAATTACACTGCAGTCTGCTGCCTAAGCATAGAAACACTTACCAGCAAGTTTCATGCGAGTGGTTTTGGCACTGGAAGGCACAGAGCTGCAGCCTGTGCAGAGGCAGAAGGGCTGTTTCTGTGGGGGAAAGATAATAGCAGGACATTAGTAGTGGAATTAAATGGATAGCGTGCTACCTACTCTACTGCAAGGAGGCATCCAGAGTGCTCTGAATGTTCAAAAATACAGTCTAAATTTTTCTTTCTGTGCCTCTTCTTGCCCACATAAATAATGCAATATAGAGCGAGTTAATTTTAGTGGTTTCTCACATGCAGTGCAGTAATTAATATCTAGGAGACCAGTGTGGCACCTTTCTTCCACAGCTGGGAAACTTTGGTTAGAACACAAACCAGGGAAGGAGTCTGTTTCTTTCAAAGAGGAACTCTTAATAGCCTGCTATAGATAACCTTTCCCTTTATTTTTCATCTACAAGCATTTCTTTTTGCTGTTCTAATGGCAACAACTTTGGAGTGTCTGTAATTCTTACCATGGGGATTCTTAAGAATCAGGTGGAGGTCACGTACATGGTGATTTTCCAGAACACGCAACATATGGAGAGCCAAATGATTGCCAAAGTTACCATGCTTACCTAGCTTACTAACTTAATTATTAACCTTTTTCCTTTTAATCTTTTTATTTTACATTTGAATGCCCTATATAGACACCGCACATGTGTTTGTAAACTTTAACACTGGATTAAGAAGAGCCATAGACACTTTGTTGAAATTTCAGTTATGTACCTCCACTGGGTAATTTTATTCATCACCTGGAACATTTTTTCAGATTTTGGGTTAGGATCGGTGTTTCAGATGTATGAGCTGGAGGGAGCAATTCTGTAAAATTTTCTTCCTCTCCACTTAAGTTGCTGTTTGGCTCATTTAGTTCAAATGGGCAGTGAAAGCCTAATCGTCATGTGGTTGCTTGGAAGCTTGAAGTCTTATTTTAAGGCTTGTTTGCCTAGTATCTCCTTTAGAGATGGATTCTGAAATGTGTTTGCTCAGTCACAAAACCATCCAAACCAGATGTGATCCTGTCTCCTGAGCCGAGGAAATGAATGGTGCTGGCTGAAGCGGTCCAGGTTGGTCAGATTGCGTGTGATGAGCTGTGTCTCTGCAGGAAATGAATGGATGATGTCTGGAGCCTGGCTGTCTTTCCATGTGATTGCTCAGGAAGATTTGTCTTCTTTAACACCACTTTAATATGTTTACTACACTGATTCCCTTCTTTTGGAAAGGCAGGTCTTGAAACTGGGAGGAAGTGGCAGTTTAAAAATTGTCTTCACCCTTAAAGCTGACTCTCAGCCCACACCTTACAAGATTAAGAGGCAATCCCTTTAAATACTGTGCTCTGCCTTTCTGGAGGTTTTCTGTGGAGGGACACTGATCATTTTGTTGAGCAAAGCTTGTTAAGTCATTTCCAAAACACCTGCTGTTTTTAGCATCTCAATTGTGGCAGTTGCTCAGCAGCCCAAAGCAAAGTTGTTGAGTAGATAAAAATGCAGAGGACAAAGATAAGCAGACAGCATATGAAAGGGCAATTCCAGCAGGCAACAGGTCTTCCAGTTTCTTCTCCCACACTTCACTGGATATAGAGGAAAAAAATAAGCAATGGAAGCAGTTTATTTTGTTCTTGCTATCCAAAATTTCAGGCTTTTTCCAGAGTTGTGTTTGCTGATCCTGCATCAATTTCCCCAAAGCAGCAAAGGCATTTTTTAATTCAAAGGAGTAATTTGTTTTTCTGGGATGACCCTGTGGGAGTTAGTGGGCAGGGGTCTGTACCCACAGCCCTGCTGGTAACTGTACACCTGCTGTTCAGCTCTGGCATTGTTCAACCATGTACCACTGGCTTTCATCCAAAAGAAAATTTCATCATTTGAGACCAAGCTGGCAGTGTAAAAGCAGTCCTGTTGAACTGCTTATTAGCAGTGTGGTGCAGGGCAAGGTTCCTGTCTAATTACCCTGGAATCAAGTAATACCTAGGAACCTGATCTCATAAGAATCTGCAGCCCGTGGCCTGATGTTAATCCTGAAGTTGAACTTTGTCTGTGCTGTTAAATCTTGATATATGGAAGCCCACAGGGGGTATTTTGGTGCACAAAATGAGAATGCCTTTCACTACGGCCTTTCTAGTAACCATTTTTTTTTAAAAAATTAAAAATAATATATTAAAAAAAAGATGTGTTAAAGGGGAGTAAATGCCCATGTTAAAGCAGTAGCAGAATAATGATACTGGCTTAAATTCAGAGCTTTGATTGGTCTTTGAATTTTCTAGTGCACTGGGCTGAGAAGGGTCCTGACCTCTGAGCATCTGACATTCAGATGCAAGTCTCTGGATTTCTGCTTTCATTGTGAGCATCTAATACTCACCCACTGAACTGTAACATTTAGACATCACATTTTTTGACTAGATGTATACCTGGAGTTTTTGTATTTCTTGCATTAATTGTTATGGTCTAAAAAGCAAATTTCACATTAAA
Source organism: Tapera naevia (assembly GCA_033556795.1). Taxonomy (NCBI): domain Eukaryota; kingdom Metazoa; phylum Chordata; class Aves; order Cuculiformes; family Neomorphidae; genus Tapera; species Tapera naevia. Next base: position 4,101,732 of record JAUMJJ010000027.1, on the reverse strand, counting down.
CACATACGCTGATCTCTGAGAGTATAAGGAGTATAATTTTGCTGGGAGACTCAGCTGTCAAAACAGGAGGGGCATTTCAAAAAATAAAACTTGAAGCTCCTACCAGTCACCTAGCAGAGCAAAGTATTTCAAAGGTAGAATTGGCATCTGATCTTATGGTAGTGTGGGCTTTGTGTAGACATATTTAAAATAATGCAGTTATTTTAACTGAGGTAAGCACTGAGCTTAAAACCATTTCTGCTAGAACATTAATGCTATGGGTATGCTATGAATTTCTGCTCTGAGTCTGTGTATGTCAGTTAGTACTGATGGATTGTAATCTCTACGTAAGACAGTCAAAAAAATCAGATTTATGGGGTTTTTCTGGGTATGAAGCAATGGGGGGAACATGTTCCAATGTCTCCCTGCTTTATAAATTTAGTGGTGGGTGATTTCTTTATAATCCCCCAGTGATGGCTGTCCCAGGTTTCACAGGGCTGTTTGCCTGTCCGCAGTGTGTGTCTGTTTGGTCCAGAATGTGTTTTTTTCCTGACTTTTTTTAAAAAGCCCAGGAAAGCAATCATCCGTGCAGCACTCAGCTTGCTGTCTTTGTAAGCTGCTTCTTGTTCTGGAGCCTCCCTGGTTTCCTGTTGTGTGTGACCCTCTGAGCCTGATTGTGGAGCTGTTTTTTCCTGCTAAGTTGAACCTCCCCGAGGAATGTCTGCTTCCAGGGGTTGAAAAGAGCGGGCAGCCACCACGCTGGCTGTGCAAGGTGGTGCCTCTGCTGTAAATGGGGCAGCCAGGGCAAATCCTTCCTCTGAACGCTTCTTTTTTAAAGTCATGATTTATTTAGTAGAATTACCTTCTGTGTACCACTTTGTACTCCACACACCTATCTTGCAGCACTGTGCTACTTCTAATTTATTTTCAAATTACATAATATTAAAATGACTTATTACCTTGGTGGATTACTGAGAGACACTGCTGAAATGGAATTTTTCTAATCCATGCCTATCAATGTGTATTCAGCCCATTTTGATTCAAGTCTGGCCATGATAACTGCATTAGAATATGGCCATGTCTAAAATGAGGAAGTGTCAACTTTAAAAGTGGCATTACCTTGTTGCAGGTATTCTCAAGGATCTTCTGATAACTTACTCATTCCATTAACCTACGCTTTGCATGGTAGCTACGAGTTTGTGTGTAAAAACCCTTGCAGGTGAAGTTCTAGCATAAGTAGACCGAAAACTCATATAATTCTGCCTTTAAAATGAAAATCTGTGTATTACATGTGAAACAGTTTGGCAGCTCAATAATTAGCTTTTTTAATAATGAAATGGGTTACTACAGAAAATAGTGGAATTTGCTATAATTAGAAAAGTCTAATCATTCTCCCATGTCTTTTTTTCCTTATTAATGTGTACTTTTGTTTCTTGCTGTGGTCATGCACCATGTGAATTTTTTTAACTATTAGATGTTAATTATTCTAAACACCTACACATATTTTGGCACTTGATGTAGTAAATTGGGCAGCTGAGGAAGGGGCAATATCAGAAATAGATTTTCCCTATGAAACTGTTAAAACTTTTCTCAACAGTCCAGTCTGGGTGAACAAAATTAGAGTCCTTCAGGAATGATTTTCATAGCCAAGAAGCTTGGCGTTGCGTAGAAAGTAACTGCGACTTGTTCCTGAGTTAAACTGTGATTTACAGTGTCTGACCGTGCGTTTGATGCTTGTGAGGAAAGTGTGTGAGTGACCAAAGTGTCAGAAGTATCAAAACGTGCAGTAATCCAGCCCTGATTTCGGTGTCCACCATTGTGCTGTAGGTGCTAAGCATTTGGTGTAGCAGGTGGTGGGTGTTGATTTGGGATTCCAGATGCCGAGATGGTATTTGTTGCAGTACCTTACTTGGTTTTTTTTCCCCCATAGGAACTCCAGCTCCCTATGTATGAGGCTCGTTCACCGCAGATTGGGATGCGCCGATACTTTGTTGAGTTCTTGACTGTCTGCAGCAAACATTTCGACCTCTGTCCTGCAGCCCAGCACCTTGCTATCTATTTATTGGACATCCTAATGGATCGCTATGATATCCCTGTCAAGCACCTGCACATCATTTCACTGGTCTCTCTTCTGCTAGCAAGTAAGTTGGCTGCTGTCTCTTCAGGTTTTTTTTTTCCTCTGAGCGGGTGGTTGTTTTCCTTATATATCCTGTGCTATTTTCTCTGTGTTAATAGCTTCCACCTGCTTAGAGTAAGGCCTAATGAAGTCTATGTCAAGGCCTAATGAAGTCTATGTCAAGGCATAAAGCAGTCTTAACAAACTCTGCTCATCTGCATGGCTTGCACTGCACGTTTAGGTGCTGTTGTTAATGTGTAGGGGAAGTTCAGGCAAGTGAAGCTGGGTAAATGGAAGTGGACAAGGAAGACCAGGGAGTGATGGGGTGGGAAGGAAGTGGCAAGACTGGGAGAAGTTAGTTCCAAGGAAGAGTTGGTAGTAAGGAATGCCATTGGTGTAACACGCAGCCTCCTCTGGAGATACATCTTTGGACAATCTATGTCACTGTTGTGATCACTGTGCTTCATCAGTTCCTTGCAAATCAGAGCTTTCTTATACAGGGGCTGAATGAGAATTTGCTTCTTGAGGTACTTAGTAGATATGTTGATGCTGGAATGCATATTACTTGTTCTGGGCTCCTATCAAACAGCTCAGCATTGCTGTTTAATACTAAAGTTTCAGTATTAGTATCTATTTAGCAAATTATCTTGGATATTTGTCATTAAGTTCTTTCTTGCAACCTCTGCAGCTAGGGCTGTGCAAGTGGAGAAAAGCAAGACTGGTGCCTTAAGTAACTGCAGTCTACCTTAGCAGACTTATGAACACTGTTTCTAGGTTACAGGGAAATTATCCAGCCATATGGGAGCCATGTAGAGTAATGCATTATTGTGGACAACAAAAGTTAATGCAAAATCTAGCATTAATGGCTGAAAAGTGGAAGTAATCATAATGGTTAAGGTAAAAAAACTATGGAGAGTCAGAAGCTGTTGAGGAAAGAAGGCAATATTATATGTTTACCTCTCAGAACATGGGATTGCTACTGCTATTCCTTGCTAGTTGTGTTCTGAAGAGCTTAATTTGCATAGATAATTGTAAAATAATGAAGATAGTGAGTGCGCTTAAGCATTGCTGTCTATCTGACTACAGAGAAGATGGTGAATTATGTGGAGCAGTTAGTGGTTCATGTTGCAGAAAAGGCCAATATTAAAATCAAAACAAAGAATGTAAAATGTAAATGGTTGCAGTCTTGGGCAGCCTGAGTGACTCTTGGATATTGCAGTTCTGCTGACCTGAGCCTTTGGCGAGCTTCTTCACCAAAGATTGGCAGAAACCCATCTCAGCTGTGGAAGTGTTTTATTTATTTATTAGAGGTGCCTTTATCTGAGGGGTCAGACAAGCTTCAGGCTGGTGCAATGGAGGGAACAGAGGCTAGGGCTGATTTGTTGTTTATTATGAAACTGCATCCTTAATTTCAAACACATTAGACAAAGAAATACCTTGCTCAGGTAGGCTGAAGGCTGATGCTTGCTCAGAGCTGTATACTCTTTCAGCTTTCAGACCATCTCTCTTCCTTTTTTGGGGTAACCTCATAATTACAAGATACCTTGCAGTGTTGCTGGTTTTTTGGGTTCAGGTTTTTTATTATCTTCCAAATGCATGGATGAATGTTACCTTCAGGAAAAGGATTTTCTTCAGATAAAACTGAAAATTTCAAGTATACTCCTCCTCCTTTTTTCCCAGCATAAAATTGATGCTTTAATCATAGAATCATAAGGTTGGAAGAGACCTCTGAGATCGAGTCCAGCCGTGCCTGTCTCCCTACTAAACCATATCCCTAAGAAACTCATCTACCTGTCGTTTAAACACCTCCAGGGATGGAGACTCCACCACCTCCCTGGGCAACCTGTTCCAATCCCTGACCACTCTATCAGTGAAGAAATTCTTCCTAATGTCCAGTCTAAACCTCCCCTGGTGCAACTTGGGGCCGTTCCCTCTCGTCCTGTCGCTCATCACTTGCCAGAAGAGAGCAGCACCCACCCCATCTCAACCTCCTTTCAGGGAGTTGTAAACAGTGATGAGGTCTCCCCTCATCCTCCTCTTCTCTAAGCCAAACAACCCCAATTCCCTCAGTCTCTCCTTATAAGGCTTATTCTCCAGCCCCCTCACCAGCCTCACTTCTTTGCACACACTCCAGCCCCTCAATATCTTTCTTGTAGTGAGGGGCCCAAAATTGAACACAGTACTCGAGGTGTGGCCTCACCACTGCTGAGTATAGGGGCACAATCACCTCCCTGGTCCTGCTGGCCACGCTGTTTCTGATACAGGCCAAGATGCCATTGGCTCTTTTGGCCACCTGGGCACACTGCTGGCTCATGTTCAGCCACTGGCTGTCAACCAACACCCCCAGGTCCTTCTCCACTAGGCAGCTCTCCAGCCACTCTTCCCCAAGCCTGTACCGCTGCAACATTTAACATGCTTCTCATAAATTTCTTCTGGTTTTAGAGGAAGAATTCATAGCTATAGTTTACATTTCCCATGCTGCGCACATGGGATCAAAACAGTACCTTCAAACTTTGTGTGAGTTGTCAGAGTTGCTATATTGGTTGGATCTTGGGCAGAAGTTCACTACCTGAGATTGGGAGAACTGGACTGCCGACATCTGTACCTTCCAGGATTTAAAAAGAAGTAAAACAAGCTTTCAAGATTTTCCTTATGTAAATAACTGAAGTGAAATGCAGCTTTAGGGCACCTGTACACCACTGTGAAGCAAAAAGTTCGTGAACTGCCCTGTCATAACACTAGAGGGAAATGTTTTGCAACTTCTGCCTGCTAAAATAAAAAGGCAATTTGATTGAAAGAGCAAGCTTAAGTCTAGTGAGCTAATGAATGGGAGGACAGAGCAATGCAGTAGCAGGTATACATCCTGAACTAGAATTAAATCATCCTTTACAGGAAGGGGAGGAGGTCTATTGCCATGAAATCAGCTTTCCTTTCCTACCAACATGTAGAAACAAAACATTGAAAGCTGGACCAAAGCAGCTTTACACAAAGTTAATGCCTAACTAACTTGTATAGATAAGGTTTAAAATGCTAGGACTCACTTTGGAGACTTTTGGGAGCATAGTAAGCTCTTTTTACTGCTTGGCCATCTTCATGTGCAATAAGGACATTCTTTTTTTTTTTACGTGTAGTTCAAAGAGATGCAAGTCAGGTCAGGAAAAGCCCCTTTACAGTAAGCAGGAATTCTTGTGTTTAGTTTACTTTCAAAATTATATGAAATGGAAGAAAACTTGTACTATGTTTTTCATGTTTTGTGACAAAAGATTCTGAGGAAGTCAGAAGTATCAACCTGAAGTCACCCTGGAAGTTCTGTTTCAGCAAAGAAGTAGGAAGTTGCATAGTTTTTCAGCAAGGGATTGCAGCAAAATTGCTCTTCAGGCTGTGTTGCAAGCCACTTGTACTTCTGATACACCTTTACTGTAGAAAGCAAAAAAAAAACCTATTTAAAAAAAAAAACAGTTGTGGTGTTTACATCATATAAAGATGAATGTTTAATGCAAGCTATCTTTCAGTAATTGTTATAAACACATCTGGAGAATCATAGAATCACAGAATGGTTTGGGTTGGAAGAGATCTTAAAGATCATCCAGTTCCAAGCCCCTGCCATGGTCAGGGACACCTCCCACCAGACCAGGCTGCTCAAGGCCCCATCCAAACTGGCCTTGAACACTTCCAGGGAGGGGGCATCCACAGCTTCCATGGGCAACCTGTGCCAGGGTCTCACCACCCTTATTGTGAAGAATTTCTTCCTAATGTTTAATCTAAATCTTCCCCCTTCCAATTTAAAGCCATTGCCCCTCATTCTATCACTCCATGCCCTTGTAAAAAGTCCCTCCCCAGCTTTCCTCTAGCCCTGTTCAGGTACTGGAAGGCCGTTATGAGGTCTCCTTGGAGCCTTCTCTTCTCCAGGTTGAACAAGCCCAACTCTCTCTGAGGAAAACTGAGGTTTCTTCCCGATTGCTTCCTTAAAAAAGAGCAAGAGATTAAGGGTAGCATTCAGCCCACAAGCAAGATGAAGTGCAGTTAGAGGCAAGATTATTATTCCCGCTAATTACAGTAAGTGTGTAAGTGTGGTGAGAGAGGCACAGCAGAGAAGCTTTTAGCCACACAGGTTTTGAAATAGAAGTAACAAATTTCTAAGCTAAATGCAAGTTGAGGACAATTTTTAAGCTCACAAAAATTGCTGTACATTTGTATTTAGCTTTCTCTGCACCAGGCTGCCTGAAGGGAATTGAGGAACTTTCAGTTCACCCCATGTGGCAGCTGAGACCGGAGCAGCACTGTTGAACAGCAGCAGGTCATAACGTTCTAAACTGCATCTTCATTGGGCCATTTATTACAGAAAATGATTGTGGTATTTTAAGGTGCTGTAGCCCTAAAGGCTGTGTTAGAAAAAGGGGTTGTGTGAAGATACCCCATCTGCTTTAGTGCTACTAGGCTCAGATTGCCTGCTAAATCTGTACAAACCAGCTGCCCCAAAGCAGATGAGATACCCTGACACAATCCAACTGCAGGAGCAGTAAACTCTGGGGAGAGAGCAAGCACTGGGGCAGTAATTCTTAAACTGCTGCAATTGTCTTTTCTGTGAGTTTTGTAATGCGGTGTAGGGGGGCTGTGCTGTTATGGTGTATCCATCTAGTTAAAGCAGTGCAGCTTTCTGCTTGTTGCTGTAAAATCCTCACTGACTCTTAAAAGCTGCTCCTTTCTTCCCTGAAGAGCCAACCCTTTTCAGTAGCAGGTGCTTCAGTACCTGATAAAAGCAACATCTCTCTCTCTCTCAGCCATTCAGTGGCACTGAATGTTCCAGCAATTCTAGTTCTTACGGCCAATCTCCCTCAAGAGGGTTCTGCTGCTATGGAGACATGACAACAGGTTTTAAATCAGCATTGTTTTAAGCAAAGCTAGCTTACTGTTCAGAACATCCAGTGCTGCATTGCTTCAGAGTACTTGGGTACTTCTTGTCGTTTTCCTGGCTTTATTTTGCCCCCAGCTACTTAATCTGCAGGTGGATTCGCAGCAGCTGAGTTAACACTGGATGATAAAAGAAACTAGAGCAAGACAAGACATCTGTGCTAAATGGGCTGAATTTCCCATTGACTGTTTGGGGTGGCTGTCAGACATCAGGCAGACCTTCTATTGGACTGCGCGTTGTGATCCATTCTCTACTTACTGTCCAACTTTCACCAGAAGGAAATGGTTCTGACAAAGACAGCTGAGCTACTTATTTTCAATATACAATATAGAGGGTGTCAGTCCAGGATACAGATTAGTGCAAACTTAGACTTAGTTTATTTCCCTGTTGCTGTCACATGCAGAGAGTTTTTTCTTTAGAAATTAAACTTTACTCTAGTGAGGCATTAAAAACTCAGGTGCCTTGAGCCAAGTGGTTTGCATGTGCACCAGGTTTTGTACAGACAGATGAAAAATCCATGACTGCTTGCTCTGCCAGATACTGCAGAAAAAATGAATTAAGCAGGGTATTTCAAAAGAAACTATCTTTTTCTTGCCTTGCTTTGAGGACTGTTAAAAGCTGTGTTTGCTTCTGGGGGTGGCATGGGAGACAGTCTGAGAATTTTGTTGTACCACCTTCTGGTACAACATAGGAATGAAGAAAAGTAGTCCTTCAGGTCTGCAAGGAACCACAGGTCTTTTCTTTATGCTGGGCTAGATAGGATTGACTGGTTTATCCTTCTTTTGGATTGATTTTAATTGTTTATGGGACAAAAAGTCCTTACACTTCAATGACTCTTTAAATTGGCAGTCCTTTTTGTTCCTCACTCTTCTCAAAGACTCTGAAAATGTAGTAAAACAAATTGCCTGCATGTTCTGCATTTGTTATGCCACCCATGCAAAACCCCAGGAAGATCATCTCCCCAGTGGTGAGTAATCAGTCTGAGCTGTGTGCCGCAGGGACTCTGGCCTCCTACAGCCTCTGGCCTCCTACAGGGGATGGACCAGTTCTCCAGGGTACACTTGACAACAGTGGTGCTCCTCTGAGACCTTTAGTTTTTCCCAGTGAAAAGCTGGCATGGATTAATAGGCTGCTTTGATAATGTGAGAAATGCACTAATGAAATGTGCTCTTTAACTTAAGCGTTTTCACCTTGGAAACAGGACTTAACTCTGGTTCTCATTCATCAAAACAAAAGTGTGAATGTGTAACAGAAAGCAGTTACTTTTTGTTCCTGGGAGAGAATCTGATGTAAAATTCAGAGTGGGACAGAACACAATCTAAAGTAACTTGGAAAATCTTAGCATCAATAATTACAGTACGACTACACACTCTTCAAGATGTCCCATGCTGCCCTCATTTATTTAGATTTTACAAAAATGATGGTCACAAATGTAAACCCTCTTTACATGTTCATCTTAGTTTATGCAACTTATTGACCTCAGTAGGCCTCCTTGTATTAAGAACTTGCATCATCCAGGTACTTCTTAAATTAAACATTCCTTTAAAGGCTTATGATTCTGTTACCTTGAAACAAAATCATTTTTGAGGGCAATAGTGACAAATAAATGGTTTTGTCAGTAACTGGAGCTCAGAACACAACAGCAAACTTTGAATTTGAGGTGTCTACAGTGGCATTTCAAAAGCACGCAGATGACTCGGATACACTTCTAGTTCATATAATGGATTAATTTTTTCATTGCTATTGTTCTGATCTTTTATGGTGAGGCAGCCGCTGTATTACACTTGTAATGCATTTCATATCCATGATACCTAAGCAGGGTCCATGATGGAAAATCCATTTTTAACTATGTTTAAAATACAGTTAAGCTGCTAATAGTACAGAAAACTGCCTAGCTTTTAAAACACTGGAGACACTTTGGATGAAATTTCTATCCTAGAAGGACAGCAAGATCTTACTTCCTTCTACAATAATTTTCTAGTGCAATACTAGTTTTAATTAATTTAGATTTGACAAGAATCCTCCAAAGCCATATGACATGCTAACATCTTGTCAGTTGCTCTGTGTTGGTAAAAGAGGACTCTTACAGAGGCAATGGAAGGACGACTGAAGCAAGAATCAGTTGTGGACTATATGCTCTTGAGAATAAAGAGGAAAAATAACTGCAGAGTATGTTAAAGTAGCTATGGGTTTGGCTTTTGCAGCAGGGATGGTTCTTGAAGCTGTACTGGAAAGTTCTTATTACTGGTGATTGCTTATTGGTAGCTCTTGAACAAGGAGTGACTGGTGGATGAGTCATTTTTGGCTGGGTGAACAGAGTGAATTTAAGAAGCTTTAATTGCTTTCTCAGGTTTGCAGCAAAGTAATGATGTTGCTTTATTACTGATAGATCTAATCTTGGGAATCAAATCTGATATTGGATAAGTTTTGTGAAAGAAGGGATCAATAGATTGTGATCCTGTTTTTCTGTACAAAATGATGAGCACTTTGTAGCCACTGGTGAAAACTGAGTCTTAGTGCTGTTTTAGGAGGCTGGTAATTGCGGTTTGGAAAAAGGTGCAGTTTTTCTCAGCTATGTTGACTCTGAAGATGTGAGCTCTCTCCTAACGCCGTAGGAATTATTTATGTTAATCACTTGGTTGCAGTGTACTGCTCCTACTGTTTTCGTGATCTTCACTAATGAGGCCCTCCAAGACTTGAAGGAACAAAGAGAAGTTCTGAAGCAGGGAGGGCAAAGGTGGAATTGCCCAAGGAGTTTTAGTGTTTTCCTTCTTTGTAGCAGATGCATTTAGCTTCCATACCCGAAGGACCTCTCTTCCTTCAATATTAGCTATTCCTTTGCCATATTTGCCCCATACTGCTTTCTTTCTTCACACTTCACTGAATGTCCTTCAGCAAACTGCTTCCAGTTATTGTCAGAACAACTATCTGTAGTCCTAATGAGTTTGTAATCTTGGGTTTCGCATCAATACTATTCAAACAATTAAACAAAATTATTGCTAGTGACAGGACAAGGGGAAATGGCCTCAAGATGTGCCAGGGGAGATTTAGGTTGGATATTAGGAGGAATTTATTTACTGAGAGGGTTGTCAAGCACTGGAACAGGCTGCCCGTGGAGGTGGTTGAGTTGCCATCCCTGGAGTTGTTTAAATCATGAGTAGGTGTCATACTTGAGGACATGGTCTAGTGGTGGACTTAGCAGGGCTGGATCGATGGTTGGACTTGATGATTTTAAAGGTCTTTTTCCAACCAAAACCATTCTATGATGAAAAGGATATAGAAATATGTTGACCAGTCTGTTGGGTTCTTTCCTACTTCTGTCAGAGCACTTTCCTTTCCTTCTTTAAACAGCACCTTTTATCATTAGACTTTCTGGTTTTGGGAGCTGTTTTTATTGGCTTTTGGGCACTTGGTCATAATGATAAATCTTATCTGAAAACCATCTCTTCTGGCAGGTAAATTTGAAGGTAAAGAAGTCAAAATTCCAAGGTTGGCGGACTTAAATTACCTGGCGTATCTATGCAATGTGGATGTGGTATTAAACAAGGAAGAGTTATTTAGAATTGAGATACTGGTTTTGGAAAACTTCAACTGGAACCTCTGTCTGCCAACGCCAGCGCACTACATCGACTACTACCTCTGTGCGTCCCTTGGCAAGAATGACTGCCACAGCGGCTGGCCGATCGCATCACCGGCCAAATTCAGGCCTGTCCTGGAGAAATACGCACACCTTTTCCTCCATCTGTCACTGCAAGGTAAAAGGCGTAGTTTTATGCTAGAACAATCTTCCATTTGAAAAAGGCAAAAATCTGAAAGAGATTAAGGGCTTTACAACTTGTTGTAATATGGATTGCACAAAATTATATCTGTGCAGAATGGTTTCTCTTTGTGGTTGAAGATAGCAAATGGTACGGTGTCCTTTCCTTGCGCATGTTCTGTTCTGTTCTCTTCTCGGAACATCTAAATAAGGTAATTTTTTTTCTTCATCTTGGAACACTAATTGGGGAGGCTTTCAGAAATGGGGTCTAATTTTTGATCTGCTACACAGTATGAATTGTCAGTTGCAGAGTATTGTGCAGTTCAAGGTATGAATATTTTTAATCATATTTTTTTAGAGGGTCCTGTGCTACAAGATATGACACATTTAGAATGACAGGAGTTTTAGTGATTTGGTTTGCAGCATCGCTTCCAATATCTGCCCGTGTGACAGGCAGTGAACTGCAGCACACACCAATGCAAATACGCCTCAGATTGTCAATATCTAACCTGGGTTTAGTTGAGACCAGTCTAGAAACTTCAGCATAGTCTATCTTGTGGCTTTTTCGGAAATGAAAGAAGCTATAGTGAAGCCTTGATAGTGGTTACAAACAAGTAGTACAGAGATCTTCAGGAAAGTTTCATCTAATCTTTGAGAGACTTCTTCTGATTATGAGTTAATAGAGATGCATGGAACGAAGTTTAGGACTTCAGTTTGTACTATTTTACCATGTAGATGCACAACAGGCAGTGATTAATAAGAGTATAATACATGCTTTTTTTTCTTTTGTAGATCACACTTTCTGCTATTTTTGTCCATCTCTGATTGCTGCAGCTTGCGTGTGTGCCTCACGCATCTGTTTGCAGATTTCTCCGGCCTGGACAACACAGCTTGAACTACTGACATGTTATTCCTGGGAACAGCTTGCCCAATGTGTTGAAATACTGCTTATGTAAGATCAGAGAGATGTAACCTGCTTGTGCTCTTAGGAAGATGTTTATAATCTTTTATTTATGTATTTTTTGAAGTAATTACTTGGCTATAATTAAGGTATTACACTGGCAATCTCCACCTTCAGTTTTTAGAGAGGAATAAAGGGAAAAATCTGATCACTTCACTAAGTACTGTATTTTAACAGTATTTGCAATGTGAAATGGAATGGGCAACTTGTTCCAGTGCTTTGTCCTTCTCTAATAATCAAAAGTGTGAAAATTCTTTTTCCTAATATCTAACAGGAATTTTCCTTGTTGCCTTTTAGCTATGTACTTTAATGCTCTGCAAATATTTACTGTTTTAAAGTATCTTATGTTGTGGACTTAAAAGTTGTGAGAGAACCATTCCATCAGTGAAAACATACTTGGGATGCAAAATGTTCCATAGACCTGTTGTTAGTGTGTGAAGATCACAGCACAGGATAATTAGAAATTAATTGTGATGGCCCCTGAGGATTACCACGTACAGCTAGGGGCAAAAAGCTGATGATGTTGCCCAGGGGTGTCAAACTCCCGGCTCCCACTGTTCTCCTGCTCCTGCAGCGTAACGCGTGTCACATGCTGCACACATGCCCAGCACTGGCAGGAGCACAGGGACAAGGAGCTCAGCACTGCCAACAGGGAGAAACAAGGTGCCAGGACGGATAAAACAAGGTGGAGGGCTGAATTCAGCCTGCAAGCTGTGAGTTTGCCACCCCTGATGTAGCCTGACTGGCAAAAACTTCAGGATATATGTTAGAGGTCTTTTCCAACCTTAATGATACTATGATTCCATGTGCAAGTTGCATGAACTTCTCTCTTTGACAAGTCTTGCTTCTCATTTTTTTCAGATATTATGAGAGTGACATCAAAGAAGCCAGTAGCATCAACCAGCAAGTAACGATGCACCAGCAGCAGGAAGCATTGAGAAATCTGAGCTATCAGGCGACTACTCAGGCTCTCTTCCAGCAATCCAGTTATTACCCTGCAGCACAGCATTCAGCTGGGTTTTCCCAGTTCCAGTCGCCAATGCAAGATGTGTGCTCTGCTTATCGGCACTCCTTACAGGCACACAGGCCGAGTGCTCTGCCTGCTGGTGGTGCCAGTGGCTCACTGCACTCCTACGCTGCTGCTCAGGCTAGCCTTTGGCCGTCTGCACATGCTCAGGCCATCCAAACGCCCATTGCTGTGCAGACGGCCTTGGGAACAGCACCTGCACACTGCATTTCCACAGCTTATGGCAGTAGTTACTTCAGCAATCATCACTTGTGTGCAGCTGGGTATTATCATGGATATTGACAGGAGAAAAAGGGGGTACGAATACAAGCTGAAGAAAAGACCCTGTGTGAGATACAAGATCTGTGTCTGATTGAAAACCACAAAGAAACAGAATCCTTATGACTTGCTAATTCAGAGGATGTTGATCTACATGTACAACACTTTCCATTTAATTTGAGCAGGAGCAATAGTTCAGGAGTAAGACTCCAGAAAAAAAAGAAACGGGTCAGAAGCCTATAAAATAATTCTTAGTAATATCTAAATGTGGTGCTGCTGAACAAGCATCACTCTTGCCTTCAGGTATTTTAGAAACGAAACCTTAAGTCACCTCTTGGATATTTACCATGCTGCTGCTTTTGAGACTAGAGGTTAATTATTAGTAAAATCATTCATGAGCTTTATCAGGGATTTAATGTTACTTGAAGAAATCCTCTGGGAAAAACTCATGAGAAGTTTGCAGCCCTCAGTTATTTCATCTTTTTGGCACAGTGGATTGTGGCAGTAGTTCAGGCTCGGGACAGAGGAACTAGAATTAATGGGGCCAAAGATGGCAACTGGTAACTTTACTGTGAAATTAGACTTTGACTGCAGTGCTAGACAATGCGGACTCCGCATTCTCTTGGAAAACGTAGCTGAGGAGCTGAAGATCCTGTTGCTTTTCTGCAGTGAGAAACATGGCCCCTGCTACATACGTTTTTCAGCTGAAAATAGCAGAAGTGATGGTTCAAAAAACTATAGGCTTTTTAATGTTAACATAGATATTTTAAAAATATGGACTTCTGCAAATGTGAAACTTCAGTTTGTATATATGCAGCCACTACTGTAAATGCCTTCGAAGGCAGTACTCATAGTTTGTCTCAGGAGAGCAGTACAAGTAATGTGCAATATGCTTTTACTGTCCTGGGGCAGTTTTTTGGAGTCAGGTGTCACAACACATGTTTTAAACAATTCTCTAAAATATAATTTAAGAGTATTTTAGGATAGAGGGAAAAAATTAGCCTACATGCTAATACATGTTTGTGTAACTGTTTTCTGAGAATGTAACTTTCGCAGGCCAGAGGAATCTTCTTATTTAAAAAAAAAAAACAAAACAAAAAACAAACCCACAAAAAAAGAAAACTTTAAATGAAGAGGCATTAGTCTAGAAAAGGAAATTAGGAAACTTAGTCTAGAAATTTAGAGAATTTTGTTCATCTCTTGTTTTGGCTTTGTATTTATGTTAAATTATATTTTTATAAAGACTTTAATGTATTTTTTAACTATGCCATTTGACATATAAAGAAGGTCTGTTTGGCAGTACTGTTGTGTGTTTTTTCTTTGTTTTTTTTATCACCCTCATAATTTGCCTCACGTGCGGTGCGATACCTTGGAGTGCCATCATGCTTAATTGTAAAAATCCTTGCTATGTTTCCAATGCCAGTTTCCAGTGGACAAGCACACAGCTGAAATACCCTTTTGTTTTCTTGCCAAATAATAAATTCTGAAGGATTAGGCAGATCAGGAACTTGGCTGCTGCATGAGAAATAAGGTCCTATTCCAATAAAGTGTTCGTGTATATAAGGAAGTACAAAGTGGGATGGGGGAGGAGATGGCTGAAGAAACAAGCGGAAAAAGTGCAGAGACAAGGTAGGGACATAAAATAATGAAATTAGGGATTGTTCCAGTTCTCGTGGCCTATGTGCCTTGGGGGTGGTGTCTTGCCTTGGAGGTGCCAAGGTGCCAGCCTTGGAGTGTGAAAGGCAGCACTGGAGAATATGGCTGCATGTTCAGTCTTTCTTCTCATGACTCTCTCTTCCAGGCAGGAATTATCCATTGAGTTCTAGGTTCTTGCATCACAGGTGGAATTGGGGCCGATTAAATCCAACAGCTCTGAAAATGAAAAGATGTGTGAGAATATGAGTTGGTCTAACAGTGCTTCACATGACAGTGCACTCCAGAATGCTTAAATGTGGTGGCAATTCCACACATTTAACTTCCAGGTTTGGTTTTTTTTTCCATACTTTTTCACATGACACAATTTTTTTTTCTTTTGTGAACACATACTCCCTCAGGGAGAGTGAATGTAGATTTCGCCCAACTGGAAGACACTTTTCTGAAGGCTTTTTTGCCACAATTACTTTTGGAGGGAGCTGCAGAGGTGCATGCAAAACTTTCCACCTTGTGCTTGTGCTGTTTGATGCTGTCAGGTGCAGCATAGTGACAGATGAGAGATTTTTACATGCTGGTTAACTTGCACTTTCCTGGCAGACTTTCTCAGTTCAAAGGCTGCTGCAAAAGCAAATGCAGTGAAATGTGGCTGAGAATGCAAACTGGGTATGGCATGAGTTAACTCCCTACAGGGGAGGATGTTGCAGATTTAACCAAACAAATGAGAAAGCAGACATTAAAATTAAAAAATCTCTACTAGTGAGTCCTGACAAGACCTGCAGCAGTGATACAGGTGCAAAAAAATCTTAACAGCTACATTTTGCTGCTTCTTCAAACAGGAAAAGGGAAAAATAATGCCGTCTCCCTATTCTTCAGAAATCCACAACTTGGTTTTTGCAAAGCTGCCAAAGCTACTGTTTGATCCTTTTGTTTTAGCAGGTTTTACACACTGTGGAGAACAATTTAAAGCTGATACAGGGCTCTTTGATCAGGATCAGATCATCAACTCATAAGTGTACAGGTGTATAATAAAATTTAGCTTAGAGCTATTTTTACTGAGAAGTCTAGATACTGGCAAATGTGGGCCGAACTGATGGCTTCTTAGTGATAACAGCACGAGTTTGTTTTGGTGGGTTTGTTTTTCCAAGCAGTATTTACTGTGCTCTCTGTGCTGCCATGTCAAAACCAGCCTAAAGAACATCCTCCGGCTGAAAAGGCAGCGGTGCTTTTTTTTTTCTGTGTGAAAGTACCCCTTATCTGCTTTCCTAACAGCCTGGATAAAAAATCCCACCCTTATTTTCAAAGCATTGCTGTCTGCATAACGGGAAGTTGCTTGATCACATGCAGAAGGTGAAGCTAAAATATGCCGTTGCACAACACTAAATGTAGTTGCTTCTAGAACTGGTCCCATTTTGTTTTCAAAGTGGGCAATCACCAGGTATCGGCATCGTGTCCTTCAGAGCAGGTTGTTGTTGGTGTGAATGGTTCAGACAGAACACCACCACTTTGTTCAGTGCAAGCTTTAGCTTTGTGTAATACTTGCCCAGTGTTTACCTGTGCCTACCTTTACAGGTCCTTGTGTGTAGCATGCAAAGTGGTGAACACAATGGGCACATTCTACACACAAATGTTCTAAGATATCACCTTATTTTTTGCAAAGGAGTGTATTAACTGGCTTGAACTGAAATGAAGAGGAAGTCTGGAGAGATCCCTTATTACTTCTCACTGTGGCCTCATACAACTGAATTTCAACAAAATTCTATTAAATCAGTAGATCTTTGTTGCACTAAACACGAGTCAAATCTGAAACCTGCTCAATCATGAGACATTCTTTTGAGTTCAGTATTATGCTTTGCCTTGAAAACAAAGATATTGAGCAACTTGTGGTCATAAGACCCATGCAGTCTGTTTCAGGTAAACGGATGGAGCCTGGAGGAAGCCTTGTTGCAGCTGAATCAGTAATCACTCTTGAAGAAAAATATAAAAAAGAACAAAAATCCTTTTTTAAATGCAAGACATCTGAAATGATTTGGATTATAGTTATGTGCATAGGCCCATCAGCACATGAACTATTGTGTATACAAGAGAGATGCCGTGGCTGGTTACTGATTGTGAGGGCAAGAAGCTAAGTCAATCCAGAAGGCAAGACAGCTGGAAAAATGAGTCCAGCAAGCAAAAAGCTTTTTGGACCAGGTATTGACTAGATGTGATTTGGAACAGTGAATCCAAAAACTGTGTTATATTTAATTCCTACTGTGCTGAAGGAAGCAGGTTTTTGCATGCAGTCTACGTAAAGAACAGGACTGCATTGTGAAAGTAATAGTCCATGTTTCCCATAGGAGTCTGTCTGTAAAAAACTTAATACTAGTGAGACTGAGAAAACCATGACAGAACTATGAAAGCAAATCTTCTAATGACTGATAAACTAACTTTCTCTTGTTTTCAAGCTCCTAAATTTCTGCCCTCCAGCTAGCAACAGAGCAAAAGAATTACAGGATCACAGAATGGTCAGTGTTGGAAGTGACCTCTGGAAGTCATCCAGTCCAACTCCCCTGCTAAAGCAGCTTTACCTAGAGCAAGTTGCACAGGAGCACATCCATGTGGGTCTGAATATCTCCAGATAAGGAGACTCCACACCCTCCCTGGGCAGCCTGTTCCACTGCTCCATCGGCCTCACAGTAAAGAAGTTTTTCCTCACGTTCAGATATAACTTCCTGTGTTCCAGTTTGTACCTGTTGCTCCTTGTCCTGTCACTGGGCACAGTTGCAAGACTCAATGAGAGTCTTGCATTTTGAGGTACACTTCAGGCAGAGTAACATCCTGTTCTCTAGACAGAAGCTGAATGGAGCTTCTGTTAAGTAGGTGGTAGAGAACGCTGGAATATGCCAAGTATGTATCATATCCTGAAATACTCAGACTTGAGCGGCATCGTTAAATGCTTTGTTACATCTTCTGATTTTTGTGTTCTGGTTTTCTGAGAATTTGTCAGATCTTTAGGAATGGGGTAAGCATTAATGTTGAGGACAACACTCCCTGAAGAACAATTCTTTGTTTGTAATACAAAGAAAGAGAGAGGGGAAAGATAATCAGAACTTTATTTTATTTATTTTATTGTTGTTTGTTTTTCAGCACACTAGAAGAGACTGGATTTACTGCCTTAAGCAATCCTTTTGCTGGTCCTTTTGTAGACTATACCACAAACATTAGAAATCTGGAACAAAAAAAACAAACCAGAAATTTGGTTGAACAGCTTCAGTGTCACAAAGAAAGAGACCTGCAAACTGGTGTGCAGAACCTGTCCTTTACTGAAGCAAAATTACCCTTTGGTACAAGACATAACCTAGAAAATAAGCTGAATGCCCTTGTCAAGTCCAAAACACACAGTGCAAAAATATTCTTGCACAACTTCTAAAGAGGTGTTTTGGGATAACTTAAAACGTATCCTGTGTTAAACATGGCTTCACCAACTTCCAGGTTACCAGACAAGTGAGATAATTGCTTTCCAAAAATAATAGATGACTGATACCATTACTTTCAGGGAGGGCGAGAGTCCTTTCCTGATTCACAGAGTAACTTCTGATTAGTATCTGAAGATGCACTCAGATGTATGTAACTAGCACAGGCAGAAGTCAATTCAGGAACATTTTTGAGAACTGCAAATAATGATATTTGACAATCTCATCTGTTTTATAAGTTGACAGTAAGGTAGTTCCAGTAATCTTTCAAAGCTATATTGCCATATTGTTGATAAAATAGGATACTACTTGTAATCCAAGCTCTTTTGTGTTTTGTCTTAGTGGTTTTTTTCCCCTTTAGTAAGACTAAGGAAATAGGGCTTTACAGAAAATCTGTGAGCAGTTGCAGCTAGGTAGTTTTCTAAGAATGAAACAAAGTTAATAACTGTATTGAAACATGTAAATAGTAGGTGTAAAGTTTTAGATGTATTATTTTCTATTTTTGAGGTATAGGCACAGTGAATACAGTCAAAGACATGGCAGTAGCAATATTTTGCTCTGAACATTCCAGTCTCACAGTTATAAAATTCTGTGTCTGTCCCTGAGATGCAAGATCTACATTTCAAGTTTTCAAAAGTATGTTCCTGCACAAAACTGTAGTGATCTAGGGTGAAGGAGAAAGTTATTTAATAGTTTTGCTTTACTTTATCTAAATATTTTTTTCTAAACTCAAAATTTTAAGCTTGCTGCTCTAAAGTGTTTATTTTTGTCTGCTTTTAATAAACTACCCTGGGAATTTTAAGCACTCACCTCTATGAGCTTATCTCCACAAATCTCTGCAGTATGATGATAGTTGGGAAAATCAGCTACTATTTTCCCATCTTCCATTTTAGCAATTGCCTGTAACAGAGAAAGATTTAATGTTCCCTGGGGTTATTGGCATTTATATCACATACTCTGTAAACATCAGTACACCTGATCCTAAAGTTCCTTGATATTTTATGTTGTTCTCTTGACAGTTAAGTCAAAGGCATGATTATGTGAGTTGATTTTGAAGTAGTATTCTCAGGTATTTGCAAAATGAAGAGATGAGTGGATGTTTTTCACCAGCTACAAGGAAACTATTTTACTAGTTTATGTATTGGTTAGTGACAGTACACAAAAAGGCAGCTGTTTCTCTGCTGAGAGTCATTTACATCTTTGACTACTTAATCGGCTTAGGACTACTGAAGGGCCCAGGGCCAAAAAAGAAGTTAATGGAATTTGTAATATTTCAAGATTAAGTTTGCAATAAACTGATCGAGTAGAACTGTGTCTTATTCTATTGGTTAGCTTTCACAAAGATTTCTCAAAACCAAAGGCATATTTTTTTCCATCTCATAATCAGAAGATGTGGCTAAAGCCTTCTAGAAATCATGCAATGCTATTGCATTCTCTGTCACAGCTCCCTGATGCAATTGCTTGTCTTCCGGCCCCCTCAATAGGCATAAAACATGTATCCAGTTATCTATTGTAGGGTTCTGGACACCTCACAAAACCAAGAGTTTAGCTGCCATATCCCTTTAAATAGAGGAGAAATTAAAAAGATAAGTAAAGCAATCATTTTAGAGCAGGCTTTGTATCAAGATTTTGTCCATGACAGGAGCAGATCAATATTGTGTCATCTTCCTTCTCGCTAGAGGCTGCTTAAGTTAATCAGTTGCTCTGTACTTCCAATAGGAAGGTGGATACAGAGGCATTTTTTTCCCTTCACTTTACAGTCTTTTGTTTCAGGCACAGGTGATTTCAAAAGGTGAAGTTGCTGTATGGTGCTGGGCAACAACACAGCTGACAAACAGCTCTTCAGAATTTTAATGAGCATTACGTTTGCTTGGGCTGTGACACCAGTAGATGCTTAACACTCTATCCTTGTTCTTCATTAGTACATACAGTTCTGAAGCTCTAGCTGTCTTTGAAATCAGATCTAGATGTTTCCTAGGGGCATCAAGAAATTGGGAAAAAAATTATATGTTTCTAAGCTATGACAGATAAGAAAACAATTTAAGGAAAATGTCCCTGAAATAGATCTGACTTTCACCCTAAGGTAAAAAAACAACTGAGACAGCATAGAACTTAAGAGCTAAATTAATTTACCTTGAATTTTTTACCACCCATTGTCTCCATGTCTGATTCCTTGCCAATTGTGAATGAGTTGGACATGGTGCGGCCTCCTGGGAAGTGCTGCGTCCAGATGAAGTCATTTCCATTCTGCACCACCTCAGTGATTACTTTGCAATTCCTTCCCAATTCAATCTTGTCACTGGAGAGACCTTAATCAATAGAAACATACAGTTTATCAAATCTAATAGCCTACCAGCTGTATTTGAATTGAAGCACGATAATGGTATGTTTGATCTCAGACACTGACGTCTGTGCATCTGGTTTGTTTTTTTTTTCTTTTTTTACAACAGTGTCAAAGCTCTGAGTTTAATTACTGATATAAAGGAAGATACAGGTACATCAGTAAGTTTGCTAAAATAATGTTTTGGTCTTGCATTCTTTTCCCTGAGAAACAATACATAGAATAAATGTATAGATGCAAAGTATAGAATATACACATACAGATGCATGGAATTCAATGTGAATGAATTTGTGCCTTTGCTCTACAGCTGCACATACTTATTTACTATTTCCTATTACTCTTTAAATAAATGAATACAAGCACTGAACTTATGCACACAGATCACAGCATCCCCAAGAGATTTTACAGATTCATCTCGGTGTCTTCTGAAAGCATCCACAGAAACCTTTTCCTAAGTAAGATTTTGACAAGCATTTTCATACTGAAATTCATACTCCCAACAATGAATACTAAGGACAGAAAAAGTGACCTTCATGATCATTACACTGCAAACACCTCGGCCCTTCATTCTGCTGCTACTGAGCAGTAGCACTGCTTCTGCAGAACAAGACTATTTCCTGTGTCCGACAGGCCTTGTAAGAATAAAAACTGAATCTCCTTGTTGAAGCGCAGAGCACCTCTACCAGTCTTAGCCCCTGTTGATCTCAGCACATTTCTGTAAAAAATCTTTTTTAAAAGAAGTACTTTAAACTAATTCATAACCTTTAAGACTCACGCCTCAGGATGTACTTACCAATCTTCTTCACAAATTCATCATAGTTCTCGTCGCACTCGAATTCGTATTTGCCTGCGAATGCCATGTTACCCCGGTGATGTGGTTGGTAAAGCAGAGCAGCAGCTGGAACAAAGAAGAACGGATAAGTGCAGGTGGCTTGAGGCCCTCCTTTTTATACACCAGCCCAAGCTGTTCAACCCACCTATACCCACACCCCCTGGAATTATACTTTTATGATCTACATGAGTCACCAGCATGGATGCCATTGACCTGTATGAAAACCAAGGTTATAATTCAATTATACATCCTTGACAATAAACTAGAGATCAGCAGAAATGAAGGACAAAGCTCGTATTTCCTTTTAGTGCATATTTAAACAAAGTGATATATTTTTACTTTCAAAATTCCACTGATTTTGCACTTAAAATGCTATAATGAAAGAGGGAGAAAACTGCTTCAAAGCAGTGTCCTGAGAGGAAAGCCTTGCTCTATTTGGAAGCATATCCTATATTAGTCAATACATGAAAATAAGAAACAAGCTGCACAGATTCCTAAGTAATTCTGGTAGTATACAGGCAACGACAAAATTCTGGGTAAACTACTGCACCTGCACGTGTCTTTGTTACCTTATCTCCACACAGAGAAAATAATTATGAAATATTTTACACTACTTGGACGTAAAGTACATTAGATTAGTCCATGGCACCATGTTCCATATAATAACTATATATAGTTGCATAATAACTATAAAAATATAGTTATTTCAAAAAGCAGAGCTCTGATTTATGTAAGACAACCATATGTTAAAAGTCAAGGAGTCTGATGGGTAATGTAGAATGCATAAAGGAGATGCCCTATGCCTAATGCATCCATTGACACACACAGACAGCAGGGTAGGAACTCCCAGCTGCTGTGCACTGGCATAGCTCCAGTGACTGAGGACACAGACCAACAATTTAAAATCTGAATAAAAAAACGCTCCTAGGATTTCTGTGAAAACGGTGTGATAGATTGCAATTTTATTTTATTTAATTAAAGTAACAAATTTGAGGAGGAACAAAAAATCTATTTCCCCTGGTTTTATAAAAGTCTGGAGAAATATGTAATAGCGTTCAACAAGTTTTGCTGAATGCAAAGTGGGTTTCATTTCTTAAATGCAATTAATTTAATCCTACAGGCTAACACTGGAACACATCTATTTAGAGTGAAGAAACTCACAAGAATAGGAACAAAGGCTGGGCGATTAAAAACAAGAAAACAAAGGTTATCTAAACTTCACCACTGTTCTCCTTGGTATACTTTCAAATTAATGTATTATATGCAACTATGTCTGTATTTCTAATTAATACACTTATCAATACTCCACTCTGCCAGAAATGAGACAAACTTCAGTAACGGGATGAAACTTCAGTAAAATGCTAAATATCATAAATCATGCTATAGCAATAGTGTAAAACGATATGAATAAACAGCATTGTTACATCTCACAGCTTTACTACCAATAACATTGAGTTCACACAGCCAGCTGTACACTCCCTCAGCCTGTGCTCTAAATCCTGCATACTGGAGAGTGCAGTGTAGCTCACAAACTGTTCTACCGAGCTGAGACAGGCTGGTGCCTCTCAGTGACTCCGCCCTCTTGTGGGTCCTCTCTCGTATGGCGAATACCTGCTGTGCCTTGATGCAGCCTCACAATTCAGGAATAGCTATAGATTATGTCAGACCATACTAAACTCAAGAGGAGCTAGAAATAAGACAGCCTGTACCCAACTGTTTTATCACAACATATCAGTGGCACAATAACTCCCTAAATTAGTATCTGTCAGGGGGAGGGGTGTGTTACAATTTTATTAAACTTAAATATATTTGCTATATATACCTATATGTTTAATGGCACAATACTTGTCAGAGTATGTTGCAACACAATGAAAAAAATACTTTCCAATTTGTATCTGTTTTTTTACTTACTAAGCTGCTTTCTTTTATGCAAAGCCTCTGCTGTCCCTAAGTTATAAAGCCTTTAAACCAATGACAGAATATGCAGGGCATGTGAGGTTTGAATAGGAAAACATTTCCTGCTTTAGGAAAATTTTTGCAGTTTCAAAGCTTTTCCTTACAGGGTAAAAAATTATTCCAGAATAACACACAGACTGATGGGTGAAAAGTCTGACTGAGACAAGAAAGGGACTTCTAATGGAAAAGAATTTTCCAACCAGAAAAAGCTTCAGAAAATTCTGAGTCAGTTTTGTGAGAGATTATATCTGTGGCTTACCTCACAATTATTAGTTAGGAATTTATATTATTTCTGGTTTGGGTTTTTTGGGGGTTTTTTTTTGATTTGTTGGTTGGTTGGGTTTTTTTTACCTAATTTCTTTTCTGAAATCTGAAAGAAAGTAACTTCAAAATCTTAACATCTTCTTATGAAAGAACCTATAAAACTTTCAAATGGAGATATGGCTTTTTCAAGTTGACAACAAACCTTTAAATACTACTTGTTTGACTGTATGTTCCTGGCAGGAAAGTGTTTTTCTAGAACAGATGCAGAAAGCGAGAAAGAATGAAGCATAACAAAATCATGGTCAATTTGTAAAATAAAAATGGGACAAGTGTCCTAGGAATTACTGCCTTCCGACCCCTAACACTTCACTGTTCCCATATTTACTCAGCTTTAAATTATACCATGCCGTGCAGTCGCTGACTATAGTGTGCTGAAGTTCACAACGCCACAAAAGCCATGCCATCTGCTGTCTACATGCAATTAAAAGGATGTCTCCACACTTGAAATAAAAAAGAGCCATGTACCTTCCCTCTATGAACATTCTTCATGTCCTGTCATTAGCATTCAAAACACAAGACTATGGGAGAAAATTATGAAACTGGGGGTTTCTGCATCAGTTACAAATGTATAAAATTCAGGGAAGGAACAGAGAAACTTCTTTCTCCACAGGTGTTCCCTTTGCACTTTTGATTTTAAAATATCTGTCAAGTGATTCTGACTGTCCCACAACCATATTTGACACTTCGTTTTTTAATTAATACTCCTTCAGCTCAATCTCAAGATTGCTGAACTCATGACCAATTGTGCAGGAGCAGACAACTGGAAAGGAAACTTTATCAGCTGGACGCAGATCCTTAGGCCCTAGCTACATAAACAATATTAGCATGGAAAACAAGTGATTGCACATACATAGAAGCTTCAGTTCTTATTGCTGTGGTAAAGCTTAGTAGATATAAGTGAAGCTCCTACAACCGTGTAACCTCTAAGCCATTAGTAGAGGCAAATCCCCTAGTGATTCCTGTCATACACAAATTTGAAAATACCATTTAGAGGAAAGCATCATCAAGCTCATTTCACACGTGAGAAAGCTGAAGCACTGGGAAGTAGTGACCTGTCAGAGCTGATGATGTAGTGAATGGATGATGCAGCCACTAAGAAATTCTAAGTCCAGGCATTAACCCAGTATCCACAGGATGGCAAATTAGTTTAAACATTCTTATAATAAATAAGTCCTTAGGAGAAAACAACAAGAGCTCTGAGCAATGATTTACTTTCAAACAGTCACCCAGGGAGTTTCACACTTGCTCCACTGCAAGAATCTTTACAGCTGCTCAGCACAACTGGCTGAGCAAGTCCCTAGTTAAGATTGTTGCTGTCTCCCTGCAGCTCGGTGTATATGGAAAAATAACCAGCATGCAGCCTCAAGTGTGCTTTTGGGGTCCAGGTGACCAGTCAGACTGTCCTAAGGTTAGCTGAGCACTGAAGGCCTCTGTCTTGCGCTGCACTCTCAGTGTTCCAGAGAGACATACGCAACTCTGTGAAGAAGGTAAATGAACTCAAGCCATAAACTCTTCTGTTTACATAAAACATTGTGGGACAATGGCACTGGCATAGTAACACCATATGGACCTTGGAAGATAGATCAAACTGGATATGAACAATGCCATAGTTCTGTGAAACAAGAAAAAGATAATCAGATTATATGAACAGTACTTGAGATTTTACGTTCTCTCTCTCAAGATCAGATTATATTGATAGCTGTCTTGTGATCTGATATAAAAATGCTGACACTTACACAACTATAGAACACTTAGAGCTTGACTGCAGTGGAAATGTGGTGGGCATAGAGCCAGTGTGTAGTACAGTAAATTATCAATGAATAACTACTTGACTGGGTGGGTCACTCTTGCCACACACTAAGCATGAGTTTATTCACTTCCCAGGAGTTGTACATTATGCTGTACATGGGAGTTTCAGAGCAGTTTACAAGCATCCATCCAAAAAATGAAGTTTTCATAAACATGCCGGCTCTGCCTGGCTGTTCAGGACCAGAACCAGTTTAGAACAAGTTTTGAGCAAATGTGCCATCATCTGTACTTGTCTGTGCAGAAGAGTTCTTATTGTGTTGTGAATTTGCAGCCATGTTTCTGTTCACTTAGTCTGAAATAAATCCTTACTTTTACTTTCATTCCTGCCTTTTTTGTTACAAGTTATGATGAAATTCAACAATGCATTGGAAATGACAATTTCATTCAGCGTTCTTCCAAATACTGAGTCAGGACAATGTTTATTCCAAGAATAAAGGAATGGAGGCCCTCTGACTTAACCAAAGTTACGGTCACTTGCACAATTGCTAAGGTGAGTCATCCAAGTCCCTATCGCTTCAGTTTCAGCTAAAACCAGCAGCTGTTCATTGACCTTACACTTTGCATTTACAATATTCATGCCTTTCCTGCCTCTTCAGAGCTGTGAGTGTGTGATGTTGCTTTTGCATGCCTCTACAGCAGTGCTTCTTCTTTGGTGGGCAGGGCACTAAACAAATAGTGCAAAGAACTCCAGAATTATCCAGTAAAAGAAACAAAAAACCAAAATCATCTATGTCTAGGCGCACATGTATTCTAAATACATTATAATCCATTCCAACTACTCCAATGTAGAGCCTGCATACTGCTGCAAACAACCTTGATTATATTATACATCTGCTTAACAGAACTTGGTTCAAATCCAACTGAATTTTAACAGCTATAACAGAGACCGGTGGAAAACCAAAAGATCTCTCCCTGGCACAAGGTGAGAACCATAACAGAGAAAGGCAAAATAACCAAAAGCTTCCGATGCAAAAGCTGAAAACAGCTTTCAGAAAGTGGCCACAATCTCTAGTATACTTGGCACTATCTATCATTTTCAGTGGAGAAAGATGCAGCTGCTCTCTATGTAGGCCAAAGAAAATCTCATTATTCCGGAGGAGACTCTGCCTGCCATCTGGTGGCCAACTGCCAGAGCCCAGACCAGGCAGCACCTCCTGCACTGAGCCCTCCTCAGCCCTGCCAAGCCCTGGCTTCAGTAAGGAAACACCAGGACTTGCAACCAGCCCCACGCCACAGCTCAGGCTTGAAGATGAATCACCCATCCCCTCGTTCTCTAACTGTAAAACAATAAATAATTTCCCCCTGAGGTGGTTACAATCAGCTTGATAAGAGTCATGTTAAACATATCATTTATATACTATATGTTTTTATATATAAAAATATATAAAAATATATCAGTATTTATACAAGCAATCATCCTCTTAGGTTTCATTTTGGTACACAGATCTAAATTAAGTCGATTTCCTAATCATTTGTTTATGGCATCACTGAAATAAATATCACAGTATTAGCCTTTGCTTAAACACATTTGTATTGCCATCCTGGCAATCAACAAGACATAAGACTGCTTCATACAGATTTGGTTAAATATTATAGATCAGAGCCCAAATGCTGACTCTCCTGAATTCAGTGGAAACACCCACACTAGCATCTCAACATGATTTAATGAATCTAACTTTGTGTGCAAATGCTATCTGCAGCAGACTGGCATTTTTGAAACCCACTGAATGGGTTCAGAGAAACTCAAGGGTGGGAGCAGCACCATTTGCAGAAAGAATGCAAGGAAAAGGCATAATCTTATTCTGAGAGGCCTAAGGTGCACACACTTTTTGCATTCAATTTGCCCCACCAAATGGGGAAAAACCCCAAAACAACCCAAGCCTCCATATTCATAGTTGTGCTAACTTTGAAACCTGAGTTACTGATCTAATGCCAACATGTAGCAAACCTCATATTTCAATGTATATTGTCAGGACTACGGGCAGGAACCAAACTACTTGTTACAAGAAGTTATGCAGAAAGGCTCAACACCTTATTTGAATTTATCAGGATGACGTGAATTGCAACTGTGTGGCTACTGTAGACAGTTAGCATGAATAAGTTGTCAAAGAAGAAGAACTCTTGTGGAAGCTTATACCCAAAGGAAAAGTTCATTTAAAGCAAGCAGCAATTCCCTCTGTCTCCCAAGTCAGCTACCTCTGATATGCAAAACAGCTGAGTCTTCAAATGCTAGTAGGAACAGAGGGAAATTTCAGGAACCAAATCAAAGGCACTGGATATCTTTACTTTCAGAATTTACTTGCCACAAAGTCATAAATATAACGCTTTTGCATTCTTTTTGTCATGTCAGCGTCACCCTGCCCTTGAATGTCTCCCAGCATGCTTTCAAGTTTATTAACCTTTCAGATGTGTTGTATAAACCCAACTACTGAGATAGACTCAAAGACAAAATGGAGATAAGAGAAGTAATTCCATTAGCGAATGAACCAGGCGAGGAACTATCTTTGAAGTGCTTTTAGAACTGGAATGCAATTGAACAAGGAGTACTGATTCAGAATAGAAGAAGGAACTCTCCAGTGAAAAGACAGTTAACGCTTAATGATTCTTTCAGAATAAAACTTGATCAGGAAAGCTTGTAAATTCTTAATACAGCTGTATCTGGCAATTATTCAGCAACCCTCCATAGTAAATGGCTAATGATTATTAATTCCTCTGGTATTCAGAATTATCATTCACAATGAATTCAGAATGAACTCGTTTAGTGTTAATGTAATGTGTAATTCCATGGGAGTCCTATTATAATGTTGTCTTACTAAACATCCATTTAGTATAGTAGTAGGTGTTACTATTCTAAACCCATAAGCAGCAGAAAAGTAATTACCAACAAGATGTGGCTGAATTATTGAAAAGCCAATGCTGGTGTAGAGTCCAAATATTTAAAAGAAATGCACCAGACAGCTCTACAGGAAAAAAGGGCTCCCTAAATGGACATTTGATTATTTCCTACCAACATTTTCTACCAGGAAAACTTTTAGCCTGTTTGGACCTCCAGAAAGGTGGTTTCCAGAGAGAAGATAACCAAGTGATTAATTCCAGCTGTATAAGATGGCATAGCTTCTGTAAGAAGTGTTTGGTTCCGCTGTCGCTGATCTCTGAGTGCTACCTCAATGGGACTGCTGAGGTCTGGGTTGGGCAGCTAAAAACACACAAAAGGAAACCTAAGGAAAAAGACGAGCTTGATTTTCACGTGGTTTCATCAGTTTTCAGCTAATTTGGTTCTTTGAGCTATCCCAATTGCATGGTCAGGCTCTGCCAGTGCAACAGGATGTATAAGAGAGAGGAGGGGAAGATGAACAGCACCATCATCACGGACGTGATGAGGCCCTTCCACTGGCCTCATGGTGCCTGCAAACCACACAGCGACTGAGAGCAGCCTGAGGAGACAACAGTGCTGTGCAAATTGCTCACACAATTCCCAGCTGTTCTGGAGCCACCTCCTACTTTGTGCCAGCACAGTCATTTATGCAGTAGTGTAGCAACCAGAGAGAGGGTCTGATTTGAATTAAAGATATCAAAGATAAAGTAACAAGGTATTTTTCAGCAGGATCAGTGCTTGGATCCAGTTTTTCGCATCATCACACGGCTTGCAAGTACTAGCATGGAGAAAGGAACAAGCAGTTGGTTGACTACTGGTGCACAGTAGCTGTGCGACTGAAAAATGCTTACTGTAATCATAGTCCGAGTTATACTCTATGATCTATATTAAACAAATAGAGAAGTCCAAACTCGTAATTGTAAACAAGGTTCTGGAAAGCAAAAGAAGAAATATGCTCATTCTAATTGAGCTGGTGATGTGTACCTAGTTCAGGTTCACTGAACAAATACTCTGGAAGATGAAAGCTCGGCACAAATTCTCTTAATTCTTTATTTCCTATTGTCTTTTCAGAGTACAACACCCAAGTAAATCAAATCAGTACTCCCGGGCTCAGAAGCACCAAAGCAAAGAACTGGGAGGGAAATCTCCATTATCATTTCAGTCTCTTCTAGAACTGACAGCACTCTATACAATTTCTTGTCTTTGTTACTGTAGCAGGCAATTTACTCCTGGTACATAAAGATCTTTTAATTTCTAGTTTAAATTAAAGCATGGTTATTCTAAGCCTGTTTGCGCTTGTGCCAGCATTGCTGCTTCTCTTAAGCTGGACTCTGAGTTTACCCCAAAGTGCTTTAAAAAGCAGTTAAAGCCTCGTTTTTTTGCTACAGTAAATAAACTGCGGCTAAGCTGTGCCAAATGCTCTTAGATGCTTCTGAAACGACTGACTTTTTCTTTCTCTTATCAACCAAGCATTCCTCTTCACTTACTCCAATTTCAGATAAACTTTTTGGAATAGAGGTGAGTGGCACCTGTAACATTTTCCAGCTCAACAAGTTTCATCGGCACACTCCTCACTTTTAAACTAATATGATTAACAAACTAAAATGTTTTGGTTTTACAGTAAGATTGATACCAGCAACTTCTGAATCTAATTGTTCTTTTCTTTCTTCAGGGTTATGTTGTCAACTACATCCAATTCAATGGCAAGGAGGACTGACAGCTAGGATACTATCTTGATTTTTAAGTTTTAGTTAGTGACTGCAAAAGAAGACTAAGACTTTTGTTATGCCAGTTTTGATTCATGTGATCCAAAAACGCACAGTAGAATTAATTTTGGCTACTATCAATTTGGCTCACAGAAATCTGTCAAGATTTCTCTGAAATACCATCTTTGAATTAAGAGCCACTATGGAACATTTTTAACCTCAATGGCTTCAGCCTAATACAGACAATTTTAAAAAAGCTGTTAAAATGAAAGAGACAATTCAACCTTATCTGCAGAGTCTCCTGGTAAAAGCAAACCGAATTACAGATGATACCTCTATATATTTCTTTTTTGCATAAATTTATACTAGAAGTCTCTATCAGAAAGTAACTATAGTTCTAATAAAGTTAGCAACTGACATCCCTAAAGACAGGCGCCATTACAACTACTCTTTGGGACTTTTCTGACCAAAACCATAGTTATTTCCCTTTATCTACACAGTTCACGTGATGCGTTGTAAAGATTTTACTACTTGATAGTATCTATATGATGGTACTTGCTGACACATCAGGACAACATAGCTCCAAATGGGTGCTTATCTTCAAGATAATCTAGTCTAATTTGGAGACTTCCATCACATACATGGCTGTGGTCTTCTCAGCAATTCTCAGGCACCACCAAAAGGGGGAAAAAAAAAAAGCTGCGTACCAATATAAAACAAATGTGCACTGTACCTGCATTTAAAATCAGTGGGAATTGAAAGCAGGGAGAGTAAGTGAATTCAATAGGCTGTCACCACCACAAACCAGTACCACTACCAAGAAAAAAAATCAAATTCTTTCTTAGCCCCAGTGTATTTGGAAGGTATCATGCTCTGGAAGCCTCCTCGCTACAGCTGACTATAAAACTTGCACGGTAATTTTTTCAAATTAGGTTTAGAAGGCAGCAGGATGAACAAGGGATAAAATGAGGACTCGGGTATTTCAGGAACTTATCCAGTTTCTACAGTATAAATGAGAGTTCTGGATGGACTTTGGTGGCAGAAGGCCTCTCCTGTTAGCTGGACAACTTGCTGAAATCACTCCTAGAGCTTGTATTTTCACATGTACTGAGCCAACCTGCATATTTTATTGTTATCCCTACTTCTCACATACCTCTTCTGCAGTGCCCTACATTGCATTCTAGTGGGCAGCATTCACTCCCCTGTCATAATCGCAGAAAGCTTTGCTCCAGCTAAGAAACAAAGAAACTGATGGTTTAGTGTACATGATGTTGACTTAGGCTTTCTTGGAGAAATGCTGCACAGAGCTTGCCTTTAACTAAGTTCACTCAAGTCAGTAAAAAACAATATGTAAAATCATGTTTTAACTTGCCCCTTCCGTAAGAATTCTACTAAGAGCTGCTCTGTTTCCTCCCAAACAGATGTTATAAAAAAAAATTCAGGTTTTAAGTGCTATCTGCTATACAGAAAAGAGGTTTCAAAATCTACAGACACAATATTACTTTCTATTTTCAGTTTTCCTTAAAAAAGTAAATTTTATTATTATGTGCCTTTCTTACTTTTATTCATATTATTGGCTTATTAAACATAGGTTACTGGTGTGTAGCCTATGGATAATAGGAAGGAAATGATGGACTTTTAAAAACAAACATTACCTACTTAATAAAAGATTAATGTTTAGTCTTGCAAGACAATGTATTTTGTTGTATTAACTGAGAATCTAGCAGGAACTGGAGGTGTTCAGGATTTTGCAGAACTTTGTGTCATAATCATTTAACACAAGATTGCATTATTACATTTTGAAGCTTAGGGACATATGGTTTCTTCAGTTGTCTGTTTCTGCCTTGTACTGTTTAAAGAAAAACTCATTAGTTTTGAGCACTGACATTTGGAGCTTCCATCTTTTCCTTGGTTTTCCTTTATATTAAGGAATCACTGTGCCAAAAGAGAGTGACAGCAGCCCTGAGAGATGTGTAAGGGTTTCAGATAACCACAGCAGCATGTCTAGTCTAAGGTGCTCCAGTACCCATGGCCAATCGAGTTTTGTTGGATGTATCACTAAAGCTGCCTCCTTAGAAAATATTTCTAGCTTGCCATGTAGATGCTGAATTACATTATCACTCTTCAACATGCAGGCTTACACATACAGTTTTTGTTGTTGGAGTTATTTTTATATACCGTACTGCTTCTGGATTTTAAAAAAAATCTGTTAATACTGGAAAAAAAAATATTTCTTTTCAATTTGCTATATAACACATTTTTAAAACATCTGAAATGTTTGTTTTCAGATCCATTAATGCATTATATACAAAATGCGTTTTAATAACTGTACCTTGATCACAGCCCTACTCCCTTCACTTTTTCCCTCTCATTTGGAATATTCAGAGTACTTTGTTTAATATATTGTAGTTTACTTCATGATCCATATGATGAAAGATGCAGTATAGTAAGGGGTGCTGAGCAAGGGGTTAACTTGCAGATTCAATAAGACAATTCCCCATTTAGAAATACAGATATGTATTTCGTATGTCTCAAAACAAAGCCTTCTAAGTAATTCCAATAAACTGAAATATTTATTTTGATTTTGAAGCAGATTGTTTCTTCTGAAAATGCCAACACATCAGGTTTTTCGAGCTGTGGGTTTGGGTTTTTTCGCCTTAAGATAGTGCAATTTCACAACTTGCTTATTTTCATGCATCTTTACCTCTGTAATGTCAATATCTCTGAATCTGGATCATCAATGGTTACTGAAGCAAATACACAAAGCTGCAGAGCTACAGAAAGGCCAAATTCCCCACTTGGCCTGCCAGGGGAACTCCTTCTACTGCAAGGGTTACTCAGAGTTCAGTATGCATGGAATAAACACAGCATACTTCATTATGCATCCTGCTTTCCAGACTGCTGCTCCCCAGCCCAGTATCATTAAAGCAATAGTACTGTATTTTAAATACAGATTATGTAGTTTGCCCCAGGTCATACGAGATAGGATTAATAGCCAGAAATCCTCGTTCATTGCTCTATGTTAAAACACTAGACACCCCTCCATCTCATGCTTTCTCCAGCACATTGTGCTGTATCTCCACTGATTTTCCTGAAGTGCATTAGCTCCCATCTATTGCACTTGTAAAGCCTGCTGCTTTATTAGTGCACATAAACCCCACGCACAGTTAAATTCTGCTATTCCAAAGGATACCTTCAGCTGCAGTTCCTGAATCTCTGTTAAGGGAAACATTAAATTTAAATACTACTTTTTTTTTTGAAGGCACATCTGCTTTGCAGTTGACTTTTTTTTACACGTTAAAATCATGTTTACTAGTTCCTTCCCATCTTCACTCTCTCAAGCTTTTCCTCTGTTCTACTCTCCCGCAGCTAACTCGAAGAGAAGAGTTAGATGGAAAAGACAGCTGTCTGCTGATGGTGATAAGCTATTTGCTACACCAGTAAGCCAAACAAACGATGATTTTGTTGTAAAGAATCTCAAAGGCAGACATGAGAAACCAGTATTTAAGTGAATTTTGTGAACACTGCACCAGCGTAAGAAATGTGCTGCATCAAAAATAGTGATGCAGATTGTGTACGAACACAAAGAGTCTGAAAATGCACAATGCAGAGAAGGATGCATTTCTTTTCTTGAAATAAAAGCCAGTTGTGTCTTCACATACAAGTACTTTTTTTGGGCTTCAGCTATACACTGATAAGTATGATACGCTGTCACATCTCACTGCATACCTTACAACAATTTGAAATGGTTTATATTTCCTTAGATACAGTTCACAGGAGAAATAAATGTACTTTTGTAAGCAGAAAGAAATACATCTCATGCTATTCCTTCACCACCTCCAAAACAAGCAGATCTTTGCATCTGCTTGTACTATTAACTACTTTTATTACATCTAGCCTGTAGCATCCCTCTTCCAATGGTTTCATTTATTCTTGAGTCAGACAACAATAAACTTGCTGTTATTGATCAAAAAACACTGATGTAGAACTGGGAAAATGAGACTATGGGGTCAAAAGCTGTGATTTTATCTTAAACTCCATAATAAGCTGTATTTCTCTTGAAGCTTGCTTCTGGAATCGGAAAATCTGGAAAACACTTCAAAATCTCAACTTCCACTTTAAAGTTTTTTTACTTCATAATACCAAACATCTGCTTTCCTCCTAAATTATGAGAAGGAAGCAGGGAACAAAAAAAAAGCAAACAGTGACAACTGTTTATTTTTTTAAACTTCATTCTTAACCTAAACTTGCATTTTTGAATGGTTTAGTGTGGTAACACACACATCACTTATTCTCAGGATACTTAAAAATTTGTACGTTCATTTCAGTTCCAACATCTTGGTTCCTCAGACAGAAAACGCTTTGGCAAAACTTGCATGAAGTTTGAAAACCAGCTGCATCCACCAGTAGTGGAAAATTCAGTGCCCAGGATTATCCTTGCGACTCCTCTGGTGAGCACACTGGGGTGGTGCAAAATCCTGTCCCAATTTCCCTGACTGTTTCTCCAGAGCACATGCTGTGCCGTGAGCCACGCTGCCATCTACTGACAAAGCTTCCATTCTGCCTCTGAGCCGAACATTCCCATACACCACAGATGGACTTCTGTGCCAAAATCTGTGGCTCATAGAGGTAGTTGCAGCTAGTGTCCTAAAAGACAGGGCCTTTAAAGAAACCAAAATACATACTCTTCCTGCACCATTCTGGGTTTTCTGTTGTATTTACAAATTTGAGATATAGTTAGATTATTACATACATTGATTGAAAATGCTACACTGCATTTGTTCAACAGCAAGTCTTCCATCAACCTTCAAAGTGCTTTTTTTCACTAAAAGCACCTGATGAGATTCTGTAAACAGGCCACTATCACCTTTGCTTGAGTTTACCCTCTGTTAACACAAAGGGGTTCTGTTTGGCTACAGGTTGCTAAGGACTGCCTTGCAACACAATGTTGCTTTGGTTCAAGGTGGACTGCCTTTTGCTTTCATTGTGCCCCTTTTTTATTTTGCTCCTTGGTAGAATGCAGGATTCTTCATCCAGAAAAAACGACGATAATGGTTCCTGAAGGCAAAGACGGGATGCTGGCAAGATCAGGCTTTAACATAAAAATCCCTCTCAACTTGCTAACACAGAGAGAAGTGTGATGAGGACATTCTGATATTGATTTGAACTGCAAGGTCTTGTCTCTGAGGACTGAAATATACATTTCTTCAGCCCTTTGTGATTATTAATTCTCAAGGTCACAGAGTGACATCTGTGGGTCCACTACTGCTTAGCACATTTGAAACTTAACAATCATAGGGGAGCTAAGTTTTTGTTGTGATCATGGGAGAGTCTTCAAGAGTATTTTGGATGTAAAACACTATCCTGTTGCATTCCGGTGGCTGTAAAACAGGCAGGCCAAGGCAGTTACTTGAGAGAAGTATCATGTATTCTGCTCTACTCAACTCCTTTGAAAGTTAGGCTCATGCACATCTGTAATGCTTTACATATCAGTATTAACTATTTCACTACTTTCATTTTGGCAGACTGGATAGGGAAAAATCAAAAATGCTGAAATAGAGAAACAAAGATGGGAAAGAAGGCTGACAAATGGTGAAAACAGAGCTAAATAACAAAACAAGAGCAGGTCGCCCACTGATTGGTATTGGAGTCAGCAATAGACCACTTCATAATTAACAACAACTAAAGCTACACTTGGAGGATTAAACCTCTGGTTTGCCTACAGTTTTATGCCTACCTTTCCTCTTGCCACCTCTGAAAATGCAAATACTTAAGGGTACAATGTATGAGGAGAGGCTGGAAGAATTGGGTCTCTTCAGCTTGGAGAAATGAAGACAAAGGGAGACCTTACCTCACTGGAGGAAAGAAAGAAGATGGAGTAATACACTTCTCAGAGGCATGGTGACAGGAGGAAGAACAGATACAACTGGGAATACAAGGAATTTGATTAGCTATTATTATTTTTTTAAAATACGAGGCTGGTGAAACACTGGAAGAGGTACCCAGAGGTACACACTTTGGTTTTGTGGGGGTTCTTATCTGCACTGTTGCCACACAGCATTACTATTTGTAACCCAAACGTCACTAAGAGCTGTTTGGCCAGAGGCATTTAGATCTTCTGAGCCCTGACTCTTCACAGCTGCGTCACTGCCTCCAGCTTCCTCTCCTAGAAGAAACGCTTATTACGACTATTGTTACACACCGCTATTCTTGTGCTTGCACAAAGGCTGACCAGAGGACTATATAGATCTGCTTTCCCTCCCTTCTTCATGCTCCTCAAAGCTGTAAAGTAGCTTGATCAGAAAAGATGTATGGACTGTGCAGGTCGCTGCATAAAAGGGGTAATTCTTGCAGAGAAGCACAGAATCAGAGGGGTGGCTGTTGGCCACTGAGCAATGTTCACAAGGTTAGAAGCAGCTGGAGAGGTTTTTGTCCAGACCCTGTGACTTGGGACTGAAGGAAAGCAGAAACGTAGACTGGTATGGGGAGCTGCAGTGAGAGGTTTCACATCTCTTCTTTATTTCAGAGGAAGGATGATCAAGCTAGAATTGATTTATATGGGATCATCACAGCACAAAAAAGTCAGGAAGAGAAATGGCCTGAACCAGCATCATAGCATCTTGCTGCTGTGCATTGGATAAGCTTATAAGCAGGAGACAGACAAGCTGAGAACACAATCACTGCAAGTCCCCCCTCTGCTCAGTCACTGGTAACTGGAATCACAACTAACTGAAATGGCAGTGAACAGTGAAAACCTTTCACTATTAATTTTCTTTCTTCTTTTTGAGAAAGAATCCATCTCCAACAATAATGGTATTCTTTTGAAAGGTTTGTTTTTGTCTGGTCAGTTCCTTCTCTTTTAAGTCATTGTGACCTACATACAGACATGATCCAAATAAAAAATTAAAGAGAAAGAGAGCTTTATGTGCTATTGCTTGGCTGAGCCAGCTCTGGCGTTGCTGTGGCCTCTGTATTATTTTTTCATGCAGGGTCAGATATGAGATTTTTTGCTTGGTTGGGTTTTTTCCTTACTATTGTAATGAATGTTTCGATATTTCTCTTCAAAACAAAAAAGCAGAGTTTACCCACTGAAGGTGGCATTGATGGACAAACCCTTGCTAGTATTGCAATCCTGATATTAAAAACAAAAAAGCCTAGACATATGCCTCTGTCCAAATAGAACACAGGACTGAGGCACACGATTAAGTTATTGCAAGTTAACATGTTACCACTGAGCCACAGTAGCTGATACAAGGGTTCCTCAGCTGCCTGCCAACATGCAGTACAACATGTTAGTTTAAATCATTTTCACCAAGACACTTTGATGAGGTTTGGATGGCACACAAAATTACTCTAGGGATACGGAATCCAACCCTTGCTATAACTTACATTTAAATTACGATTGGTAGGATCATTACTACCTGATGACTGTTCATTAAGCCTGGGTGAGATAAATTTGGTAGTCAGTTCAACTCCCAGTGGCTGGAGATTTGCTGCAAACTGATTTCATAGCACAAAGGTCTATTCCATTCGGAATAACCCAGGCTATGAACTGATCTCTGTCTCGTTTGCTGGCAAAAGCGTAGTTGTACTGCTGTTCCAGAACATGCAGTTCACTCCTACAACTGGCACCATTTTGACAAACAAAAGAATAACAAATAACTTAACTGCCCTGAAGGATCCTCTGCTTTGTGATTTGTCCCTGCAGGTCAGGGCTGTGGCCCACCAGTACAGCAAGGAGCACTGTCAGGGCTGGTGACATACCTGCACTCTGGGCATAAACAAAGGAGCACAGATCCCACTGCTGTCCATCTGGCACCTTTCACTGGCCCTACATTACTCAGCAGTTAGCAGAGATGAACAACAGGCATTTCAGCACAGTGAAGGAGAAGCAGCTGGCTAGAGGATAAGGAATAGAAACAAGCAATTATACTATTATGGCTACCAAACAAGCCCACATCACTCTTACTTGTGCTTGGGGGTGGCAAGGCCAGCTCATATCCACCTTTGCTGCTGATTGTTTTTTTGACAGAAATTGCTCCCTAAACAGTCATATTCAGTGATTATTTGTCTCCTTCCTTCTTCCTCTGATTACAGCCAGACTGGGATATCCCTGATCCGCATAGAAATGAATATTTTAAAAGTCAGTGCTGTCCTCAAAGGGGCTTGTGCACCATTAGGTCTCCAGATTTACTGCACTAGCAAAGAACAGTGTAGTAATGAGGTGGCAGCAATGCGCTACAAATGAGGAGAAAAGGGCTAAAAAAAAAAGGGATTTTATCTTGGTACATACCTGACTGAAAATTAAAATTATCACTGAGGCACTGTTTATATAAGGGTTTTTCACCAAATTTCATAGCCACACTCACAGAGCCGACTCTGTATTATGGTAACTCTTCTTGACTCCACAAATGTGCTGTATTTTGCCTATGACCATGAACAGCCAGGAAGCAGTACTATCAAAAAGTAAAGCATATTTAAATATGACTTTTGATGTGTTACTGTGCTATACCAAGTTCTCCTATTTCCTAGGTCTCTGCATGAGAAGTTTTCCCACAGATAACAGTTTGTGCAAAACAGTAACTACTCCCTGTGGTACTTGACAGTAGCATGGATTTTCCCAGAACTACTGAGAAATGACAATTATTAATTGCAATATATGTACTGAGGCCAATACAGCTGGCAAGCAAAACGCTAGTGAGTGCAAGAAATGGTGTTCTCACTGTGTAAGATGTGTCACAGCCTTATTACTTGCCTTCAGAGTTTTAAGTCCACTGCCTACTTCTGTGTTGTTTAAATACTGCAGTCTCCCTTCAAAATAAAGTTCCAGTACAAGCCACAGCTCAAACTTCCTCCCTTCCAGGTGGATTGCTTTACATTAATCCAAAACCAATAACAAAACATAAGTATTGGTTCATTTTTCCTCCCCATTCATAGCTCTTGTACCTCTCCTGCCCGTTCACCAGCTCTGCTAACAGAAGAACCCTGAAATCCAGTTATACTCAATCTTGACTCACTGGTTAGACCTTCTCTCCCACTGAACCATATAAAGTTTTGTGGTTGCTTTATGTCCATGACGACTGTCTCTACTTGCTTAGCTCTCTGAATTGATTCATTTCTTCCATTATTTGGGAATGATTCAAGAGCTGAATTTTGCTTGACCAGATCTGACTCACCCTGAGCGACTCCAGAAATCAGAATCAAATTGAGATTGGTGTAGAAAAAGCAAAACTATGGTCAAATTTTAACTACAGAGCCTCTACTGATGCAACAAAGAATTCCTGGCCACCAACCTGAATGCAGAAGCAGTATTTATCCCATCTATCGTGGGTCCAAGCTTGCAGCAATCAGCCAATTTGATTTTATTCTGAGGGAAAAAATAGTGAGTATCATGAATCCTTTTGTATTAAATTTATGCCATACAGGAAAAAATCCTTACAATTACAAAAATTTCACTGTACCAGACAGATGAAAATTTAAGAAAACCATTCACAGATATATACAAACCCACAATGAAATAATTAGAAATGGTTATCAAATGTCCTCAATTACAATGTATTAAAAGGGACATCAGTATTCTGAACTATAAAATACTTCTTTGTTTTAATAGAATAGCTTACACAAAAGTTTTAAACTTTCACATTTCATACATGAGAGAGTTGCAAAGTCTGTTCTATGCCTGCAAAAGCAGGGTAGGCCAAGCTATGAAATATGCATAAAGGGACACTGCCAAGTGAAAAAAAAAAAAAAAGGGGTGTGTGTGTGTAAAATTCCAAAGGCTTTACTGTGTACTTTTTCAGTTCTTTACTGGGCAAATTCCTGTTAAAATCGAGGAATATCCTACTCAAAAGCAAGCAAGGAAACAAAAAAACAATTACAAAAAGTTGGATTATTAAAAAAAACCAACAAAAAATGATACAATATTGAAGTCTAATGCACTATTTATCATTATGCAGTTAGTGAGACATGCAGTCTCTAGGCTTAGGCTGTGAAAATAGGTGTTCAGTTTTTTTCAGATTAGTTCCGTTCTGTTCAACGTTTGCTAAGATGCCACTATTGTGTGGGAGATATTGATGTTTCTTTATTAAAAAAAATCAAAATAAAACCTTTTTAATAAAAGACATAATGGATTGGATTTAGGTTTTGAAAAAAAGTAGTATGCAAATCCCAAAGGAGCTGAATTTTACCTGTCTACAATTTGATTGCAGCACCTCATCAGCTAAAGGCATCAATGCCAAATGATTGATGCCTTTAATCATTTTAAGGACCTCAAAAACTTCCGAAATTTTTGGATGAGACACCCTTTTTCCCCCTTTAGGAAAAAAGCAGTTACTCAGAGTAACGCTAAAGTTTAGATAGGTAGTTTCTCTTCTGGAGCCATCGGTTGTTTAGACATCTAACCTAAAAAAAACCCTATAATTATTTGTCTTTTTTCAAGGGAACCTTGGTGAAAGTAACTTGATAGTACACAGCATCTGAATCACTGTATCAATCATGTTTTAACAAGAATGTATCAAAACAGAAGTTGCTCCTCAATGCATCTTCCTCAAAGGTACGAAGGATGCTTTACGATGACTGATTATATTCCAAGTATTGAATTTTAAACAATACTGATTTTTACATCTTTGATTCTTCATCTCAAGATATTTTCTCCTTCCTTCTTCTGTTCCTTCCCCTGCCCTGCTATTTGGCTGCTTTAGCTTTTATGCAGAATCCTAACCACAACTTCTCCATTATCAGTAAGAGACAGCGTAATCTCATTCTGTTAATTATTATGGGACACAAACCCTTGCATTGCATGATTCACTATACCTTATTTACTACAGAAGTGTGTCAATTGACAGGATACATCATGAAATCCAAGTTGCATTTCAGAACATTTTTGTTATTCAAATGGATAGCAAAGCAGAACAAACTGACTGTCCCCAGACATAGACAGGATTGAAGTACAAGAACTGGTGATAAAACATTCAGTAAATATAACATCTAACCCACATAGTAATGAATGACAAGGGAGTGAAACTAACACTAAAGGCCACTGGTGCTCCAACTTTAATTTTCTAGACTGCAGACCTCAAAAACACAAAGAATGAACCTTGTGTGAAGTGCAGATTGCTTGGAAGCAGTGTTGCATTTTTAAATCATTCTCAGTCTTTCCCTCATAATAAATACAATTACGTGGTACAGTTGATTAGTTTTTTCCTAACAGTCTTCCCTCTCTTTTTAGTCCACTAGTTAGGTTAAGACTAAATAAAAGAATCTTATAATCTTGAAAAAAAGCAGTCATTAATAAGTCCTTCCTTTTCAGAATGAAGTATCTCCACTACAGTTCAATTGTCAAACTAATACAAACTATGCTGAGAAAAAAAGCATTTTTACATCAGTTCTGAATGTTTTTGCAGCTTAACTATGCTTACTAGAAGCATGAAGAAAAACAACCACACTTCTAGCCAACCATTTCAGTGAATAGAAATAAATTTAGGCTGGCAAAGGTATCTTTTCCTAGTAGAGCATGTACTATTCAGCATTGTGGTTTTTACTGTAGTGGGGAAAGAACTCCATCTGTTAAAATAAACTCCGCTATACAGCTACATCAGCATATCCTTGGTACTGCAGACTTGGCCCTTATTCTGAGATAAGCCTCCACATGGGGAATTAGATTAGTACAACTATAGAGAAATGCAGCATTGTATTGTAGCAAAGTTACTATAGAGAAAATACGCCTACGTGTTTCCTCACAAGGATGGTGAAACAGTAGAAGGTTTGCATTTTCCTTTTTATTGTTTGCTGAGGGGTGAGACAGAACTTTCAGCTGGACAAATCTTTCTAGAAATAAAAGAATTTGTGTTATAAAAGACTGTAACACTGCATCGTTCTTCATACGTAATTCAAGACAAGGCATTACTGCCATTACCCTAGTAAAATAGCATAGTGTGTAAACATTCTGCACTATTTTCATGCATTCTAGTACCACTTCAGAATCTGCAGTAACTACTATTCACTATTCAAGTTTCTATTCACCACTATTCAAGTTTCCTTCCCTAACGCAGGCATATTAGTTTACTTCACAACTTATTCTCTAATATTTAAATTAACCAGTAATAAAACCCAACAAAACAAAGTGTGGTGACACAGAGCTTTTGCCTAGAAAACACAATTAGAGGCAGAATTACAGTACTGGAACTCTTGGCCTACAGATACCACAAGACACTTTGCGGAAAATACTACACAGCCTCAGCAGATTCTACACCACGAGCTGACATTAGCCAGACAGAAACAGACAGGGCTTTGGCACATGCCAAAATCCCAAGCATTCCTGATAACCTCAACAATATAAAAACTGGGCTTTTACAGCTTTAGAAGTCACCTGACCAATAGAAGAATTATAAAAACCTGAACAATCCCATTCCAGCTTTCTGACAGAGGCAAACTGACAGTCCCTAATTTGGCCTTACTGTCAGACTCCATGGACCAGGCACAGCTTTGGAGAACTGTGTAATGTGGGTAAAAAAGTCTGGTGAGACAACACAGCCTTCCTGCTTGGGTCTCTGTAATGCCCACCTCTATAATGCAACAACTCAAATTTCTTTGAAGTGCCCTGAAACCCTACTCCATGTCCCAAAATTGCATGTCAAAAGTCTTTATGCATTCCTGCTAACAAAACAACCCTCTCTGAATGTAAAGAAGAATCCAGTTCTGCACATCACACTCTGGCAAAACTTCCATTGACTTCAACTGTCAAGTAGAACACAGACAATAATCCCGACAACAACAAACGCAGGAGGCTCAAATTCAGATCCAGCCACTCTTATCTTACAGAGTGCAGTTAAAAGCAACAAACAATGTTTTGCAAATTATCAAGATTACTTCTAAATACATTCATTTTCTGCCTTTAGAGTTGCCAACAAGTAGATATGCAGAAGTCATGGCTAAACACAGGCTGAATGACACAGAGACAGAGATGTTATCGCACCTTGGCATTTTTAGTTTTATGGGTTTGTCTGTAACAGGACCAAGGAAAATAACTGCTTAGTTTCCACTTTGACTGCTTCTCTCCACATCTACATTCCCAAAACTTTTGGACAAAGCAGCACCTACCATCTTGCAAACTTTTCCACTGATCACTATGTGTCCTAAACATCAACAGGATAATCAAGTCTCTCATGTTAAGTCATCTCTGACATGGGTTTGTGCCATGGTAAGCTGCCAAGTGCTTACCCTGACATAACAAACCACAGCGGTTTATTGATTTCAGTATCAGAACCACAGCCTGGTTTGTTTGTGGGGTGATGGAATGTTTTTTCCATGGCTATAAGGCTTAAGTCAAAGGGAGTCTCTGAATGAGGGCAATGCAATTTCCCAACCATTGACAATCAAGCACACTCTTGAAAGATAACACAGCAAGCTCTTAGCTTGAAAGATTCTTTCTCTTGATGTGCAAACCAACTCCAAATAGTGTTTTCTCAGAGTTAGAAGCTACAGATAACCTGGTAAGACCAATTAGAAAATGACCTGTCTATGAAAGAAGTGAATTGCCAGGATCATGCTGCATAGCACTGATGAGCTCTGGAGGACAAGCTGAGCCCAAATACTGCAGAAACTCATTTTACCTGGAATTTCAATAGGTAAGAGTACATGCACATCAGATATGCATAAAATACATCAGAAACACTTTGTTTTGAAATACACTTAGCACAACAGGTTCTACAACTTAAAAGCCCACAAGGAAACAGAACATGATATACTGAAATGAGCAAAATGGTTTAAGATCTAGAAAGAATCAGAGTGGTCAGAAGTGCAGATATCTTAGTAATCATGACCCAATGTTCACGCTGTCATTTCACCGTGTTAATGATTGAACTCTGCAGTCTTGTGGCAAGACTGTGTCTTTTAAGTGCTCTTGTATCAGGGAGCATGGAAAGTCACTGCATGCCAAGCATATTTTGCTGTCAATGCAAAGGGGAACATTTGTGTTCTGAAAGAAGTACAGCATTTTCTCTCTTGCGTACTTAATGCTCAGGGGGTTTTAGCAAACAAAGATCTCTACAACTTTAGGCTAAACATGCCTGGTTAGACAGTGGCACAAATACAAAATTGCTGATGAAATTAAGGCATGTGACAACACAAGTGTTAAAGCATAGCTATACTTTATTAGATGAAGGTATTTCCCACCTGAAATACCAAGTATCACACTTTTCTGGATCCAAACGAAAAGCTGTTCAGCACACAGCAAAGAAATTAAGAGATTTTGCAGAATTAACTTCACTGTTAAAGATGAGGTGGGATGACAGCACTCAGCTCCAGCTGCTGAATGCTATATGCATGCCCCGAGGCTACTGACAAGATGGCAACAACATCCTCAGCTAGTCCCACTTTAGGGGAGGAGGCAAAAGGCAGAGAAGGATCTGAATAGCTAAAAAACCTGTCTTCCAAAGAAAGTAAGGACATAAGGACACAAAAACTCTTCCCCTCTTCCATCTTCCTCCCCAAAAGGCTGAGAGCAATCTTTGTAGTTTATTTCCATATATATCCCCCCTCAACACCTGTGATATTTTCAAATTGATAATAAACTTGTCATTTTTATTAAACACTGGAGACTATTCATTATTTTTTATCAAGAATGCAAAAACCACACAGAATAGGCAGGACAGTCTGAGGTACATTTTCAAGCTCATAGCATTTCTTGACTTGGTAAACCATGCACGTCAGATGAAGCCTGAGGAAGTAAGAAGGTGGATAAAAGGAAACTCTGTGGAAAGACAGAAAGAAAAGAGAAACAGATAGACAAAGAAGGAATGAGAACCAATCCTCTTGCAAAAAGGTTACCAAAAACACCCAAACCTTCCAGGAATAAAAGAGTCTTGCATTGAAAATTGCTAACTGGAAGTTTTATTCTAATTTTAGTCAGAGAACAGAGCATCCGATAAAAGAGATGAAATGTGCACATCAGGCAGAGAGACATTAGCATACACAAATGGGCCATGACCCCTCCAA
Organism: Tapera naevia; assembly: GCA_033556795.1. Lineage (NCBI taxonomy): Eukaryota > Metazoa > Chordata > Aves > Cuculiformes > Neomorphidae > Tapera > Tapera naevia. The sequence continues at coordinate 4,056,780 of JAUMJJ010000027.1, read as the reverse complement.
CTGTTGTCAGTGCCTTTTTGTGTGTCTGCTTGCAGACACCATGAGGGACAAATTAATCCTCAGTGTAAGTGGATTAAAAAGTCAGCGGAATTATATCAGAAATGAATATAACCCTGAATATTTTTATATTGATGTGATTACATTGTATGGGAAGATTCAAGCTCAGAGTGGCTTTTTCTCCCCTCACATGAGAACTGCAGAACCTCAGTACCAGCCGGATATTTTTATAGCCGTTGCTGTTGTTTTTTAACCAAGTGCATGGCTAAGCAGTATGCTACAGCTTTCGATACTTTTGAGTGGTCTTTTCCACTGAGAGGGAAAAGCTTTAAAACCTTGAATATGTCGCCATTTATGCCACACTCCCCACACTTCAAAACAGTGTCACAAGAGAGGCAGAAAGAACCAAGTTAGTGCAGAATCCTGGGCTCCACAACACCTCCATTTTATGGCTTTCAAAACATCAGACAGACAGTAGACAGCAAACTTAAAGGAAGATCCAATTATAAAATGTACCAGTTATGAATGGCACATGGACAATAAATCAAGGATGTGAGACAAAAGTTACTCATTGTTATTCAAGTAAGCCATGAAGTCAAGGTGACTTCAATAGGGACTGACAATTAAAAGCACACTTTTGAAATCTACTTAGAAAATACCAACTCAAGTTTGTTGACCTTACTGCAGGGCTTATCTCTGATGTGTAGCCAATCCACATATAAATGTTGCACATAGGCAATGTCTAGCTAGAGAACACATTTGCCTTCACCAGCTATTTTATTGAAATACAACCACTGGGTCACGTAAAACAATAGCAAAAAGGTTGAATGTGTCCATAACTCTTACTGTAAGAAGAGAAATAAATTCATAATTTATGAAATAACTAGATGTATCTGAAAGACTAATTATCTAGTTACTGTGTCTTTGTCAAGGATAACATTTAGCACTTACAGCACTTCCGATCCTTAAGTTGTTTTTAAACATGCACTATAATTAAACTCCATAATGCTTCTATCAATAAAAAAGTTATTGTCCATATTTCACAACTAGCAAAGCTGAAGCTACAAACAAGTGACAAAAAGAAGGACACAGTGTCAGAGATGTGTTGGTAGTCGCTTGCTTCAGCTTGGGAAGTACAATGGTTCCAAAAGGTTACTAGTAAATTCTATTTCCTCTATTGTCCCGTCTTCTTAAGCTCTGTCAGCACAAAAACCTAAATGACAACAGACTATGTAGGATTCCTTTTTATGTAAGTAATTAAGGCCAGTATTTCATCATCTCTGTTACTCCTATCTGAAATGAGATTTATCTCCAGGGATCACACGTAAGGAAAAGCCGCACCGCTACAGCTGTAAATTCTCTCGATCTCAGGGTCAACGGATCTTGTCTACAGATGTGAAACAACCTCAAAAACACTACATAACCAAATAACAAAAGAGTTGCATTGACATATTATCTGAGGCAAAATACACTTTTGTAAATCACTCAGAAGATTTCTAGGAGAAATTCTAAATTAATTACCGTGCTGACTTATCTATGCTTGAATTTAGGCCTCCTAATTTATCCTGGCTCCAAGGATAACATCACCAATGCAGTACAAATATGTCAGCAGCATATGTGTTTCAACCCAGAGCCTACGCCAAACCAACTAATTCTTGAATGATACAGCCATTGATTTGAGACGGGTATTTTCATCTGTAGGCAGGCAGGGATCAGGGCAGAAACAACTCTGCAGTAATAATACGAATTGGAGGATAAAATCCAATGCTCTTATATGCTATACAGTCTTTCTGTTACTGCAGGAAACAGTGCAGAGTTATCTGTATTACAGTGGCAAGTAATGGTTACAACTAGGGCTGGGCCCAATTCTTGCAAGCTCCATGCAAACATATAAAGAGAACTCCATGTACCTTGCAATCTGCATTTTTGAAAGTACTTTTATCAGAAGCAAAATGAAAAAAAACCAAAACAAACTCCAAACTAAAACACCACCCCCACCCCCTTGGGCAATATACTGCTCAAAAAACCCATTTCCATTGCTATATGCCTATTTGGTAGATTGTGTCAAACCAGAGTGAGATGCATTTGTGGAGCCAGCCTGGAGCTCGAGGGATAGCTGCCATGTATTACCGGGAAAGAGAGCAATGCTGCTGCCTGCTTGTGTTTTGCACTTCCACGGAAAACAAGAGCTAATGAAGTTCATGTAATTCATACATGAGTACATTGAAAATACTGCAGAAAACACGAGACTCTGGAATAATATTACAGCTAAAACAAACACAGGTGCATTAAGTTCCATCTCATTCAAACAGTGGTAATATTAAGTAGCTATCAAGTTCTAGAAATGAACGCACAAGGGAGCAGGTCAGTAGAAAAAACGAACAAAACACTCAGAAGCCCCAACAGGCTCTTTTACTTCAAATGCCAGTGCTGCCTTAGGCATATTTTTGTCCTTTCAACTTTTGAAACACTAAACACAAGTTATTTCTTATAAAGATGCTGCAGTAACCAGGAAATTTCTTGACTTGAATCAATCAAGAAAGAATTTCCAGAGTAACTTCCAGAACAGGGTTTGGAATGTCATACTGTTGGGAACAATTTTACAGAACAAAAGATCAGGTATCTATTTACACTGAACTCACGGCTGTGGTTAAGTCAATTTATAGTAACAGGTATCTGATCCCAAGGAGCACACATGTATCTATAATTTTATCTTTTGGACATTTAACATCTGGTAAAATATTCTAATTTCACAATCCTGCAAAGCAAATCATCTGGCTAACCTCAAAAGAAGTTCCTTTACAGCACTAGAAGGTTCCATCCCTGCCAGAGGATTTATCAGTCTGTGGGTTTGCCCCATACGCCAAGATGGATGTATGTCCTGCTTTCCTGAACTGAGCAATGGTTGGGCGTAGACCAACGTCATTCCACAACCTTTTAAGACATGTTAATATACAACTGCCTTTGCAGGAAGAGAGCTGTCCCGCTGCAAGGCCCTGAATTATCGCAGCTTCATAGGCTAAGCTCATGCGACAGCACCTATGTCTACACAGACATGCTCCACCCAGTTACTGATAGGCTGCCTGTCCCGAGGAGAGGCCATCTATTCAGATACAGGCAGTTATCCAAAAGGTAAGGGATATTAATCTTCAACTCACTTTCTGTAGCCATGCAATGTTCACAATCTTTCTATGTGATAAACAGTTCTAGGCTGAATTCAGATCCATCACAAGATGTACACTTCCATGTAAAATTTTCCTCCACTGACCCACTGGTCATTTTGCTTTCGTCTTAGATCTTAACTGAAGGTCACAGGACAAGTCAATGTGGTAGGCTGAATCAAGTATTAATTTAAGCAATCATCCTACACTTCCTTCCTTCTTTCACCCTCTCTTTTAAAGAATGCAGGCGATGTAAGTCAGTGTTCTGTGAAGCACTTTAAGAGACAGTGATTGTAAGAAGCAATTTAAGTGCCAGCTCAACACTTGAAAAGGAAAGATAATTACTAAGAGCACTAAAAATTAAAAAGGATTGTATAAAAGGGACAGTGTGAATAAATAGCTCAAGAATTAAGCATGAGAACTAAATATACTTGGGAGACCTGGGTCAAATATTTCCATTTAGAAAAAGATCATCTTTTGTTTAATGATTTTTCTGTATATTATTCACAGATGGCTAAGAGAAAAAATTATGGCAAAAGGAACAAGATAGAACAAAAGCCTAAATGAACTAAGAGCTATTAATGAGGAAGAGGTACAACTGCAGAAACAAAAGGATTCTATTTAATTGTCAGAAACAAACTGAGTCTTTGATGCTCAGCAGACACAAACGGAAGTCATCAATTTAAGAGAGTTATTCTCTCTTTGGGTCTGCTGAGCAGCTGTCTTCAGCAGCTACAGGAACTGGTGGTGTTTCCATCACTATCAATGATTTACCATGTGACTATGGAGGACAAACAGTTCTAAATTTTCAAAATTACCATTTGCTTTGGATAGTGAGGATTTTCATCAACTGATTTAAGGTCTGTTTTTAAAGGCCCTAAATGCCTATTAAAGACACTCTACTAAATGGGTTTAATTCCTACTTGAAGGAAGGAGGTGTTCATCCATCAGACCCTACAATGTATTTTGATATCAGTGCTTTAACAGAGGGACATCAAAATCTTCTCTACTGTGTAACAATGCACTAACATTTATGACAGGGAAATAATTAGAGAATTTATACATTTGCTTTTTCATACAACACTCATAATTAAAGAAACGTATATCCAATCTCACCTGGCAAACAAGCACACTGCATGTAATTTAAATGTTCATATGTTTTACAATAACTACATATACCACACAGAGATTGTGTTCAATGTCAAAAATAATTTTGGGGAAGTGTTTAGGAATGGTATGGAAAATTCTGAGAAACTTTTCAACAGTAGTTTTACTTAGTGCAGTTTGGTCCCTTTCAAACAAAAACATTTAAAACCAGCTATGATCACAGCTTCCAGCAGCTTAACAGACTGCAATTAGTCAGTTGAACCACTGCACGAGACATTGGATCTCAGTCCTTCTCTGTCACAAAATAAATAGTAGCTTACACAGCAGTAAAATACACCCCCTTGTGAGGGCTTGTAGAAGAGAAAAAACATTTGAAGTAATATTGTTATACCTCACCCTTGAAGTGGACTCATATAGGCTGCTGCCACAGCAACTTGGGTTACACTGGGCAATGTGTTAAACCAGTGTGAAGTTAGTTTACTCATCACCTTGAAACTGAAATTTAAGCTTTTACTTGCAAAAATCCACAATTGTTAACGGACATGTGATCAAGGTGCAAAAGCAGCAGCCAGACAGCGTAGAAAGGAGCACACACAAATACCTGTCAAGTCAGAAAAATTAAAACGTGTACATTACTGTTAAATCACCAAATTAGAAATAACTGACCGTATCCAAATATACAAAACTTGCATTCCCACTGGAAAGAACAACACTGTTTAGACTACTCAAAGCAAACAGTTTCCTTTAGTTTTTTTATATTACCTTATATTTTTGCTGTATCACTGCAAGACTCTGGCTAAAAGATCACCAAAAAATTGACTAATAACGTATTCTGTTCACTATAAAACATTGACAGTGAGAACTTCAAACAGGCAGAAAGGAAGAAAAAAAAGTAACATCTGAAGGAAAACAGTTTTCAGTTTCCCTAGATCTTAAATTCAGTAACAGTCCCCAGTCGTGCTGCTCTTGGCACTGAGTCATCCAGACAATACACCAGCGACAGTTCTGCACTTTGCAAAACACAGAAAATGCAAGACGCGTTCTTTTAGAACAGGAAAAATAAACTTTTCTAAAACCATTAAGGAAAATTAATCAAAAATGGTTAAGGAAGAACACTTCTATAAGAATACTCAGGTCTGTCAAAAGAATGTACAGAATTTGATTCCTGAATAAGGTTATAAATTGTATTATTTTTCATGTGAGCCCTGAAAACATAAATACTGTTTTAGATACAAAATTATTCAGAGTCTAAGGCCTTTACACTTTCAAAATAGTTAGCATTAGTACTCAAAAATTAAGACAAAATTAAAGTAGATGCCTCAACAGATTGGTCACTTACTGCCCAGACACTTGTTAACGTTTGTAGAATCTTCCTTAACTTCTTAAGAACATGACAGTTCAAGCAATGATCACAATTTCAACGTTTAAATTGAGAAACTAGAGTACCTGTATAATCAAAAGGAGAGATGGTCTTCTGAGAAAGCTTCAGAGCTAGCTTAGCATCCCTTTCTGAACCACTGTCCTAAGTACGATTCCTTTCTTCACTAACAAAGCTCCTAAACTAACTTTTTAATCTAGGCATTTAAACCGGTTCATGTAAATACCTTCCTCTACACCTAAACCACTATTGAAAATGCCCTTTTTAAGTTATTTAGGTCCACATTGACAAATGTGCATCTCCCAGAATTAATGCACCTGGCCTATCACAGCAGGGCAATAGAAGAAGTACTTCTCTGACTGCCATGCTTGATAAAGAGGTGGTCAGATGGGCTACTAGCCCATCATAAGGTTTGTAGCTCTAGCAAGAAAGAACTGGATTATTTCATACCTGACTCAGACACACAGCAGCTCACATGCTGACAGAGTGGTGACTTGCCCACTCCTTGCAGGTACAGTCACATTTCTGGTCCACAGCACTGTGAAGGCTGAACTGGCCTGACAATACTTTTAACAACGATACCCCACAAACTCTGCTCTTTGATGTCTTTATCATACTTTACTTTGATTTACCAAGTCTCCAAGACTCAATATATTTGATTGATCTAGTTGAGAACTAAAAAAAAAAATTATCATATAAATGAATGAATTCATTTTACACCGACAACTTTTAATACTGACAAAAAGTAACTGGAAGAGAACTAGCATATGTGGGTAGATAACGGACTGGCACTTGATCTACTAAGAATTAGTTACAACCAGTAAGTTAATCATTTAATAACAATGATCATGATTTGACACTATAGACCTACTTTTTAGTACATGATGAATTTTTAAATCAAAATAAGAGAAGATCTTGTATTAAAAAGACAATTATAACACATGCATGCAAACTTGAGATAAGGCTTTAGATGCCACAATATGAAACAACATTAGCAATTTTGCATCTTCAAAATTATTTTACCTGAAGGGAAAAATACGTGGAGATCCAATGTGGATACCACTAGTACCTACAGATGTACAAATTTCAGAAGATAGGCATCATGCAGATTACAAGACAAGGCAGTAGATTCAGAGTCAAATTTCTTCAAAATCCTAAAATACATGTGAGATGTCAGCAGTGAGCTAATGCCACTGCCTTGCCCCAAGTGCTTACTTACAGTCGCAATTTTTTTTTAAGCAACCCCAACTATGGTAATTGATTTAAATAATTAGGTAAAGCCTCAATCTCATTGACTTCATCTCTTGTTCACAAGAAATTTAGCATATCATTAACTTTTCAAATTGCAGGGTAGACTTCTAGGGCATGTATGCATGCAGTGTGATTTTATAAATCCTTTAATGATCATTCTTAAACTGAACAAAAAAAGCTTTAGATTCTTATGGCTACAAAATCAGTTACCAAACCTTACACGAATGACTTATTTTCTTCACCCAAGCCAATTTTCTGTAAGAAATCAATAATGAAGTTTCAAAACAGCTTAAATGTAATTAATAATTGTTTTAAGTGCACTACTTCTTAACTTGTGAAAGTAAGTCTGCAGCATATCATCAAGACCCAATCTTTAATCTGTTTGCTTATATTCCTCTGCATTGCTTACACACATCAGCTTTCATTGCTTACACTTTTTATATATAGAAGAGCCTTGAAAATGTCACAACAATAGGAAATCATGCCTTGCAAATATTGAATAACATTAAAATGCATTTATTTATTAACACAGCATAGAACTGTGCTCCCTAAACCCTGACTTGTGGAGGTTTTGTGGGATCCTCAGACCTTCCTCGGCGTCACAGGAAATCATTGTCACCACGGCAGTCATGGGAAGCTATTCCCACGGTGATGCAGAATGACACAGGGAGAAAAATATAATGTTTCACTTAGTACACTATTTCCTGATGTTGCTCCTGAAGAGCCAAAGACTGGAGCTACCAAGTGTATCCACAATCTCTTTAATGCATGAAGTCACAAAGTCTCGCCAAGGGTGTCAGAACTTCGAACAGTAAACCTCTAATATAAAATTTTATGCCTCAGTGTAGATACTAGGAAAAACCTACTATTGTACCAAGACACTATAACCACTCCTTAAAAATCTACACACTTGTTTAAAGCTTTCACATGCTTGACAGATCAGTTGCAGCATGAGCAGGCACAGTGAACTTACACATACCCCACTAGCCTGGATACCAGTAACACCACAAATCGCAGCTACTGACCAATTACCTGGGTACAGCCCATTCTGTAGACTGCTATCACAACTGTTACTGGTAGCTAAATTAGCTTCAAGGAAGCTGAGCGTTTCCAGATATGCTGCAGGCATGCAATTCGGCTTCACTGCAACCCTGATTATACTCCATTTATGTATCTTGTTCCATTACAACCATGCAGCGTAGATGTGTTTGCATTTTGTGTTGGCTCTTTCATGGTAATACACTTTTAAGAACATTATGCCCAGAGAATGATGTTACCATTCTACATGACTTTGAACCACACACACCCTAACCCAAAGCACTTACTAACTAAAAAACACACACATGCTGTGGCAATTCACAGACTTCAAGATTTGCTGTCCATTGTTAGGTCAGCTCAATAATACCTTTTGGTCATGACAGAACAAATCAGTATCACCAGTACTGAGCAGCACATGCCTTTAAACAGTCAAGTTTGCCAGACCTGATCCTTATCACATCCCAGCTTACACAAAGAGAAACAATTCTTTCACCCCCCTCCCCCCGCCCATACCCACACATCTATCAATGGTACTTACTTCTTACAGGCATCACACAACCACAACACATCCATTCACTCATTCAATCAAACTTCCAACTTCTTCAGCTACCCAGTCTGCAATACGCTGTTAACATTATATTCATAGAGCTCTGCATTCTTCCTACCTTCAAACTAATAATTTTATTCCCTTCAATTGTATCAGTTCCTCTCTCAAATTCGTAGTTTCTTCTTTCTACCTCTGTCCTTTCTGCCACTTGCTGAACACAGAAACTCATTTTAATTTACATAACGAGTGTTAGTACAATTTGTTTCATTAACATAATTAATTTTATTTTGGCAGTTTCTAAAGGTTCCAAGATAGATGCAAGGCCCTGCTAATCAGTACACAAACCAACCACAGAAATACAAACTCTATCCTAAATAGATTATAGACTATATTTAAAATAAACAGATATTAAATGATGATCAAAGGAATTCGGGATGAAAAAAATTATACACTGAGCACCTTTTTTGTTAAACACAGTCTTCATCCCACATCTACACACCTACTGTTAGTATACTTTCATTCAAGGGTAACCTACGGTATGATATTTCTGCTGGCCATTAAAGTAGCATATAAATGTCCTTATTTACCGCTTTTTAAAAGCAAATATAGCACCTTTCAACGTGTAAATGACACTACAAAAAAGCTGTTTACATTCTACTTTAAGACTCCCCCCCCAGCAGTTTAAACAGCTTGGGTCAAGCACATAATCTCCTCTGTTCCTGCAATGAAACAATTTAGAGTGTTAACAAGCCATACACCGAGGCTTGTCTCCCAGTTTAGCATAAGGATTGCCGGGGACTCCAGCAGCTGTAAAAGATGACAGTTAGCATTTTAATGGTAACTGTCTGCCATAAGCAACACCTGCTGAAAAGCAAGGTGGATTTCAGCAAGCATTAACGTCGCCACATTTTCCAAGAGGAAATCTTCCATTTTACGCCCGGCCTCTACAGAAGCCTGAACTTAACATAACAAAAAGCCTGCTGGGCTGAGCTATTGGATCTCAATGTCCCATCAGCTCAAGGGCTGAGCAGTCTCTTTGTATTAGTTGGTAATTTCTTGTAGGCTCAGAATTTACTGCCATCCTTCTATGCCACAGCACAGCAGCACCAGAGAAATGAACTGTGGCTAACTAAACTGACCGGCTAGCACAATTAAAATCACCAGCTGTACAAAGCACCTACACGAGCCATGCTGTTTTATAGCAACAATCATGACAGTTCTGGCCTCCCCTGCAGAAAAGCTAACTGGCAACTTTGCTTTTGCAACCTTCCATCTAAGTGCAAGTGTTCGTAAGCTTTTCAACTACAGTACTAGGTCTGCTGACTAAAAAAATAATAATTAAGGTAAAAAGAATAAAAAGCGTGAAAATATATATGCCTGTACCCTTACCAGTCCTCCTTGCCAATGCAATGCCTTTTCTTCACAATATCAGAAATAGATTACTACTAGTGTAAGACAGTGACAAGGAAAATAGCATTTGAACAGATGATCATACTTCGAACATGCAGAACAGTCCTGTGCATGCAAGAGTATGGTTCAGTCTGCTGTTGAAATACAATTGGAGTACCTTCAGGTACAGGCTAACTTTGTGCAGGAGAGCAATGTAAAAACAGCTCTGATAGTACATATCAGGTACCTTCACGAATACATTTCTTTAATTTGTCCTAGGACTCATCTGAATAAGGTAAAAAGTTTCTGGGAAACAAATCTTAATTTTCTACATGTCATCTGTTGTCACAATTGCACAGAAAAAAATTAACGAGAGGAAAGAACAGCAAAGTCCTTCCACTCCTATGACCACTTCTGTTATATCAGGCTTTTTCAAGATGAGAACTGTATGAACCATGTGCAACTTCAGTGAACATTAGATAGCCACTACTGCATTGCCCTTGGGAGAACAAACAGAAACACTCTAAATCTCAGATCTGAATTAAAACTGAAATTCTTGCACAGGGATCCCTTTAAAATAAGGTAACAGCAGGAACACAAATTTTCTCGTTATTCTCTAGAATTCTGGCAAAGATCATATTAAGCCTTAAGGGCTCCCAGACAGCTGCCATCTTTCAAAACATTATGGCTTCAGGATATAGAATACAGATCTTTTACAAATATGATCTAACAAAGTTATTTGAAAATTATTGAGGAAGTAATATTAATAGTAGTTAGTTTGAGGAAAGCTTACCAAATCTGATTTCTTTTAAGCCACAGATCATACGCTGAATCCATCTGCTGTTTCCCTGTGATACAGGCTGAAAAAGCTGCAAGCATGGCTGCAAAAAAAAAACCAAAATTGTAATTCAGTATCCTTCCTCCAATAAACACATTTTATTCTACCCACCTGCACTACCAAACCATTGAATTAACAGATATGGTGGTAAAATGCACAAAAATTTATTAAGCATTTTATCTTTAACAAATGCATTTAACTATATTTAACATGTATTTGTCTCCAGAAGTGCGTCTAGCTGTTCTTCCTGATGTTCACATATGTTCCTCACACACTTTACACCACCAGTAAGGCAAACATTCACCACACAATAAAAAAGGAAGAGTCTTTATGTCCCTTATGTAAGTCAAACCACTATGATCAGGAAAACCAAGCAAGTTAACCAAGTCCATATCGCTTACTAAAATCCAGCAGCTTGCAAGATCATGCTTTACTTGCATAGTGTTTTATATGGCTTTTTTTGCTGTTACAGAATGTTATTATTTCATGCCCTCATTAAACTCTTTGCAGTTCTGTACAACTATTAACTATGTATAACGCGTTTTTCCTACAATGAAGAGAAAAAAACTGGGCATATTACCAGGCCATAAATCTGATCAATGATTTTTTTCTCATACAACCTGCAAAAAACTCATTAGTTTTACATGGTCATTGTTTGTAAGTTGTTTACCTGGCAACCTGTGGGGTAGCTGTGTTTCTGTTGTAAACATATTGTTGGAAGTAACTCTGAAACCTGACAATAAAAGTCACTAATGTGAAAGGGAAACTATATTTTTAAAGAAAATCTTATAAATTTTACCTATTACTTTTCAGAAATACTTTTGTTGACAATGTCTCTCACAACCGCACTAAGAATAAAACCATCCAGGCCCTAAGGTCGTCTTCCTGTCTCCAGTTGCTCCTACTTTTCTTCCTCATCCTTCCTTCCTTCTAGCAAATCCCTCTATTCTGCAAAGGACTTGGCTTCCCAAAATGTAAAATTATGCATGAAAATGACTAAAACCTGCCCTTTTCCTTTAATTTTCGTTTAGGAAATACGAGACTATTGCCAGGGGGAAAAGATTCCTGCACGGTAGCAACTGTTGATCTCAAAGGGAGAAATATCACCGATTCTGAACACCATAAAGGAAAACCATCAATTCCATTTCTCCCCTTTCACCACCGCACCTATTACCTTCATCCGATGTACCTAACTTATGCTACCTGATCTCTCGCAGTGTTGATCTACTTCACAAAAGGCTCCAGGCCCTCTGCTCTCCTCACGTTTTTCTCCTCCCCAGCAGCCCCCCCCCCAGTGAGGGCCCCGCTCAGCACGCGGTCAGGCAGCGCCACAGAGCAGCAGCAGCAGCACCCCCTCCCCCCCAACACAAGCGGCGACGGGCACGGCGGGGGGGCATGGCACACGCCGGGAGGCAGACACAACCTCTCCCCCGCAGGGTCCCGCTCCAGGGTGAACCAACACCCCCGAGGGGCCGCCCTCCTGCTCTCGCCATCTTCCCCCGCGCCCTCTCCCGCCCGCCGCGCGCCCCCCGTGACGGACGTTTGCCCCCACCAATCACCAGCCTCCCACGGGAGCCGCTCCTCCTTCCACCAATGAGAGAGCGGAGTAGCACCAGAGGCTCTGCCCCTCTAATCTGTAACGGCCTGTGGAGCGCTAAGCCACGCCCCTTCTTCCTCTTCCCGACTCTTCATTGAATGAAGTCCCCGCTGGCCAATGAAAAGTTCCCGCTGGGTTTGACGGACTGCTCTATTTCCCAATAGAAGTAGGCGATGGCGCCGCACCCACCAGTAGGCTGCGGGATGCGCGCCTAGGGGGCGGGCCCTCCCTCCCAGGAGGGCGGGGAAGGCCGTGGTTATCGATCCCGCTGCTGGAGGGAGGCGGCGGTGAAGCAGCAGAGAAAATGGCGGCTATGGCTGCGGAGGCGGCAGCGACGGCAGCGGTGCCGGGCGATGGGGGGGCCGGCGAAGCCGAGCCCGAGATGGAGCCGATCCCGGGTAGCGAGGCCGGCGCAGACCCTCTCCCTGCCGTCACCGAGGCCGTGGAGTCGGCAGTGCCCGATGGGGAGGAGGCCGACGGGGGGAAGGTGGCTCCCGGCGAGGCCGAGGAGCCGCCGCCGGTGCAGCGCGCCCGCAGCCCGGCCGGGACTCGCGAGCCGGAGCCCGAGAGGACGGAGAACCTGCCGCCCTGCCCGGCGGAGGCGGGCTTGCCCCAAGCCGAGCCCCGGGCAGCGCCGAGCCCGCGGCGCGAGGAGGAGCCGCAGCCCTGCCCGCCGGCTGCCGGGCACCCCGAACTTCCCGAGGAGCCGCAGCCCTGCCCGCCGGCTGCTGGGGGCTCCGCGGAGCCGGGGCCCGGGGAGGAGCCGTCCCGGCCGGAGGAGGAGGAGCCGGATGCTGCTGATGCCGCTGCCGCGGAGCCCGAGTCCCCGGCGCCCGTGGCTGCGGCCGGAGCGGAGGCGGGGGCGCCGCTGCTGCCCGGCTCTGAGGTGCGGGTCACCCTGGACCACATCATCGAGGACGCCCTGGTGGTCTCGTTCCGGCTGGGAGAGAAGCTTTTTTCCGGGGTCCTCATGGACCTCTCTAAAAGGTGAGCTCTCCCGGGGGAGCCCTGCCCGCGCCCCGCCCGCCCCGGGGGCAGCCCTGGCCCCCGCCCGGCACCTCGGCGCTCGCCCCAGGGCGGGGTTCCCTGCCCTCCTGCGTCCCAGGGTGGGCAGGGAGCCGAGGCAGCAGCTCGGGGGACAGTCCGAGAGCAGCGGTGCGGGAGGGGGCGGGCAGGGCAGGGTCCCCTCCGCCGCCCGGGGATGCCGGAGCTGGGGTCCGCCCGGGGCGAGCATCTTCTGTCCTCTTAGGGGGAGACAACAGCTCGGGCATCCCTGGAGCCGCAGGGAGGGAGGGAGCGGGCAAGGTTCTTTCCTGAGTCTCGGAGAGGGGTGGCCGAGCGGCTTCCTGCGCCTGGGGGCGGAGGCTGCAGCTCGGGCATCCTTTGAGCAGCGGTGGGGAGGCGGCGAGCAGGGCAGGGTTTCCTCCCCCCCTACATCTCGAAGGGGGCAGGGAGCGGAGACAGGAGCTTGGGCATCACCGGGAACACCGGGTGGGGAGGGGGCGGGCAGGGCAGGATCCCCTCCCCTTTTGCATCCTGGGGTTTCAAGCGGCTCCTGCCCCTGGGGGCGGAGGCTGCAGGTCAGAGGCGTCCCGACAGCAGCGGGGGGGTGGGCAGGCAGGGCAGGCTCCCCTCCTGCATCCCTTGTGGGGGGCGGGTAGGGAGCGGAGGCAGGAGCTCGGGCATCCTCCGAGCACCAGATGGGGAGAGGGCGGGCAGGGCAAGATCCCTTCCCGGGGCGCCGTGTCCGCCCAGCCGTTTCTCACCGTGCTGCCCGTGACACCGGTAGCGCCGAGAGGGGGGATGAGGAAATGGGCGAGCACATGGGCGCATCCTTTGGGCGCCATCGGGATTCCAGTCGGGCTTCCAGCATCCCTGTGTGCCGGGGAGAAGGGACCGGAGGTCTAGGCGTTGGCTTTTAATTCCAGCCTTTGTACAAACGCGCAGAGCTGTCTGTCCCTGGCTCGTGCCCTGCATCGCCCGGGTAACCTCAGGTTGCAGAACACGCTGGGTTTAGGAATAATGGTGTTCAAGCCAGGCCATTGCAGCCCTGGAGCACAGTTATTAGTGCTGATTGCGCCTTGTGTGTCGTGAATGGGGTGAGGTTTCCTGGTTCTTAAATAGCCTTTATTTGGGGGGAAACTGTTACGTATCACAAAGTAACTTAAAGTCTTATCAGACTGTGAGGTTTGAGGAGACCTTTTTCATTGCCTCACTACAGCAAGTGGTTCTTGGCAGGTCAGAAGTCATCAGTGATCCTGTATATCTTCTAAACAATCTACCATTTACAGGTGAAAATACCTTTTCGTTTTAGTGTTTGTTTTCTAAACATGTAAGGACTATGCAAGTATGCGAGAGAAAGGTGAAATGTGACCAGAGTTGTTATTTAAAATAGTTGGTATGCCAAAAATCCAGTGCTTTTTTTCCCTCAAATTTAGGCTGCCGTGTGTGGTCATATGATTTTTATCGCTCCCTTTTACATAACTACTAGCTGCTTAATAACTTCCTGTAATATCAATATTGCCAATACTTTCTAAAGGAAAGGTATGGACAGCTCTTCTATTCTGGGCTTAGCTTCTTGGTTGGTTTTTGAAACAGAAGACCTTTTCTGAAACCCAGGTTCTGAATGACGTCGTGGAAATAAGTTTTATATTTGTCCGATTTTGTGGTTTGAAGGGACCTTAAAGTTCATCCAGTTCCGATCCCCCTGCCATGGACAGGGGACACCTTCCACCGGATGAGGTTGCTCAAAGCCTCATCAACTGGCCTTGAACAACTCCAGGGATGGGGGAATCTGTGGCTTCCCTGGACAACCTGTGCCAGTGCCTTACCCACCCTCACTGTAAAAAATTTCCTCCTAATATCTAATTTCAGTCTCCCCTCTTTCAGCTTAAAACTGTTGCCTTTCATCCTGCCACTTTTGAAGCCAAATACTAAAATGTGATGTGCAAACTGTACTTGCTTCTAATGTGAAATACTAAGTATCTCAAAGCAGATCAGAATGTGTTAGGTGTAATGCTAGTTCACATCGATTCTTTTGTAGGTGAAGTTTATACCAGCAAAATTACATTGTAGCCCTGGTTACAGGGTGGCAAAGTACCATGTGTCTTTACTTGTAGGGGTCTGTATGGGTTAAGAAGGATAATACCAGCTTCTCTCTTATTCCTGAAAAAGATAGTATCTTACTAAACACACATCGACCACAAACATCCCCTCATTTGCTTGAGGCTTTCTTGTGCACTGAGGATCCTTCTCTCCTGCAGCAGATCTACTGCAGCCCTTTGCAATAAAGGTCATCTTAATAGGCAGACTGTCTGCTGCTTCTGCATTGTGGCTCCAGGGAGCATGCATCTCCGTTTCCCATGTTGTTAAGCACAGGTCCTGAGGCAAGTCTTAACAAGAACTGTGAAAAAGTGACACATGTAGACTTGTGCTATTAGTCCTAGATTCAATTATGCAGTGAATGATTCCTTTCTCTCCTTCCATATACTCTTGGACTTCCTGCTTGTTACAAGGGAACCAGTGGGAAACCAGAAGGTGTGAAATTTAAATTCTAAAAGCCAAACTCTTTAGGGTGCCTGGTCAAGAAGTATTGAGTTTCTAGACATAAGGTTTATAATATTTGGCTGATGGCAAGTAAATATTTGTAGATAAATAGGAGTCTCTCTTCAAATGTCTCAGAGAAAGGAATGCAGTAGTAAGTGAACTCTAGAAATAGTCCAGAACTTGCTGCCTGTAAGAAATGGAAGCATTATCAGAAAACAGGTGTTAGACGAATGCCTAAGATTTAAATTTTGTTCTGGGCTTTGATGGTAAGTGACTGAATGATAGTACTGTTTAGGTACCAACTTTTATATCAATTTATTTTTGTTTTGTGTAGCAGCACATGGACTTATCGAATGTTAACATCCTTCATGAACTTCATTCTGTATCTGTGACAAGCATTGGAATTCTTATAACAGATTTTTCTACTGGAAGTGAAAAAGGAAAAAAAAAGTAAAAGGAAGGTTAAAATCAAAAACACCTAAATTCCACCATGCATTTACATGAAAATGCTGGGATCTGTACTATGGAAGAGGAGTGGTTATTGAAAGTCTCCACTGGCTCCTTCAAGTACATGGAAATAATCTTATAAACTTTCCTAATACAAAGTAGAACCAATTCTAGTTAAATTAAAGTGAAATTTTATATTTGAATTTACTCATTCAGTCACTTCAAAAAGTGGCTGATTCATTCACTGCACGTGCTGATAGTGTTTTCATTGTATACTCGGAAGAAAATAATTCCCGGCCCATTTTGGATCTTAATTTCTGCTTTCTTCTGCAGGGCAATGAAGTGCTACTTCTGTACTGAGAGGAGTAAGTTTTAATGACTTTTCAAAAACTTGTCCACTGGACTCCTCTTAGCCTTCTCAAGTCACATTCTAAATTACTTGAACTTCAGGATGAAAAGAAAGCAAGAATTTCCCCAAAATATCTAACTTTAAAGGGTTGGTTTTGGTTGAATTTGTTTTTTTTATATTTTGCCTGATTCTTTTTCCATCATTGAAATGCTACACTGACTTTGCTTTTTATTCTGATGGGCTGTGACAGGCAGTCAGCAATCTTTGTATTAAAGGTCTTGTTTCCTCTTCTTCTCCTACCTCTGCAAACTGGATGTCTATTTAGGAGCTTATACCACAAGAACACAAGCACCTCGGTGTTCAGTGGACTTTATTCCTGCATTTATTTGAGGTAAGGAAGTATTTTCTCTGCCTGTGCTAATGGCAGTCTCGTGTACCTGTCAGCAGCTGCACAGGAAGTTCTGAAAATCAGTAGAAAACAGCAACCCATGTTTACCAAGTCCCAGATCAATTTCTTATGCAGTAAATCATTTAAAGAGGGGCATAGCCCCACTTTTGTTACTCTAAAGGCTTATTTCACAAGTTAAAAATGTGATCCTACTGTTAAAAAGTAATGACAACAATAGTAATAAAGTTTAAGTGCCTTATTCCCTGCTAGGGTAAGGTTCTTATGCGAGTTCTCAGTGTGTACCTGATTAAGTTGTGCTGATAGGAGAGATGGGAAGTGCAGGCAGGAGAAGGCAATCCTGCCTTACTTTGTCAGAATGGATACCAGAACGCTTCATGCACAACAGTCATTTATTTTCCGTGCCATTGTAGAGATTATCATCGAAAACTGTTCCTTGGGCATGGGGCTTAAATGGGGCTTGTCCGCTTGCCTGTGCCCAGCGTCTGACTGACACTGTTTGCTGTGGGTGGATAAGATGTTGATGCCACCTGCTGGCTCAGAATTAGTCCAAATCTTGCTGTGCACCTGGAGGAAGTAAGCAGTAAGAAAATACCTGATGAGCATGGCATTTTTAAGTCTAAATGTAGGATTAAAATGGGGTTTAGTTTGGTCTTCTGGAGAGAGAGTATAATTGTTTCTGCAATTTTGTTTTCCCTTCCTGAAGATTAAGGGAGGGAGGAGGATTAAATTTGTGTTCTGTTATTTTGCTCACAGTCAGGAGTTGGGCTTTCTGTTGCTTTATCATTTGATAAATTTTGCTTCCTGTTCCTACTGATGTGATGGACACATGTCTTCCTATTGTCTTTTTCTCTAAGCTGTTTCCTTTCTGACTTGTGTGTGATCATAAGAGTTCCTGAGGGGAGAAGGGGGAGCAAAACTTGTTTTGTGACCTAAAAGCTGTTGATATCCCGAAGATGCCAGTGTGTTGCTAGTTGAAGTTTGAAATTATATCTTAATTGGAGAATTGGGAGTTTGGTTGTGGAAGATGAGGGAGAATCTTTCTGCAGCAAGGTATGCATGAACTTCTTGATGACAATAAACTTTTATAGACAGCTTCAAATGCTTATAATCCTAGTAGCAGTCCTCGGAGCAGTCTTTCTTGACTACTCTTGAATCTTATGTTTTTCCCAATCTAGTCACTGAACTTTCTGTTGCAAAAGAGTAAGGATAAATAATGAACTGTTGCATCCATTCCTTAGTGTTGTTTTAATCTGCAGAACATCTGTTGATTTTTAAATCATTTACATTTAGCATTTCTTGAAACTTGCAGTCTGTGTATGCTCACATTTTCTTGGTGTAAACTCCACAGGGTAAATCTAGTGTCTTGTAACCCTATACACCAAGAGAGGTGGTTGGGGAAAAAGGTACTCCCAAGCTGACATTTTGAAGATCTGCTGATGTGAGGAGGAAACAGCACAATTAATACTTGAAAAAAAGAATGTGACATGTTTCTCCCTGCTTTCAAATTCTTTTCCTAGTAGCTTACCTTAATAACTAGGGACGATATTTCATTGTCCTTGTCTGGAGGAGGTTTAAGTTCTATAAAAAATACTGGTGGTCTGTGATGTACATTCTCAATGTTACTTAGGATTATGTGTGGGTTGGGTTAGGGTTTTTCTTTTCAATTGCAGTCAATTTACAAGGTGTTCCTACAATTCATCACCTGTTCCCTTCTGTTGTTTCTCAGATGTGTAAAGGAGCTTGATGAAATTCTAGCATTTGAGGAGCAGCCGTAACACTTCTTTGATATTTGTTTTTATCCCCAGAACACTGGGAGCATAGGTGTGATGCGATTGTGTGCTTAAAAGTAAATTACATACGCTTTACTTGTTTCTGATAGGTTTTATTGAATTGGGGTAGTGTCAAATTTAGCCTCGCTTAGAGGACAGAGTTATATCAGGAGAACTGATGATATTGATTTCAACCTACATTTTCTTGTGATTTTGTAATGTTTCAGCTTCTTTATGACAATGGTTTCTCTTGTGTCTCTGTCTACATCAAAAGCTTTGAGTGTTGTTTGGTCATATATCAAATGCATTTTGAAAGGCTTACTCATCTCCAGGTTGCCATTTGGAATGGCTAATAAAACTGGACCAGCTTTTAGGATTTTGCTGTAGGTAGAAAGCATAACAAAACTGCTGCTTATACTGAAAACACTTGGCAGTCTGATTCTGATTTAAGCCAGTACAAGGAGTGTGACCTTTCCCTTTCTCGAGCTATTAAACCCTAATCTTGCTGGTAGATAGGGCATCTGGGGATCGTTCTGCAAACTTCCCTAAAGTAGCTGTAGCCTACTACTCTTCTTTGTTGGTGTGGCAGAGCAAATGATGGTTAAACTGTCCTTTTGTTCTGATGGTATGCTGTTCTGTATCTCATTACTTTCTAAGAGTAGCTTGTCTTGACTTGGCGTGAAGTGTTGAGACATAAGATGGAGCTGAAATTTCCAGTATGCTTTTGGATCATTTTTTTTTTCCTTTACGCTGTTATGTGACTGATGAATCTTGTCCATCTTGGCACTGAATCAGCTGAAATCTCATCCATTAGTAAATGGTATTGTTCTTTTCTGTGTCTTGGGTCTGACTGGTATGTGATCTTGAAGTGCAGATTCAAGGTATTTTATCTTAATCGTAAAGTTTTCCAATTGTGACACATCCAAATATATCAGCAAAGCATCTACTTTAAAATGCAAGTGACACTCAAAGCTAGTAATGCCAACAGATGTAAAAATTAAAAGATAATTTCAGTTTAAACAGACCTTCGGCTTTATAAACATGCCAGTATAATTGTAGTAGTCAGTGGGAAGCCTAATCTTATATTTTATAAGGTAGAATCCTTTACTTTTATATTCTTGGCAGAACTTCAAGTTACAGAAAACTGAAGGAGATTGTGCAATGTATTTGTAAATCCTTTCTGATGGAAAGGTGAAGGTTACCTTCCCACTTCTGTGGGAGGAAAGCAGTGATTAGGGGACCACCTGTGTCCTCTTCAGGCTTATCAACTTAGAGATTACTCTGTGTCTACAGTGGATAATTCTTCAAAATCTGCATCAGCATCCTGACTGCATGGACTCCTGTGATTCAGTTTTCTGAAAGCTGAAGTCTTTCAGAAGGGCTTCCAGCTTCATGAAGAGGTGTCCTGTAAGCTAATATAGCCTTTGGTATATTTGCATATTGTTTGATACCTGTTATTGGTTTCCATTGGGATGATGATTGCAGTGGGGGACCCAGATGTCAGTGCTTAGGAGTGATTGAAATCAGCTGCTACCTTGAATACCTCTGAGCAGCTTTCTTGGGATATTCTTTCAAACTCAGTTCTATGTACACCTTGCTCTTGTCTTTCTGCTGCCTTGAAAGTGTGCCAGAAGCAAGAGCTGGGATTTCAGGCAAGTGTACATACTTGAAAAACACTAAGCTTAAGGTTGTTTAGTTGGAGTCCTGGGGTATGTAAACTTCCTACTAGTTGACTTACATTGGACTGTCACATGTGCTATCATATTGAACTATCATATCTTTAACCAATTTTTTCTTGGTGCTGAGAGTTTGTGATGGTGAGGCAACATCTATTCTTGATGATGTGTTGTTTCCAAGGAGTCATTTACACTGCAATCCTTTGCCATGATTTTGGACCTTTAAGTGAAATATGCATTTTCTAATCTTGTTAGCCTCATGTTACATTGCTCAGGAGGTTTGTTAACCGTTCAGTTCATAGTTTAGTGTCTGTATATGGTTTTTTTCAGTAAGGAGTCTGCTGCTTAAAGTGGTTTGTTCTATGTTGTGCTTTGTCACACCAAGTAAATTATATATTAAATTGCATTATCTGTGTTTTGAGTACAGATTATTTTGAGGAGTTCTGAAGTAACTTTGTGTTCAAATAGATATGATATAATTGTATATTACATTTAATATTATAATTTAAATCCTCTGTTTAGATATGTGCATGAAATATGTAATTCTACATTATTTCAGTGTATTATTACATTCCCAGCATTCATAGTCTTTGAACTTCTATCCATGCAATAAAAATTTCTTCAGTCGTTGCTTATCTTGGCTATTGGAAAACACTAAGGATGATACTGAGTACAAGAGCAATGCATAAAAAGGTGATCAGAGAATACTGTAGTCTGACTTAGTGGTGAAGATGGGTTTTGATAATTTATGACGAGCCTTATTTAATACCACAACGCTGGAAATGACTGTTCTGCCTTGGTGTTAATTCAGTGTATTTGCAGACAAACGTGAAATACTTCTGAAACTGTTCAGTGAGTTTTCTCCTTTGGTTCTTCTTGGCAGAACAAGATGCTTTTTCAATTTTGTTTTTTTTCATAGAGAAATAAAAATTAGATGTTGGAGACTAAGGATGAGCGCTTAAGGCTTTACATAGTAAAGTAAAGCCATTTTGCCCCAGGGTGTATTGTTTAGATGTTTATATACACGTAGCTAAGAATTTAAATGGTATCTTTTTCCTTGTCTTATGTTTACTTGTCATAATATACCCTTTACTGTGCTGTTTTGCATAGAAATTGAATTTTAATATCTATTCATTGGAGTAATTCTGCTATAGAATTTAGTTTTGAAAAAAGTGGGTTTGCTTTGGTTGAAGTACATATCTGTAATAGAAATCTCTATGGCTTTAAGTGACAGGTTTCTAGGTTTGATACGTAAACAAGCTTTTACATAATTACAAAAAATGCCCTGACTACCTATTCATTAACTTGCAGTTGACAAACTGTGGAAGTAAAACCAGACTGTTTTTATTATATTTCTGTCTCTGCATGCTCTAGTCAATTGAAAGCACTTCTCAGCATGAGAGTCGCTGGACTGTCCGAATTGATCTCGTGTAACCCATTAGTATCATATTTAGTTATGGTCCCTCATATTCCCGTAGCTGTTAGTCTTTAATGCTAATGTACATTGAAGTGGTGTGTATAGCAGAGATATGGTTAGATCCTGCTGATTGCTCTGTATACTTGTAAAACTTCTTGAATGTAAGATGTTTGAAACCCATCATAAGGGACTTCTTTAGGGATAATTTCTCAAAGCCAAGAAGAGCCAGGACACCTTTACATGTGAGGGAGCTGGTAACATGGTAAACTGGTTCTAATTTTTAATAGGTGTGACGCAGCAGTGCACTGTTTTCCAGAACTGTTTAAATTAGGTTGAAATGCCTATTTTTTTATTTGGTTTTCCTAACACTTCAATTTTAGATTCCCCATCAACAAATCTATTTTTTCAAGTGATAGTCTGAGGTAAAACTATGTTATGGATGAGTGGGCTGTTCAATGAACATCTGGAACTTCCTGCAAAAATGGATGTTTTTTTAATTAGACAGTAATTGGAGTGTGTCTTTTGAATAATAGCCTTTTCTGGAAGGAAATAATATTACAGTAGGGACAGGTGATTCTCAGGAATAATGTATTTTAAGATATATGGTTTTATTAGAATAAAGACAAGGCAATTCCTTATAGTACTTAAACATGCAACATGTGAAAAACAAGATACATAGGTAGTCTCACTGAGGCCTAACTGAAATGATTTAAGAGATGATCTTCTACTGTCCAGTCATTGTTGATCACTAAATGTCTTTATACAAGTGAGTTGTTGCTTGGTTTTCTTAACAGTTTTTATAAGGTAACATTTTAGTCTGTCTTTGTCATCTTCGTCTCTGTGGTAGATGAACAAACTGCTAACTTTCTCAGCTTTTATGTCTAACCTACGTACATGTGGCGCTCCTGGCTATTTCAAACTTGTAGTTGGTATAGCAAAAGATATTGCATTTATATGTGAAGCGTTTGTCTTCAGGATCCACCATCCAGACATGAAAACAGGGCTTGAAGTTCTAGTATATGCAATAAATACTTGTGTTCACCGTTGAAATCATTAGATGCTGTGTCATGCCTCGTCTTGAATAGATATAAGATCACATCTTCATTCTACTTCTTTTAAGAAAAGTAGGCCATTCTTTGTTTTGCCTTCACTCTCTTCTTACCTTGTTCTTTCTGTTTGTTCTCTCCTGTATCATTTACTGTGTCATTCTTAGGTTTTTCTGCCTTTGTTCTCAATTTTCATATCATTCTTCTGAGTTGAATAGCTGGTGAACATTCACCAAGGAGAAACACAAATCATTTGAAAACTGAATGTTTATGGATACAGCCTGCTGTTGGATGAGGCCAAAGAGAAGGTGCCATGTGCTCAGCTGCTGGAGCTGAGCTTACCAAATCTTACCAAACCTATCTTGTACTTCAGGTGGACTGGGTCTTGACTAATCATGTCTTTATGCATTGACACATAGTTTACAGGAATAGCGTCTTCATTTGCTCTTACGTAACTGGCACTAAACAGTATCCGTGAATGTTATCTAATTCTACAATCCATTGCTGTTGAGGTAGGCAGGGACATTTGCTCAAACAGTAGCTTTTGTGAGGCAGACTCAAGCTTCAGAAACTCGGTCTGGATTGCATTTGTATCTTAGATAAAAATTCCCCTTTGGATGTCCTGTTCTTCAGCTGTTTATGCTGTGCATTGTACAGATGCTCGAAGGAAAGAATAGTCTAAGGTGCACTATTAATGTTTGATGCCTTTATGGTATTGGTCATGTGCTGAACTTTCCATTAGGCTGCTTTACGCACTTGGAGTGCTAATTGTGCTGACGTTGCTTGTGAGGCAGTAGAACAAAACTCAAGGAAGAGAGACGTGAGCTACTTAAATAGTATCCTTCTGGAGAACCTCCTTTGGTCCTCTTCATCCGCTTGGTCCATGGTTGCTGCTAATAATACTGAATTTCCTTACACAGAGACAGCACAAATGTCTTCTAGAAGAAATACTTGTGCACTGGAATATGGAAACGTCTTGTGAGAGGCTAGGAAATGCAGTTTCTAAAACAGTGAAAAGAGTTGTAAGTGGTGGTGTTCTGCATAGTTTTGCCTATTTGATATTACACTTCTGTCTTGTTCTGCTTCTGTGGTGTTTGTCTGGGTTTGAAATTCACACAGCAGAGATGTTGCCCTGTCTTGTTCCTCTTATAGTCAATTAACTTTTCCCCAAATCCTGTAATCTTTGTCAGGTGGTGAAACATGGGATCTGGATCTTGTTGCACTCAAAGAAGTTGAAACTCTTGATGCAAATAACACTAAAAGTATTGCCCTACTTGGAACTGAATAGCTTGCTTATAATCCTAAGTGGAAGGAAAAGTGTTTGTGGAAAAGCAACTTCTTTATACTTGCTGGACTTTGAGGACTTCAGGGAACTTAAGTCTTAGTTCTGATTGAGTCCTTTGTGGTTTGATGCCAAACTGTGGGCGGGAGAAATGCCTGTTGCTAAATATTTGTAATTTGATGTAGCCTATGCTAGTGCAATGGACTGCATTTAATTGCACTGCTTGTTTCTGAAGGGACAGGTGGAGTTCAATAGAAGTGGGCCCAAACCTTAGCAACAAACTTCTGTGGGTGGTGGGATGTTTTGTGGTAAAGCAAAGAGCACTCATTGGTCCAAGGATAAGGACAGAAGTGCTCCAACTGCTCACCGGGGCCCCTGCCTTTGTCTCCAAAATTCAAAGACGTGAATGTAAGAGTCCCCTGGTTTAGGGCAATAGCAGTGCCCGTGTTGATACTACACTGTAAATTGTTGCATGTCAACTTCCTTGTTTTATGATGCTGAAATTGTTTGGCTACACCTTGCTTAGGGTGTCTGCTGTTTGTTCTCCTTTTGCAGTGAAGTGCAAACTGAATGAATAATTGAATCTTGGATGAGTTGTTTGCTTGAGCTGTAACTTTAAGTGTAGGAAGAGGCTTAACAGATGAGCAAAAGGGCAATTTAGTGATGTTTTTTGCTGGTGACAGTGAAAAGAATCTTCTAGCACATGAAGTTTTTTTCAAAACCAATTTTGAAGAAATAGTGCCAACATGTAGGCACACGTATAAGCTGTGTGTTTCTTGCAGGAGTGTGAATGGGAAATGGAGTGGTATTCAGCGTTTATCTTCAGTTTAGAGGCAACCATAGATTGTAAATAAACTTCACTGCAGTCAGTTCAGAGGATGTTGCAGTTGAGCAGGTGCAGTGCAACATGAACATGAACCCGAGGACAGATCTTGGTTAGTTACTTAATGCTTCTCAAATTGGAGTGGAATAAACAAAATGCTGTGTGTTTAATGATTCAGAATGGATGATTTGGCATTTAAATTGCAACCTTGTTTATCATGTTGTTACTGCATTAAGATCAAACTATTAAAACACCAGCTCATATAAGCTAAACTCTAGAGTGAGTGTGTGTGTGTGTGAGTGGGAGTCAAGCAGAGCTTAAGAGCAGTGAACAGCCTTGTAAAAGCTGTGTGTAAGGCTGGAAACTCAACTGGTAAGTTGTGGAGTGGAAGAGAAGAAAGGTTAAACAAGCTTTTATAATCCCTCCTGTTCTGTCCTGGGGATTGAAAGATACATTGCTGTAAAATGACTATGTTTTATTATTTAATTTCCTCTCAGGTGAAGGCAAGCTTAATGCCTTGTAAACTCAGAAAATATTTCCCTTAGCACAACCCTTTGCAGAAAGTATTGGTTGTCTGTTAGGCAACATGATGGTTTTACTGTAGGAAAATTAAGCTAATGCTCAAGTCATCCTGGGATTTGTTATTTTGTTCTCTTGGAGCTCATTGGGGTGTTAAGTCCTGTGTGTGTCAAGTGGGGTAGCAGAGATTGGGCCTGTCTGGAGAAAAGTAGACAAAGCTTTCAAATATTATTTGCAGAATGGGGAGGAATGGCTTGTTCTGTGTTGAAATACATGTAGTTTTGCTGGAAGAAACTCAAACTAATAGGCTAGCAAGTTTTGGGCTGTAATGCATCAGATGATCAGGTGCTGATCTTTCATGGATATTGAAATGATGGCAATGCAAATATTTACACAGTCCCTATTTGCCTTGATTAAATCTGAAACATCCAACCTTTTGTGCTGTGGTAGAAGTGGAAGAATCTTGTGAAGAAGGCATCTTCAGTAACTTTTACATAAGTTGATTTAGTACGGAAATTAATCTTGGGTAGATTTGGAGTTGATGGGATGGGTGTAATTTGGATGTTTAAGCATTTGCTGCTGTGTCTAGGTGACAGTTTTTGTTGCATCAACGAGATACCTTGAAAATGTAAGAGAAGCTGATAAGAAGTGATATATTTGTGTATTTCTTGTTCTCAGCTGATTTGGCTGTGGTCTCCTGCTTTTTCAGAGTTTACCATAAGGCTAGATATGAAGCTTTAATTTTCCTGGGATTCATACTTTTAAAATAGTGTCTATATAATGTGGACAGGTTTCAAATGCTTTTTAATATTTCAGCAGAAGATCCCTCAAAACCTTTAATTTTTTTTTCCTCTTTCAGGTTTGGACCCCATGGAATCCCTGTGACCATATTTCCAAAAAGGGAATACAAGGATAAACCGGAAGCCATGCAGCTCCAAAGTAAACCATTCCAAGATGAGGCACAGGTGAAGTGTGAATCTAATGCTGCAGTCCCTGATGACTCTTCTCTCACGCAGCCATCAGAACCTAGCATAGCTAAAAGCCTATGGACTTCTAAACCACCTCCTCTCTTTCATGAGGGAGCGCCATATCCTCCTCCTTTGTTTATCAGGGACACGTATAACCAATCAATACCTCAGCCTCCGCCTCGGAAAATTAAGCGGCCCAAGCGTAAAATGTACAGAGAGGAACCCACTTCTATCATGAATGCTATCAAACTACGACCCCGGCAGGTCTTATGTGACAAGTGCAAAAACAGTGTTGTTGCAGAAAAAAAGGAAATAAAAAAAGGTGGCAATGCAAGTGACTCTTCAAAATATGAGGATAATAAGAAACGAAGAAATGAGAGTGTGACTACTGTGAATAAAAAACTTAAGACTGACCATAAAGTGGATGGAAAAAGCCAAAATGAAAGCCAGAAAAGGAATGCTGTGGTCAAGGTTTCAAATATTGCCCACAGCAGAAGCAGAGTAGTTAAAGTTTCTGCACAAGCAAATACTTCAAAAGCGCAGTTAAATACAAAAAAAGTTCTCCAGAGCAAAAACATGGATCATGCAAAAGCTCGGGAAGTTTTGAAAATGGCCAAAGAAAAGGCACAAAAGAAGCAGAGTGCAACCTCCTCTTCCAAAAATGCACATTCAAAGGTCCACTTCACACGGCGTCTTCAGAACACCAGCTCAGGTTCCCTCCCACCCCGATTGCGTTTAAAGCCACAAAGGTATCGGAACGAAGAAAATGACTCTTCTCTCAAGACAGGACTTGAGAAAATACGGAGTGGCAAGATGGCAACTAAGCCCCAGTCTCGCTGCTCCTCCACCCGCTCAGCAGGTGAGGCCCCTTCAGAAAATCAGAGCCCCTCAAAAGGCCCTGAAGAGGCCAGCAGTGAGGTTCAGGACACAAGTGAAGTGCATGTAACTGTTGATCAGGATGAACACCAGACATTGGGCAAGAGAGGCAGCAAAAGCAATATAACGGTTTACATGACCCTTAATCAAAAGAAATCTGACTCTTCCAGTGCATCAGTTTGTAGTAGTGATAGCACAGATGATTTGAAATCTACTAACTCTGAGTGTAGCTCTACTGAAAGCTTTGATTTTCCTCCAGGCAGCATGCATGCACCTTCCTCCTCCTCCTCTTCTTCAAAGGAAGAGAAAAAGCTCAGTAATTCCTTGAAAACGGAAGTCTTTTCCAAAAACGTCTCTAAATGTGTCACACCAGATGGCAGGACCGTATGTGTAGGGGACATTGTTTGGGCCAAGATTTATGGCTTTCCTTGGTGGCCAGCCCGTATTCTTACCATAACTGTGAGCCGGAAAGATAATGGCCTTTTAGTTCGACAGGAGGCTCGTATCTCGTGGTTTGGCTCCACAACGACATCTTTTCTTGCTCTTGCACAGCTCTCCCCCTTTTTAGAAAGCTTCCAGTTGCGCTTTAATAAGAAGAGAAAGGGTCTTTACCGCAAGGCCGTCACAGAGGCAGCTAAGGCTGCTAAGCAGCTGACTCCCGAAGTTCGGGCCCTGCTGACACAGTTTGAAACGTGAACATGGAGAGTAAGGTAGGCAAGAAATCTGGAGGCTCCGCAAAATTTATAACCTAGTTAGAGAACTACCATGAAGGACTTGCCAAGTCAGAAGTTGCACTCAGTTGACTGCTCTTTTTATACTAAAGTTGTTCCATTTGTAGCAGTTTCTTGACGGTTAAATTGAACATGCAATCAAAATTAGCCTAAAGTGATAACTTCAGTATTTTTCAAGTGAGAATTTTTTTTAAAGAAAAAACCTCCTCAAACACCCAATGCATAGGAGCCATAGCCTCAGCTGAAAGGCAGCTTATTTGCAGGGAATTTTTTAGTAGTTTCTACCCAGTATATAGCTAGTTGCTGTGTGGCAAAGGGTTGACACAAGGGATGAAAGTAGTAGCTGTAACTTTTTTTTTTTATTAGGTGGCCCATCTAGGAAGTGTAGAAATGTAAGCCTTGTCTAAATGGTCTTTAAAGATTATTTTAAAATAGTCTGTAATGTGTTTAGTCTGGCCAGTGCACATTGGTTCAAAGCATGCTTAAACATCTTAAGGAGGCATGCCCCGATCCACTGGGCTGGTTTAAATGGCATTACAAGACTTGCTGAAATTTTCAAGGAAGAATTCATATAACTTAAAGACCAGATTAAATGGGGTTTTATCGTAGTGACCACTTAAACACTCAGCCTTTCTATGCACATGGGGGCACAAATGTAACACTTCAGGGTCTGAGAAGCTGAGAGGGATGCCTGTAGCTCTAAGACAAAGCTGAGAAGTCACTCAGTATTTGGGATCAAGGGCTGTTAATGCTGCATAGGTGTGAATCATGACTTCTGGTCTTTCTTCCTGAAGAAATCTTTCAGGCCATTTGCCTGAAGGTTTAGATTAAGAGAGGCTTTGTTTTGAATGTGTAAATAATTGATTGCTGAAATTGGTCAGATTTTCTCCTGACTGGTTGTTCCTAAATTCTTAGGATACGTCCTAGTAAATTACACTTTGTGAATTGTCAGATGTGTAATTGTTGCATTTTGGATGTATCTAACTTCATTTTTTTAATATTTCCATTTAAGGTATCTGTTTGCAGGTCAGAAAATGAGAATATGTAATTGTGTAATGCTCTGAAATGTAAAAAACCAAACTGTAAATAAAATTGACTAAATCTGAATTATTTGTGTGTGTTTCTCAAAAAGCTTTGAAAAAAATCCAGGATGTTAGAGTACCTTATATGTATGCCGTATTTAGAGGACACCCTTTTAAAAAGAAAATTGTCCTTTTTCATTCATTCTTAAAAATAACTCTTGATGTAAAGTACTACTGGTATACTTCAGTCTTAATTTTGAGATTAAGCAATTACCTGTCCCTTGTTTCAGAACTAGCTCTGTAGAGGGCTTTCTGTAAAGTTTATCAAATTTCTCCCTTAATTAGATTTTTGTTCCATATATTGAATAAAGACTGTGGACAATGTCACTTAGACAGTGGGGAAATGTTTTCAGTTTTCTCTGTCTTCTCAAAACCTGATCAGACCCACTTTCCAGTGTAACTCCAGCTTTTCTTGCATGTCTGTTGCTCAGTGTTGGGGCATTTTCATGCAACTGACTTGACATTTTTTTTTCTTCTAGTTTTGGTCCTTATCTGACCATTCGAATTACTGTCTCTTCTCCAACCCACTCCTGTTTCAACCTTGCAATGCCTTGTGAAGAATCTCTCGGTGTTCATCCCAAAGCAGTTTTCATCTTGTTTTATCCATATTGCCCATGTAGGCAATCATGACAGACGTAAAAGTTTAAGCCTAGACTGAAATTAGATTTTGAACAGACAGGAAAATGGGGGTAAGGAGTTAATCATCAAACCCTGCAATCTTTTTAACTTAAGATTGAATTTCATATGTTCGTGATACTCTCCGGTCTTTCCAAAGCATTCAGTTTCTTTTTACCTTTTTAAATTATTCTGTTTTGCCCACAGAACTATTGGAAGTCTAAAGTATCAAATACATGGCCATTTAAATTTTCCTCAAGTTTATGAAAATCTCCATTAGGTGCTACTAAGCTTCTAAATATACCAGCTTTACCTTGGCATTCTAACAGTTACCAAAACCCCCCTCTGGTCAATGCTTTTTGAAAGTGATAAACACACAATAAATTTCATAATGTGGACAAAAAAAATTGGAAAAAAAAATCCTGTTGCACTTCAACATATTCTTTCCTGCAAACAGAAACAGTTCCTCTGTTTAAGTGAATAACCCATTCTTTGTTATTAAAGCAGACTGCTTTTTGAAGTCAGGAACCCATACAGCGTGGTGGCGATGTCTATATTAGTTCCTTGAGGTTTAGAAGCTCAACTGAACTGGCTATAAGTTACAGTTGTTCTAAGCCAAGTAGTGGTGAAATAAATATTTATATTGTTAATTTTTTTTTTTAAATACTTAGAAGCTTTGTTTTCTTATCTCTTAATTTATATGCAGTTAGAATAGTACTAAAGCCTAGTCAAGGTTTCCTCGGGTGGTCGCTGGTGAGATGAGAGAGCAGCAAGTATGAGAGGGGTTTCTCTAGATTGTTTTATGTTTAAAAGTTTACAAAAGGCATTTAGAAAGTTAGGTTTGATTTGTAGTTAAGACTTCTTAAAAGACTTAAGTTCTATAGTGGATGTGCATTGTTACTTCAGATTTAACAGGTCTCGGATTTTTATTACAGCAGTATGCTACATTAGGTTTAAAATATTGTGTTCATCCTTGCCTCCTCATGATTTTCCCTTTACTCTGAAGTAGCAAACACTGCAGCTATAATAGAGTTTACAGTGGAGAGAATGTTGGACATAATGTAAAGTCTGGCTATCTTGAAGACTTGGACAAAGCTTAGTACTGTTTTAGCTATAAACTGACCTCCACAGACACTTTGTGCCTACCTGCTCCCAGCAACACCTGCCCTTTGAGCAGGGACTGCTGTTCTTGCAGTTTGGTGCACATCTGCATCTCTGAGTGAGCTTGGCAGTTGAAATGACTTATCACATAGCTGCTGACAGGAGCACGCCTGGACAGTGCCAGGGTAATGCACCTGTGCAGTTAAGCTGTGCAACTGTTGGAAGCAGCCTGTGGCTTCAGAAAATGAGCATCATTAGAAAGTGACTTAGCTTGCTATCAGCTTAATATAATAAAATTGCAAATGCTATGTTTTTTGAACTGATGACATTCCTCAGTGTAGTTGTTGAATGTTTGCTCTTTCAGTTTAGGGGTGAAAATGTGATAGGTGGTGGTGAGTTTCTAGTACAAGCCTAGTTTTCCTTTGAAAATTTTCAGTTTCAGTTAAAATATTTTGGGAAAGAGTAGCTACTCCAAAACTTAGGAAGATTGCCTTTAACAGGAGGATTTGAAAGTGTGATCGAGTGAAGCTAGAAGCAAATGTGAAGGGCTTGTATGTCTCTGAAGTGGAGTTCTACAGGAGATTGAACAAACACTTGTTATTTTTCTAATCAGAGTTGTAATTTTATGCCAACATTTAAATGAGGCAAACATCTCTGATTATTTAGTATTTCCTGTTAGACAGTGCTATCTTATATTTGACCACCTACATTACTAACAGCTCGTCAGGAGGGGTATGTTTAGTGATTATAATTTAAGTAACTGTGAAGGTTGAGAAGACTTCTTTTCCCCAGCATGTTGTAAAACACTTTTTTTTAAAAAAAATAATTTCTGAATGTGATTAGGTTTAAGAAAGGGCACATGCATGGAAGCGAGGAAGTGAGAAGAGTTACTTTTTGCTGTTGCTAACCATAGATTTGTTTCTAGTTAACTCCCGTAAGTCCTGAAACTGATTTCCATTCATGCATTGTACAAGTGCTTGCTAAAGCTGTCAGATTTGAGTAAGAATGTGAATTTTGGAAAATAAATCTTAGTAGCTAGTCCTCAGTAGCGTTATCATCTGTCCTTGTGCATGTTCTGAAAAGTACAGTGAAAAATAGAGCTGCCACCTTGGCTGAAGAATTCTGGAAAGAAGGAAGCTGACAATCAGCAAAGGCTATTTAAAAAATAACCTATAAAAGCCTACAGGAATAAACAGATTCAGTCACTGCAGTAATTCATAGTTAAGGCCTGAACTGGGAGTGGAGCGAGGCTTTGATTTCAAGGTCACTAAGATGGCAGTCCTTTGTGCCATAGGCCATTTGCTGAAATTGTAGGTATACTATTTAAAAATGAACTTGAAAGTGATCTTGCAGTACAGAATATAGTGGTTGAAAGGCTGAGGTGCTTTATCTTTCCGTTCTTATTCTCAGTTTACTTTTTAAGAGTATAAATAGAAGGGTCATAGGGAACCTGGAAGAAAAGAGAGGAAGTATACTAAGTGTATGTTGAGCTAGATGTGATACTGTAAGGAGAACTCCGAGTTAGTTGTTTGAGAACAGCCCATTACTGTGCAAGCCCAGTAGAAGGGGGTAGAGCTCTCCTGTTCTAGAGGGCTTTTGGTGAAATTTATGTCATTGTCCCACAGTCAACTGTTTGAGCTTCTAGAATCTACTTCATGCTTGGGGCAATGGAGTGACTTGTACAGGATTTTGTCAGTTTAAGCTGTGCTTAGGTTAAATGTGTGTCTTTTTTTTTTTTAGGATATAGTAGCATACCTTTGGGGGATACACACAGGCTATAGTTGCAATAATATAGTAAAATTATTCCTATAAATAAGAGATCAATAACAGCAGTTTTGCATGACTAACTAAAAGCTTCTGACACAACTGTGATTATCAGAGATCATCCAAATTGAACGTAAGAACAGGTAAAGGCTTGTAGTATTGACAAATCATAGTAGCTGTCAAACTATCTAAAGATTCATTAGATCAAATTTGTGAGATGGATGCAGTCTGATGAGCCAGCTTCAAATTATTCTTAATCTGTAATGGGAAGAACTCCTGTTCTGATGTGTGTCCTTAACAATCATGATGGCAAGTTCCTATTCAATATTTTAAAAACCTCAACTGCTGTTCTTTGTGACAACTTCATATTTTAATTTAAATAGTTCCCTTCTATGGTGCCATCCTGTTAGTATAGGCTATGGCCATTTAACTGGGCTTTTCTATTCTCTGCTCATCTTACTGGCATTTCTTTGCACCTGTTCTGGTTTGAGCTCATCTTTCTTTGACATCAGTGGTAATTTAGGTGGGGTTTTACAAAATCACTGACTGGCAGTGATTTTTCCTCAAGTCAGAAATATCTGAATATTGTTTTTTATTTGTTAGATTATAATAGCAGCTTTATTGTTTCCTGTGACTGACTCATACATTTCAGTCTCTGTTCTGTAATACACACCCCAGGTTATACCAATAGAGGTGGTGATTTAGATTAGTTTATGAATTCTTAAATTCTGAATTCTTGAAAGTGTGACACAACTGCCCTTTTGTGAACACCAGGCAAAACAGCAGCTCCCAGGCATGGCTGGGGAGACAGTGATTTGGGGACTGACTTGCTATCATTTTTTCCCTACACAGCTTTATTGTTGCTATGGGATTGGGCAGTTGGAGATAACTCCCTGAGGCAGCACTGGCAAGCTTTAGTGCCAGGTTCCAATTGTTGAAGGGAACTCAGATCCACAGCTTCGTTTTTTTCCCCTCAATGAAAAAGCAATTGATGTTCTTGGCGTGAAGGAGGATAAGCAGCAGTGTGGAAAATGAACGTCATTGATAAGACCAGGGCTTTAATACCTTAGAAGACCTGAGCCACTTTGCACATCCAACATGGAGACACATGGGGGTAAGAGATGGTCCTGCATGGCTGCGTTAACCTTCCCAGATAACTGCAGTACACCCAGGACTGAAAACTGTGATTCTCTATGCCAATGGAGATGTACAGTCTCTGTTCTTCTCTGTCTCTCTACCTTGGGGCTAAAGAGATAATGTTAACAGCACAGGCTGTAGGTGTAAGCTAACGCAGGGAAAAATCAGGATTCCCTGTTGCAAGTTTAAATTCCGGCTTTGCTCATTCGGTGCGTGAGGACAAATGGATCTGTGGGATTTATCTGGGCTTCATGTTTGAGAAGTTATTTTCAAAATCAGGACAATGCATATTTTGAACAAATGTGATGCAGTTGCTATGCCAATAATTTTATTCCTCAGTCCAGAGAAGGAAGGAAGGGCTATTGGAACTGACAATATTTGAGGACTGCAAATACCTGCAGGATAGGAGCAGAGGCAAAGGGGAAACACGCTACCATTTAGTTGCATCTAGGACTAGAAATAATATTTAAAATTGTAAAAGGAACTTAAGATTGGGCACTAGAATATTTATTTCAGTTCTTGTAGTGAAACCATAGCGGTGGTTTGGAGAGTTGCATAATTTTTGTAATTACAGGTTTTTAAAAGCAATAGATTAAGCTACCCTCCATCAGGAATGGTTAAATTCACCTCGCCTTTGGGTATGGGATAGACTAGTTGACCTACCCTGACCCTGTCATGGCTCTGTTTTCTGTAATTTTGTTATTAACAATTCTAATTTTGGAAAAGCAGAGTCTGTGCGTATAATGAAAGATTCTTCCTCATCCATCCTGTTCTCAGTTGTGCAGGAATCACGCTTGATGTAATGGAAATAGGACCTTCTGACAATGGAGTCTTACCTTCCACGTGTAGTAAAACTGCACTGCATCTCCTGCTGAGGGACCTTTTCTGTACGAAGTCCTATTTGGATAACATCATTTATGTAACGTATTGACTTTAAATCAGGGTTTATTTAAAAATAAAATAAATCTAGGTCAGTTTTCGTGTTTGCTTACAAATGGTTTTGATATCAAATATGCAATACTAATAAGAAATATTCTTATATGTGCCAGCCATGTGCTACAAAACTCTGATTTGGAAGGCAAGCTGTGTTATAACAGCAATGCAGCATAATTCTGGCAACAGAGTTGTCTTTGCCTGGTTTCAGCAGGTACATAAATGGGAAGAGAGTTACTGTGTTGTCAGTAAAGTAAGGACATACCATTTCAACAACATATTTACTTAAATCCTAATTTTCCATAATATTTTATTTAATGACATTTAGATTTTTTTGTTTGGTTTTAGGATACACTAGTGTTTAATTGCACTTCTGCAGTGGTTCAGAATTGTAAACCATGGGGTGCAAGTTTTGGTAATTAGCTCTGGTGAAATGGAAGTTAATCCATAAAAACTGGATTTTCCAAATAAGTTTAGTTATGGTTAGAACCTTAGGCTGCTCTGCATGACCTGATTAAATGCGTCAGTTGACACAGGTAACTGTGTGAATGACTTTTCATAAATAATTGTGGACTGTTTCGTGTAATATGGTTCTTTAGTCATCTAAAACTGAAGTCATCTTGATTTTAGTAAGGGTCAAATTGTATCGACTTTTCTAAGACATCACCCCTAAAATCAACCATAAAAACAGGTGGTAGTTCATACAGGAATGCAGATGAATGTGGTAAGGTACATTTATTTATGTTTGTTAGTACTAGGAATAGGCTAGTTATTTTGTTGGTGACTCATGTGGAACCATAACAGGAAGGTGACTGATGACAAAGTTGTGTCCTTTTGACCATCTGTAGTGTTTAGCAGGCAGAGATTTTGACTCGGACACACAGACTTTATTTTTGTTTGTTTTGGTAAAAATATCAAGAAATATGTTTGCTAGGGGTTGTCATAACAAGTGGTTGAGGTCTGAGCAACTGGAGAAGGAAATTATTATGAGGTTGCTCTTACTGATTTCATGATGCTCAGTTAACTTGAGCATCATGAAAGATGCTGGAAATGGGTTTGTCGAAGCTCCCAAATCGCTCCCAATTCCCAATGAGTCCTTCATGAAAAACAAGACAGAGAAATCTTGTTACTAAAAATAGTTCCTCCTCTGCTGTTCCTCACCAAAAAAGAAAAATATAACCTGTTTTCTTGTATTTCTGCTAGGGAAAAAAAAAAAATTCTCTATACAAGTTGCCATTAAAAATCACAGCTGAAGGTTTTGGGCAGTGGATATTTTTTCGGTTGGAATATCACATTAGCAATACTTGATTATTTTAGTGAAAAAAATTATTGAGATTTTTCAAGCATTGAGGGATTTGGGGACTTAATCTCTTCTGATAGATTTATATAAAAAAGCTGGGTTTGGCTGGGTTTTAGGAATTCTGGATACTGTGTTATATATTTCAGAGAATTAAGCATGTGAACTGAAGAAGTGCGTTACTGCTCTTGGTTTTCCTTGTAGCTGAGGGCCTGTTGTTGAAGGTTGTCTTGGGCTGTAGAGGAATGCAACAGCTCTGCTTGCGTTTAGTAATTCATTATCTGCAAGAGCTCATTATCTGAAAAACTCTTCCTAACTTGTTAAAATCTGAATCGGTAGCAATGACACAACATGTGCTGTGTCTTCTGTGACATAGTTTTGCTTGTAGCCAAATAATTAGTCCCCTAAAGAAGTTGCATATGCATTACTTTAAGTATTTTTAAACATGAGCTCTCTGCCTAAAGAGCTATGCATCTTCTCCTTCAGCATTGTGTGATGGGAGAGATATACGGCTAATTTTACTTTCCTTGTCCTTCTGGGCTGCCTTTTCCTCCTCTTGATGGCTGCCTGTTGCCTTTCTACTTTTCCTGTGAAGAAAAAAAACAGATACTTTCAAAGGCAGTGCTTCTCTTCAGACACCAGTGAGTCCATTAGATGGTGAAAATTTTCACATTAAAGAAATCAGAATCCACGTTGCAGTGATGACTCCCAGAAAAGCAGCTGTGTTAAATGCAGTTGAGTGGGGCAGACGTTTGTGACATTGGTGGTAAAAGGCTGTAAGCCCTGTCAGTGTGTGTTCTAACACACGTGCTTGTATTTCTTACTGGTGGGAGTTTTTACGGGGACTCCACAGCCTCCAGCAGCTGAATGAAACTGCTTAAAAACAGAGCCCAGACTGCTGTGAGAGTGCTGTACATCACTGGAGAGCCCTACCCTTTGCTGTCACTCACCTACAAGTCGTGGATTGCACCATGAAAGGAATGAACTCACTGACTGACGACTTGCTGCGTTCACAAGGGCTGGGGAATTTAATGACATGAGTATTGAGCCGAGGCAGGCAGCTTGCAATTGTAGAAGCACTGTCTGTGAGCACCCAGGGACACTCCAGCCTTTGTGGCAACTCCACTCTTTGTACCTTTTGTTCTCTAGGTCACCAGTCCCTGCTCCACATGGTTCACAGCAGGGGGGATCGGCAGGGTAAGAGACATTCCTCCACAATACAAGGAGAATGAGATGTGTGACTGCACGTGTGTGGCTTTATTTTTCAGTCATTATATCTGGGGAGCCTAATTCTGCTGCCTTAAACCTTTGCTCTACAATACGCTGCTATTGATCCAGATAACAACGTAAAACCAACTGCATTTTATCTGGGCAGATCAGACATCCCCTAATCAGTTTTCCTACATTACAGTAATCCAGCCTAAGGTTATTCCTCACCAGTCTGGGCTAAATCCATGTGCAGCACTCTAAAGTTAGCTTTGCTGCGATAACACAAACATTCCCACAGAAAATATTTCATATTCATTAATTTTGCCAGACATGCAGGTAACAAGTGTATGGTTGGTATGTGTTGGAATAGTGACATCCTGCAATAGTCAGAAACAGTCTTGAAGTTAATAAACCTATCTTTATAAATTTGCTTTTTATTCTAGATTTTTGTCTCCGTAACATCCATGAGAGCAACTGCTCCCTTTGCTCTTTGACCTTCTGTTGTCTCAGTTTTCTTCCATCCTATCATCACTTCAGCAGATATTATAATGCCACTGGCAAGAAAGCTTTCAATTTCTGTTTAAAAGACTGTGTGAGCAACCAAGTGGGAACAGTTTTTAGAATACTTACAATAAATTATGAGAAGCAAAATACAAAGAAACTGCAATATACCCTGCAATTGTGAGTCATCAGCTTCTCTTTTAAGCAAATTTAATTATTATAATAAAGAAATTCTTGGTAGTTTGACCATAATGAAAGCAGTGTACACGCACAGTTTTGTGTGAAGATACAAAGCCAGAAGAAGGCACAATGTCATCTTTACAGTTTTTACCCGGAGGTGAAAACTGCTGTCTCATCTGAGTCATGTCCTCTAGAAGGGAGGAATAGGTGGTGTTTTTCAGATTTTAGAAAGCAAGGCAAATCTAAGATGTGGAAGAAAGTAATGATTAATTGGATTTGGCTACCAGTTGTGTTGCTGTGATGGTAAGTTGTCTGCGTCGCCATCGCACTTGTTTGCATTTCCCAATGTATAAAAAAATCTGATTTATCACAGGCTCCATTGACCAATGGATGTAAAATGCAATCAGTATTAAATAGCTAATGCCCTAAGTTTGCTTTTTTTAATTCTAAAATGCAGAAAGATCATGGTCACCGTGAATTATAATCCATTACTTCAGCTTCCATTTGTTCTAGGTAGTGACTTCGTCCAGCAAAATTTCGTAGTATCACTCTGGGTTTTGAGCACCTGTTTCTGCAGTGGGCAGTTCAGTGTTTGCATAGGTGTCTGTAGAGGCACGTGCTTTGTCTTGCTGTCTGCTAGCTTGTTTCCTCCATTATATGTAATCCTCCCTTTAACTTGGCTGATAAAGCCCAGTTTAATCTCAAAAAAAGCTGATATCTGGGTTTTTTTTGTGAGTTTTTAGTATCTTTTCATGTTGTGCTATTTTCTTGAAAGCAGAATTAGTACAGCCAGTAAAAATTCAGGCAGGCAAGGAGGTTAATTATTTTCTTTTTTAAACCATTTTAAATTCTTTACTCCTGTTAACTGGATTTTTCCTACCATAGGTCTCAACAAATGGCAGCTTTTTACATCAGGCTGATGGGTGCTGCTCCCTTAGACAGAACACTGGATTCAGGCTGGAGGCACTGAAGTGAGCAGTGACATTGGCAGGTCTGTCTGGTTTAAGCCCTGCCTTAAGTGAAGGGTGCACTATGCTATCAACTAAGCATATGCAAAGCAGGTTAGGACAGAGGTAATGAGCTGCCTGTTATCTTGTTTCCCTCTTCTATCTGAACACTTCAGATACAGATGTTCTCCCTGACCTAACCTGATGTCAGGATTGGTATAT
Source organism: Tapera naevia (assembly GCA_033556795.1). Lineage (NCBI taxonomy): Eukaryota > Metazoa > Chordata > Aves > Cuculiformes > Neomorphidae > Tapera > Tapera naevia. The sequence goes on along the minus strand of JAUMJJ010000027.1, from coordinate 4,017,631 downwards.
ATTTTATTGAAGAGATCCACACTGGATTTCTTTTTAGGCTTGCTTCTTGAGGTTTGTGTGATCAGATTAAGTAACTTGTCAGGTATAATGTAAAGCTTAGAGAAAAAAATTAAACTTTTTTGTCTCCTGTACCAGGAATCCACAAACATATTTGTTATGTGGATCACATCTTACTAGGATCTACCTCGTGGGCAGTTCATCTGCTGCCTGTGATTGCAGGCCCGGCTTCCTGACATTGCTGAGGTGTAAATGTAAGATCAGAAAAGAATTTAGTAATGTTTTAGTCTTTTTTAAGGAAGTTTAATACCTGAAACAAGGAGAACAATTGAGAACATGAGAACATTTTGGTGAGAAATGCACAGATGACGTATGAACCAGAATTAGGAAGCCACTCTTCTAAGAAAAATGGAGCTTGTTTTGTTTGTTCCTTTTTCACTCTCTTTCCAAAACCTTGATCTGAGGGTGTAACACTGAGCAAACGTGCTTAACTTTCAGTGTTCGCTGAAGTTTGTAAGGGGATTTAGAGCACATGTTCAAAGCCAAGCAGATACTGAACATTATAGGGAATTCTAGCCCAAATATGTATTTACCTCTTAGATCTGTCGTGGATGTATGCATGGAGAGGAAGCAGGGCAGTAAGGAGAACCATATGGTTGCTGTAAAGGGAGCTTGATTTACATCAAACTGAATGAAAAGGAGAAGAGGAGGCTGAGGGGAGGCCTCATCACAGTCTACAGCTTCCTCACAAGAGGAGGAGCAGGAGCAGGTGCTGATCTCTTATCTCTGGTGACCAATGATAGGACCCAAGGGAATGGCAAGAATTTGTGCCCAGGAGGTTAAGGTTGGATATTTAGGAAAAGGTTCTTCACCCAGGAGGGTGGTGGAGCACTGGAACAGCTCCTCAGGGAAGCAGTCCTGGTGCCAAGTCTGACAATATTCAAGAAGCATTTGGACAACGCCCTCAGACATATGGTGTGAATTTTGATGTTGTCCTGCGCAGGGACAGGAGTTGGACTTGTTGATCCTTCTGAATCCCTTCTACTCAGGGATTTTATGATTTTATGAGAAATAAAGCTTTCTGCTCTCAGAGTAAGGGAAGACCCGTGTTAAAGTGAACTGGTCATCTCCTTAGACCTGGTAGCAGCTGTGTGCATGCTCAGATAACTGATTTAAATTGTTATCTCATTTATTCCTTTGTAGGTTACAGGTGTTTGATGGCTGGTGATAGTGTCAGTGAGGCTTGAATTTGGAATTGCAAGTGTTTAGATGTACTGGCTGAAGTATCATCCAAATTTTTATGGGATTTTTCATATTTCTTAGTAGTTCAGTTCTCTGACATACTATAAACTCCTCTTTGCAAGACTTCATTGATACATCATGCTAATTTAATAGTAATCTTCTTTTGGAGAATTTCTTATTGGACATATGCTTTAATTCCTAATATTGGTTGTTTTGCAGCCTGGAATACTGTGGTGTTTAGTTACCTGCACCAATAGTAAGTACCATTGAATAGAGCTGAACTTTGTCTAGCATCCTTCTCTATGTAGAGGCTCTGCAGGTTTCTCTCATGCGTCTTGGAGTGGACCATAGCTAAAATAGGTGTAATTGTATATCAGTTCTGAGTATCATACCCACATGAGGACTTATTGGGTGTTGGAGTGAATGCCTGCTAGTCTATGGTCAGTACACAGCAGCTCAGTGCATCTGTGCCTGGAGCTATCAAACTTCATAAGTGGTCCTCATTGCATCTGTTTCAGCTTCCCCAAATTTCGGTCCTATTTTAATTCTACTGCATTGTATATTTTGTGTGTGTGTTATGTTGTCCTTTTGTGGCACAGTGAACAACCGAGCAATTGAGGAACTCCAAATATGTCCCGTTTGTCTTCCCTGCCTCCTCATGCGATAGGACCATTTCCACAAACTCTCTCTCCCACTTCTCATTTTTTTTATATTTCTTTTGGATATTCTTCAGTGGAGTTGTCTGTTTAGAAAGAACTTCAACATTTTCCTGTCCATGCTGTGAATCTCCTTTTGAAAATTCAGTTGTGTTATTCACAATGCTGTTATCAGTACTGGAAAATGTACATGTACCTCTCATAGTCCTAGCAGTCAAAAAGCTCAACAGAATGGTAAAAATAATCAACAAGACTGGCCTGGTCCTGTTGGAACCCTTTTTATTCTCCTGTGTATTTTTTGAGTGAAGGGGTCGGAGCAGATCATTTCCAGAGGTCTCCACCAACTGAGGTTATTCCAGAACAGTGTTTTCTCCATGCTACCCAAGAGGCAGGTCAGTGCAGACTCTGCCGATTCCACGCTACTCTAAACAGTGACTGACTGGTGGGGATAGCGCACTGCAGTTATTACTTGAACTGCTTCTGTCTGCTTTATCATCATTTTATTCCAGTTCTGTGGAGCAGATGGGAAAACAGAAGCAATAAAGGAAAAGAAACACTATTAGCAGCTTTACACTTCAGTGCTCCTGTGCACACTTAGCTCCTGCCTTTGGAGTGACATTACAGTGTCAGGTGTAGCCTCATTTCGTTGTATAGACTTTGTGCATTAATCTCCCACCTTTGTTAGCCATCTTTAAATGCCTTTAAAAATTGGAATGCTCTCTGGATGCTGAAACGGGGTGAGATATGACATAGATTGGTATGATAGCTTCTCTTAAAACTCCAGTCAACTGAGGAGTTTGTTCACTTGTGTATGTCTTGTGATAATGTAAATATTTTTCTTGTCTTCTGCACATGATGCACAAAGCAGGTGAACTGGTGACTTTTCTGGCCACCTCAGATTTGCTTACCTACTTTTGCAGTATATACTGGAAGACATTTAACCATTTTCCCTTTCTCTCCCCTTTTCAGCTCAGAGACACTAGTCAACTGCTGTTTTTATGGAACCTCACTACACTGCCACGAAGAGCACCAGCTCATCAGGACTGAAAGAGATCTGAGACTGAAATGTCCTATTTTTCCTCTGAAACCTTCACCAAGTAGTAAACTTTTTTTGAAGGGGAAAGGGGGTAAATATGTTAAAGTTCCCCCTCACACCCATTAGGACACCTGTACCTAATGTACATTTTCTTTAAAATCTAAAAAAGATGTTAGGAAATATTTTATAAAACTTTTTTGCAATAAATGACGCATGACATTATTAAAGACTATATGACACATGCAAGGAACCACTTGAATTATTAGTATGAAGAATCACTGCAAATAACTGGGTTTTTTGTAATGTGACAGTCACGTTTGTATGTTTTGATAGGTGCCAGTGATGGAGCCAGTTGCCTGGGAAGTTGACTGTAACTTTTGAACTTTTATTTTAATTCTTAACTTTAGCATTGCAATTTTCCATTCTATGAGGCTTAGTTAGTATTTAGTGCAGGTGTTAGCAGAGCTGTGATCTGTGATCAAAAGCATGTCTAAAACCAGTTGTATTGTAAAATATGAACAGTCCTGCTATATGAGACCAATATTTCCCATAGAGGTGATGGAAAGGACAGTGACCACAAACTCCATGTATCTCTGTATTATGGGAAAGCTCCTTCTGTGTGAATATGGTTGCATTTTGTTTATGCTATTGTAACACTTAGGGAACTGAGGAGTGCGGAATAACATTAAAAGGGTTACAACGCAGAGAGCAGCATTTTGCTTATAATACTATGACAAGATGGGAATCATGAATGGAGAGTGATTAAATGGAATGGCATTTCTATTTCAATTCATGGGTTAATTTTTCCTTTTGACATAAATATTTTTCAGATAGGTAACTAGTAGAGCAAAGGTTTTATTGATGTATCAGATGGTTGTTGATATGAGTTGCATCGACTTCTTTGAATAGCTGTAAATCAAAAAAAGAAACCCAGTGGGTTTTGTCCATGTCATTCCCTTCCCCCAAAGGTGTTTGGTAAGATTTATTTCAGTGGAGCTTGTGAATGCTGGACACGCTGCTGAAATATTGAGTTATTAAATATTAATTTATTTGTTACTGATTATTTGACATTGTGTGCACACTTTCTCAGCAGTATCATTTCTTGCAAAGTTCTTAGCAGGGGATTTATTCTATAACCCAGGAAAATAAATATTTGTTTTGAAGAAATGAAAATGTGCACATAATCTACTAAAAGTCAAAGTTTTGTTTCTATAGAGATGAAATAATTGTAGTGAACTCTTTTCCTCCTTACAAATATTCTGATTAGTTTGGAGAAAATAGAGTGTCTTTGTCTAGGTCGTTTAAAAACAGAGAAACCTTTCTGAGAGGCGTCTGTATCAGCACAAAGGCTGTTTCGCTGCCTTCGTGCATGAAGCCCGAATTAATCACATTGAATTTGAAGTTAGGACAACTCTGTTGTTGGGCTTTGATATTGGCACCAGGTTTATACTTGTTAAACAATTGGAGGGGGGGAAGTGAGAGGCTGGGGCAGGCATCCCAATCCAGGGTAGGCGTAGCAGTGATAAACACATACTGAGGCAGTTCGTGCTTCATGTTGGTTCAGTTCTTGTTTTTCAGAGGTAAATTCTTTATTTATAAAGCCAGAAATTGAATACTTTATGCCTATTTAAAAAGTATCTCTATAATGCTGTACAGTAGGTTCAAATGGTACCATTTTTCATAATAAAGTACAATTTTTTTTTTTTTTAATTTTATATTAATGTTTCTTCTACAGTGCTTTTCCTTTTTACCAGTTGAACAGGATCAGCAGTCGGGTCCTGTTTGTGGCCTGAGATTTAACTACAACTTAGAAAAATTAAGATAAATGAATTCAAGGAAAGAGGAAGCAATTTGGTATCATGTATGTGCTAGCCTTTCACCTCCAGAGACCAAACCCCGATTGTATTGACAATGAATGAGAGTCTTGGCCTAATAAATTACATTTTTATACACACACAAAATGAAACCAAACGAAAAAGAAGCCACCAGACAACATGGCACAAACCAGTTTCTGCTCAGGAAAAAGGCCCAGGACTGTAATAGCAGGGTTGTTGCACATTGGATTGAAAACTGATTGATGTTGTAAGTAGAAGCCAGTAGTGCCTGCCTATGTGACATCTGACTCTTCACCAGTGCTCTTATTTCCTCACCTTCGTGAGCACTTGTGCACAGCAGCTGAAATATAAAAGATACACTTAAGAGAGATGCAGGTCTCTGCATTGGAGAATATGGGTATTTAAGCAAATAGCATAAAAATAGACAAGGTAGCAAACTGTATTTGTGTTTGTTTTCTCAGAAAGTATTGCAGCCATTTTATTTGAAACCAGATTTTCATTTTGAAATGAAATTGTCAGGGATATTCTAATGTTAGAGAGTTACAGTAATGTATTGCTTTTCACTTTTTTGCTTTAGTTGCTTAATATTTAAGCTTTGCTCCGTGCTACCTTCTTGTCTGTATATTGAATGGTCACTATGCCTCTTTCATTTTGTAGACTTGAATGAGGAAAATATGATTCACCCTTTAAAATTTGCTGAGAAGTAAATGATAAAGAATGTTGTGTAACATTTATTCAAATAAAGCCTTGATTTTTTTCAGTGCTCTTTTAAAGGAAAATGATGTTGAATAATGTTTTGATGTCATAACTTCTTTGTTTTATCAGTCCTTGACCCAAGAGCCTTTGGTTTATGTTAACGTTTTTTTCTGAATTAAACAAAAGATTAAACTGAGGTTACTAGTCCACTGCTGGAAGTCTCTCACCTGGGCAAGTCTCTCTCCAACCTTACCTTTCACCACAGTGGCTGAAAGATACCAAGTCATGCTCAACCAGCACGATGCTTCCCACAGCAATAGGAAAAAAGCTTATTTTTTCCTGTGTAATTAACAAGAAAAGATTACGTGTCTGTTGTAGAGACAGATACAAAGAAGTCCTGATAGCTCTGATCCATGGCTGTGACTGAGACACACTGAGTCCTGGTTAAAGGAGGAAGGTGGATGTCATGGGAAGAGGTTGATGCCCCTTGCAGATGCAATTCCAGCGCAGCTGGTGAGTGCTGAGCGAGCTCAGAGCTCCCCCAGTTCTGCTGGGCAGAGTGAATCCTACTGCGAGCAGACGAGGTCTGTGCTCTCGCAGCAGCACCAAGGCACAAAGCAGCTGAAACACAGAAAAGCTCTGGGCCTTTGAATTCCTGCGTGCTGCCTGCTGGTTTTTTCTTTGGCTGGTTTTTACTTGCAGTACTTACAGTTTCAGACAAGTCTGTCCCTTGCAGGTAAGTGTGATTGATTGGGTATTTCTCCATTTAGGGAAGAAATGCCTTGCGCAGAGCTGCTCTATCTTGCCATGGTGCCCTACAGAAGGGGGAACAACTTGTGCTGTAACAGCAGACTCCTGTATCAGAGCTGCCATTGCTGGCACTGCAGGCCAAGGAGGGCCACATCATTAAATAGGGCTTCAAATGGCAGAATCTTTAGAGTTGTACTCCCATTAAACAGAAAGTCGCATTTATAGAGATTTTTTCCACTTGAAATTTTATTACTGTAAAGAAAAGCTAGTTGGCTTTTTTGAGCTCCCAGGCTAAACAAGAATTAAATTGTTCAGGTAAACTTGATTTCTAGGAATTTGTTATTTCAAGGAAACATTTTTTTTGTGATGTGCAGTATGCCAAGAAGTGGTGGGTGATGCAGAGGTACTAACTCTTTTATAAGAGAAGTGTTTTGTTGCAGTGACCTGTTGTCAGAAATCTTTGCCCAAAGTGGAATAGCTTCTGGAGTGAAGCAATTGTGTGCATGCACACTGTCTGTAGTTTTCTTTGCCCTGGGCCTCTGTGGTGCTTTTGAAACCAGTTGGTGCCTCCTGTGAGCGAATGTCCACATCTGTCTGTTACTTGGAGCAGAGCTCTAGCATATGTGGTTTTCTTTTCCTTCACGGGGTTGTTTCTTATTCTGTCCGGATTGCAGGAACTCCCATCCTCTTTCTCTCATTATTCATTCATCCTTGCAGCAGTTTCTCTTGAATTGGTTATCCTCATTAGGCTGTGGTGGAGAGGGGAAATCCTGCTGAAATGTAATTGCTCACTAATGGCTTTTCCTTTGTGACATTGTGTTGGTAGCTTCTCGCTGTGGGAGCTGGATTTGCTGTGTGACTGTGAAGCCCACAAGAGGTTAGCCAGACAGATTTCAGAGTTCTGCAATTACTCTGTTGATTAATCTTCACTCCAGTAGTTCAGTGATGAAAGTATAAAAGTAACCCAGCCTTCAGTGCTGAAGCCAGTCCTACACAATGCCGCTCAGTAATGGTGTTTACTGCTGCCCTGGAGCATCAAAAGGGTGATACTTAATGAAGGCAAAAGTGCAGGGAGCAGCTGTTCAGAGCAGCTCCTGGCGCAGAAGGGGTTTGTGATAGCTCGCCAGCTAAAATGTGAGGGATCGCCACAGAGAAATAAGCTTTTCTTTAGGGTGAGAGCAATCGGGTAGATCAGTAACAGAGAGATGATGTAGTAATGATGAGACATGGTCACATCCTCATTATTTTTAAGCATTATGTGGTGAGGAGAGCAGTGGGAGGATGCAAGCAGTTGCCTGCCTGAAGCCTCATCTGTGGCTGAGGCAGTCACACAAGAGAGACTTGCATTATCTTTATGCTCTCTGGATTAATCTCACTGACAGCGTCCTCCAAGGCTACTAAGAGGATAAGGGGCTACTGAGGTTTGCATGGTGAGGTCCTCCTGCTTTTGTACTTTCTGAGGAGCTGGAAACATCTCTGAGCTCAAATGCTTCTCTGACACATGAGGTGGGGCTGTGTGTTGCGAGGAGCACCCACAAAGCAGGAAAGAACCCGAGCCATTTTGAAAAGCATCTCATCCCTCTCTTCAGTCAAAGGCAAAGCGATGCTCAAACTGCCAACTGCTAACGAGCGTGCAAAGAAACAGTCGGCAGCGCGATGCTGCAGCACCAGCAGGCCTCTGAGCAACTGCCGGGGCAGGAACAAGGCAGTGGGCATATGGCCTTGCTGTCAACTGCTGCTTGCTGTCCTCATTTTCATTCTCTTGCTCACGCCATTGTAGGTGGATTTATCATTCTCCCTCCTCGTGCAGGGATGGTGAGTGGGGTCAGGGCTTTCCAAAGGCAGCGTGCAGTGAGCTTCAGCGTGTGTGGGGTGGCAGTAGAAAAGGATCATGTTGTTTGCTGGTTCATACAGTGCTGGCAGCTGGTTCTTATTCACATTCTGTAGCCTGTTTATGGTTCTGCTCCTGTTTTTCCCATGAGTGTATCTGTGGTCTTTGTTTTTACTCCCTTGCTGGATGTGGAGCCCAAGCCATGGCCATTCTGCGCTGAGCAATCTGGATACGCCTGTGGAAGTTTTTGGGGTGTTCTGAATTTGGGGAAAATACTCAAAGCCCTGGAGCAGTAGTTCTAATTTTGAAATCCAGATTTTTCAGCTAGGAGCTCTGCATCTTAAGAGCTGAGGGATTGGAATTTCCAAATGTGGTTATCTTGGTCATTAAATATTAAACAAGCTATGCCTGCTGGAGGGCTCATTCAAACATTGAAGCACCTGGAGCCATCAGAGGCAGGGGCTGGGGGCTCCAGAGTATGCAAGGTTGAATACTGGACTATGCTAAATATGAGATCCCAGAAGTTCTAATACTGCACAGGCAGACGTTCTTCGTCCTCTCCTGATTTACTCAGTTTGCTCTGTTTGCCTTTAGAATGACAACACTGTGAATGAGCTGTGAGAGCAGGGCTGGGCCTGCTGTACATCACACACCTTTTCATTAATGCTGCAAAGTCATCTCAGAAGCCATCGGTCGCACCTTGGCTTAGTAAACTTGCTGCTGGCTGCAAGTACTGTGGCCTCAGCTGTATTTGAGCTTCAAGCAGGGACACACAAGTGCATTGGGCATAGAGAGAGCTGTCGCTTCAAGGGCAGGTCAGGGGCTGCTGCCATAGGCAGTAAATCCGTCAGCTTCCAGCCTCCTTCCTTCCCAAAGTTTCTAAATACTGAAATTCTTCCTCCCTCAGGTAGAAAAGTGCCCCACAATGGAGGCCACAGCCAAACGAGCTACTGGAAATGTGGCAGTCCTCACCGAGATGAAGAAAGATGCTTTGTCAGAAGCTGTGCTCGAATGTGATTAGGCAAGCGGAGCCCACAGCCCTGCTGCCTCTCCAGGGGCCTGTTTTATGACCTGACGCTCACCAGCACCACTCCAGGAATACATTTAGGAAGCTATTCCAGCAGCCAGGCTCACAGCTACCACCCAGACTAGAAAATACCATTTCCTCCCCTCTTCCCAACACCCCGCTTGGCCCATGTCAGCAGGGAGGCTGCTGCTCAGAAACACCTCCTGCACAGCTTCACCCAGGGCTGGTCTGGGGACGGGCTGTGTTCCACATGCCAGAGCTAGAAAAGGAACAGAAAACAACCTGCCTGACAATGTGTTTACCCCAGATGAATGGGCACAGTTTAGTGTCTGAGCACTTGAAGTCTCATTTAGTGTGGCTGGCAGAGGATCGGGATCTTGGTGAGCAGCTGTGGGGAACCCACACACATGCACCCAGAGACCAGTGCCCCCCAGTCACTGCAAGGAGCTCACAGATATGGTGCAGGGACCACTGGGAGCCAGGACCAGAGGACTGGTCTCAGTCAGGCTAGGAAAGGCAGCCCTGTATCTGCTATGTGCCCTAAAGGAATACTGGCTTTATAGATTGTCTTCGCAAGAACTGGTGGATGAGAAATGGGCGGGTACAGGGATTCTAGGCTGGAGTCGTGACTGCAGGTGCTGAGGTTACCAACTGGGGGGATAATGACTAACACACAGAGCCAGAAAAATGTGGTTTATTTTAATTTTCAGTTGGTTTAGGACCTTTATTCTATAAAGGACTTTGCATTGTCAGGGTAGGCTGTAACGGCTCTGGCTTAATGCCACAGCAGCCGTGAGCTGGACAATTTACTGTGCCTTGGCAGACAAACGGGCAAACCAGAGCCTCTGCTGATAAAAGATCCTCCCCAGCAATTACATCCTTTGGAGCAGGAGGCTGCACAGGGTTAAAAAAAATTAAGTTGCTGAACAAGAAAATGCTGGGATTCTTCCAAACAGGGAAAGCTTGTGAATGAGCAACACACTAATGCTGCACATTAAATGTGTCCCTTCGCATCTTTACCTGCTGTTAAAAAGAGGTGGCACTTTGATGTAATTGGTTCTTGGCTGCAGCAGCCGGCAACAGAGTTTGGCTGTTGCAATAATCCCTTGGGAATAACACAGCTAATTAGAGCCTAGGAACTGGTGATCAGCAGCTTCTCCTTTCTCTCCGGCTATGGCTGTGCAAAGCAGAGGTAGATAGATCTCAAGGAAGTTTGTGCTACTCGGGGAAGGAAAGATCTGGCTGCGAAGTTTGGTGCTTTATCAAATCCTAAATATCCCAACAGGATGAGCTGAGAGATTTCAGATCCCTACTTAATAGCTGGGCAGGAGGGGATTGGCAGTGCTGTGCTTATGGTATGGTGTGGGTACAGGTTGTCAGTCCCACAGCCTCTTTTCTGAGCTCCAGGGCATTGTCTCCTGTGGCTTTTCCTGGGGCTGCTGTTCTGGGAGACAGACCTTACGATGGGAATGGAGGGAGGCTTTTTTTTTTCTTTTATGAGCTGCTAAATCCTCAGATTTTTGGTGAGGTTGAAGGAGCTACAGGTGTTCAGCTCTGAAGGCCAGGCCTTGAGACTCTTGCAGCCAGAATCTAGAATTAGCTGGAAAAAACCCTGCTTTCACCCAAGCAGGCTTTCCCAGAAGCACCACTCCCCCTCCGGGGACTGGGCAGAGCCCATGTGGGCCAGGGTGCTGGTGTTTTATGCCCTTCGAGGGTGCTGTGTAAGCTGAGCTCATCTCATGGAACTGATTTTATTCTTTCCCTAAGGAAACTGATGGACTTTGCTGGTTACTCCTGATTTGCAATGGGTTGGGCAGTCCCGTGTTTTATAGCACCTGCCTGGGTGCTGGGCACTCCAGTACTGCCAGTCAAGGGCGGGCAGCCCTGTGGGACACGGCACCTGCCCGTCTGCACTGAGGGGACGAGTGGTCTGAAGTGATAGCTTGTTGCTTGGTGGAGCCAGGTTTGTTTGCTGGCAGAGGCACTGGTCCTAGAGGAGACCTGGGAGGAAGGGAAGGAGAAGCAGTGAGAGGTGAGATAGGACACACTGCCTGTGACACTCGGTGGTGGCAGCGGAGCAGCTGGGTGTGCGGCAGGCACGGACCGTGCAGGTTGGCATCCACGGCGAAGGGAGCTCACCTGAGTTTGTGATTAATGCCTGGGACCAGGGGGAGGTGGGAGCACGCAGAAGGTGGGCAGCATTGCAACTGTGCCTCATATGCAGGGGAAAGGGACAGATCTAGCACGTCTCATCCAGGCACCAAGAGGCAAGAGCAGGCAAGAAGCAATGTGATGGTGGGAAGAGGGGATGGGGTCTTGCACCCTGCCAAGGGCAGAAAGAGCCAAAAGCAAAAGGGGGTCCCGCTGCAAGGTAACAGAAACGACCCTGGGTTTGTTCCCCTGCTGACTTGGTCTTGATGCTCTGTTGGGTTTGCTCATGAGGGTATGTGGCAAGTTGTGGCAGGATGAGTGTTTAGAGGAGAGACCTTCTAAGGGCATCCCATCTCTCGCCACAGCAAAGCGATGTCAAATAAACAATATTTAGATGAGCTTTGTAGAGCCCTTCTCTAGCTGGGTGGAGAGCTGTGCTGTGCTGAGGAGACGCCAAGACAAGGCATTTTCTGGGAATGAGTGAGTGTTTGCTTTCTTGGAAAGATGTTGTACACTGGCCACTGCTGAGTGTGGTACTGCAAGGGCAGAAACAAAATGTAAGCTGCAGCTGCAAGGCTGGGAGAGGTAAAGAGACCCAGTGAGGATCTGCTGCTGGGGGAAACCACAGGAAGAACAGATTGAATTACTGAGTATAGGACACTTCAGGGATCTGTAAAGTCATGTATAAAACCTCAGTGATTCTTCTAATCTGTTGAATAAATGCAGATAGATGCTGGAAATGGCTGTACCTTACTGTACATCTGGGTTTATAGCACAGAGAGCTCCGTCGTGGGGAAGGTCATCACGTGCAAGCCTTGCTGGGGCAGCTCACCTGCTGGATTTATAGTAATTTAGGTTTTGTGCTAACCCAGACACCCACTCTGAACTTTCTCTGTGTCCAGGTTTCATTCAGGACGTGGAGCTGGCTTAAGTTACGGCAGAGATGTGGAGGATCCTGCTCCCACTACAGAGGAAGAGGCAGAGGTAACAAAAAGTGGTTGTCTAAAATTTAGTATTAAAATAACTCATACTGAATTCAGAGAGCAAATCAGACGTTTCTAGTTCCTCATTCTTACTCCTAATACTCCTGTACAATTCGAACATTTACATAGCCTCACAAATGAGAAAAAAGTAATGGTACAAGTGTTGCAATGAGGTGGAATGACTTCAATGACTGGACTGGCAATTACTGAGTATTACCTATTCAGGAAGGGTAGGATAAGTAGAGGAAGAAGCAGCAGCAATTTTAACTACTGTGGACTAGAACAGCTACCAGGCATGTAGCAATGAGCGTGGTGCTAAAGCTGGGGAAATAGGACTAATGGGCCTGGCAGAAAAAGCTGAGCAAGTGTTCAAGCACCTTTGTAATGAAAAGATAAACTGCTGGAGACATACCTGGTGCTGGTTTCCTAAAATTATTTCTAGAAGGGCTTCCTAATGTGAGATCCTGGATATGTTACTTTGAACCACATTATAATGTCTAGAGACAAGAATCAGTGTCCTGGAATTCGGTGGCTACAGACCAACAGAGTCTGGATTTACCCACAGTTCTGCACACATCTGCCCACTTATCAATGTACACAATTCTTACATTTCTACCCCTGCTTTAAAAAAAAACCTGAATCTAGAAGGAAAAATCAGTTAAACATGACTAGATATAAGGAAATTTTTTTTAAAAAACTCTATAAATTTCTAAGACACTAGACAAAAGAAACATGATTTTTTACAAAAAAACTACAAAATGAGGTACTCCTTGGCTGTACGGCCAGGAGGTTCAACAGGGATATGAAGACAGCAATTAAAAAATTAAAACCAATGCATATGGGAAGACAAAACGGGTCATTACGATAAATTCGATGTAAGAGAATACAATTTTGATAAGGAGTGATTAAAATACAAAGACTAACAAAGATAAGGATGACACAAGATAAATTTTAATTTATTAGGAATAAGGCAGTGCTCAAAATGCAGTGGTGGCTGTTGCAGATCATAAAACTACTGGCGTTGGTATTTCACAACCTAAAGCAAGTGGGCTGATGTGTTTGCCATTCCTCCCCCAGACCAGCCAGCTGGACACAGCGAGAGGTCAGTGGGGTGGCAGAGGGCAGAGGCAAATATAGGCTGGTTAATCCAACATCAGGGCCAGGAGTCTGAAAACAGAATAAGAAATCCATTAATGAAGAATTAAAGGCAAACATGCAATTAAAATCCATCAGAAAATGACTTTATCATTCAATCAGGCTTAGTAAATCTAATTATAAAGACACATCACCCTGCCATGGCACTCGACAGCATGGGCAATCCTTGCAGGTAACCATCTACAACATAAAGTAGGAGATCCCTATGTGGAATAAGATTGTCTCCCTGACAGATCTCAAAGATTTGTCTTGTGAGATTCTGCTCAAATCACTGCTAGACATTGTGCTTTTGACACTTTCATCAGTGATTGAGATGGAAATCTAAAGCCACCTCTGAAAATGCTGGAAAGAAACAGGGTGGTGGGAAAACACCCATAACACACACTGCTTGTTAGATCAGGCCTGCCAAACAAAGCGTGAGTGCTTTAGTGCTTTAGCATTGAGCTGCATTAACAGAAGGAAGAAAATGTCCACAGCTGCAGGAAAGGGGAGTCTGTATCCCAGCTATCCCAGAACAGGCTGCAGGGAGATCTAAAACTTAGCACATCTGTTGCCAAAAGGGTTAATACAGTCTTTGAGGGTGTGAACAAGGCAGTGAGTAGGAGTGTGGTGCCTTCTGTACAGAGCAGAAGGGAGACAAATCACAGTATCTGCTCCAATGTTAAAAAAATGAATGTCTGAGATACAAACACGATGGAAATCCTGGAGAAAGTTCTTTGTAGGGAGAGACTGAAAGCCCTTTCTCTTCAGTACAGTGAGAAAACCAATAAACAGGCCCCTGCATTACTGTGCAGATGTGTTCAGGCAGGTACTAAAAGGTTTTTGATTGTGCAGGCAGAGTAAGAAGAACAGAGGCTCAGAGTGAGGACAGACAATGCAAAATGGAAAAAAGGCACGTGGTTGTTAGAGTAAGGGTGAGTAACTGTTGGAACAAATCAGCAAAGAACTCATTGGCTTAAGAGCACAACTATTTTAAAAATTATGCTTCATAAAACATTTTTTTTCCCTTTAGAGGCTGTAAGCCCCATATGTGTGACTCAAAACACCCTGGCAACTGTGATGACAATGTGGCCAATGACACCAGGAAGTACCAATTCCTTTCTGGTGGCAGCTATGGTGACCATTTTAGACATTAAAAGAAACCAAACCCTTAAAAATAAAAAGCAAAATACATGCAATTGTTCAGGATTTGGACAATGCAAAAGGACTTATTTCAGGCAATTAATTTGAATTTTACCCACATTCATTTTAAAACTACAGGTACACATCAGGCAGGGAAGTTGCAGCTTATTTGATGTTGTGTTTGCACAGCACGTAGTAATTTCAAGTTTTGTTGTGCTTGTGTTTTCCAGAATAACTTAACCAGCCTCCACCCAAGAAGGCACATTTGCAGCCCTCCAGCCCTTTAGAGATGAGAAGAGGGAACAGAATGGAAGATAATTTGCCACTGAACTCATTTGTAAGACAAGTAGCAGGTTGCTAAAAGCCACTGCTTGTACTGTGCACAACAGCCATATACTGGTAAACAACAGATACACACAGTGTGTGCAGAGACAGCAATTGATCAGTCAACACGAAGACATATAGAAAAGTTAAATTATTCATAGGACCTTAAAGTGGTCTCATTTATGTATGTTTTAAGGGTGGGTGTGTGTTTCCCCACCCTTTGGCCCCTCTTGAAAGTTTGGACACCTTTGTTCCATAGCATTCCAGGTTTCAGGAGTGATTATTATTTCCAACACTCTCTGACCCAAGAAGCCTTCCCTGAATCTGAAGAGCTCAGTTCAGAAAGCAGAGTGGTTTTACAGCTCATTAACCTATCTGGACCTGCACAGCCTCCTGGCTGGGAGTGCAGTCTCTCCCAGCACGTTCCCTACTCACATTCCTGGGGAAGCTCAGCCCACTCTCTGGATACTGGAGTCTGACTTGACCAGCCTCTGGCTGGGAAACCCAGCTCCAGCCACTGCAGCACTGGGGCTGCTCTGAGCAACACCATCTCTGTTTAAAACCTCCCATCTGCACACCAAGCCTTCACCCAGACTTAGCAGCAGAGGAAGTTCAGCCTGGCATGTTAGGAATTGTACTCCAGTAAAGCACAGCACAGTTACTGTTCCAGCACAGGGAAATCCTAGAGGTGGTTTGTTGTTATTTACTGATGTGACATTTTAATTATGAGAAGATGTTAAAGGCTGTACAGGCCTCACTGTGAATTAGGGCTTCTCTTGAGAATGACATTTTAATTCCTAGAGGCTTAATCCACACTCAGGGCAGACTTAAGAGAGCTTACAAACACTCAGGTAACCACAAACTCAAAACTAAAAATGCAGCAGGACAGAGCCAAACAAGAGCCAAAAAAAACCCCTTCCATCACTGCAGAGACAAAAATCAAGCACCAAGAACACCTTCTCTTGACAGACTGTTCCTTTCAAGCACATCAGTGCAAAGACTGGAGCTCCATTATTTCCGTCCTTAAGTTCAAACACAGAGACTTCCTGAAATAAATTTTTAAGAAGACAGCCAGTAGCCATCAGACAGCCACTAATTATTTAATTAAATCATGGATTGAAATCTGCATGGAGACAACTGAAAAATCTGCCTCCAGTGTAAACATTTCAGCATCGATATAAAGAACAGTGGGTGGCAATTACAGAAAACACCCTTTCTCCAAAATCTGAATGGACCGCTTCACCAGCACCTGTGTGTACACAGATACCTCACAGTCTTCAAGGTCTGTACACTACGAAGATCTTTTGCAATCAACTTCAACATCACTTCTTTGTGTGCCATTATGGATGGCTGTAGTGTGAGTGAATCTCAGACAAGCAAACTGAACTAACCTTATGGTGCCTTACAAAGTGTATGTCTGTACAAACAGGCAAAGATTTCCTTCTTGCCTTCAGAAAAATTAATAAAAAGTAAAGGAACCGTGGTGTAAGGGGTGGCCTGAGGATAATTTACTGATATTGCTATAAGCAAGAAAAAAATAATCAAATCCTTCAAATTAGTGCCTTGTGTGTTATTTGTGGTTGAGTATCAGCACTTTTAACAACCACCATGATCATGGGAAGGACTCAAATAAGGCAAGAACTTCACAAACCAAATCACCAGAAATACCAAGCCTTTATTACAAAGAAAAATTACTCCACAGAAGAGGTTGGCTTGCTTCCATGCATGCTGTCAGTTGTGTCCACCTGCTCAGTGTGGAGAAGTGCTTCTGCTTGATTTGTTACTGCCCCAAGACACCACGAGGCTTTGTTCTTGGCTACAGGTGTGTGAGCATTTTGACTCAACTGAATTGCTTGCTACAATTCTGTTGCCAGCATTGAATGGGCCAAAACAATGGACCTGACTGTTGGACAAGCCAAACACTGGAGGGAAGGAAAAAAAATTTAAAAAAATAACCAAAGCAAAACAAATCACACACTGGACACTGTTATCACTAGGAGAAGTCAAGGGACTTGCATTATGTCCACATTGTAAATAATTTCACAAGCAGGGAAATGAATATGCTCAAGTCTTGTCTTCACTTCGGGAGTGTGAAGGATGTTTGTGAACCCTTGTACTGGTACGTGCAAGCACATGGTCACGAAGCCGGAGAGCCAGCGGAACTACATCAAATTCATGTTATCTGTTGTTGTTTGGATTTTGAACAAAATTGATGGAGTATGAGCCAGTTGATGAATCCTGTTTTATCTGGAAGTTTTCTGTTGACAGGCCAAAGGGGCGGAGAACCAAATTCCCAAGATCCTTCAGTTTGCCTACAACGAAAAGAAGAGAGAACATGTTAAGTATTAAGCAGAGGAAAAGCCCCCATTGCATTATGCTCAACTGCACAGTCCAGCTCTACTAGTTTATCTACTCATTTAAGGTCAATGCTGTGGAAATTATTAGGTTTGTTGAATATTTAGGCTCTTAACATGAATTAGAAAAAAAACCAGTTATGATGTAGTTACTGTCAGCTTTGGGGATGCAAACAGATCACCATGCTGGCTCTGAGGAGTTTGTCAGATGCCTGATGTTGCACTTGATGTTGTTCATCAGGTTTGCCCTGATGAAGAGCCAGTGGCTGCAGGCAGTGATGGCTGCGTGGACACAGCTATCCAGAAGCACCTGATTTCCTCAGTTATAAGGTCTTGAGGCATGAGCTTTTAACCTCTCGCAACAAAGCGCTGCTCTCCCCTCCGCTTATGTTTGGAGCCAATATTCAATTTTCTAACACAGTTTTCATTTCTGGTAATTTTTGATTCAGCTTCAGCTCTATGAACAATCAAGTATGTAACAACCTCCTGGTTTCCTAGGCTACTGAAAGAAGGACTGAAAGCCAAAGCTCCAACTGCTCATTTGTAATTACTGAAAAAAACATTTTGAAATGTGCATTCTGATATATAGAAAAATAAAACAAATTCATCCTTGCAACTGTGTTTTCATGTGCAAACAGCAGTTCCACTGGACTCCTACAACTTTACAGCATTTTGCCTGCAAAAAAACCTCAGCATGATGTCGTGTGATGTGACATCATAAACTCCCTTTCACAACAACAGTCTGCCAGGACTGCCTTACAACTGCTAAGAGCTCTCAGCAACTATTACTTAACCAGCATTGTTAAATATATGTAGGGTGTGACAGTTGAGGCTTCTATCAATACATCTGTATCACACACACTTTCTGACTCTAAAAAATGAATCTTGCTGCCCTTCCACTCTTTACAGGTGGTAGCCAAAGGACATCCTTTTATAAAAAAAATCATAACTATAGAGATGATACAACAGATAAAACACATAACTTTAAACACAAAGCGAAGATAATAACTTCAGTGTTAGCTAGCCACATGGTAACTGAGCTCCTGGCATGACAAGACAAAAGAGGAAGATGGTGAGTTTTCCAAGAAAAACATTGCTCTTCTCCTGGCTTCAATGCAGAATTGTAGACCAATTTCCCAAAGAACAAAGAGAAGTTTTGACAAGCTGAAGCCTACCCTAGGTTTGCACCCAAAGGCTACACACCCTCTTCCAAAAAGCCTTCAAGAAAGGCTTTGTGTCTAAGCTATACTGAAGCAGGAACTTCACAACAGTGACAAAGCAGTACAGAAACGTAAGGAACAAAGCCACATGTGAGTTTTTTATAGAAAGAGACAAGCAATATTTATGACGCAGAAATGGAGTACAAACAGATCAAGAGACTGGCCTTGCATGGCACCGCAGGCCTGTGACCATGCTCCAAACTGAAATTGTACCCAAGTGTGACCTTAGCCCATGGAAGGAGGCCCCTTACCTCTTGTAACAGTTGAAGCCAGGTTGGACATACTCACCATGAACAAAAATATGCTATTTTTTCAATCACATTTCCAAAATTGAACAGAGGGCAGGGGGAGCTTTTCTAAGCACATTCACAGAAAATACCAAAAGAAACAATAGTCTTTGAGAGTCAACATAGAAATTCCATGGCCTTACACAGGAAAAGAAGACAACTTGAGCCTACAAAAGCAGCTAGGGGTGAGACAATTCTTCTTCAATTTGATTTTTTTCTGTGTGGAGGAACAGATGAGGTGGTTGAGTGAGCTGCCCAAAGCCAGTGAGTGGCTCAGGTAGGATTAGCTTCTTTGTACTGGTGATGGGATTATTTTTTTTTTTTTTTTTAACATACACCCTCTTTAAACTAAGTTAACTATTAAGTTGATAGTTTAATACTGCATCCTAAAGGCATTTTGATTATAAAACTATAAAGTTGTTCATAGCATCCCTACAACTGGGACTAACAGCTGCCATTGTACTTCCAGACAAACGTTTGGCCATTGCTTAGCTTCAGCATAGGGGTGAGAAGTGTCTTTGTCCACTGGTAGAAGCACCCTGGCATGGTCTGGCATTGCTGGAGTCAGCTGTAAACAGTTCTGGAGTTATCCAGGCACTGCAGCTGGCGCAGGAGCAGGCAGACGAGTTCGTCTGTTTCAGGAAACTGTGAAAGGTCTTTTCTAATTGGAGTTCCTAGGACGGCTCTTTTCCGGTCAGACAGAGCCAATAAACACAGAACAACTGCCTTGGTGTTCCTGCTTGCAGCTAGGCCAGCTCTTTGGGAGAAACTAAGGACTGTGTGATATATGTAACACCATTCTTCGTCTCACTGCGATTGAATAATTAAAACAATGCAGTCGTAGGTTACCCTCCTGTTCTATCACTTAAATCAACAGACAGCAATGCCTTGTGGTGCAGCCACATTGAATAAATTGTTAATGAAGCAGAAGAAAGCCTTGCTTTTTCCAGGAACTCAAGCCCAAAGCACTGCTCCTGCTGTCTTGGCGCACATAAACCCATCATTGTAGGAAAGCACTATTTCCTCCTCCCCCACTCTCCTTTCATCCCTAAATTAAGATCTGTAGTTAAGTCCAACCTCCTCCTCCCCCCAAAGAAGAGCTCTCTTAAAACAGAGACTGTGCTTGAAGGAAGGAAAGAGGCATGTGGAGCTGTGACTCAGCTGCACAGAGTTCTCAGCAGTCCAACACTCACTTGTCCCCGAGCAGGGTCACATTCTCCTTTCTGAGACTGTTTTTTCATACATCTTGTTCTTTATATTTAAAGAAGCCTATGTCTACTTTTCACCTGGAAGTCCAGTACATGAAGTTTCTTCAGCAAAGCAATATTCAGAGGTTAACACAAAAACTAACTGGTAAAAATCAATTCGGGGCTCAGACGTCTGCAATTCATTACTTACCTGTGCAACGTAACATCCTGCTGCAAAAGGCAGATGCACAAAAAGATTTCTCATGATTTACACAAAGATGTAAGAGCCAAAATGAATCTCTATTCAGTCTTCCTGGCAATAACTGCAGTATAGCTGCTGGTGTTAATGTGGGGTTTGGCAGTTGAAAAGCAATATATTCTTTGTGTTAAGAAATTGTTTTCGATAAAAGACAAGTTTCCTGATGAGGTCTCATCTTTGTGTAACTTTCTGTATTACCAACAACATTTCTTAAGCAATTAAAAGAGCAAGGGCAAATCCTTTTTGCTTCCCTAAATGGTAACGGAGGGCTGAATTAAAAGTAACTATATTAGCTCTGGTTTGAACCATTTAAAGTGACCTCCTCATATACAGTATTTGTGTTTAGCAGCTTAGTTCCAAATACAACAGCCTTCAGTATTCAGAAAAAAAACACAACAACAAAACCAAACAAATTCTTTAGGTCCTAAGCCTAATAAATATCTTTGCTGAACTCACACAGCTGAAAAAAATCTCTTATTGGCAGAAAGGCCCAGGTGATGTGCTCCAATAGGCCTTCCCACATTGATGATCAAGCACAGTTCCCTGTGTTCTGGAATGCACTCATTTGTAACTTCAGCTGAAAGACCTAATAGTTTTTAGTTAGATATGATGAACTCTGTGTGTATAAGATGTGTTACAGAGACTGGCATATGTTTTATCCCATTTTTTTATTCAATGTACTTGGTTCCCCTGTAGCCATGCAGAAAAATGTATTGCTGTCACATCCCCCAGGCTGATAAACCTTGCTGAAACTATCCCAAACTTCCCCTCTTCTCACACCTGCTCCCCAAAGGAGCTGGTCCTAGTTATCACAATAATTAAAGTTTCTCTAAACAAGACTAGCTTGTTGCATAACAGCTGGAAATCTCTGGCTCTGAAGTCAGGAGAAAAATAAAAAAACCCACAGAAAATGGTCATTATTATGTTCACTTCCTGGGCAATTACTGAGGCAGAGGATGCTCACATCATGAAGGCATAAAGGGAAAGAGCCACATGGATTTAAAAGCTGCTTTCAAAGTGTGCTGTAAGTAAAGCTTTCTTTAATGTGAAACTCTGAGGTCCATTCGTACGGAGCAAACTTCAGTGGGAAGTGGCAGCACTAACCCGCAAAGGCTGGGTGGAAAATATGACATAGAAACGTCAGCTTTGGAAGAGTTAGAGCCTTGCAGAACACAAAGCAGAAAGGAACTTGGTTTGGCAACCAAACATGCCTTTTCTAGTGACATCAGCTTCAACAATCACATGCACTACCACTTGCACGCAAGAATTCACGGTTAGGTAGTCTGGAAGAAAAATCCAGCCAAGAATGTGTACTCTGACTTGTTTACACACAGTCACTTAAGAAGTGGTTTCAGCTTCTGACAAACTATGTGGTAACGAGCTGTAGCACTGGAAAACAGGAAACACACTTGGGGAAGGAGGAAGATGCACTCCATTTATTTTGATCTGTTTGTACGCAGCTCCAGTTCTCATGACGGTGTTAGCTGGGTACACCAGGACTTACTGTTAGCTGAAAGAACAGAAACCTAGAAAAGCAACGGTACTGGCTGAGTCACTGACTCAAATAAGAATTCAATTCAATATCCACACTTCAAAGGAACCAAAGCATGAAGTGTGACGGATTTTCTAAAGACTGTGTTAGTTATTAATTTTAGTGTCAGTGCTCCTGCACCAGGCCTAGCCTGGAAGTATTAGCATGCATCTGACTTGGTCTCCTGGAACCAAAAACTCTGGGATGCAACCCAGCCACCTGAGCTGAGCTCCTTGTGAGAAGGCAGGAGATAAATCCTTGCATGAGACAATGTGTATGAATCCTGTCACATGCAAAGGCTATGGATGAACATAAGGTTATCCATCGTACTACCCCACTCTTTGTTTACCCTGGCTGTTTGCACCAGTAAACATCACTGTATCTCCTTGCACATATGCAGCCTCCTTGAGAAGAGATTCCTTCCTTGAGGATCCCGATGTAAACAGCCTGAACTGGTTCCCAAAAGACCAGTTCAGTTCTGAAATCCTAAGTGGCATCACATTAACACTTTTTAAAAAGGTCACATCTAGTCTGAAATCTAGGCAAAAATAAGCAGTGAAGAACTAGTTTGTAATGACTATTTATAAAGCTGAATTTATTATTTCAGTGTAGTTCACTTGTGACTTCAGAGACTTCAGACTTTGGTGACAAGGGTATAAAGGGAGAGTTCAAGAAAAGATCAGGAATTGTTTTCACATTACTGTATGTTGAAACTCATTCCATGTCCTACAAACAGGCATGATCCTTCTGGAGATCTTCTGCATTTGTCATTTGTTTATAGCACTATCACACTTAACCTTCTTTATTTATGGCTTGTTCTAAGTACAATGGTGGAAGTAGAATCTGATGATGTAAAGCTCTAGAAAGCCTCACTGCAACTTTACTAGGTCACAACAGGTACAAAGCACAAATCAGCCTCCCTCCACAGCAAGAGAAAAAATAAATTAAAAATATAAGCTTCAGCATAAGCCCTTGAAACACTCTCTTCTTCCCCAAAATGTTAAGAATTCATGTTACAGTATGCAAGACAGGCTGTTTATTTAACCTGATTCTCTGCAGAATAGCAGAACAGTCTTCCCATTTCCTATGCCAAACCCTCAAAGCCTACTCATCTTAAAAAGCATTTCACCTACTACTTGTCACACCTAGAATGAATAAACAGGTAAGTACTGAAAACTACTTCTGAAGCAGGTCAGGTACAGCTATTTTCTCTTTATCTTCCACTGTCATTTGTCCTTGCTCTTATGTGGATTTTCTAAACAGTACAAATGAAAGCATTACATAAAAATAAAACCTCATTTTAAAAAGCACTAGAATGGCAGATTGCCTTATGCAGTGTCTGAACCTATAAGAGTTAACAAACCCTGTTAAAATGGGAGACAGTAGGAAATGCTGAGAGCAGTCATTTTTTGGGGGTGGGAGGTTTCCCTCAAAACTGTTGCTTTTACATGCATCAATATTAAATTGTTCTAGGTGGTCTTGAGTATTTCTTTCTTTAAATTTATCTAACAGCCTTTTCTATATGGGAGATTTGTTTGTCCAGAACTTTCTGTAGCTGAAAACAAAAATAGAACTATAAAAAAATCAAGAGTTTAGTTTAACACAGAACAGGTATTTCCTCTAAGATTTATCTTCTTTAAATTTTGTATGAGATTCTACTCACACATTTTTATTTTTCTAGGAGACTATGCAGATTATTATGCAAGTTGTACATATGCACTACTTACCTAACATTTCTTTCTTTAATTTTTCATTCCGCTCCTCAATCTGTCTAGGTAATCGCTGTGGAAAGAGAAAAATTGGAATCAGACCCATGCTTTCAATAATTCCAAAGGTTAAGCTTATGGAATTTTCATACACATACCCAGGATACATTGGTTATGGTTTAAAAGGAATGCTTTTGTCAAACCACACTTTAATCTTGTTTTGGAAACCTGTAATTCATCCTATGACATCAGTTCACTCACACAACTTGGAAGTGCAGGTTTCATACAGGCATTCATTTCTACTGCTGAAAACCACATCTGATCTGTTTCCTTGGAATTTTAACTGAAAAGCTTATGGAATTTAAGAGACTTACAATTAAAGTATATTTAAGTCCCGTTTTCTCTGCTGCATGCAGTAAATTTGGTAAGAGGCTAGAGGAACTAAGCAAGCACAGCATTTGACTTCTGAGCATGAACACAGGTATAACAAAGAAAACATCAATAAAGGCAGTTCTCCGTGGCATCACATTTCAGGGAAGTCCACATTGTGAAACGACAAAGATCTTCCAAATACAAATACATTATCATAAGATGGTCAAATCAACTGTCTACGAACTTCAGGACATAGTTTAACGAGCAGCATCTTCTTATGCAATGTATGGCATAGCGCTCAGGAGGACAGCATGTTAGAAATGAGGGCCTTGGTTTGGCACTTCATCACAGGGAGGGAACTCCAACAGTTCACCCCGAGCAAGGTACTCATCCAAGTAACAGTTCATTAAATTGCTTTTCCCCTTCTCAAAACTGGCACCAGTGTTAAGATCAGTTGCACCATCACAAACTTATCACGTGTTTCTAGTGAGCATTATGTAATTGCATGGTCTATGCATTCCTAATGATTTGAGATTCCTATTTATGCCTAGAACAGCTGTGACTTATCTTCCATCCTTAAACAGTACTTGTGTTTCACAATACAACTGTAATCATAACTTTTAATTAAAAACTTTACATTCACAATTACATTTACATTTGTATCATTTAAATTTTGCATTTTCTACACATCAGTTAAATACAATATTAAAATTTATTACAAATGGCAGTCATTTTTATACATATTTTTAATATATTTCAAAAGTACTATTTTAAGCTTTTCTACTGTGCTTATTACTGTATAATTCCAACAGTTCAGCATGCAATTATATGCATAACCATACTGTCCCTTCTTGTGGAGGTCACAGCACATACGACAGATCTACCGAAATGGTGCTATCAGTAAATCATAGTTGCAGACTAATAACAGGTGGGGAATTCAGTCCTGATAAACTTCCCTTGTGATAATTAGCTTCTCAGAGTCAAAGAATCCACTTCCTAATCTTGTTCCTTCCTGTCATTTATGGTTTCAGTCAGCATGGATAGGTTTGTCATCCTGATACCATTGCCACAGTGAAATAAGATGTTCACCTCAAGAAAGAGCCCACTGGTGGAGCTACCTGGCTATTCCTCTCCTCTTCAGTGCAGGACACACTGGTGAACACAAGCAAACACAGCTGATTTTCAACAGTGATGGGGAAGGAAGGTGCTACACCCCAGAAAAAAACCCAGACCAGCAAGCACTAAGGAATACAGTGCAGATATACATGGATGGCTAAGCTTGAAACCAGCCCAGGCCCAGCATCGCTACCAGTGAGACAGATCTAATTAGCCCAGTCAGACCTCAACTGACTACTGCTGACCCAGAGGGGCTTATTAAGTTGGTCACAGATCTGGACCTAGGCTGCCTGGATGAAAACATGTGTGGATATCCCCAGGCTCTAAATTCAGTTTGCATCGTGGCTGTGAGATCTGCTGAATCTTGGACGAGTTTGGCAACGACAGTGTCTGCCTCTCGCATTTTGACATTGGGCTTTAGCAGGAAACAAAGAGAAATCCTTGATCTGAAATACATACTCCATATTTTGTCTGTCTGAATACTACCATCCCAAGGACTCGGCATTTTTCACTCAAGGAATGCATTTGCAAGGTTAGTTATCTATAGAAAGGTGTCTGTAAGGACAATATTTAGCTGGTGTCTATGATACTTATCTCGAAGTACAGCTTCTTTTCGTAAATAAGTTCATCTGGCCTGATCAGCCCTCAAAAATTGTGTTGAAGTTAGAATTCTGTTACATACCTGCTAAAAAACAAAACCTGAAGACTGATACCATATACTTAAACGTTTTCTGGGAAAGGATCAGTAAGGATTATTTGAACACAAAGCATTATAATTTTGAACTGTTTAATTTGAAGTTGCTAAAAGTAGCTGAAGTGTGCAACACTAGGATTTAAATCAGAACACTAGCACTGTACTCCTGAAATATAAACAGTACTGAAATTTTAGTGCAGCTACCAAATCAGGAATCAAAGCAAAGAACCAGTATCTATTTAGTGTTTTTAAACTGTCATTTAACAAGATCATGATATTCTGTAAAGCAGGATGTGAAATATTTACTATGTATGGAAGGGGAAAGATTTGCTCTAACAGTGAATGAAGCTGATTTGCAGACTCTTATGCATCATTTTCATTACCAATGAGGGAGGAAGAAACCCGCTGTGATATTTCTGCAAAAAGCAATGCACTTTACAGTAAAATAAAGCAAAGCTCCTTAGTCTCCTACATATTAGATATGTTAAACACACATGTGGAATCAACATTACAGTGAGAGTTGGTATTTTATTATGAAATTTAGAGATTTACTATGAATATTTGAAGTGTAAAACTAGTTGCTATTTTCAAAAGGGGAATTTTAATTTTCAGCCTCAAAATATTGCTTTTACCCCAAAACTTGACAAAGAACAGGAACAACTCAGGGCAGAATGTCCTAAATACCACTGCAGTGTAAATTGAGGGTATTTTGTACAAAGTGTTCTGTGCCACATGTGAGCCTAAAGCCTCTGCCTAGTAAAACGAGGTCAAGGAGCAGAAGCTGTATGAGATAGTCAACGTCTGTACTTTCCAGCTACAAAAATTAAGAATCAATTACTGATTGTTTAAAAACATTCCTGAAAGATGGCCAGGAAGAACAGCAGCACTGTTTATGATTCTCTTCTAGCCCAAATCTACACTGGCTACTGAGCAAGGGCTCTTTTGTGAGATTATTACAGGCATACTCAACGAAAGAAAATTATGGTTTTGCAAGAGGTATAAAAGACAATATCAATACTTTTAGGGGGTTGCAATCAGCCAATATATGTATTTTAAACTCCTCACATTTTGTACAAACTACTGTCAGTGTTCCCAAGCTGTAATCTGTGGAGTCCTGATGGTGGTTCATAACAATCTGTTTGATCTTCACAGTTGTTCTTTGTAGGATGCGCTGTTAAAATGCACTCCTTATACACTAATACTGTTTTACCAAGTTAACTCGCTAGGTTACACTAGGCCTTGCTCTGGAGCTTGTCTAATACTACAAGACTACAAGCTACAGAAACAAAACCCTGTCATTTCCTTTAGAAATGTCAGCAGACTCCTTGGCTGAATTCTTGGCTCAGATAAATCATTCTCAGCTAGGAGACTAAACAAGACCAATGCAAATACTCCCTTCTAGACTGTAACGGACCCATCATATTCACTGCCCATGCAGTAATGATGTTTGACAAGGCTGTCACTCATTAAGCCATTGCCAAGAGCTAGGTGATAAAGTGCTCTCCTGCTCTCAACCAGATGCATGCAACAAGCATCAGGGGGTTGTTTCACAGTACAGTAAACTGACCTTGTCAGTGGGTGCTGCCACAAGGCATGGCCACAATTCCTGCTCTGCCTTGACCACATCTTCTCTCCTTCTCACTATCATTTGCAGTAGGACTTGTCTGACTGGAAAAAGCCAAGGCAATATAAAAGTATTTACTTAGGGGCTTTTTGTCACTGGGTGTTTTTGCTTGCTTGTTGCTGTTCTTCCTTTTAGCAGCATTAGCTGTCTGCCAGAGTCACTCACAGAACGAGCCATCCCCTCGGGTCGGGCAGGAGCTGCAACCAGCGCGGGCACATGGAAGGCAACTGGGCAGATCAGCCCGGCGGTTTTGTGAAACCATACCCGTTCCACTAACAGGAGTTACACAGTCAAACAGAGTATCTTTTGGCCATCAGTGCAACTGACCCAGTCCCAATGGAAGCAATTTCAGGCAAAGCTTCTTGTCTAATATGCTATAAAAGCAGCTTCTAATCTGTCACTTACAACACCACAGTATGGTGAAAGGGGGGAAAACCCCCTAATAATAAGAAAATCACTGCTAGTGATTTATTTTCCCAAATGAAGAGTCAAAGCAATTAAACCTAACCCTTTCAAAAATATTTCTGCGTCAACATATTCAAAGTTGTTTTAGAGAATTCTGCAGGTGAAGCAAATTATTATTTTTTTTAATTCATGGGGCAGAATATTTTACACGTTCACTGATGTGAAGCTGATCAAAAATAATGATGTCCTTCGAAAATTTAAAGAGAAATAAAGTCAAGTACTGACTTAGGGATTTGGGTGCCCAACTAAGAAGTCTGTTCTAAAGTTACATCCATTTAACTTGAAATGGAAGTAAAAAATAGTTCAACTGTTGTTTTCCCTGCAGAAGATGGTCAGCTCTTTCCAGACTCGCTGGTCCTTGCAAACCATTCACCTATGATGACCTGAAGCTCCCATTTTGATATAAAGTGACCACCACTGTACTTTTTATAGTGGCTACCTCTCATTAGCACATGGTTCCTTCAAAACCACAGGCTCTCTGGCCACATGGCTATCACATTTGTCCCTTTAACACAAGCCTTCACAGCCCCTTTTCAAAAATAAGAACAGCAAGCAGCCTGTAAGACGAGCTTTCTGCACAAAATGAATTTCCCATCTTGCTGCTTTTGTGAAAAGACCCTCTGAACCTATCAAATCCACAGCTATTTTCCACAATGAGCATTAACTCACTAAATATCACAAGAAAAATCACCTCCTGTTGGTACTTTACACAAAGAGTTACTTAAAACCTCAGATCAGCAGGCTGTGGCTGTGACTTTAAATCCCCACTGAGCAGGGATTATTTACATGCTAGATTGGGGTTTCAGGAAATGGTAGGGGTTTACCTTCTTCCTAAAGGCTAAGGAAACTTTTAAAGGATTCCCTTACGCTTAGAGATGTGGCAAAGCAAATGTTTAACTTTGAAGGACTTGTAATTTGATTAAGAGTGGAAACTGGTGTATAGCAGTAAGAAAATAACTGAAGCAGGAGGTGCCTTTTTCTTCAAATGAAAGGCTAAGTTTTTGAAGATTAATAACAGACTTCAGTCACATTAGTAAAATACCTCAAGGTGGCCAATAAACAAGGCAAAGCAAAGAACAAGAAAACAGCTAAATCAAGAAACATGAATGTTAACATTTTGAGATAGCTACAAACAGATACAGACTGATAGAATCTTGTCTCTTTGCCATTCTCCAAATTATATAATCGAGTCATCAAAAAAATAATTAGTTTATAATTATGCCATAAAGGCACTTGACTGCAAATTTACCAATCAGGAAAAAAATCTGGAATTAAAAAAGACCCCCACAAATTAAACAGCTACCAAGAACTGCTTTATAGGGTGCTTGTATTCTGATCCCTACATTACAGATCCTCATTGAAGTGACTGCTACTAAAATGCAGCAGTGGTTCATGCAACCTTTACTAGTACATGCATAAATTTAATTAACAGCCTTAATCAGAAAACTAGAATGAAATGTGTATGTGTGTGTGCATGTACTATTCAACAGCTAAATGTGTAATGATAGGCTTAAAGCTAAGTACACATATTTACTTCCACTCATTTCATAAGAGTAAAAAGACAACTATGCTTTATGGACCTGTGACCTGCCATGTAAGTTGTGGCAGTTCAGGTGATCTTCCTCCTTATATGAAACCAGATGAGAAAAACACTACGTTTTGAGACTCAAACCAAAAGTTATCACCACTGAATATGAAGCTGCTTGCATAAACAACACTGAATATTTAGAATAGGAAAGAAACTATCTCGGTTTAAAGTTAAGCTGAAGTACACCAAAAAGGCTTACCATGCAAGCTTCTCTGGCTTGATGGACTGATGGGTCTTTTTCTAGGATTGCCTTATAATCTTCTAGAGCTTCATCTAGTTTTTCTGTTCTTTCATATAGTTCGGCTCTCCTGAGCAAAGCTCTAATATAATTAGGATCTAATTCCACTGCTAGAAAACAAAAACAAAGCACAGTATTTTACCTGAAACATTTTTACACCCTTCAAATGAATTCTTAAGTGTGTATTAAATTCTTAATAGTCATGTTTATAATGTAGCTTAGAAATAAGGAGAATCAGTTTAAAACCTAAGTCACAGTTCTGAAGGGCATACATCTGCCTGTGAAAGTCTAACGCAAATGACCCTGTTTCATTTAATGTCTGCAATCTATCAGAGACTAAAGCGATTTATAATGCACAAACATTTAATTTTGCAATACTGTATATGCAGAGATTCTAACTGACACACAGAAATTTTAAGGACCTGTAAGATATTCTCCAGCTTTTGTATATTTTATTAAATAAGTGTATATTATTAGATTACAGCTAAAGTTAACTATATCTAAGGATACACGTAGCATGGAAAATAAAGATTGCTCTGCTTATCTCAGTTCAAATTGAGACAAGCTCCAGGAGAACTACTGGTGTTCTTCTGAATTTACTCTAATATCAAACAGTCAAAATTGGGCTGGGAATCCACAAATGGTTATATTAGCTCTACAAGTGAGGAGAGAGGCATACTGACTGAACTTAAGCTTTTCCTCTCCCTATTCCTTTGGCAGCCATGACCATCTTTGCAGCCGCAGTTAAGATTGAATGCTAAACTTAACAGTAATCTGCAAATTTCAAGAATTCCTTAAATTCATTTTTCATCACCAAAAAAGGGATTATGAAAGATTTTCTATTTCATAATTATTAACCCATTAAAATGGTTCTCCAAACAATTAAAGCTAGGATTATCTATCTAAATATTCTAGCCTATTTCTTCTGGAAGGACAAAGACAATGCTACAGTCAGCAAGTTGCAGGTTAGTGTGAATTGCTCTGCTGTGCTCCAAGTGTTGCATTGCAGTTTGTAAGCCAAGTCTCTGGGGAGTGTCAAGCAACGGTAGGTTTAAGTCTCACTGCTGCAAAGCACACAGATTCCCTTTCAGCCACTACAAAATTAGCATAAGTGTTTTTCAAAATGCACCACTGAAAAACAAGGTAAAACCCCAAAGTGACAGAGGCCAGCTAGAAATTTTTACCTTCAAGAATACTTTTAGCACGCACTGACTCTTATTTACTGTACAAGCAGCACTGGCACACAGCCACTGGATTAGTTTTCTGATTGGTAATTTAGAGTTTTCTCCCCAGCTGTCACAGGGAGTTTAACAAATATTCTAGCGCAGGGAGAAAACTATGCAGAACAAGAACGGGAGAGCATAAGCCCTTGTGACAAAGCAAAAGCCTTGCAGAAAAGGGACTTGATAATGCTTTTAATTTCATAAGGCATCATGATTCTTTGGACCCTGGGATTAAACCAAGATTTGGGGGGCAACAGCAGGTGGAAGTGGGTTTAAAATAGCAAGCGTAAGGAAACAGCTTCCTATTAAGAAGTATAAACAACAGCTTTATTGGAACAAGAGGCTACAAAGTAAATTAGTACAGACAAAGTTTGATAGACATTTTACAAAATAAATAATATAAATATTTCTAGATTCAGACGCCTTCCACAGTAGCCTTCTACAAATTCTTTAAAGACCCTTATGCCCCAAATCACAGCTCTGCAGTAAGGCACTAACTGGTGTTAATTTATGTATGAAAGATCTGGCCCAAGAAAAAAGTCATACCTTTGCTGCAGTCACTTAGGGCAGCTTCTGTCTTGTCCTAGAACACAAAAGTTTTGTTATATTCAAGTCATACATTTTGGGAAACAGATTATTTACAAGCAAGCAAAAAGGTTTTGCTGGCATTCCAAGGAACTGGGATGTTCATGTAATCAAGGCTTTTCATTGCTTCTGATGCAAAGCTCTTTACCAGTGATTAGCTTCCTCTCTGTGAAGGCTGCCAGTGTTCAAACTGCACGGCTGCCCACTAATCGCTGTGCACCAAACAGCCAGCAGCGGGCTACAGTTAAAAGGCTGAGTCACATCTGCAGGCCTTGGCTTCACTGAGCTACAGCTTTTCTACCTTTGTCAGTTAATTAAGGGGTTTGGATAGACATTCCCAAGACTCCCAGAAAAATTCTTGTCTGTACGAGCTAACACATTTGGAAAACAGTCACTGCCTTTAGCACTAATACAGGTTTCTCTTACAAGGGACAGTACAAGAGGCTTCAGAAGTGGTAGGGGCAAGATTTTAGTGCACCTGGAAAATCATAATTAGAACACGAGAGTCAGGCAATCTGCTCATAATGAAACAAGAAAATAAAAAGCTGGAGAGCTGAGACAGATCCTATTTTCATCCAAACTAAAAGGGCTTTAAAAAAAAAAAAATCCGGCTGTTTGATGCTTGTATTATTGATCTAAGTAGTAGTAATCTTTCTACACCCAAGGAACTATTTTCTCCTCCATAAAACAGAAGCTGTCTCACAGAAGAATGCCTCACAGGCTTTTATTCTAGCGCAAAGCAAATGGGTGCAGCAGACACGGGAGAACAAATTTAATGGGGAACTTATTAACAATATCAATCTATTGCTTTGCCATGTTACACTGATCTATACTGGTGAGATACACTAGTTTGTGCACAGTTTTTATCATCTTGGGCAGCCGTTCTATCCAGACCACACCTCACTGTATATGTCTGTCCTACAGCAATGGTGAAGGAAGTTGACCAACTGAATCAATAAAGCCATAGTTCTCTTTATGCCTCTCTTTAGGCTCTGAGGAAAAGAAACACTAACTAGCTACAATTCTGAACAATCTCATACATGGTTTGCAGACACTAAACATGCTTAAAGACATCTGTTCCACGTGAACTTTGAATTTCATTAAAATGGAGAGAATGAAAGAAAAATCAGTGTTTCAAACATAAAACAGCAAGGCAACTCTGAACAGCAGTTCCAACTGCAACCTTCAGGTCTGTATTCAACTCAGTAAAACCAAGGGTACTAGTGATTCTACTGTTTGCACAAGAGACTGAGCAAGCAGCAAAACCTGCAAACAGCTTGCTTTATTCATTTGCCCTCCTTTATGCACCTCTAATGATTTCATCATTGCATTTGTTATATAATCAATACACGGTGTTTCATAAAATAAGAAGATTCACCTGTTTCATTTTTGCAGCAGCTCTGTTTGAAAACAGAACAGCTCTATCTTTTTGGAAGCAGGCTGGACAAATCTGCAGAGCCTTTGTGTAAGTGTCTTCTGCCTCTCCATAGTCTGCAGATGCAATAGAAGAAAAAACAAAACAGACCATTTACTTCAAATGCCAGTGTAGTCAGTGAACCACATGGCTAAGATGTCTTTGGAAACATTTTTCAATATCTGATGCAATATTAAACCAAAATCAGAAGCTGCTCTTAGACAAAGTGCTCTATTAAGTAGTACATACACCAATGACAATTAATTACTTCAAAATCAACAGCCTTGAGAAAGCAGAAATACAGTCTCAAGCTTAATGTCACAAGTGCAGCACCACGCGCATAGAGCTCTGATCCCTGAAACATCTCCATTCTATTTGAGCACCAGCCCTAGAGGTACAATATCGTCAGACGAAGTGTATTCTTCATCTCATAGGAAGCAGACACGGAAACATGTCACTGCACCAATACCTGTTCAAAGCAGCTATGGAGAAATTTTATCTGCCACATCATCTTCAGTGACTGACCACAAACCCATTATCACCTGAAGGTCATTCGTTATCAAGTCTGGTCTAAAGCAAGGACCAGTGATAGACCACATGGGATTATCAAGTTATTCCTTTCCTAATACAGGTGGAGCCAAGAGTGAAAAGGCCCCATACTGACTGTGATAAATGCCAGTTGATAAATGCATTGTTCTCAAAACTGAGCAAATCTTTCTGCGCACATTAGCTGTTGACCAACCAGGTCCTTAAAAGGATGTGTATTTCTAATTAGGAAGCACTTGGTCAGACACTCGTACCCTGAACAGATCTGCCAAAGCATTTGTCAAGAAGGGGCTATGGATGAGACTTCACAAGATGATTCAGCCAACATTGCAGGCTTGCTGCTTTCATGGTCCAAGCAGTTCCCTTCTGCCTGCTCTGATGCTTGCCTGAATCAGTAAAATCATTACCCAGGAATCTTGCTCTCTTAGCACACAATAGGAGACCTTCAACAGGAAGGCCACCGTCTGGCTATCAGGGTAAACTTCTGGGAAGTTACTTGTTTGTCTCTCTGCTGACTGAGAAAAGTATGAAACTGCATTTCCTGGTTTCTGTCTGAATTCTCTAGCCACCAGAACATAAATGAAAAGAACATGTCAAAATACCTTCCCCCTTTATCTTTAATTAAAAGCATTGGTACAGTTATTTATTACTGACCCCAACCTTGTTGTTCTGTATTAACTATGTTCAGAACATGTCCACTTCTGGCACGAGTGAGAAATCTACATACCTCTAGATTTTTTTAATATATGTACATATACATCTCCCATACACACACATATACATGTGTGCACATCTCTATACATGTATATATGTACATATATGTATATGGATGCACATATAAGTATATAAAGGTATACTCACATGCAAGCATACACAAATAAAATGTTTCAGTGGATAAAAAGAAACATGCAAATGTACAAAGCCATAAGAGAACTACTGAGCCACCAAGTTCTGCACCAATTGTAAGCACACATTAGCAAAACGCAGAGCCTAGTGGAAGCCTTTTTTGATCAGTAAAAGAAACCCTGGCACTTGGAAGGCAGAATTCTGTATCATGTTCTTTGATTTAGACACTTTGCTTTCATGAGAATCCTGCTTTAGTAATCCAAGTCTTCGTTATTTAAACTTAACTCTTCAGCAGGTCTGCTGTCTCTTTCTGTTCTCTAGAGCTGCATGAAAAATGATAGAGTACACATTTGAACAATGATAGGTGTGAGATCTTCCTATGGGTTTTCTGCAACATCACCATAATGACTAAGTATTAATTAAGATTCTCTAACATCCATATGATATTAAAAGATTATCAACCCACCTCCTTTCTTGAACTGTTCATTTCCTTTCTCCTTCAGTGTTGTGCTCTCCTTTCTTCTCTTCTACAAAAGAAAAGACAATGTCTCGAAGTATTTAATTGAAATGAACAAGTAGGTCAGCTGCAGTTCCAAATAAAGTATTAATGGAAATAAGCATAAAATATAACCTGAAGAATTTTAAATAGTACCAAGATCACTTGCTTATAGTCATTGTGACATGATATAATTTATACATCCATGAAACACCAGAGCATACCAACATGGCAATTAAAAACCTCCAGCTCATGGACAACAGTACACAGAAAGGGCATTCATAGTGAATTACATGGTTTAAACTAACACATTTGATTTCTAGCTGGCTGTTTGCTTCTCCTTCCCAATTCAATTTGATTCAGTCAGTGCAGGTCAACTACGTAGAACATATTTTAGATGTAAAGTCTCAAAAGTTTTGCTCAAAATAATTCCACCTCAGAAATTCACAGCTGGTTTCAGAGAAGTACAAAGCATGTTGAGCTATCAGAAACAGGTCCATGGATGATACTGCCCTGGAAGATTTCTTATGCAGAAAGAGAATAAACCATCAGTCCCAGAGACAGGAAGATTATTCTGTTACACAGTGAAAATTGCATGTGATGAGCAGAGTTGTACTTTCAACCACGAATATCTTAGCAGTACTCTTGGCACAAGCAAAGTTGACATGAACGCTCTTAGCCTGTGACACAGAAAACACAGGATGTCATTGAGTCATCTCTTCAACTTATTTGCAATGGAAGACTTCACATGCAGACACACTTCATATAAGAAAAACCAAAGCAGTGTAAGAAAGACAGTAACATCAAGAAGCAATGCTCATGTTCACGAATCATTTCTGTGTAGAAAAAAAGATTATTTCACCCCCGATTTTGCCCCAATACACATGCGTACACAAAGGAATTAATCAAGGTGTCAATAAATTACAGATCATTGAGCAATGAAAAAGCCAACACTAGGAAAAGGAGCAGTTTCCTCTCCTGCAGATTGTGTAAATCAAGGATTAGTGCAATTATCAATATCGCACAGAACATCTCCTTGGAAACAGCTAAATATAGTACTCTTTGTGGAGCGCTGCACCATCTCACAGCTATGCCAAGTAGCTGACAATACAAAATCAGAGGTTTTCTCCTCTTGCTTTTATTGGTTTTGGAAAGTAATTCACCAGACCACTGTCACCACCTCAGTAATAACAGATCACAGTGCTCTGAAAACTAGACGCAGGGGAATGGCATTCAGTTGTGTCACAAAATTATACAGTAAAATATCATCTGACCCTTTTGATGCATGCCTAGATCGCTCATTTTTTTTCCTATAAAGTATGTTTTCTAATACCAATTGCTCCTCACATTTAAAAAAAACAAACAACAAAACATAGGTCAGACAAAACATTCACCACTATTTAGAAACTGGCTTTGCTCTGGGTGGACTGGCAAACCTCTGCAAGTCCTTCCACAATGTCACTTGCAACAAGGTACACAAGTTAGTTGGTATTTTCTAAATATACGCATACAAATGTGAGAACCTAAGGCACAAGCTGAACTAAAAGCTTTCATTGTACATATGCAGGATTCTGCTGTTCAGTACAGGGAGCACGCAACTGCATTTGAAAGCTGTACCCACACAAAGGTCATCCTCCACAGAAAGAGATTTTTAAAACATCCTGAATACACACAGAGTGAAAGCGCAACAGAAGTAATTTTCATACCAGTGAACAAAGCAGCCAGATCTCAGCACAGAACAGGTTTGGAGATGATGATCCTACTGGAAAACATGAAAGATCTACATAGACAACCTTCATTCAAGATAAGAAATGCTTGAAACACTAGCCCTACTGACTTCATTGCTCATGACCTATTTAGAACTGGCCTTTAAGTGCTATTAACTGATTCACTGTTGCATAAGGTAGAGTTACAACTCTACAATAATGGAAGAATTTTTTTCATATAAAATGGGAAATGGGAAATACAGCATCATTACCTGGTGTAGAAACTCTAAAAGCAAGTAGCACTGATTGAAAAGCGTTACCTGTATTACCATTTTTGTTTAATTTTATTCAAATTATTAAAAATATTACATGTTTAACCCAGTTAAGTATTAAATACTAACATAAAAAGTGGTTTGCAGCAAGAAGGCTTCAGGACAATAAGCTTTATATTTAAAAAAAAAAAAAAGAGTAAAAGGAATAAAAATTTCTTCAACTGTGGAATTCCTTCCCAGGTAGCCAAGAGGATTGTGACCTAGAGTCTCAACAGCACAGAAGAAAGACCAAGATGGCCATATGGCCATGTTCACTGAAGAAATATGGGCAGATTAAAGCTCTGAGCAACTAGAGAATTTGAGGACTGTCCCACTGGGAAGCTGACGACTCATACAACTCTCCCCCAAAAGCCTATTCCTTGTTATGTCCTCTTGCCTGCAAATTAATCTGCACAAGCTTGAAGGATAGAGGACTCTTAGTCCTATAACATTACAGACATACAAATGTCAGTGTCAGTCCCATAGTCACTTGTGACTATTTAACCAGAAAAGGGGTTGTCTAAGCATATTTCAGAAGCCAGCAGCACTGTTAAGAACAAAACTGTATATGTTTTTGCAGCTTACTCAGCTCCCTGGAAAGCAGCAATACAAGGAATGCAGTCCTGGTTCAAGATCAGTATTTCTCTTATAGCTTGACCAGTATTTTCAAGATATCCCTACATTCTGGTTTTCAGGCCGAACCTCAAGTTCCAGACTGTACAAGTTATCAGAATATTTCTCAAAAAGGTGAAGTCTAAAGTGTAGCTTATGCATCATTCTGCATTTGCATTTGAAGCAGAGCCCATAAGCGATACACAGTAGCAGACTATCCCTAAAAGCAAACTCCTCTGGCTTTTCCACAAAATGTAAATGCTTATATATTAGCACAGCATATCCTAAATGCACTGCCCTCTAAAGTACACTATGTGTTTGTGAATTAAATACATAATTTATTCCTCCATATACACATTTCTTTATACAGAAAATCATAACACAAAAGTCAGCTATTTTGAATGAATTTACAATTAACCTGAAAGGACTGCTCTAGTGGATGCTACTAGAATCAGTCTTGTATTCAAAACCCAATGCAAAAACCAGAGGACTGTTAGGAGACAAAACCTCTTCCCTCAGTGTGCTGCATTTCCAGCTTCGCTGGACAACTGCAAATTGACTGGTCATCAGCTTACTGTGATCATATCAGCCTAGAGTGAAAAATTGCAAGTGACTTGTCCTTGGGACAAATTTTGCACAATGTCATTTCAGTGTCCCCACCCACCCATTTTTCAGAAAAAAGATTTAAGTTGCTGCAGGGCAGGCTACCCTCTCCTCAGCGAGGGAAGTAGGTCAGACCCAACTCCTAGGATGGTCTGCCTAAGGAAAAGATAGTTTGACCCACTACATTCCCTGAGACTGCTCATATATGACATTGGGGTCAGGCACAACTTCCCCAACTTACATTCCATTATGATTTTCTGCTACTCAAAGTCAGGAAAATCTTAAGGTTCTTTTTTTTTTTTGAAATATTCTTAACACAAAGATGACAAATTCCAAGTGGCAGGCATCAGGTTTTGATGTACAACATCAAAAAATTATTTTTTAAAGTCCAGAAGAAATAACTACATTTAATGAGCAATATGATTCTTAAAGGATCAGAAAATAATTTTTTTCAGACTTGGATACTGAATTACAACTGTTCATATACTGAAGAAATTAGGATTTTAACATTAAACCGCCTGGCAAGCAAGATGTGTCTAAACAGTAAGGCCTGATCTGAAGTAATGAGAAAAGACAGCTTGGTCTTCTGAAATAAAGTACAACAATTCCAAAGAAAGGCCATCAAATACAGTCTATGGACTTCAGCTACTCAAAAAAGTCAAAAAGCTCAGGGTTAAAAATAAAAGCATTAAAGTATTATTCTGCTATTAGAGAAGAAAGCAACCTACACATTTTCATTGTTTGTTTTGGATGTAACCAATAAAAGTGCTAGAAGGGAAATTCTTAAAAATAGCTGGTGAGAGCTGAAGGACGAACACCCTCAGTTTGTAATGCTTCCAGCTATGCCTCCTCTGGCTGTTAATATGCCTTTTATTTGATCAATTGATTTAACTCTGCTAGGGAACTGTTCTTGGCTCCAGTTTTGTCAAGAGCAGCAAATGCATACTCTCTCTTCTCTGTAAGGTTATTTATCCAGTGTGACAACGCACATCTGCACCACATACATCCTTTTGTAAAGTCACCAAGTAACAGTCAATTTAAAACTACTGGAGTTCAAAAGGTGCGCAGAAGGAAGGAATTTAAACAGATAAGAAATATATTTTTCAGCTTCAAACACTACTTCTATTTCCAAATAATCCATTAGTAGTCAGCTGCTTCCCCCTGCAGTTTTGTTAAGCTATTGCTATATCATGCATTCAAGGGCTTTAATTCCAATTTAAGGTTGTAGTCACTCAAAAAGCCCTTTTTCAAATCTTGCTAGTGCTGTCACTTGTAAACTGTGCCAAATGTGCCCTCTGCACTCAAGAGGCAGAGCATCAAGCATTGCTGGACTCTGGCCCACCTCTGCTCACTGTAACTCCATGGTAAAGATGCGTTAGTCTTTCTACTGCCGAATCACGACCTGCTCCTGAAATCGTAAGCAGCACTTCCAGAGACAGGAGGTCACATCCATCTGTGACAGTCGGTTTAAGTTAACATGCCAGATTGTGACTATTCCTGAGTGACAATACATGCCATTCAGTTATTCCTGCTCCAGAGGCAACAGCCTCAGGCAGTAAAGAGGAGCTGACCACTTAATCCATCACCACCACAAGTCGACAAGGTCTCAATTTGACAGCATTAGCATCTTCCAGAGAAAAGAAAAACAAATATAAAAGACTAAATTCAGAGAGCAGCATTGAAAGAAAGATGAAGGCATATGTTTTCACTCTATTAAATTGCCAACTAGCAAAAGACTTATTTTTTTTAGTTTAAACATGTAACTCTAAGAACTATAAATCACAGAGGGAGATTATAACTCTAGATTTTATCCAGGTCTTCTCACCAGCACATGGAATTAATTACTGTAGAAGGTTCAGATATACTTCTCAAATGTACTTCTCCAAGCTTTGATGGCCTCAGAATATATCAGGATGCTTTGTTCTATGTCACAAGCCGTAAGACAGGGTAGTTTTAGTCTAGCAATCCATCTTTTCCTCTATTTGACCAAAACAATACCATATTTAGTAGTGGTGCTGTACCATATACAGGATCCAGGTTATTAAAATAGGTCATTTGAGTAAGGGTATCACTGTTTATTATAGTTCAAAAGATTGCACCTTCAAACCCCCATGACCTTGCAAGTTTTATTGCTACACAAAATAATTTTAAATGCTGATGAGAAATGCTAGCAAAAGATATATTGCTTATTGGTATTTGTCAGCAATTTATGTAATAAATTTTACTGCTGTGCAGTCAATTGGATTATCTCATGTACTAATCTTCCACATTTTTTGGTCCAACTACATAATTCTTCCTGGAAAGAGCTGAACCCATCTCCAAGTGATCAAAATACCTGACAACTGCTCCAAAACGATTCACTTTGATGTATCATATCTTCCATTTTGTTCCTTAGTTTTTATTTTGTAAACACTATAGAAAAAACAACTTTGACAAAGTCAAAGTTACTGTATGACATGGACAGATGGATCTATGCAAACACCAAATGATGAAATGAATGACTACACCCGAGAAACTATCTCAGAAGAAATCCCAGACCAGTTCTTCAGCCCCTGCAAAAGCAAATTATATACAGAAGCTATAATTTATGAAAGAACAATGTGATTGACCTGAAGCGCCGGGAAGAAAGGGTGAGGAAGGGAAGATTTTAAAATTAATTTCTTGATTAAGACAATGTTCTCTAACATAACCTAAAAATTCTGGAGAAAACAGGGAAGAATAAAAGGGAAGTTTTACTGTTTAGCCCAGAACTGAAAAAATCTCAAGTACAACCTATAAAACCTGTTCGGCAAATATCAGTTTCACTTAATTCTTATAGTGTTCCTAACAAGATACTAATCAAGAACCTCCTCTACTAGAGCTATGTTCCTTGTCTTGTGACACATTTCCTAGTGGTGAAATGCAAGTGGAGCTGATGTATACGCAACAGCCCAAAGAAGGGAACTGCTTTTGAGGAATATTACATATTTATTCCAGGGTCTTACAACAGCTAGGAAGGAGAATTCAATATCCAAAATAAGAGCTTACTAGGCCAAGTGTTTAAACCTTTGCCAGACAAGGCCCAAAGAACAAGACAACATCTGTCATGATGGAAGAACATGAGGGATTCAGAATCTTGCTGCTGGATAAAGTCATAATTAATGGCTGTCCCTCCAGAAGAGGACCAGTCAGACTGAAACAATTACTATGTAACAGCTGTTGGGTGCCTTCTGATTAATTCTGCAGACTAGACCAATGTCAAAGCCATCACTGTCAATTGCAACTAACCAGAAAAATCTGTTTGTGAAGCATCAAAAGCAATTTACTGCTCA
The DNA here is from genome assembly GCA_033556795.1 of Tapera naevia. NCBI lineage: Eukaryota > Metazoa > Chordata > Aves > Cuculiformes > Neomorphidae > Tapera > Tapera naevia. Next base: position 3,976,532 of record JAUMJJ010000027.1, on the reverse strand, counting down.
GTGCCTCTGCTGAGCCAGCAATCAGCATGCTTCTGAAACAACAAGAAAATCTTACAGAAGTGAATTTTGTTTCAGCCTGCTTAATTCTTAAAAAGCTCAGAACTGCAAGTCCAGGCAAGTAACCATGCTCTATGCTACATCTGCCTTTAAGAACACTTCTTGCAGGTCTGTGCCTTAATATCCCTGAAAGTTCTTCTCTTGCTTCATTGTGCAGAGAAGACTCCTTAGGTATTGGTACTGTTTCCTTGGAAGGAGTTCCTATTGCTTAAAATTAGAAATCTCACTGTATGGTGCTTTCAAAATACAATTGAGGGAAAATACACAACCACTTGCTCCTTCACTCTGATCTCTGCAGCAGCTTCTGCACGGGTGAGAATTTCTACTCAGAGCTGCTACCATGAAAGCTTGCACAGATGATATGCATAAACACACAGAGCAAGGACTAGACTCTGTCTTTGCATCTCCAGAACATAAGAGTTTCTCTTTTCTACTGTCTAGTCACTGGAGAACATTGCTCAAAAGAACTGCCTGATTAAAGCTGCTAACATAACAATGGGGTTGCGTTTTTTTTTTTAAAAAACACTTTTTTTTTTTTTAAAACAACTCAAACTACTAAGTTGTAGCTCCATAAATGTGATTTGAGCAGGGGTAATATCCAGCCCTCCTCATGATCTGAGTGCATAGTTTATGGTTGGCGCTGCAACCACAGTTAATAGGAAGTTTTTCTGATTTAGGTAAGCAGTTTAACTGAAGAAAATCCATCTGCCCCTGTATGCCATCACGAGGCTGCCATTTGATGTCTACATTTACCAGCACTGCCCTTGATCTAAAAATACAGCATTATTTTTCATCTGAATCATTCTCTGTAACTGGTTCACTGCACATTCACAGAGAGGTGTGCCAGCACAATGAAGCAGGCAGCAGGGGGCTGAGCATAACTGATCAAGGACTGTCTAAGCAGCAAACACAGCACTGCTGCTGAGTGTCTGGTCACAACCTAGACAGTCAAATAAACAAGTTCTGAATATTTCTGCCTCATTTTATCCACCTGCAAAAAAAAAAAAAAATCCATGTTGCCCTTCTCAAAAACGACCTTTTGAAAAACTCCACACAAATCCGAACAGCAGCCGTTCTCAGATTGTAACTGCAGTATTTTTTCATAAATGCATAAACGTTGCCTCATTTAACGGATTCTTTTCATAATCAAAATACATAGAACGTTTCACTTTAAAAAATAAAAATAAAATGAAATTTGCAGCCATCAATTCCAAGTTGAGGAAAGTTGGGGTCACAATTGAGGAATGACCCATCCCCATTTTGGGTGGTTTTACTACGCAGAGAATGTAAGATGATGTAGGATAAGATCATGCAAATAGGCTACTTCAATAGTTAAAGCAACTGCTGTACACATCTGACTCATCTCTAGTTTCTGGATTTCTCAAGCTCTGCTTGTAAGACATACCAACAACATTCTGCTAGAGGAAAATAGCTATATTTTAAAGACTGCTTATACAATCCACTCAGAAAGCTCTCCATGGAACATAAAGTTCACAACATAAATATTGCCAATCTAATTGTTATGGCGATACTAAGAGACAGAATCCCACCATTTCATTCTGTATAATGATAAACCAGCTGAAAGACACAATTACTCAATACCACTAGAAATAAACCTACAGAAAGATGACAACTGCAGCTGTCTCAATACGTTCTCTAAGGAAATCTTTCCAGGTTTAAGTAGTTATTACATTGTACTTCCACGGCACCTTTCAATGGAATTCCACAAAGCTGAATGCAAGTATTCAACAGTCACGATTCTTTTGCTCATTTTACAGAAGGCAAAAATTGATGTGCAAAATTAAATTACTACATGAAAATGCAATAGTAACAAGAACATCCAGTTTCCAGGCCTGCTGCTCCTCCTAGAATTTAATTCTATGATACAATTTCCCCCTTGTTTTTAGCACTCTTTATATAAAACTCTCAAGCCACCTTCAAGCTATAGTGTGCAGCAGAAACCTCATTGTGACTCATGATGACAATGCTCCTTGTTTTACAAGCAATAAATAGAAGCAGAAACAAGGGAATGTTGAATCTAAACTGGAAAATACGTCAAGGCAACGTGACAATGATTTTTTTCTGTGTAGCGAGTAGGTCAAGGAAAGTGATTCTTGCCCTCTGTTCAGCACCTGAGAAAATGCACTTGGAGAGTGCCCAGTTTTAGGACTCACTCACTCCCAAAAGAAGACATCAACTTCCCAGAGAGAGAGAGAGAGAGAGAGAGAGACAAAGAGAGAGAGAGAGTCCAGTGGAGGACCCCCAAGGTGGTCAGGACACTGGAGACCACGACCTAAGCAGACAACCTAGGAGAACAGAATTTGTTCAGCCTTAGGAAAGAGTGGCTCAGGGGAGAATTCACTGCTAGAGAAAATGGAGATGCACTCTTCCTGGAGGCACACAGCCACAAGGTGCAACAAAGGAAATTCTAATTAAATACAAGGAGAAAAGTTCCCTCCCATTATTTCTTATTAGATCACAAAGTATTACAACTAAAAAGCATAAATTACCTTTCACGGATGCCAAAATTGAAAGAGATGAAGTGATCTCCACAATGTTAAGCAGCAGAGAATTGTTATGTTTAGTCTCATTCCTACTTCAAGTAGATCACATTCCATATTCCCCTTTCCCACTAATCCCATATTGCTTTTCTGCCTCAAGGAATTCCTACGTTAACATAACAAGCTGTACTGCAGATGAAAAACCACCTTCTGTCTTCACTGATGTGTTTTGGTCAGAAATCCCATCCTACCAGAACTATGTGAGCCATAACTTGATTAAATTTCTCTACACTGGTTTGTAACAAACAATTTAGATGTTTAGCTGCCTCTGGCATCTTAGCTCTCATATTTCTGCCCCTCATTCTCTATTTACAGTAGCTGACAGTAAGACCAAGGCCTGGTCAAGTTAATGCCCAACCCTTCCCTCTTCCCAACTTTTTTGGGCAATGTATAGTCAGCATTTATTTACTTACACAACACAGGGCTAGGTAACAGTTAAAGTGTGGTCCAGGTTACCAAGTCAGTTGAATCCGAAAAGATCAGCCTGCCTGCACAAGAGTAATAAGCCCCTATAAATTCACTAAAGCATTCATAATATTACAAGCCCTTAAAAAAATTAATTTGATATGACCCTTCTTTTCTTCTTTTTCATCAAACACCTCATTTTAGTAGTACTTGTCCATTACAGCAGTAATTTCTTCTACTGCTTCTTATGATTTGGGAGTTTCCACAATAAAAACCTATACAGCTATACAATGCACTGTCTTCCCCTATGAAGTAACTCTTTCCTAAGATGCTGATTACATTCTCTCATCAGCTGCCATTCCTTAATCACTCTCTCCTTCACATTATAGAATGGTTTGGGTTAGAAGGGACCTTTAAAGGTCATCTAGTCCAGCCTCCCTGTGAACAGGGACACCTTCAACTTGAATAGATTGCTCAGAGCCCCATCCAACTTGACTCTGAATGTTTCCAGGGATAGGGCACCTGCCACCTCTCTTGGCAACCTGTTCAGTGTTTCACCACTCTCAATGTAAAAAATTTCTTCCTTATATCTAGTTTGAATCTCTTTCAGTTTAACACCATTACCTTTTGTCCCGCCACAATCAACCCTTCTAGAAAGTTTGTCCCCATCATTCTTGTAGGCCCAACCTCTTTTCCTCACCACAATCAGTTATTCATGTTACCTGTGATCCAGATTATCCAACTAGCCTTATAGTAAGGACAGCATTTGCTACAAGAACATAATTACCAGCAGAAATTTACCACATTACTCAAATGAACAGAGTCTAATCCAGGAAGTGATTCAACAAGTTCTCAAAGTTGGAAAAGTTCTTTTTTCCTAAGTATTTGATGACTACAGTATCTTATAACTATGAAAACTAACTGCTGTCAAGTGACATGACTGACTGTGGGTCAAAAAAACCTGGTTCACACATACTTGCAGGGGAGCAAACAGGACTACAGATGCTGTTGAACTCTTCCAAACAACTATTATGTTACTTCCTACGGCATTATCCAGTTTGTAACCCAAATATTTTGTCCAATGTAACCGCACTGAAAGTAAACAAACTCACATATTTAATGTGTTTTCTTTGTTTAAAACTTAAGTAATTTATACAGATACTTTCAAATTTATTCCCCATTAGTTGTATTACATAATATAGCCCTTCCTGTATGAAAACTATCCTGAAACCTGCTACGAGTATTGGAAAAGCATGCTGCACCTAATCGGTGAAAACAATGAATAGCATGAAACAGGAAGATTTTCTTCTAATTGCTCTGAGTCACAGTAACCTCACTTCACAGTGGAGAAAGCAGACAAAAATCTGCAATGGAATGTGATGACTAAGGACAGCAAGGAAAGCTAACAAAAATATCTGTTACCTAAAAGAAAAAAATAGACACATAAGAGAGTTTTAAAGGTCCACTCTCATTCCAGTCATAAACAATTCAGAAACATGATGCTGAAAATATATCCTTCTATATTCAACATTGGTACTTTGAATTACCTGTTTTTCTTCCTCTGGCATATCTTTTTCTAGTTCTAATAAGTATTCTTCATCTAGTTCTGTCTGCTTCCTTGAGCCATTCTCATCATTCTGTAAACTTCCTTCATCATCCAGGATAGGTTCTTTTGCCTCAAAGGAGTCGTGACAGTCATGGAAAAGCTCGTCTGCTGTTGTGGGTTCTTTGGCTGAAGATGGTGCACATGTATTTTCAACATTTTTGGGATTCTGTGCATCTTTGGGGTCAGTCTCTGCAGACCTCTGATCAGAAAGCTTTAAGTCATCGAGTAGTTCTTCAGGTGGACTTGCATCTTTAAACTCTTCCATGCTGAACTCCTTGGAGGGGTTAGATTTTTAGAAGCAAGAAAGAAATAACCCTCAATAAGGATAACATAAATGCCTTGACAGCAAACAGATCTCTAAAGTACTTTAAAGTACTCTTGACATCACCTACTGCCCCTCTGGGAAAGGAGCTTTTTTTATGCACTGTACAGTGACACTGCACTGTTCACATAAATAAGTTACTTCACAAGCTCAGATTCTCTGGATTGGTGTGTCATAGCAGTATGCTGCAGGTTTTCCTTCACTGTGGGACCGAAGCCACACAGACCCCAACAACACCCCCACTCCCTGATACACCCACCCGTCGTCCCCTGACACACCCATACAACCCTGACACACCCCACACACCCCTGACACACACCTCACCTCCCCACCCCTGACACACACACACCTCCCTAACACCCCAGCCCCGCCTCGGCACACACAGGCCCTGACACACACCCGTACACACCCGACACATACATACCCCCCACACCCCTCCCACCCTCTCCACACCCACACCAACCCCGAACCTGACAAACAGACCCACCCGCCTACGCCCCGACCCCTGGGACGTCCCGCGCTCCCCTTCAGCCCCATCACGAGCCCCAGAGCCATGCCCAGGCAGCCGTTCCCGGCTCCGTCCCCTCAGCCCCATCTCGCCTCCTGCGACAGGGGCCGGGCTGCCGCCCCCATGACACCGCCGCGGCCCCCGGCCGCCCCGAGCACAAACCTGCGCCCGCCCCGCCGCCGCTCCTCACCCTTCACCCCGCGATCGCTTCCGGCCGGCGCCAGCCAATGGGAGCGGCCCGCGCCGCCTGCCGGGACCTGCAGTCCGCAGCGGGCACGTGACCGCCGCGCGGGTCTGCGGGGGCGGGAGGGAGGAGCGGCCCGGGAAGAGCCGCCCGGGAAGAGCCGCCCTCTCCGTGTTTGCCCTCTCCGTGTTTGCCCTCTCCGTGTTTGCCCTCTCCGTGTTTGCCCTCTCCGTGTTTGCCCTCTCCCTGTTTGCCCTCTCCCTGTTTGCCTTCTCCCTGTTTGCCTTCTCCTGCCGCTCTCTGCCTCTGCTTCTGTTTCTCTTGCTCTTTCTCTCTCTGTCTCTGTTTCTCTCTGTCTCTCTCTCTATATATCTCTGTAACTCATGCTGTCTCTCTATGTATTTCCCTCTCTGTATGTATCTGTCTGTCTATCTCTATTTATCTCTCTTTCCATATATATATCTTGCTCTATCTATATCTATCTCTGTCTCATCTCTTCTGTATCTGTCTCTTATCTCTGTCTCTATCTCTACCTCTCTATCTCTCTCTATCTTTAGCTCTCTGTCTCTATCTCTCTCCCCATGTGATTGAGGTGCTGAGGTTTGGTTTTTCAGCCCTTCTGCACACCTGAAAGGTGGTCTCTTGTAGTGACCTTCCTAGATGCATTTAGTTAATTATTTTGAGATGTCTTTTGACTTCTGAACTTCTAAATGAATGTTTCCAATGATTGAGTCTGTTTGTACTAATGATGGATGTGAGTATTGACAAGAGATTGGAACATTTTGCAGTAAGTTGGCAAGGGCATGGATAGTTGCAATGAAAGCAAACAGGAGCTCTATGGCTAATTTTTCTCCCTCTCTTCCTAGATCAAAAAGTAGATTCAGCATTCTGAAACATCCCAGCTGCATTGATTTAGCCCACAAAAATGTGCCTTTCTGCTGTTCTGCTAGCGCTGTGTAATTTCTTCTGACTTACAAAAATGTTTCTGAACCTTCGCACTGTCCTGTTAAATATCACGTGATTTGTAAAGGGAGAAGGAAATTACAGCTGTGGTACAAAATCAATCCGTGCAGTTCTGAATTTGCTGAAATGCTATTTAAATCTCCTCTGGCTGTGCAAAGATCACAAAGGTTTGAATAAGTTATGGTGCTTCATCCACAGAAGGAATTGAACCGGTGAGAATAATACTGGACATAAGGCATCGGCAACCCATCCAGGGTGGTGTGCTAGCCTTTATTTTAACTTTCCAAAAGACATGTTATTTGCCAGCAAAAACTCTAAAGGAATTGGACCTGCTTAGAAATTTTAAGCTACTGCTGATCAGTGGCAAGATAACTACCTTCCCTCCATGCGAGGCAGGGTTTTCTAGCTTGCACACAGCTCTGAACTTAGTGGGAGCCAGGCCTAAGAACATTTGCCTTTCAGGAAAGTTGTCAACTCCAGTCTCTGGCCAGCCCTGTTGCGCACCATCCAAAATCTATCTGCTTCTATCCCATGGGGTTACTGTTCCAAAATGACTGATGATTTTTCCTTATCACTTTTTTAAATACAGTTCTTCAGCTTTGATGAAACATACCTTCTTACTGACTTCATAGGAAGAAATGTGAGCAAAATTAGTGAATTTTACCATATAAACTTTCTGACTGAATCTCCTCTGATCAGGAGATACTTTGGGGCTCCCTAACTTTGTAACTGGAATCTATTCAGCATTTTGTTTCTCCCAACACAATATAAGGCTGCTTTCATTTAGGGGTGATTATTCCTTTATGTGCGTTCACCCTAGCTCTAGCAAGAAAGGCAATCTTTTTCATGGTCCTACTTAATTAAAGGTGGGAGTGTCCCCAGGACTCCTTTTTAGCAGAATGACCTTTAAGCCTCATGGCTGCTGTTCAGGGCTGTTGGATCCCCCTACCCTGAGGTTAGCCCTGAGCAAGCTACAGTTCAGTGAAAGTCTGAATCTCTCATGTGGAACTGCTCCTGAGTGCCAATATGAAGTAAAATCCCAAAGGCTTCACTGGTGTACAGAGAACAGATACCCATGAGGAGAACTGGAGGCCCTCTGCCAATCCTCCAGCTAGCAAATGGAGAAGGAGAGACTTCCTAAGCTCTCATTACGTATCAACGTAGTCAATGCATATGACTTCTGTCTTTAAGGTTCCCGAGTGCTGACTTACTGTCTGTTTGTCTCTCTGCTTTACACTTTCGCTTTCCTTGCAGTGTGTTCACTGGTTACTTTATGTTTGGAAATATGAGAACAAGTTGTTTGATAGTATTTCTCAAACATGGCCATTTCAGTCAGAAATACCTACCCTGGATGTTACAGGGCAGTTGCCAGTTTTACTGCTAAATCTTACTTGTTCAAACACAGAACATGTTACCCTCTAATCAATCTTTTAGACCCACTAATCCGTTACTGTAAGTGGAAGTGTATGAATAGCCGAAGACTCTATATATACAGAAAATGAAACTTCAGTATCATTTGTTTAATCTTCTTGGTGCTAAGGGATTTTTCAGAGCCTTGATGTTTGTTTAAGTGAACACCTGCTGAAAAATCAAGAACATATAATCCTGAATAAGTAGATATGTTTGGATAAGTGTTCAGTGATGGAAACTTTAGCTTGTATTGTTGAGATTTATGCCTTGTTTTGAATGGGCTTACCTCTCCGGGTAAGCACGCATCAGAATCCGGAATCACTGAGCACCTCAAGTGGAACACTTGAGTACAGCTCTTACATTGAGCCAGGTGTAAGCTGAAGAGGTAAAGTCAGAAAAAGACTCTGTATCTCAATAGTTTTCTACAGCAAGAACCCTTCAAATTTTCTTCCTGAACCTACAGTGTGATGAAGGGGATGTTATCTGGCATGATCAACAGACTCCAGTACAATGTAGTGTGCCAAAAGTAAAGCTGCAGGAAGTAAAGAATGTTGTGTTGACTCTAACTTTCTCAGCAGTTCTGAAAGAAGATTTATATTTTGTTTCTGACATAAAAGTTCTCTGCTAGATCGTATACAAATACTTTTTTTCTTACAGCTTTCAAGATAAAAATATATTTTGTTTACTTTTTATAACCTTTAATGCTATTAATGAATACAAGAAGACAACTAGGAGAAGCATTTTATTCAGATTTTTAAAACTACACAGTTTTAAAATTCATAGTTGTTACTCCCTATTTTGCAGCACTGCCTAACTGGCAGTTGGTGAAATGACTCTGCTCTTTTAATAAAATTATGGAAATTCGTAGCCTAATATGACTGTGTTCACTGAAACATTTTCTAACAACACCAAAGATAATGAGAATTTCTCATATTTCCAAGTGTAAAAACTTCATAAAATGTAAACGATAGACATACAATAATTCAAATATTACAGGCCATCTGATTTTATGCTGAACAAACAAATGGCCACACTTTCAAGATGACTCTGCTCACAATTAGGCAAAATTACAATGATCTTACGGACACATGGGGTATCACTCTACTGATGAATTTAATGTGTTTTCTCATTTGCTGAAAAAGCAGGAAAGCCGAGAATAAGAAAAAATATGTACCTGCATTTTGAAAAACATTCTGAGTCTTGTGATAAATAAAAGCAGCTCTTTGCTGGTTAAAGCTTGTGCTCCCCCCTGCAGACTTGTGATAACCAAATATTTCATTTATGTTTGTGGATAACAGTTTTCTGATATTTCTTTCCAGAAAGTTGCGTTGTTTTTCTAAATGTTTCCATGAACTGTGAGTAATTCCAGTTCTGAGCTCTCCTGATGAACATTGTATGTTTCTACATTGTAGGAATATCGGGATTTTCAAGGGTAACTTGAAAATAACCCTAACCTTGTTTAGTCTTACCTACCATCCTGGTTTCATACAATGTTAAAGGTGTTAAGGCTTTTGAAGTCTTAGCTCAAAGGGAGGTTTGCATTTTGCCAGTAGACAGAACCAAAAGTGTGATTCAAACAGCCAGAGACTATGAGGATATACATTTGGATTTTGCGTTCTTAAATACTAGTATTTACAACAGAAGATCCATAAGGTGGAGTCAACAAGAGGTCTACAAACTGAACAGTGTGTCTGCATGCTTCTTGTTTTTTTTGCAGAATGCTTAAGCTTTGCAGGAGGAACACAGCAGGGCTAGAGCAAATTTGGGTTATGAATTCTGCATATTAAAAGAATCTTTGCTCTGTAGCCTGAGTTAGCCTTGCTGTGTTGCTCACCTGATTGCATCTCCTCTCGGTTAAGTCCTACACTAGGATCCCAAGGTCGGACTCTCTATTTTTATGCAGCCATGAAATCAGGAGCCTTTGTTGCTCGGTCAAAAGGGCTAATTTACACTCGAGTTTACAAAGTGTCTGCTGCTGGCTAACTCCTGATGTATTTTAAAAGTATGCATTTCTTGAGAAAAAATCAGGCATACAACAAGAGTTTGTTAATGTGGATGTTAAAGCATTTCAAGCCACGTTGGGTGCAATGCTGGTACAATGCCAGCACTGCAAAGATATATATGAATTATTGCACTCACAGCTAAGATGCAGACAGGCCAACTGACATTTACTGCAGCCGAGTACAATTTCTGCTGCTAAAACTCAGCATTCTGGAAAATAGCTCCTTTTTATTTTTATTATTATTATAGTAAACTTGTGTTTTGCACAAGAAATGACTTATTTTAGAAACAAAGACTGAATGAGAGTTCCTACTAAAAGAATGCATGTTATATTGTTTCCTTTCTGTCAAAGGAAACAATGCTTTTCACAGCTTTCCTTTTTTTATGGGTTCTAGTCCCAAGTTGCCTGAACAGCTTTCTCTCTTTTTAAAAATGAGACAGAATAAAAGTTCAAGACATATGAATTTCTCAGGAACCAAATTGCCATTTTATGAAATTCTTTCAGGTTTAAGGAAGGAATTTATAAAGGCATATGCAGAATTTAGTTAGTTGACTTCTTTTTCTGTAAGATTGCCAATCAGCTTTAATTCATAGATTTTACTGTAAAAAATAAACATTTTGACAAAATGAGTCTTGGGAACTCATTGCTTCTGGAAGAGACTTAATTCATATTGAAGATAGGATGTCTAAGTTCTTCTGCTGCCCTAAGAAAAAGTCTTCCTTTTTTACTGTTAAAACGGCTGAATTTGTAGTGTGTAAAATCCAGAGAACTCTTAGCTGGATTAGAGTGTGAATCTCACCCTGAATAGAAATCCAACAGATGGCGGTGTTGGATTTTCTAAGCCAAGTCCCCATTGCTTCCCTTGTAAAACTGATCCAGTACTTTTAGAGTCGGGGCTGAATCTCCCCTGTCTCACAATAGAGCAGGACAGGACCCTAAGTTAACTAGAAGAAGGGGGATGAAATGTTCCATAATTACCTCAGGCTCCAGAGCATATTCAAAATTTACTTTTTGGGACAGGTTTTTTAATCTTCACAGTGGAGAAATGAAAGTTCAACAAGTCAAGGAAAGAAAAAATAATTATCATTTTCCAGAGGTCGTATAAAGTTCAGGTTCTTTGCTAGAATTAAATATTTGCACACAAGTCTCAGTAGAATCAAATTATTGTGCTTCCCAAAGAACATTTTAAAGGAAATTATGAAATAGGCAATTAAAAGCTTTTTAATCACAGCTACAAATTAAAGTTTTACTACACACTTTTTAGGTTGGCATATTAAAGAAATTGTGAAGGATTCTTATTAATTTTGAACATCCATTCTCTTTTTCTTCATGTCTCGGCTGGATTCCTATAAAGATTGTGGGAATTACTAAATAGGGAATATGTTCCTCATTGGTCAAGAGGATATATTTTGACATAAGAAATTTCCAGTTACAACAACAGATTTCCACTTACCTGAACCACCCTATCACAGGATTTTTCAAGCCTTCCATTGTTTTCATCGGTTTGACTCAAGTTGGCAGTGTATAAAACAAAGGTCCAATCTGCTAATTAAGATTATTCTTTGCCTTTGTCACTGTTTACATGTTTGTAGAGACAGGATGCTCATTGTTCAGCCAGTGTAAATTAATTTGTTCTATTTGAGCTCAAAACTATGCCAATTCACACAACTAGATTAGCTAAAGCAGAACTTGCCATTGTGAAGCCCCTGATTTGTCTGGTGGGATAGCATGTCCTACCAGCGACTTTCATTTGCTGCTTGTTACACTGGTTTCAGATTTACGCCCTCAGTGATGCTAGGAACTGAAGTGACTGAGATGTATTTGTGATATCTTTGGAGTTTTGGATACAGGAATAAATAAAAAATGCAACTTTAACATTAAGCCAGTGCTTGATTAAAATCAGCCATAAATGCGTAATTGTGAACAACTGAAAACAAGGGAAAAAGGTTTCAGATTATTCTTATTAGAACTGTATATTCAAATTTGAATGTGATATTCCTAGAATTGTGCATATACTAGGAAAAAGCCAAACCATATGTTACAACTGAGTATGAATTGAACGTAACTTTACACTTTTACAACCAAGAGAACAGGCTTTGTTTCTCCCCTCATTTTAGGATATAGTATAACAAGTTGTCCTGTGACGTTAGGATGAATAAAGGCTGATTTATGGATTTGCAACCTTTATCTCTTAACACTTCTCCCTTTCACTTGGTATTTTCAGCACCCTCATTTGCCTTTCATGCCGTGTTCCACATTGCCCTGTGTTATGGGGCAAACTGGAGGCTGTGGCTTAGCTGCTTGTGGGCTATGGGTGTGCTGACTGGCTAGTCAGCATGTACACCTCAGTAGCCAGCAGGGATTGCAATTTGTCAACGGACAGACTTATAAAGATCATCTCCTGAGAAGAGGCACTAATTTGGGTCCCTTCCCTCTATTCAGCCACAAAATTCCATAATGCAGAATTGATTACCTTTCTTAATTTAACTTCTTATTCAGTTTGGTAAAAATCAACGAAATCAAAAGAGGATGGGAAAGGAAGTTGAGGGATGGACAGACGTTTGTGTGAGCCTCATTTCTTTACAGTATGTAGAGACTGACTAATTCTGTTGTCTTAAACATCGTCTGACTCTACTTGTATTGTTGTCTTTAACAACTTCTGTAGTGCTGTGGCTGCTGCAAAAGAGGGGGAGGAGGCTTCCCCCGCTCCCTCCCGACTGTGCATGAGGACCCAGAGCGGTCAGGCAGAGGTTATTCTGTCAGGGGTCTGTTCAACCGCCAGTGACCGTGGAGCCCTCAGCCCCCAGGGAAGGTCGGTGCGCATGCGCCAATTCGAGAACTTTTGCAGCAAGACCACCCCTCATGCTAGGGGAGGGGCAGGGCCTTCTCCTATAAATAGAAGCTCCCCAAGGAGGCAGGTGCCTTGTGCCAGTGGAAGAACCCCAGAGGTCCATGGAGTGGTGACTATTTTCTTTCCCCCCCCCTGCACTTATTCCCCTCTCTCTCTATTTTTGTCCTTTTCTTTCTGTTTTCCATGGTGCTGCCGTGCATTAGATTGGACCTGAGTTGTGTTCTTTTGTCTGGCTGCTTTGAGGGTTACAGGTTGGGATCTGTTTTTTAGCAACTTTGTTGTTTGGGCGTGCCCAAAACCAGTACTGTTTCCATATTTTGGCCATGTCCAAAATATTGATTTGCTGTTTGACCATGTCCCAGACAAGTACTGAGTTTGCTGTTCTGGCTGTGACCAGAATGTTGGTTTGCTGTTTTGGCTGTGTTTAAGATAAATACTGACTTGTTGTTTTGGCTGTGCCCAAAATAAACATTGTTTGGATTTGCCCTTGCAGATAGTTCCCTGTGCAGACAGGAAAGGACCTGTCTGCAGGTCTGTGACGGGGAAACCTGGGAGTAGGCCCTGACACAGTAGCAAAGTAAAAATTCACTCAAGTTAATGAATAATGTTATTTGCAAACTTTGATATGTACTCATATATTTATTTATAGCTAAAGATGAAAACAACTTTGCGTAATATATTGGAATAAGATGTCTGTTCCTTAATCTAGGATTTTCTATGGATAGGCTTAACCGTATCTATTTTTATATCTATATTTAATTCTTTTTTTTTTGAGAAAATGTTACACACTGTCCAGTATTTATGAACTTTGATGCCTTTCAAACATTATGCTTGTTCTTAGCTGGCTGACACAAATATCCCTACATTTGTAGGAGAATGGAGTAAAGAAGGGACTAAGTCTGTGCACTTCACCAGAGAGAGAATGGTTAATGATGCTCTGATTGCTATGTGTTCAGAGATAGATTTCTCTTCTATTTTGTAGACAAATCAGTAATTGTGTATCCCAAGAGAATAATGAGGGAGTTTAGAGCTGTTTGTGTGAATAAGTATACAAACTGACTAATATGATACTGCTTCAGGTGTTTTAACTGATCTTGGGAGCCATGACTTACCCATTGCACAAATAACACGCTTCATGAGAAAGATAATTAGTATTGCTTCCAGTCCAGAAAAAGTCATAGTGGGTGCAAATAGTTTTTGGTTCTGTTAAAGTGACATAAACAACCATGATGCATCTTCATATTCTGAAGTATTTCCTTTTGACCACTTCAGGGTGGGAGTGATGTTTCTATGTCTGATCCATCATCCCTATGATACTGGTTGTTGAGTGTATCAAAACAGAATACAGTTAATGGTTGTGGGAATGAGTCCATTAGTTTGTGGGCACTAACAGGAATAAGCAGTTGTTAGTATACTGATGTTTCCATACCATAGCTAGTGCAGATTATCATCTCCTCTGTTGGGCTTGCTTGTATCAGGTGAAAGTCAAGCACAGAGCGGAGAGAACATCTGTTGAATAGAAAGTTGCTATTTTTATATTTTCCACACTAGAATTAATGTCCCCTCTTCTCTCCCTGTCACATTTGGAGAGATAATCGAAAACTGCATTTCCAAAGAGTAAAGAATGTAGAATGCTCTACAGTTTGTCTCATTCAGTTGGATTGACTTTACTATAACTCTTTTGAAAAACAGGAAACACTTTTGTGATAGCTGAGTGCATTGAAGCCTAACGGGTTTAATTTATGTGCAGCTGGGCTGAAACAATACTATGTAAGCCATTACAGCTGTACTTCTCAACTGAATGGCTTTGTACAAGCCTTTGGTTAGTGATTAAGCTATACACAGTATCTTAACCTGGAGAAATTCGGTGTTTTATGAATAAATTCTGTGCTAAATGGAAGCAACTCCTGTGTGGAGGCAAATCTATTTGCCCACAAAATGAGTTAATCAAAAGGTCTGTTAATATGCATAAAAAATAGGCATGATGGAGTACAGTTGCATCTGATAGACCACTGCCATTTGACAGTTGCCATGTCACTAGATTGTGGATAGTCTGTTTGTCGAATTAATTTTGGCTACACTAAAAAAGTGGACTAGTGTGAGCTTTTCCCACAAGGGTTGATGGTGATGCCCTGACCAAAATAGTTTTTCTTTAAAGAAAAACACTGGCAAATGAAGGACTAACAGTGGGAAGAGGGTGATTTGTTTGGCCTCGTTTGGGCTGGCTTTGCTTGGTGGAGGTAGATTCTAGTGGTAAAAATAAAGACATTTACAATAGATTTAGTCTGGAGAAGACAGCTGGCCTAGCAAGAGTTTCATATTTTAAGGTGATGTATCGGAGTTTCTCATCTGTAGTCTTTGTGGATCCTCCTTCATAGCTACATTGGGTTTTTTCCCATTTTGACTACCAGTTTAATTGCCTGTACCTTTATGGAAGCTGTGGCTGAAGGTGAAGTAAGTGTATTGGCAGTTTATGAGCAGATGTGACATTCTTTTGAAGTCTTAACACAGTTTGGATATTTGCATGAATGGGTCCACACTAGTACAGTGTTCCTTAATGTAAGAATGGTCTGTATGGAACACTAGAAAAATGCGAATTCATGAGGTGGAAAGTAAAAAGCTTAGAAGAGCAGTCATCTATTTGTTTTTGGGAAGTCATGTAATATGCATTCTTAAGGAGAGCCTGGCACGGCCATATATTTACACTCACTTGTAGTTCTGTTGTGCCTGGTTGCCCTGCTAAAGCCTGTAGTTTGTCATTCTTTAGTCTGTCTGATGCTAGGGGTTGTATGAGATAATCCCTTACAATGTTACCTAATGAATATGCTAAAAAGAATGGGCCTAACGTAAAGTCTGTCTTAGAAATGGCAGAGTATATTTGCTTTGATTGTCTGTGGTTATTTCCAGTGTCTTTTTTTCCCCAACTTCAACATGATGAATAAGCTTTTTTCCCCCTTCTTGTTGGCTCTAGTAACAGAAAAGCTATAGCAGAGCTTCTCTTAGTTTCCTCTTTTCCTTGTCAAGGCAGCATAACCTAGTCTTGTCTTCAGGGAGATTGCCCTTAATGTACTTGCAGGACTTGGGCTTGAGGAAGGGAGACACTACAGGGCAGAGACCCTATGGCTCTTGGGCCTCATGTTTTACTTGCAGTTCAAATATGCCTCCTGTGGCAGACAGGGCAGGAAGAGGAGCAGTGCTGTGGCTGGCTGTGAGAGAAAGCAAGCTTGCAGGGTTGGGTGAGTCTCTGTTGCTGTCCCTGCAGAGTCCAGCAGCCTTCCTAGCTCAAAACTTGCAGAAGAGCAGTGTAACTCCTGGGGAAAGATACTACTGTCTGCCTGTGCAATGCCTTCTCTTCTCTGCTCTTCAGGCTTATGGGATGTGTGTTGGAGATTTTTATATGTGATTTATAAGGTTAGAGGCACTGGAGATGCTAAATGACACGGACTACCAGGATATTAATGCATATCTTCTCCTCCTGATCAATTATAGTGTTTAGAGGAGGCTGGTTTTTTTTCAGTAGTAGAAATGACTGAAATTCCCTTTTTATAGATTGGCAGGTTTTGTAACATGACATGTAAAAATGTGCAAAGATAAGTACTCATAGGTCACTTCAGTATGAGATAAAAGCCTATCTGATTACTTAGGTAATTAGAGAATTATGTAATTGTTTAATGAGCTTAAATGATAATCAGAAATCACGCAGCCTTTGTTAGGACTGGAAACTAAGTAAAAGAATAATCAGTCTGAGTGTTACATAGTTAAAGGCTTTAGAGTCATGGATTGCTGGATTAATCTGAAACTTTGCAGTATCACATAGAATTTCTGAAGTATGGATATGTACTTAGATATACTTTACACTGTACAAGTCATGTGTGAGTCAAAATTTAGCTGAAGTGTGCTGTTAGGTGCTTAGATTAAGCAACTTTTTTCCAATTAACAGTACTTTTGAAGAAACTTTACAAAACCCCAAAGTGTTTGACAAACTACTGTACATTCCTTCCAAAAATTATAATAGGCAGTTTGCTGCTATTTAGGGGCCAAAGAGGATAACACCTTATGAGTATATCACAGCTAGATAGGACAATCTTTATGGCAGTCTCAATATATGAACAAGTTTGCTTATCTGTTTTATAGTACTTTAAAATTTTATAAGCGTTGTCCTTTCAAGAGGAAATTATGGCCTTCTCCACACTCAAAATGGAATTATTAAAATAGGAGATTGGTTGTAACTTCAATCGGGATAAGACTTAAAATATAGTCATGTGATTCTTACTATAACATATGACCATGAGAAGACCTTGGAACATGACTTTCCTATCATTACTCACTGAGCTGGGGGATAAGTCATCTAACCACAAGCCACATCCATCACTGTCAACTTAATGAGAAAATACACATTCAAGGAAACAAAAGGAAATTGCTCTCCCTTGGGACCTAGCATTGTTAAATTGTCCCTCAGTGTTCTAGTACATCTGTTTGTGGTTCATTCTCTGTCTTAAGCTTTAGAAAAAAGTTACTAAAATTCCTAACAAGGAAAGTCTTGGTGGGAGGAAGGAGTAAATACCAATTTCCATGGTTTGTACTACTTCATGTAAATAAATCAGTCATTGGTTTCATGATTCACACTTAATTGCAAGAGATGAAGATAATTTCCAAGTATGACTAATAAGTATTAGATATTTTCAGGAATTCTGTTATGATACTATATTACTGAGCAGAAAAATATTAATGACAATGAAACTTAACACTACTCTGTGACTCTTTCTCTTATCTGAGTGGCAAAGTCCTCTAAATGCACAATACTGTTTTCAAAGTGCTGAAAGAACCAGAAGCTTGGTGTATTTGTCCTAAGGCTGGGTTTTGGGTTGCCAGCGGTCAGTGCTCTTTTGTGTTGTGTCCACAACACTGTTTATGAGGTATTTGGAGTGATTTATGAGCGTTAGTTTTAAAAAATCAGATCCTCTGGTAGCCTGTATGTTTGCAGGACATTAATGTGCTGAAGTGTAGATTATGAACTCTCATCATTGCTGGTATTCTCAAACTTTCAGAAGAGAGCATGGTGAAGGATAGAAGAGTTACGGATGTTGGTGATAAAGGAATCATGTAAGGGAAGAAACTGCAGAGAGATTCAGTATCATCCAAGGAGTTATGATGGTAAATGTAACTGCTGTGAGTGTTTTATTCTGAAATGAATAACATGCTGATGGAACCTTGGCTGAATTGCAGTCCTGTAATAATAGGTGCAAGTGTTTAAATTGTTGTGAAATTACTTTAATCTTTGATATTATTTTCCATTTTGAAAGTGCTAATGTACAGTGAAGTACAACAATAAGAATTTACAGGCAAAATCAGTGTCAGCTGGTACCCTGGAGGGGTAAAAACAACTCTGCGTTGTGTACTTCACTCTGAGGCACCCGTAGCACACATGTACACACACATCCATACACATTTCCCCTGCCCAGCGCTATATTTTTACATTCTTTCTATATACATAGGTGTTTGGCTGTTCTACAGCACTTCCACAACAGCTAAATAATTGAATGTGCACTTCCCTGGATTTGTGCAGTGCCTTCCCTGCATTCTGTTCTTGCTTCAGTAGCTCTCTGGCAGCTGACTGGGAATATGGTGAGCCCCTACACTTTGGTGCTCTTGTGACATACACCTGCCTGTTCCTCACGGGCTTCCCCCTAGAAACTCTGCCAAGGTCCATTTCTTCACCTGGGCTCAATGTCAAACAGGTTAGCGTGCAAAGAGAACAGGCTGTTCAGTCAGTTCATTCCAGCATTGCGTTTGCTCTACAGTCAGCTTTGCCATTCCGTGTGTCACAGATGGCCTCATGGTCCCCACTGCTGGAAGGCTGGCTGCCAGCAGGAACGTGTCCATTGCGCTCTGTTAAGAGATTGAAGGTAAAGAACTGGCATGGGTCTTTTTGCCTGCTGCCTTCCTGTAAGGGGCTCAGGAAAGAGCTGGAGTTTTTCCATTCCTGGAATGTGCACATCTCCATATGTGGGTGAGTGACTCTGCCCAGGTAGCCTGGGCTGGGAGATGCTGAAGATAATGTCCTCTGACTGCCACTTAGGAAACTCCCACTGTCTTCCAGAGAGTCCTTCCTAGGGTGTTCAAAGGAGCACCGATTCCAGTTTCTGTAGCTGTAGGCCCACCACCCCAGCTGCTTTCGGCGGTGGCACTGGCATTTTAGGATCTGTATAAAAGCCCTCTTGAACTCTTTGCTTGAGCAAGGGTAGATGATTGGGTTCAAGCAGCTGTTAAAGTAGCCAAGCCAAAAAATCACTTTGAAGATCGTTTCAGGAGGCTTCAGAGCTGAGAACAGAGATCCTGTCCAGAAGAAACAAGCAGAGACAACATCTGAGACAATTAGTTTGTTTACCTTTAGGAATGTCCCATCAGACCAGTGTTAGAACCTCTTTATTAAAAATCTGTAATACATGTTGCATTCATTTTTGGTCTTTTGGTAATAAAATGTTATTTTTGTTATTTTTTTGAGCTAATAACGAAATGCTTTCCACCATCTGAAAGCTAAAGGATCACATAAATAATGTACAATTAAACATAAATATTGCTTTTTATTTTTTATATATACACCTGTTGCACCAGCATCCATTGATCCCAATGAAAGATCAGACCTCCATTGTCCATGCTGCTGCACAGTGCACACGTGATATAAGTTAGTGCCTTCTTCAAAGAGCTTTCAAATGAAATTTTTGAAGTCTAACTGTTCCGAAGTTTCTCAGAAGGAGTGTGTTCAGACATACCTTATTTGTAATACATACTCTGGCAGCTCCTAAACATCACCCCATTTATCTGGATTATTATGATAGCACACACCTCCAGTTAATTGTGGTACTTCCCATATCTTGGGCATTCATAAAAATGGTGTAACCTAGACGAAGAGGTTATTTTATGAATATTATCTCTTCCATTCACAACCAAATAATTTCCCTTAAGAGGGTGCCCAAATGAAAAGCCCATACTGGGAAGTCCATTTCATGTACTTTTAGTATTGAAAACCTGCAATTGATCAGCTAAATTTAGTGAATGGGGCTTTTTTAAAAGAATGTATGACATTTTAAAAGCAAAACAGGCATTCAGCAGTTATCCAGCAGGAAAAACACCTTTGCATCTGACTCAAGTAATGAAAAAGCGGGGACTGAGGACAAAATTCTTATGTCAAGAACTGGACTTAGATTTGAAGAGGTTTTCAAATGGAAGGTGACACTCAAGCTTGAACGTCACATCTTTTGAGAAGAGCGACCTTTTATATTGGAGTGGTTTCAGATTTCCTGGGCTGTGAAAGCAACTCAGTCAGTTGTGACTGTCAGGATGCTTTAGTGGGGAGGATATGATTCTAGACATGTTTCCCATCTAATAGCAATGTAGAGGCCATGACTGGGGCCTCAAAACTATGCAAAAGCACTTCCTCACTTCTTAGGTAAATAGCTGTTTTGTGCAACAGCAGATACCACGGTCTAGATGACCGTGCTGGCCTGGCACTGACTGTAGGATTATGAGTCTCCTTAGCTCACAAGAAAGGCAAAGGGAGATACGTGTCATTCCTCACATATCTACTGCCCACTTCAGTGTGTCACCTAGTCCCTGAGCTGGCTCAGAAAAGAAAATAAGATGGTGAGATGGCATCAGCTATTTGGAGACACTCTTCCTCCCTCTCACTTGTGCAATAGGAGTCAGGAAATACCTTGTGCATCCAAAATAATAGACTTTTTCCCTGGCAGTGTTTTGGGGTGGTGCCTTCTGGTGCCAGCTGTGCCTGTTCCTTGGGAGCTAAGTAACATGCTAGCCCTTAAGGTTAAATTGAGGTTTTAAATTACAAGGATCAGAGTATTTCTTTCATGACTCTTGCATTTTTCTGACTTTTACTCTATGTGCAAGGCTCTTGTAAGTTGAACCTATGTCCCTTACTGCTTTGTTCCTGCTAATGGCTTGTAGGGTTTTCAGATTCCTCTTCTGTCCCTCTGATGGAGATCCTGCACTTGTCCTGACTGATGTTGCAGCAAGTACAGAGTACAACATATCTAACATCAGAGAAACGAAGAGCTGTATTTGATAAATTTCCAACAGATAATCAAATCAACGCAGGCACTTAAAACTGTCTTGTGTTCCATACTCTTTGAAAGATTCAGCAGCAATTCATCTGATTCTATGGAACAAGCCATTAAGTAGGTGTAAAATTCTTAAAATCTTTACAAAAAGTTGATCCAAGTTTATAACTGCAGTGAAGATGAGGGAAATGCTCCAAAATCTCCCACATGCACAGTTGCAAAATTCTTCCAGATTCATTTTGTAAATTATAGTTGCTAATATTTTCCCTTCAGTTTAGGGAAAAGAGAAGCTTTGCAACTTCACAAAGCAAGTACACAGCATTATTGTGTGTAACAGGGAAGATTTTGGAGCTTATACTGATAATTTTCTTAAATTATTTTCTGGGACTCCTTTAAAATATAAATGATTGTTAGCTCTTAGAGCCCAGTAAACTTTGTGAAGTGGTTACAGCACTTTCATTTTTTCTTACTTGTGAATGTGGAATGAGCAGTGGTGAGTTTTTCCAGGTAAGTTGGTTTGCCTTTCTCTCATACTGTAACAATTGAAAATCTACAGGATATTCCTTTACCAGATTTAAATATTTTAGGTAGGTTAAATAGGGACAGAGTAAATGATATCATATAGTTATAAAAAAAAAGGAAGTTGACAAATTTTGTGAAATTCCTTAAGGACAAATAAAATGAGCTAAGCTATAGAGAAGGAAACTTGGAACCAATGCAGGTAAATTGTTTGTGCCTGTATAATCTATATTGCACATGAACTGAATATCACTAAATACAGTAAGGACTAAGAGTGCAAGGAGGGGAAAAAAGGTGAAAAGCTGAGTGCTGACAAAGAGCTAATCTTTGGAAACTGCTTTATGAAGTATGTGTAACTTAAGGAAAAAAGGTAAGGAGCTTATGCTTATCTTTCATGATAATCTATTTTCCAGATGCCTTTTGAAAAAGAAAATATGACAGCAGGCCATTTTCAGCAGCTGCAGCAAGCATTTTCGCAACTCTTTTGTATTAAAGGGCAGTAACACAAAAGGGCAGAGAATTTACTCATAGCAGTCCTGGTTAGCAGAGGCACCTTGTGTTTAGGCCTGATTCTAGAAAAATCACTGACCCTCGATCAATCATTTAAAAACTGTCCTGACCTTAGTGAATCATTAACAGTAAATCTGGAAATAGATCTGTTTGGAAAACTATGTGGTATGATTTTAAATAAATATCAGCATTTAGCTACAACAGTAGAAAAGTTTTGAAGCTAAGAAATACAGTAATAAATGTCAATGAGCTAATGAAAACGCCAATCATATTTAAAGTTTACTTCCCTCTCCCCTTTTCCTGGTTCTACAAACAGCACAATGCTTGACTCTTAAAATTATACACAGACCAGTAGATTAAGTTTTCACAAGAAGGCAAGGAAATATGCTTTTCTGAGCAAGGAGTATTAGATTAATAAATAGGCCATTGATTTATCGAGCGGTGTGTTAATTGGATACAATTCTTCTTAATTCCTCTACCCTACCTTTTATATAGATATGCAACTGCTCTGAGGGGGAGTGTATTTCACCTATGCATTTTGCTTATGGTATTATGAGCTATTTCCCAGTTTTTTCAAAAATCAAGTAGTGGATGATTACTCCAGGAAGGCCCCAGCAATAAGTGAGGTCACTGCAGTTGCAGTGAGAGTAAGTTTGTATGCAGGAGCACACCTAATGTGCTCTCAGACAGTACTTTTCATCTGTCAGTCATAGGTTATCTGAGCTGGGGGAAGGTAAAGGCAATCAGCTGAAGGCCATGTGCTAAATAATTTCCACCAGTAAGGAAGTTGTTGTTTTACCTGGAAGAGAACCAACCATGACACCTGGAGCAACTCTTAATCACTAGCACTCAGCATGGGTAATACAGCACACTCGGGTAGTGTGTTTGGTGGGCCCTGCTACCTTTGCCACCACCCAAGAAAAAACAGAATTCAAGAATACTTCCTGAGATTAGCAGAAGCTGATTGATGCATGTGATCAGAAAGGTTGCTGGCCCTGCAGAGGCTATGTGTGAAGAG
Source organism: Tapera naevia (assembly GCA_033556795.1). NCBI lineage: Eukaryota > Metazoa > Chordata > Aves > Cuculiformes > Neomorphidae > Tapera > Tapera naevia. The sequence continues at coordinate 3,953,538 of JAUMJJ010000027.1, read as the reverse complement.
TACATCATCATAGTGCAACTCCACCTATGAAGGGATCCTCCACCCCCAAAAGCTACAGATGGTCTGAAATGCAGTAGTTTTATAATACAATGTTCATGAAGGAAAAAGGATTGAGGAAGAGACATGACAATTTATCTTCATAAACATAGAAGTTGCCTGCAAAGAAGGAGGTAGTTATTATTTTCCATGTCCACAGTGGTAAATATGCCTAGAAAAGTGATTTGAATTGCAGCAAGATAGACTGAGATTATAGATTGAAAAACATAGGAAAATACTGGAACATGCTACCTAAGAAGGGTGTAAAAATCTAACCCTGGAAGTTTTTAAAAACGGCAGACTTGCATCTACTGATTTATGTATAGCTGATCCAGCCTTTGGGTTGGAGGACGCCCTGAATGACCTATTCAGGTGCCTTCTAGTCTTACTTTCTCTGCCTAACTCTGCAAAATAAAACTGTGTTCATCAGGAAAACTTTATGGCTTAAGTTTTGGCAGCGCAGCAGAGTTATACATTTCCACTACTGTAATCCTACTGACAGTGTAGTCTTAGATCCCCTTGGTAAATATATCCATTATTTAGGTTGAGGATTAACTATTAGAAAAATGGAATGTCCAAGACAGACACTTAATTTGGGCGCTTAATCTCTTCAGGGATTTGGAATTTTCTGAGATTTTGTGTACAGTCCCTCCTCACTGGATGGAATTCCAGTCTTGAGTTTTCTACAAAGAGAGAAGAAAAGCTGTTCTCTGTTATCTGGAAGGTGGTTTAGAGGGATGTTGCTACATGTGCCATGTACTTGTAAATACAGTTTAATTAGGTGGCTGCTGTGCAAAGCTCCACTGCCTTTCACCATGTATTTTCTTTATATTTTCATATAAAGATATGAAAAATATTTGGCTGGATGGTATATTTTTAACAGTTCCCTTTTCCTGCCTTGTACTCGGAATTAACAGCAATACCTTTTATTTAGCTGCACACCTGCTTTACCTCATAACTAACCTGTCAGAAGCAAACAACTATAGGCTATTTTGGTACCTTGATAAAATGATAAAGCTAAGCCTACTAGACACCCTTTCTAAACATCAGACTACCATTTCCTCCCCTAATCTCCAACGTTTTTCCCACTGCACTCTGATAAACAGACTAAATATTTTCCTATACTGATCCAGATTGCCTTTTAAAATGGCTGGATTTTTTTGTGTGAGTATGTCCTCAGTGATTTATTTGTGATGGGAGTAGCCAGAATGACTTCCCTACTCAAACTGATCTCCTGTGTTTAACAGTTTCACTCTAAGGGGATATATTTTTTCTATTCTCTTTTATTTTTCTGCACTAAACTTTGTGATTTATTAAACATGGTACTACAATCTTACCTCTAATTGTGCCTTTGACTTGACACCAATGAAATTTTTGTAAAGCCTGTGCCCAGCACAAATGGAGAACTGGAAATATTTCAGGAACTCAGTTAACTTGTTCAGTTTTGGCTGGTTTTTGACCATGCTTACCAGACTTGATAGAACTATTCAATTTGGAAATACACTGAGCAACAGCAAATATCATAGCAAGGAATTAAGTATTTTATTTAGTAAAAGCTGATTTCATTTTGGGTCTGAGTGGTTCTCTATAATGTTTATTACACAGAAAATAAGTGAAGCACCCTCAATGAAATTAGGGAATGCTGAGGGAAACAATTTGCCATATTAATTGTCTTCACATATTCTGCAGAGTATCTGGCCAGAACATCACTAAGACATTAAAATTCATAGTCGACTGGAGTCAGTCTTTGAAAGCCTTTGTAAAGGTTCATAAGGACATCAGCAAATGTTGGGGGAGTTGTTAAATTAACAGGGTGAGCAGCAGGAAAATCTGGACTGCCTTAATCACAATACTCTTAATTAAGGAAAACTCTTCCTTCACTGAGGGAGGTTTTGATGTAGCCATCTGCAGAGAGGCGTGCACCCCCCCTCCCCCCCCTTATTCTTTCCTGCTCTGTTATTTTTCTTCTATCTAAATATCTGCTCCTTTTGTACCTCTCACAACTGACTGCTGTATTGTTAGAGAAAGAAGGATGGGAAAGTTAAGACCTTCTATTTAAGGATCCTTAATGTAATAGTTGGCGAGCTTCTTGACAAAAGTGTAATACACAAGACGTTTCAGTTTTCACTTCCACTTTATGGAAGAAAGAACTTAGCATCAAAATTGGACTTGCCAGTGCAACCAACCAACTAGGCAAACCCCTGCTTACTGCTTCCAAGTTTAGGGAGAAAAGTTGCTATACTCCAGTTGTGTGCATGTGCAAGGAGATCACAGACTTGATACAGTGATTAACTGGAGTTTAAATCTGAAAAATAACGTGTGACATAATGTTTTATTGTCTAAAACTTGTGAAATTGTGATGTCTGTGCCATTCTGCTGTGTGCTATTTCCAGCTGCACAGAGAAATAGACAGCTGTGTATAAGTAACCAAAAGTTACTGGTGATGACAGTCATTTGTGAAATAACACTGGGTTGTGTTGTGTGGTTCCTCCCTTCGGGCAAAGATTATATATATATTTATGTATTACGGAACTGAAAGCCAAGAACTTAATAGAAATACAGAATTAATGCAGTAGGAAGGGGTGTTGTAGGGTCTCTTTTCCAGCCCCCTCCTCAAAGCAGGGCCAACACTGTGTTAGGTCCCCTGAAGCCTTCCCTTCTCCAGGCTGAAGAAGCCCTTTTCCTTCACCCTCTCACACAACGTGCTCCAACCTCATTATTGTTTTGGTCGCCTCCACAGGACTCGCTCCAGTATATTGTTGTGTTCCTGTGCATGTACTGCAGACCAAGCCTAATGAGCATTGAGGAAGAAGGCATAATCACTTTGTCCCTGTCACACAGCCCAGTGTGCTGCAGGGTGAATCCGATAGGGGCATTTGAATATTTTTATGTCCCATGTTAATGTCTGTGTGCGTCTTTGTGTCAGAGAGTGTTCTCTATGTGTGTATTTGCAAGAATGCAAATTATTACTTGTGCCCGGTAGATGAAAAAATTTAAACTATTAATTTTTTAAATCTAAAATTAACCACGTTCCCTTTTACTGTCTGCCTTCTATTTCTGCTTTTTCTTTACACATCCAGGCATGTTCACTTTCCAGTTACTTATTTCCTTTCTTACTCTTATTTTTTAAAAATTTATGCGTACTCTTCTTATGCCTTATTTAGTTTTAACTCCAACTTGCTGATCTCTTTTCTAATCACTTCATGTTGGATAATTGACTTTCTAGTAATTAAACATCCATTTTTAATAAGAGATGTATTTGGCATCAAGTAACTAAATCACTCACAGAATCATCAGTTTTGTTTGGAATCAGGTATTTGATGCTTAGATAATAGTTGGGCAGGAATACACAATCCAGTGAATTTCCTCGATTTACAGAGAAAGTCTCTATAGATTAGTTTTGGGTTATTGGGTGCTATGTTTTCTGCTTGTTAAAAAAATTGCATTTCAAGTTTCTAAATCCAGTTTTGCTTAGATGAGCGTCAAGCTAGGGTGAGTGCATGTTCCTGTTTACTGGAGCAAAACCAACATTTGTTTTTATTGAAACAAAATAATCTGGAATTGTTTAAGCACTTCAATCTGTGTCAGTTGATATTCTAGTAATAGCAAACTAGCTACAATAAAATATGTCCCAAACCAATAATGGAGCAGAAGGGGAGTTTCACTACACAGATTTTTGCCATTGACTTAAGGTTAAAGAAAAGCCTTAAAAGTTGAAATGACTTGTTTTTATTTGTAACAAGTATGAAATGAAGTGTTTCAAATTTGTAACACTGAATGAGGGGATTCTGTAGAGAAAACTACCTTCTTGTTGGAATACTGTAAAATAGAAATAGAGAATTGGTAATAAGTGTTTGAAAGTTTTGTTACAGAGTCTAGTAAAATTTAAATAGTAAAGGTAACCGTGGAAGGCAAACATATCCTCCTTCATTCAGAAGAGAGAATTATTCCAATTTGGAGTCGTTCTGGTTAGGGTTAAATCTGAACTTCTTAACATTCCATGCAAGAGAAGGTTCCAATGCTTTAAAAATTGCTGTAGTGATGAAAAGCATGGCAAAATTCAAAATGATAACAAATGAGTTCTGAAACATGAAAAACAGGAAGCTTCAACACTATCAAACCCTGTCGCTCAATCCGTTCTCAAGAAGACAACTTTTGCAAAGAATGAGTATTGTTTTGCAAGAACTTTGTTTTATGATAGAACTCAGCCTTCCTATGGAAAGTGACTTGATGAAGTTTGTAATGTGATGGCCGAAGGCTTTCTGAGCGCTGGGCAGTAGATGGCTGCTAATGGCTTGGCTGGGAACCTCCACATCGCTCCTGCAGTTCACACTGTGATTCCTGATGCATCTGGTAGCTGCTGATGGCTGAGTTATAGCCACTTCCTAATGAACAGGGGAAGCTAAAATGCTACATGTGTATAGCTAGTAAAATTCTCCCTGTAAAAGTAATATGCTGCCTCTGACCAGAGTTGTTACAAATATGAGTTTAGAGAATGCAGAAAGGCTGCGTTTGCCTCTTATTTAAGCTTTCTGTGGTCTGTTTTACCACAAGCTTAGCCAAGTCAGCATGCCAAGGTTTTAAAGCTAATTGGATTTCTAAAGCTCCTGATTTCTTTCCTTCCAGAATTCAATGTTTGTTTACATTCCCCTGGACTTACTTAATACAGAAAAAACCCCCACAGTTTACAAACAGTAGAGGATGAAGTAGAGAGTATGGTTATAAAATTGAGAGTTGATCAGGCTGGGAGGGATTGCGGGCCTTCTGGAGAAGAGGATTAGGATAACAGTGAAGAACGATTTTGAGAAACACAAAAAGCATCCAAAATCAACAGAATAAAATTCAATAAAGAAAATGAAAGGGAAGCCTGTTAAATTATAACTACTGCAAACAAGTAGTGATGGCTAGTGTTTATGATTTTGAAACACGTTGGTGACTCTGTGGGATGCCTTGCGTTGCACATTGCCGTGGTGCCTGGGCTGCCAGGCTGAGGATGTAGTGGAAATCACAGTAACTTCACAGTCACTAACATGGTGCAGAGCTGCACTCCTTTGCTTGTGGGGAGTGTGTGTGTGTGTTAGGGGAGAGTGCTTTGCTGTTGAGGAAAGAGAAATATCAAATAAGGAATAACTAACTATATCATGATATTGTAGAAGACAACGTGGGAGAAACAAAAATAGTACGCTGTTGCAAGTACAGCAGTTCTCACTCTTCATTGTATTAATACATATATTACGTAGATGTTGAAGGACTTAGGCCAGCTATTAAGTGTCCTGGTTGTGAGGAATTTATGTCCTAGAACTATTTACAGCAGTTGTAGGGTTCTCTTTGCTGGAGCCTTCACATAAGTATGATTAAAATCTAGATGAATTTTAGTAAGAATCTTGTTCAGTACTCTAAAACTGACAGTTGATAGAGACAGAAACATGTTGTTTTGTCTGAAAGCATTACATTACAGACTTCTGCAGCTTGCTAACTAGAAAGCATATGGGCCAAACTTACGCTTGTTTTGCAAAGGATTAGCTGCTTAAGAGAGTCTAGAAAGGCTAATCTAAGTCTACTGACTTATTAATTTATTATATTTATGTATTTTCAATTACTGGGCATGCTTTGGTGTCTTTTGCTTCCCTTCTTGCTACTGACATAACTGAGGCAATCTTTCTTGGACATTGTTGGTAAGAAATAGAACTCTATATGGAATTGAATAACACAGCTGTGAAGATACTGTATGGATTTCCATTATATTTGTTCACTTTTATTACTTACAGACTGATAGTTATTGCTTTTGTGTTTCTAGGTGTCACTTGAAAGCCCATCAAAATAGCTCAAAATCTTGTGATGGGCTATGGTTGAGGACTTCAGTGAAGTTAATAAAAACCTTATAACTTTTTTTTACATCTTTATTTCACAGATAGGCACACTAAAGAATTTGCAGCTGAATTGCTCAGCTGTGGCCTTGCTGCTTTAGGACCACATGCATATGCATAACTTTTCTCAGTGCTTTCATCCTGACTACCAACAAATGCCTTTGGCATAAGGACCTTGTGTCCACTGCCTTGCTGGCTGCTGAAAGCAGTGTTTTCTCTGCAATTATCACTTCTTTCCTGGCTTTGATTTCAATAGTTTTGAGATTTTCTGTTACTGCTCAGTGGCACAGTCCTGAATTTTTTTCCTTGGAGCTTTCTGATCACCTGAGACAGGAGCTGTCTCTGAGGTTGAATAGTCAATGCAAGTTGATGTCTTTGTATTTTTTTCTGTATTGCTTTGAATATTTATGTTTGTAGGATTGTGCGCTTTAAGATTTCTCTTTGTTCCTCTGACCTGGAAATCAAAAACTTACGTAGGAAGTACTTCGAATATTTTGCAGTTTCATCTGCTTTGATAACAGACAGACAACTTTGTTCTAAAAAATGGAAGTATATATAAGTAACTGATATCTATAAGTAACTGATAGCTGGCATCCTTCACTAACCAAAAGGCTTAAACCAGGGCTTATTTTAGTAGCAAAAGGAATCATCTTGAAATAATCTGGTCCTCCACGTGTGCCAAAATGTGTACTGGTCAAGTAAAGCCCTTATTATATTTAGTTTTACAGAAATTGGCTAGAAAATAGGAGAATATAAAAATATCACCTGTGCTATTGAACATTGTACCAAAGATTGACCTGCAAATAGGCAAAGGGTTAGATTGCTACATATATCATTAATTTGTCCAAATTCTGTATAACTATTAACTTGAGGGCATCAAATTTAGAGAGCTAGGCTAATCAGGGAGAGGAAGAGGGAGCAAGACCAAAATGAGATGAAGCATAAACCACGCTTAAAGCCTTGCAGAAAGCAGAATCCAGTAGTATTGACAGTACTGGACCTAATGTCTGGAAGTGTTTCCCATGGGAAACAGTCTAATTTGGTATTCTTGGTGCAGAGATGCAGAGGTTGGTCTGATGTGACATAAATCTACATACTGTACTTGAATAACATTTTAAGAATAATTTTGTATTGGCTGACCTGCAGCATTCAGAATATTTTTATGTTCTTTTTATTACTTTATAGAGCAGCTTCAAAAGCTTGATATGTAAGGATAGTCAAAACAGTTGTATCTTCATTATGAGGCTCTTGGGGCCTTATCCCACTGCCAGTCAAGTTACAAGAATTCTATTTCTGACTTCAGCAGATAAGATCACAGGTTTTGTGTGAGCAGAGGGAGTTAGGCTCTGAACTGGGAAGCCAGTAATTCTCTGCTGATTTCCACTGGAATTAAGCAGTAGGTTAGGGAAGTTAATATGCTTTGGTTAAAGTACTGGAGGAGATCAGTTTTCTCTTTGTGCAGGGGAGTGTCTGCGTGTGTGTATCTGGAAGAAGACTGCCAAGCCCACTCTGATATCTCAGTTAACAAGAATGAGACTAAAGTTTTACCTAGTAGCCAGGTAGAAACATAATCTTTCATTTTGAATTAATTTTTTATTGGCATAAAATTGGTTATCCCTTTATTTAAAGGAGCACGTTTCAATGAGTGTTACCTTGTTTCTGCAGGGCTCTAGTTTTTAGATTAAAAAACCTCTTTTACTCAGCATTTTTCAGCAATGCATATTTAATACAGTTTGGATGCTTAAGGGGTAGAAAAACTTTTATTTTAAAGAAGCGAGATAATTTACTTTTCAAAGCTGAGTCACTGAATTTATGGTGCAAAAAGTTGTCTCAAAGGCACACGTCTTCCTTTTATTTTTTATGCTGTACTGCAAATAATTTTCAGTGGCAAGACAACTGTTTACAAAGCCATGGAGCATTTATTAATGTGTACAAGGATATTCTATAGCTCCATTGCTATCTGGATAGAATACCTGGTAGCTACTGGGATAAAAGCAAATTTCTCACATGATTCTCGTTGATGCCATTTTTACTGTATCATCAGATGCTTAACACTAAAGACAGCATGGTTCAGCACTACAAAAAGAGATTGTGGGTCATTCTTCGTGCTGATCGTGTAATAATGCTCAGTACATTGTCGTGTCAGTGCTATAATTCCTGCTGTAGATGTATACTGAGCTGTGTCAGAGAGCTTTCATTGCAAAGCCTTTTGATTTTTGCTTGAAAAACACTCTGTCCATGTTAATGTTATTTCTTTTCCTTTGTCACAGTGTATTTATTCAAGTGATAGCCTTGCTTTCAGCCCTGCATCAGTTCCCAGTGTATATCTGCTACCTGATGCAGTAATCCTTTATCTGGGATATCAAAATGGGTATCTATGGAATAGATCAAAATGCTAGAATGGAGGAATTATAGTTTTGTCTGGGAAAGTAGTGGAAGTAGCCAAGTACCCTTTTAACATGAAGGAAACCCCTCTACATAAAAGCAGATTTATTAAGACATGATTTTGGGGTGTTGCAGAAACATTTACTGACTTGTCAGATATTTTGTGGTGGAATCCTCAGAAATCCAGAGTTGCTTTGCTAATGCCATTCTGCAGAGTCATTGCTTTACTCAGTGAGGCAGAGAGCAAAAAAAAAAAAAAAAGTAAAGACGTGGATGGGAGGATATGATTTGGGTTACCGATGCAAATATAAGGTGTGAAAAATTCTGGCTAAGGAAGAAGACTGTTCTTCCAGAATAGTGAAGGTAAGTATCTTGTCTGGACTCAGTAGCAGAAAAGGTATTGTAGTTTGCATTCCTACACTGACAAGCCAGTGGGCTGTGTTTAGAGCAGCCCTGGGCAGAGTGGTGAGTTGTAAATCATCACTACCTTCTGGATTCTACGGTTTGCCTGTCACTGAAATTGATTTCATACCATTGTGTGCTTTTTGTAAGGGTTCTTAATAGCATTTTGTATAATTTTTTGACTTCCAAGGCACAATGCAAAAGATGTATGAAGAATTCGGGACACAGCAAGCTCTTCAGGAAGACTTTAAGAGCTTTACCTTCTCCTCTAGTTAAGAATGGCTGCATTATGCATGCCAGGAAAAGGTATTTTCCCCACCTGTTTTACTGAGAAATGCGTTTGTCATGCCTAACATCATTAATTCACTTTGCACTGATATACAGAGATGAAAACTTCAAGGTTCTGGAGTGTGCTGGATAAATTAAAGAGATCAGGAACAAGGAACAAAATGTCAACAAAACAAAGGGAAGGTACCTACTATTTACATGCATTTGCATATTATATTAGATACTCTGTATACCATTTTTTCCCCTTTCTTAAACTAAAGGCTGTCAGTTAAGAGTTGAGTCCCTGAAATAGTTTCTAGACAGAGGACAGGACAGCCAGCAGTCTATATTGCAGTGCCAAGATGCTGATTTTTTTGCTTTTCTGACACGATGGCAGCCTCATCTCTGCGGGGCACCAGGTGCTCACAGTGCAGCAGTGAGCGTGTTGGGGGTCACAGGCACTCCCTCTGTGTCAGGTCAGAGCCCACAGCGATGGGTGTAGCCCTTCAGACCACCCAGCACACAGTGTGCTGTGGTGGAGACTCTCAGCCTGTCACTTCACTGGTGCCCTGGACTCAGTTTATACAAGAGATAAAACTGCATTGTGACAAACAATAAATTTTCCCCTCAAGTGTCTTAAGCAAAACCTCATTAAAACTCCCAGGAAAGAACAGGAGTTTTGAAATAACTTCTCAAAGGGAAAACTGACACTCTTTCAAGAAACTTAAGTTTCTCACACAGCTTCTGCCCTGTGACCATAATGATTTTAATGCACTACTCTGCTGATGTGTTCATTGAACAGTGTCAGTAGGTATACTGGCTTCTGCTACCTGAGGATATGCTCTCCTGCATTCACATTTGCCTTTTTTTCTCCCAAGTTCATTCAATAATTCAAAATGGAGAGAATGTATTTATCAGAGGATCATGACCTATCAGCTACATATCTACTACTACTGCTGGTATCATCAGGTGAAAATACATTTCTATCCACTGGTATATATTTTTGCAGTAGTTGGAAGCTTGCTCTATCTAATAAACTTTCTTTAAGAGCCAGCACAAGGAGTAGCCAAAGTGAACTTTGCTCACAATTTTCCTTCTGTTTGGAATTTTTCACAATAGCTTTTTGCAGATCTTGAATTGTAAAGATTATAAAGTTTATGATACAATAAGCTAGAGATTATAAAGTTGCCTTACAATAGCTTAAGTAGTTGTCTTGCAGTGAAGGCTCTAGTGTAAATGATATTACACATTCACTGAAATTATCATTTTCTAACACTTCACCAAGACCAGGTTGCTGAACTCAGTTTTCTACAACAGTCTCTAAAAATACTCGCTTACCACTCAATTAGAAATGTTTTGGTAGAGTAACTACGTAAACACGAATACAGAACATTAATCAAGGATTTTTCTCCCTTTTATTTTTTCTACCTCTTCCCATATTTAGGCTGAGATTGACTGTGTCTCAGAAATGAGTTTTGGACAGATATTTTTGAGAGCTTAGTAATTTAGTGTCTTGAGATATTTCACTTCAGGTGTAGTGCTAGTATTAAAGTTAGTGCAAGCAAATTTCACTTGGGAACACAGAGCAATGTTTAAAGGCTACATCAAATGCTTTAATAGTCTTTTAGAGTTGAAAATGAACAAAGTGTCTGCCAAAATCTTATATGGCAATCTCCTTAAAACCCTAAACTAAGACCTATCGAAACCAATGAGAACCTTTCTGGGGGGATCAGTGGGCTTTCTATGTTTACTTTTGGGATTTGATCACTGAGGTTTGAACTGGGAACTAGAACTTTTTCAGTTTCCCAAAACTCAGGGGAGTTTTGCACCTCATCATTAGATCAGGTTCATTTCCATTGAAGACACCTAATAATGCCAGAACATGTACTGTGTTGTAGTCCGAACATCTGACACTAAAGTAAACCAAGAATATGTCAGTGCTGAAACTTTTTTTGTATTCTTATCTAGGATTTTTGTTAAAGAGTCATAGAAAAATGTCTCTGAAACCTAATTAAATTCAAACAAATACCAAAGAGGGGGACTGAATACATAAACTCTGAAGATACTGTCCCCTTATTTGACACCTGCCCTGCCACTGAGGAGGACTACCAGATAAGCAGACTTTCTGCAGGTTGCACACTTCACAAAATTTCAGCATGACTCTTAGACAAAGCTTACATCAGAAGTAAATTACTTTCTTTTCCCTTCTTTTCATCTGCTCACTGCAGTTGTCAAAATGATACCTACTTATCATTCATCTGATTTTTTTTCCATGTTTTTGCAGTAAACAACTAATCCTCTTCCTCCCCCTCCCTTCACAGTCCCTCGATTACCAACTTACCTAGTGGCAGAACAATGAAGAAAGGTAGCCAGCACAAGATAAACATGCCAACCACAATTCCCAATGTCTTGGCTGCCTTCTTTTCTCTAGAGAATTTTAAAAGCTTGAAAGCTAAGGAGTTCCTGGGATTGTGACTCTTGGGTTTTGTGCTGTTTAATGTGTCCTCATGAATGTTCTTGTAATGGATCCGTAAAGTCAGCTCCTTGGAGTTGGACATTTCTTTCATAACCCCAGCTTCCAAGTTTTTAGTAGTCCTTTTTGCCACTATGTAGACCCGACAGTACATTACGAGGATGACGATTAAAGGAATGTAGAACGACCCCAAGGAAGAAAACAAAGCGTAGAATGGTTCTTCAGTGATACGGCACTCTTTGTCATCCTTGGGTGCTGGTTCTTTCCAGCCCAGAAGAGGCCCAATAGAAATCACCATGGAAAGGACCCAGACACCTAGGAGAGCTAAAATCGCCCTTCTTCTTGTTACCAATGTTGGGTACTGGAGAGAATAACGTACCCCTATATATCTATCTATAGAAATTGCACACAGACTTAAAATAGAAGCTGTACAGCATAGCACATCAACTGCTGCCCAGATATCACAGAATATCCTCCCCAAAACCCAGTAGCCAAGGATTTCCAGTGTAGCAGAGAATGGAAGGACAGTAAAACTCAGCAACAGATCTGCTATTGCGAGGTTAATGATGAAATAGTTTGTAGGAATTCTTAAATGTCTATTGCAAGCAACAGAGAGAATTACCAAGATATTACCTATAATAGCAAAGAGTATAAAGGCACCTAGGATAAGCCCCACAATTATCGCCCTGGTGATATCCAAGGCAGGTGTATCCAGATTGCTTGCTGTCTCATTGGAGTTGTTCGCTGAAAGATTGCCATTGTTGAGTGCAGACACTTTCAGATATCCAGGTATTGATGAATTGGATTTATCGCCAAGGTGGGTATTCATCTTAAAAATCATCCTCCATAGCAAGTTGTGCTTGGATCCTTTGCACAACACACAGATGGTTTGAGTTCAGTTGAAGGTTATCTCTCTACCCAAGAAGTTGCTGCAAAGCCCCGGCAAGTTTTAGATTGAGAACTCATGTCCCCAGCAAGCTGTCAGCTGTGAGCAAGCAAAACTTCCACAGCATGAAGTCCTCTGTAGCCTGTCAGAAATCATAGGCTGTTGAAACACTTAATTTCTCACAGGAACTCATTTAAAAAATAACAGAAATTATCAGGCAGAAGTCTTGGCTGGAGCTCAAAGGTAGCTGTTTCGATCATGACGTCCCTGAAATAAAAGACAGGTTTACTGCTTTCCCGTGTGCATTTGTGGTTCTGTTGGAAGGATGCCCCTGTCTAGCGGCTGTGACATGCGTCTCCAGGAAGGGTTTGTCAGCACTCAGGCAGCTCTGCCTGCGCCAGCTGCCTGCGCTCACGCTGCCTTTGCTGGTGACATCACTGTGGCCAGCCCGTCACAGCGCTAGAGGGCAATGCGATTCCAGCTAAGACTTCCGTATCAAAGTCTGAAAGCTAAACAAATGGAATATATCGATCTTAATTAAAGCATTTGCCACATAAATCTGGATTGGAAACCTTTAAAAAGCAGTTTCATTATCTGAGAAAAAAAAGTCAGTGGGATGAGATGAAAAAACCAATTTCAGTACAAAATGATCTAGTACTCTTTGCCTTTCGCTCACCAAGAAAATATATTTGAGTTTATTTTGTAATATGAGTGAATCACATACTGTTTTAGAGAACTAATCATCTCCAAACTTCTAAGGACAAATTGGTAGGTTCCAGAAATCTCTAGTAATTCACATTAATGATGGCATAAAAACATAAATGGAGCAGTTTGTTTCTAATTATAAACTTTCTGTTAATAAAGAAAAAGTAACAGATGATCAAAATCAAAATGTCTACTAAGATCTTTTTGTTTCTTACATTCGCATGTAGTAGCAGGCATGTGTGTGGCTTTATCTCCTCTTTTCTAGGTATAGGTACATTGTGAATCCTCGCCTTGAACAGAGGTGAGCACCCTTACCCACAGTGAAAGTGAAGGCAATAATGAGTATTTAGCAGTTTTTTCAAGGTGTTGTTTATGCTTAAGTATCTACCTATATCTTTACTTAGGGCTGTGAGGTCACTGAGGCTGTTGCTAACTCATTGCAACTGCGGGAAGACCTACAGTATCCTATAAAGGAAAACATAAGTAAAAACTAATTATTTTTTATTTAATAGTCTTTAATGTGGAAAACAGTTATTTCTTGGTTTCTTCATTTTGTGTAGCTTTATGTCACCAGGTGGGGAGAAATCTCAGATTTATAGGTCAGTGCCATTAAAAACAAGAAGGGAAAGATTAGATGAACATATAACTGCCAAAATGCTGTTCTCAACTTTCTGTCATCAGGTTATGACCTACAGCTGTTGTCAGCAGTACTCTGGGTTAGTGTACATTGATTTTCCTATTACAAAATGTACTGGTTTTAAAATAAAAGCTTCACTTTTAATAAGGCAGCTATGGCTGAAAGTTGTAACTGAGTGCTGGTTTTGAGGACAAATCATGTAAACAAAAGCTCTGGTTGAGTTTTATTTGAAGAGTGTATGGCAGATGTTTGTATAGCCCTCCCCAACAGCAGGGAGTATAGTAAAGCACTGCTGTTCAGAGACTCTTCTTCGAAACCTTTACACGAATGACATGAAGGGAAGAGGAACACACAATTTAGGAGCTTAGCCTCAGCTTTTCTGCCTCTGCTCTCTCCAAGGCAGAGCTTTCATTGCTAATAAAAGCAGTTACAGCCTTTGATTTTGGGCATGTATCCTTCACACTTACCATTCTTGCTGGAGTCAGTATAACCCTTCTCAGTTTTGTTTGAGATTTCTGATTTTGATTCTCTGCCTTGTCTGTTTCTCAGGCTAGAGGCTTTCTCCTGTTGTGAAGGTGTGATTACAGCTGTGTGTGGCCAGGTCATCTAACTTGGTACCACTCTCAGCGGAGATGTGGTAGAGCAGAGGGCAGCAGGAGCAGCTGCTTGTCTGGGAATCCTGATGGGATTGCACAGCCTACAGCAAAGCCTGCATCTTCCCACGGCTGGTGCTTGAGCTAAATTGATTAAAGCTAGTTTGAGTAGATCATTAGGTACAGACATAATGATGTTTCAGCCTTTGGTGTGTAAAAAAAAATATTACCACTGCAAAATGTGGAGAGGTTGATAAGGGAAGATCAGTGAGGGAGTAAATTTGTCTACTTCAGTGTTTGGCTGGCAACATGTGAGACATGGCCAGCCTGCAAAGAATAACAGGGTAGCCTGTAACTCCTCCCCAGCTGCAGCCACACCACATTAGAATTTTGTAGCCCTGAGGAACTTTTCCAGTAGCCTTTCGACAGCCATTTTCAGGAGCCAGCCAGTTCTAGCTTGCTGGCAAGGTCCAGGGCACCAGTAGTAGCTGGAAAGGGCAGAAGGAAATAAGGATTCTAACTGGTAGTGGTCAGAGTAAAACACAGGTTTCTTTGCTCAGCGTCTTTTGCTGGCAGGAGTACTGGGATGAGTCTTCTTCCCTTTCTAGTGCTGCTTTCTGTGCCCCTCTAGTTGAAACAAGAAAGTCCTATTCTAGGGCACAAAGAGGAAGACAGAGCTACTGCTCATCTCCTACAGCCCTACTGGGAAGCCTGATGTGTTTCCACGTCCCTGTTCACCAGTCTGTGTAATAACACACTGACTGAATAGTCATGAGGCTCAACTTATTAATGTTCACAAATTGCTTTGAGATCTTCAGTGGCAGGTGCTATAATAAAGCAGAGTGTGTTGAAACCCAGACATGGATATTAACTATTTACAAACCTTCAGACACAGAACATACATTTAAGGAAACATGGAGAATATTGTTGTATCTTCTTAGACTAATTCAAAATTTGAAGTATGAACTTTAAAAATCAATATTCCGGTATTAGATAAATGATGCAAAAGGAGTGATGTGGTCATGGCTCAGTAAAGAGCTGTATTCCTTTTATTATCGTTTTACAAAGTGATGTTAAAAATTCTTGTGTAAAACAAGACTAAATGAGAAGGTCATTGGATGCATCTGTAGAAATAGCTCACTTCTCTTTCACTGTTTCTGATATTAAAACATTCCCAAGAAGTGGAGTGAGGAGTAGGGGAAGGATTTTTGTACGATCGTGGGTTGTTATGTAGATTCATGTGATGCATAAAATGCATCTGCAGCTCAGAGACAGTGTGAGACTCTGATTGTTTGGCACTTGATTACTTTCTTCATAATATAGCTTATTTGTAGATAGTGTCAGTCATTAAAATTCTCTAATAAAAAGATAAAACTTTTGTCTGTTTTCATTAGAAACTTTAGTGTTTGTTACCTAGCTACATGTATATTATTGCTTGTTTTTTAGATTACATTATCATTCTTCTTATAGACCCCCAAAGTTATAGATTACTGATACAGGTCCTATCTCAGAAACAGACTTCACAAGGATGATGTCAGTTGAACTTTTTTGGGCGGAGGGTAAAGGACTATGCATGTAGGTGTGGTAAAAAAAAGTGGAAGTCTGGAAATGGTATGTCCCTGTGTTAAAGACAGAGAAATTAACACAGCCTCTCTCTCATCGGGTGGAATGAGTGCACATCTGAGTGTGTAGTTTTCAACTTAAAAATGATTAGGAAGCTGATAGACTGACTCACTGCTGTCAGTCTTTACAAAAATTCACCAAGCAATTGAATTAAAAAAAAAAAAGCATTCCAATGTGTAATTCACGGTACTGCAAATTACATCCTCTCTAAAAACAAACCTTGGTGCTACGGGTCTCTGAGACAGTTTTGGGGGATGCTGCTCTTTTACTGTGAACTGCTTCATCAGAACCATGGGACTGGTTTGGTGCACAGGTTCCCCTGGGGCTGCCGTCTTGTTGCATGGCTTGCGTTACCATCATTCCACAAGTGCTCTGAAGAGCTTTAGACAGGCAGATACTGGTTTGTGTCTTCTTCTCTGACTCTGACTCTTGCCTGTCTTTCACAAAGTTTGCAATCAAACACTGCACTGAATAGACCCACAAAGAGCAAAGACAGGGGGAGGACCTGCTAATCTCAGCAAGTCTTTGTGTATCACACCGTAATATCGCTATAGTGTCCAGGAAGCACAGATCACCAAAAGCTGTTTCATCCTCCCCAAAACAAGAGAAAACGAGTAACGAGGTGCTACATCTGAGTCTCTTTACCTTTTTTCCATGCTGTATCTAAACTATGCTTTTTTTCCGTTTATCTACCTCCCTGTTTTCATCACACCATCCATTACCATTTACTCTCTCTTGCCACCTGCTCTCCATTCCCTGGAGTTGGGGACAAAGGAGTGGGTAGCACACTACTACAGTCTCTTATCATCTGCCTGAAGTTCCAGCAGCAACTCTAGCTTGCACACTCTCCTGCTACAGGAACAAAACGTCACTTAGCCAGTAGCAGCAGGGAACAGTTATGAACAGGCTCCTTCAGGCTGCTTGAACTACCTCATTGGGTTGCTGATCTTGAAAAAAAACCCTTCCAACACTTCTTCCTTCTCCGAGGTAATAGTATTGGCATCTTCCCAGGAGAGGACAAAAATTGCTGGAGAATTAAGTATCACAGAATTAGATAAATATCAGACAAATATTACCAAAGGATGAGGGAAAAAGAACTCTTGAAGTCCTAACTTTTCTTCCTGGTCTGCTGGCAGGCAGGCGTACAGGATGTAATTTTCTTATTATTTATGACCCCTCTTATCAATTCATGCATACAATATACTTTCTGCATTTGGTTGCGCTAGGTTTTCTGTGAAACAAAACACATGGTTCTATCCTGTAACGGGCTCTGTTGCCAAAAAAAAAAAACGTTTCTACAGGAACAATCACTCGTGCTGCTTTTATAAATTGCAGGTCTCGTCTTAAGTGTTTCCACCTACTGGCATCGAACCATAGCACATTTCTGAGACCATAAAAAGAATTTCTTGTGGTAGAAGAAAATTTCATTTTTTTGAATCTCCTTTGACTTTTTCCAGGAAGTCATGCTGGCTTGGAGCTGATTACAAACTATGGGGAGATAACAGCTATTGGAAGATAATATTAGCTGACAAACCATAATGCAGTAAAAAACTTACTAAGTGACTCATACAAAATGTAGGATGTGTTTACTAAAAGTAAGAAAATGCCATGAAGTGGTATTTGACAGGTTAAGGATTATAATGTTGTACTCAATTTTTTTATAAATGCAAAATAATGAAAATCTGTCATACAATATCAATGTAAAAGCACTTGCAAAAAAGCCCTGTGCTTGGTGAACTGATGCAGTAGAACTGCCCCTGCATCATATGTGCTCCTGCTATGGATGTACGATGTACAGTCTTGGTTGGTTTCCTCTTTTTGTCACTTTGGTCACTTAGTTGCTGTTACACTGCAGTGTGTTTAATGAGAACAACATGGATTAAAGCCAGAAATGCAGGAAGAGAAAGGGAAACTTTTCAAAGGGTATTCTTGTGCCCTCTCAGTTGTTGCTTGAAATATGTATGTTTTGCAGAAAAAAGTCTCCCCCCTAAAATAGCATAGTCCTTATTAACTATACCTTGAAATGAAAAGAGATGAAAGGAGAATGTGTGTTAGATTTAGGAATCTCTCTAATTTCGTGAGACTCATAGGAGCTTATTCGCCTTCTCAAACCACTGCGATAATCTAGAAATTCTCCACTGAGCAGTGGGAAGTAAACACGAGTCAGCTTAGTCTTCAGGAGCCATTTTCACAGGGATCAAACTTTGGGTTCATAAACTAAACAGTTTTATTTCAGGCCATGGACTTGCCATGGCACATACTGGCAGTGCAGGGTACACAGTGCTCCCTGTAATGAAATGCTACTAATGGTTGATGCTTTGACTTATCAGAAGTCCTATTCTATTTCCTTATGTTCTCATTCTTCATCCTCACTTCATAGTCGGATTTCCCCCTCAATCCTAGCTGTGATCTTTTAAACCACATTTAGATTCTTTCATAAACCTATTGATATGTAAGCTGAGAATGAATCTAAACATTATATACTACAGAGTTTGGCACGGCTCAAGTGCCTGAAAGAAACCCTGGCTGTAAGTCAGTTGCCAACTTGTGACAGACATCACTTGGCATGCAAATGACTGAAAAGTTCGTGGCATTTGAAGGACTGCGCTTTAAATAAAGCACAGCAGAACACACAGTAGGTATTCTATCAGAAAGGTATTACAAAAAGAATGACTTTGGTGATTGTAATAAAATATACCTGTAGAAAATGTGTGCTGGTTGATCACAGCTGGCTTTTATCTCATCTGCAGTGATAACTTGGACAGAAGCTGTCCAAAAGAAAGTGTAAATCCCTTTCAATGCTGTGCTAAACTGAACTAAGGAAAGAGGATTTCTTCCTGATCCCAGCTGGAGATGAGTCCTAAACCTTTGTGAAATCTTTCACACGTGCAATCTTTCAGGATTTTAATCCAATAAGGGGACATTGACAGGAGGCAGATGAGTTTCAGTGCTTGCGGTCTGCATGGGCTCACTGTTAGCCTGCCTAGCCCAGCAGTGGAACTGCCGTGATAGCTGAACTAGGCCACTGCTTCTCCCAGAAGGGCTTTTTAGCCTGAACACTCACCTCTGGGATATGGTTATGTGGCCAAAGCCTGGCCAAGGTGAAGTATGAGTGGAGTGAGGTAGGTCTGTCCATGCCTGCCCAGAAGTCACCATGTTAAATGTCATCATGATTTATTTAGAAAGTTGCCACACTTAATTTGAACTGTTCTACAAGGCTCTGAGCACCTTCACCTCTCATTAGGTTTGGCTTGTGAACAAGAGAGCTTGTCTGGGCTTCCTGGTAAAGCAGTTGAATTGTACTGGTGAGACAGGAGGGGGATACCAGGCTTTCCTGAAAGAAACCTTCTCTTTCCTATGCATTTAAGCTGTGTCATAATTTGACTCTTTTAGAACATAACAATGCAATGAACTTGAGTTTATCTCCATATTATAGTCTATTCTCAATCATAAAAAGTGAAATTAATACAGATAGCAGATTTTTTGAAAAGGCACATTGCTGGATATATTTATTTACATTAGATAAACTGGTCTTCATTTAAAATATTTAATGTGATATTGAAAGGACCATAATTAAATTCTGAAAAAGAAAAGCATTTTAAACACAACACATAACTCTTGTTACTCACTGTCATAAAATAACATTTTACCAAGAGCTGTGCAATATTAGAAGTAGATTAGACATTTCTGTGGCTATGAAGCAATCACTTATAAAGATCTAAGATGACCACAGTGTTATAAATCTCCATGCTGAAAGAAATAAATTGAAGGTAAACTCAGGCTGGTTAGAAGCATCTCATACTGTCAGATTATGTCATAAGTAATTAGTCTCATCTCTGTGCCTTCTTCTGAACCATTTCTTCATTCTAATATCTAGGTGCTAAGCCTAGAGTAGTGTTCTTAACAGAACAAAGATGTGGCTGGGACAGATTTTTCAGAAGTATCAAGGCTGGCTCAGTGCTGTAGCTGCACTGAATGGGAATTGTGCCATCTTGATATTTTTGACCTTCCTCTTTAAGCACTATAATACTTTGTTGGCCCTTAGAAACTTCTGAAGACTTCCTCTCTGATTTGTGCAGGAGAGCCAGGATTACTTGTGAGCCTGATGAGAGCCCTCTCTCTGTTTTTTCAATATCCAGATGTTTTTTCTGCCTCTTATAGGTCGTAGCAATCTGGGTCCTAAAGTACTGCAGCATTTGAAATCTAAACTTGTAATTTACAGGTTGGGAAGTTTTTGTGAAAGACTAATATTTCCTTTTTTAAAGAAAATAACAACTGATTTTCTGTCTCTCTCCATTTCATTAAGTTCTCATCATGGTGTGCACTGTTCGACATTCAGAATTTGCAATTGCAGCCTAAGTATTCTGTTGCCTGTAAGTGGATGGGGACTCAACGCTGATAAACACTGAAATTCATCTTGCTGAAGATGAGTCCATTCTGATCTTTTGCCTTAATGAAAATGCCTGGGACAGTCAATGACTCAGTTTTATGTGTGCAGTAATACAGACCTTAAAATATGAACCCTAGATCTTCATCCAAATAAGTCAGTGTTGATTTATCATCTAATTTGATGTGTTGCTTTTCATAAATCAGTATTTAGATATATTCTAGGATACTCATATCTTTATTGGAATCAAGTAATTTTTTTATTATTGAAGTATTTTTGGCTTCTAGTTTATAGTATAGATATTGCTGAGAAAAGGAAGCAATCCAGGCTTCCTTTCTTATTGGTTCCCTGCTCCAGCTAAAAATCCTAGAGAAGCTGTAAACCTGTATTTCTTCTCCGTATCTCAACAATCAGCAAGTCTTTCCTTTGAGAGTGTTAAATGACAGGGTTTCTTGGATAAGGATTGCAAATGGAGATAAAGGTTTTTGGTCCAGTGTTGAAAACACTGAGATAATGAAGTAAAGGACAAAGAGAACCTCTTTACAATAAGAGGAGGGAAAGCAAGAAAGAGAATTTTTAAGCAAATATAGCAAAAATAACTGAAACGGTGACTTCTTTTGTATCTTCAAATGTGCCACTCCTAATAATTAAGAGTCTGTGAATCTAAGCAGGGGGAAGAAAATTTTGCACCATTCTGTAGTCTGCAACTTACTGAGAGAAACTATCTCTTCTGTATCTTTTCTTATAAGGATGATCAGAGACACCTCATTCAGTAGTGAATCAAGATACTCCGTCTTCCGTAGTACTTTATTAAGGTGCAGCTTGTGAGCCAGGTATCTAAGTGTTAACAGATTCTACTCCTTCACAGTAGTATTTTGAACGCATACCAACATCTCGTAATATTTTAAAATAACCACTAGCGGTTTCACGCCACTCAGAGTAAATAAAAGAAGTGTCTACTACTGTGTCTTTCAGAGATGAGTGTAAGAGGATAAATAAATGGATTTTTCAGTATTATCCAGTACGTCAGTGACAGTCAAGCACTCAGTAGCAAGAACACGTACTTACAGGTAGAACTTCAAAGAAAAGAATTAGTTTAGCATGCATTTTCTTTTAGGATTAACACCAAACTTTTCTTTGAATTAATGTTAAATATTCATGAATCTGCTAATTTTTTCCCCATATTTTGTGAGAAGTCATAAAAATCTATAACCACTCTTTATTTCTCCAGAGAAAAATTAGGTGAAAGGAAACATCCTTTTCTCATCTTTTTCTGTCAAGATTTGGAATAATGATATCTACTATTAAAACAACTGGGAAAGACCTAATTCTATTTGACTTTACGTGTGCATTAGATCTAAAAGTGAAATGCACTGTGTGTTGCCTAATAGTTGATGGTAGTGTAAGCGAACAATGAGAACAGCTTTAGTTTGTAGAACTGAAATAATCTCTGCTGTTTTCATATTCTTGTGGTTTAACAGAGGGCCGTGTGAGACCTGGCTGCTGCTTATCCATGTGTGTCCTGTGGCAGTGCAAATACAGAGAATGCAGATGGTTTTAGAATCTCTGCATAAATGGGTTCAAGCCAGGGAAATCACCTGATCCCTCCATATAGCAAAGGAGAGAAAGAAGAAAACCCAACAACCCACCTTTGCAGGTCTCACTTTTATTACTTAACTACATTAACTGGTCTGTAAGCAGTCTGAATGTTTATTATGGATTGCATAACTATGTTAAGCCTACCAGTGCAGTGCCCAGACTTCGTATACATAATTTGGCATCAGAAGCATCCACCTTTACACAGAGTTTATGTTCTATAATCCTGTTCAGCATCAGCAGCTAAAACTGGGCAGCAACAAGAAATACTCTCCAAAAGGAGAAAAATGATCTGATCATTATTAAGAAGCAGAAACAATGCTCCAATTGCTAACTCTGGCTACTGCCACCAGGCAAGAGGGCTGGATCCTGTGAGCAGTTTGACTGTGTCCCAGACCCTCTGAAGTCTCATCACCGGGACAGTGGTCTGCAGAATGCTGGTACTAAAGGCAGATTGTGCAGCAGGACAGGGAAGGAAAGCTGATGGAATTGAAGCTTTTTAAATTGAGAACTTTATAGTCAGTTGCCAGCACCTTCACTATAACCTGGAGGTTTACTGGCAGCAGTGTAGAGCTCAGCATCGAGCAGAGATTGCACAGTTCACTAGCACTCTACATTCCTCACAGAGCTATCAATAATTTATTAAAGGTAAACACAGTCATTGATTTGCCGTTTTCTTACATAAACAATATAGCTGTAACACCAGGAATATAAGATAAGGGCCTTTTCCTGAAAAGGCGATAACCGCGCGAGTATCATTCATGGATTCATATGCCAAAAGCAAAGCAATGTGGTGCTGCAGAATGCAACTGCTTCAGGCTATTGCTCAACTGAGATAGTAAGCAGGATTTTGTTGGAATTTACACCCTTTGCACGCTCATTGAAAGAAATACTCTTGAAAGTATCAGAAATCACTGTGAGTCAGAAATAAAAACAAGCTAAAGATAACAGGTTTGACCCATCAGGAATAGATTCTCTTTCAGAGAGCTTTTGTAAGATCATTGTCCGCGACATCCCCCAGCAGCACCAGGCAGTGTGTGATCCACAGGCAGACCTAACCACCTGTCCTGGAGAACATCTCATTATTTTGCTGGTGTTTGATGTAAAGAACTAAATGACGAAGGAGGACTGTGAGTAACTGTGTCCAGGGAAGGATCAGAGAAATACCTGGAAGCCTTGTGAGTGTTACTGTCTGCATGAATCTGCCAGAACTATGTGGAGGAACATACGATGGCAAAAGCTGAATACACCAATGGGTATGGTACATTGTAACATATGAAAAAGGACTAGGCACTTGACGGCATCCTCAGAAATTCATGTTTTGAGATACTGCCAATGATTTCTGGTCCCTGAGTTTTTTAATTAAACAAAACACATTTCAAAAAAACAGCAAATTTTGATGAGCTGATATATGGTATCTTGTTTCAATAATTTGTGTCTCCACCAGGCAGTGCTTCTGCAGACTTTGTCTATTCCAAGTCTATTACTCCAGTTAATATTTGTTGTAATTAAGAATGACATTCTTGACTCCAGCACCGTACATATCCATTAGCAAAAACAATTCAATAAGGCGTCGACTAGCTTACAAGTTAGTGAGGCCAAATGAAGTCATTTGACTTGTCAGTCAGTCTGGCACCACTCTTCTGATTAGCAACTTTCCTTTTTTGGGAAGGAATCACCCCAAATCACTGTGGCTTAAGGAGACTTACTTGCAACCAGAAAATACTCTGAGAGTCTCGGATTAAAAAAAACAATTCACCTTTGTTCAAGGACATCTAAGGAAAGTGCATTCTGACCTACTTCTGACCAGAAGGTAGTCACAGCTTCTTTCCTTCTGAACTTTTGGAATGAGCACGAACATTTGTCCGTGATGAAGATAATGGAAGAAAATATGTATAAGGATGAGTCACTGATATTTTTGTTCAGAAGGCAAGATCCAGGATCCCAAGAGATATTTATTT
The DNA here is from genome assembly GCA_033556795.1 of Tapera naevia. Classification (NCBI taxonomy): domain Eukaryota; kingdom Metazoa; phylum Chordata; class Aves; order Cuculiformes; family Neomorphidae; genus Tapera; species Tapera naevia. The sequence goes on along the minus strand of JAUMJJ010000027.1, from coordinate 3,929,720 downwards.
ATAGCCTAAGAAAACTCAATGAAGAGTTTCAGGAGGTCAAATGAAACTGTAGAAGAAGCTAAAGTAATGAATAATGATAACTCAAACATGCTATTTCCATCACAAATTAAATGAGCACATTATGGTAGTAAAACTGTAAAAGATCTAAGACAATCTTATTTCTGTGGAGCCCCGCAAGACTTTTTGGAATAATGTTGGAGAAAGTGTTGCATTTCACTTGTCTGACTTCAGTTCTGCCACCTCAGAGTGTGATTTTACCATAAAGGTATTGAAATATATTCAAGGACAAGAAGTATTTACAATTGCAAGGATAAAATCAGGCTGCCTCACTGTAATATATCTGTCACTCATCTTGACTGTGATCATAAAGTAACTGGAGCCAGAAATTAGATCCTGGACTTCTCCAGAGCTGGTGGAAGAGAGGAAAGTTCCTGTCATCTTTGTTATTTAATAGAGACAAGGGCTCACATGATTTTATGTGAATGATTTGGCTGTGCTTATATGTAACAATAAGTTAACAGCAGCACAGTGTACATTAAGAATATCACAAATGTCACAACAGCCATCCTCAGCCTCTGGACTGCGATCTCTTCTCATCATATTAATTCTCTGATACACTCCACCTCTGGGGTCTGGTGTGGAGAAGCAGTGTTGCTACTAGGTAGGTCACCGGCCTGAGCATGAGGACATGGTAATTGTAGGCTGAGTGCTTCTAATGGGTTATTGAGTGAATTTAGACAAGTCATGCACTCTCCCAGAGCCTCAGTTTCTCTGTCTTTCACAAGGAAATGATGATGCCTATCTATTAAGAAAATACCTTCAGACATTTAAATGAAAAGCTGTATATCAGAAATATACTATTCCTAGCTGGAGAAAATACAATTCTGTGAACATCCAAGCTTTCCCCCTTTACACATGCATATATATATATTATTTTTTTCCAGCCCCGCTTTAGTACAAGTGTGATTTTCTTGTGTTTATACTTACAATCATGATTCCTATGTCTCTGCTTCTGCTAGAGTGAATTTTTCACAGAGCCTCTGTAGCCTTTTACGCATACTAACAGGGTGAGTGCCTGTTCATCTGTTGTGTGACTCTGAGGCTATTACAGAGAGAAATAACATCAATGCTTAAAAACAAATGAACAACTGAGAACTTTAGTGATGTACCTGTCTCTGTGATGTCCTTCAGTCTTGGGAAATGGAGCAGTTGGAAACACAACGTGGGTCTTTCTGGTGGTGGGTGGCTCGGCTGCAGCGTGTGCTCCTGCTGGCTGTAACAGGAGTATTTTTGGAATGGATGGAGGGGTGATTCTCTCGCCTTGCTTTGTACGTCACTGTGATCTCAGTGCTGCCGAATATATGATGCATCTCCAACTGCAAGTCTTGCTTGCAGCAGCTGCATGATGAATGTAAACTGCTACTAGAAGAAATTAAGGTAACTCCCAAGTAGGGGATATTAGCAGGGTTTTTTACTGTTTATTGCTGGATTGTACCATAAGAGGTTTCCATCTGTTTCAAACTTAAACTGTGTCTCTGGTAAGCAGATACTTTACAGATGCTGATCAGAATTGTCCAATGAAACAGATTTTCATCACAAATTCTTTAAAATTTTTAGAAATTCTTTTAATTTCGTTGTAATCCAAATTTCCCATAGAAACATGGAGATTTTGCTAAACTTTTGTTTACTGTTAGGTGGCTGGGTAGAAGTTCCAGTCAGATTCAGAGAGATAGAAGCCCGTCAGGAGATAGCTCCATTACAAAGTTAATAATGGGGATCATCGGGTAAGCCAACATTCAAATTCCTCTTTACATGTCTCAGAAGTTGAACATCCAGCTGCTCACATATATGGATTTCATGTTTCAGGTCATTCCCATGGTTGTCAAGAGATTGTCCTTCATCAGTTTTCTCCTTTTTGTCCGCCTTTTCCTGGCTGGCAACATTCTTTGAATGCTTTCAGCTGGGTGCTTGGCTAGTAGGTGCACTCTCCATTATGCTTGCAGAAGGATTGGGTAAACGTTGGAGTACAAGTAAATAAGGCATAACTGAGCATGTAGCTGTGCCTGGAGCAGGATGAAACATGGGACGTTTTTTGCTTTTAGACTGAAGAAATTGTGGAGCTTGGCTAATAGTTAGGTGCCCCCAGGGATATGGGAAGGTTTGTGCTGGAAGAGAACCGTTGGAGACTTCCAGACATGGTGGAGGCTGCTGATCTGTGATCACGGTAAGGACTGGATAGGAGATAACTGCTAACGCATATATAGGTTTGCCAGGATTGTCCTGATGTGTCTGCTCTATTTTGAGAAAGAGCTGCTGCCTATAGAGGTAGAGCCATGGGCTATGGAGGGGAAGGAGCAGGGAGGGGAGGACTGTAATGGGTGAAGCCCACTGCGAAGGAGGCTTAGAAACTCCCACTGCAGGGTGGCATTTGAGTAATCCTTAACTTCTCTGGTGGGAAACGTCAGATGGACAGTTAATATGGTTTGCTATTGCTGGAAGTCTTAACAACCATGTTTCTAGTATCTCCAGTGTGATCTGCCAAAGATGGCCCAGACACCATTCCTGAGGTAGTGAGGAAAGCCTTAGAGGAAGCAACTGTGAACATGGGTTCAGCAAATTAAGAGCAGTGAGTGGGTTATTTGTCTAACAAATTCCTTACTATAAATGAAAGGTAGAAAGAAGAAACACTATATAACTTGCAGATCCATGTCTGAACTTACATTAAAAACCAGTAATATAAAAGATCATTAAATATTGTGCAATGAACCTGATCGATTTCAAGATTTCTGGTGAGTAGTAATAATGAATCTCATTAAATTTTCATGACTTAAGGCATATTCCAATTTTCTGAAGCTTTGAATCTCCCAAGTACTTATTTGCCTTTATTAGTCAAGAGTTTGAAAGTATTTTGCAAACACTAATAAAAATATATTCACAAAACATATATATTTAATAAGTATCTTACAGAGTGGAGTTTTTTATTCACAAAAGTGAAAAAAAAGGCAAATTAAACCTCTTCTAAGTATGTAAGACTGCATTACCCTTAAGTCATTACAGGCTTAGAAGGGAAGTAATGTGCAGGGACACAGATGGGAACAGATGCTCTTTATGGACTTACTTTGATTGGTTTGTTATTTATTCTGTTCAGATGAAATTCATAATAACAACACATTGGTAAAATTCTCCTTGTTGGCATTTATTTAGAATTGTACAGGTTAAACTGCTGAGTGCTGGCGTTCTCAGTCTAGTTAGAATTTGTTGCTCTTCCCATTTGGTGTGTAGGTGAAAGTTTAACTGAAAGGCTGGAAGTGTTTGCTTGCCTCCTGTTTGTGGACATCCAGAGTTGTGTCAGTGATTTACAGCAGTCTGACCCAAAATGACCTTCTGAAATGTCAGGGTATGCCTTGAGTGCCTGGCATTCTCACAAACAGCAGTACAAATCTGTAGTGTTAATGTTACTTGGAAATGGACAGCTATATTTAGAGAATTTATGTCAGAGCCTCCATATTTGTTACTGTTGGCGTTATGGACACTCATCATAAAATATATTCTTATGTCTTTCTTAGGACATTTCTAACTGCATAATCTAACTCTAGTTTTCCAGGTAAAATGTTGGCCCCATAAGTAAATGGAAATTTAATGGAATTAATGATTTAATTTATTGAACAGAAAGAGCTAATAGGGTCAGAAATATAAAGTTGCATTGCAGAACCTTTTTATTAGCTATTTCATTTTTGCTATGATGCTGTCATTACACTCATTTCAATGTTTTTTCCCTTTTCAATATAGCCACACTTTCCATAAATCAGACTCAGCCTTCATTTCTGGAGACACAAAGGTTTCTTAGGCATCTTTGATCTTTTATATCTTAGCTGAAAACACTTTCATAGGAAGAAATGGATATTATTAGTGTACTTGCATGTCTTTGAAAGAAAATAATTTTCTACAGTAAATGGTTGTTGCCTATTTATTGAAAATAATGGCTTTAATCCTGTGTATATTAAATCAGTTAATTGAACATGCTACCTTCAACTAAACAATTGGTCTGCATTTGTTAGTTCTACTTATAAATTTTATCTCTCTGTACCCTAAAAATACGTCCATATTACTATTACACGTAAAATGCATTTTAAGGAGAAAGGTGTGGTGGTTACTTGTTAGCTGCTTTTATTGTTGCCTTATCTAGACAAACCACGTTTAGTTAGTAGGACGTGGGTAAGCTCTATGGCATTAATAATCATAAATGGCAGAGTCCTTTAACAACCAGCAGTAAATAGAAAAGCTATTTCCTTATGACTATCATTCACATTTTACTGAAGTCTGCTTTATTCCTTTATTCTTTATTGCCACCTATGTGGCTCTTGGGATAGTGTTTATTCAGTATAGCAGGTAGAGGTTCTACCAATACAATCTTTTTAAAAAACAAATTAGACTAATTAAAGAACATAATGGCATAATTTTCATTATGTGCAAACCTCACATTCTGACTAGAGTCACCTTCTTGACAGCTTCCAAAATAGGAAGCATCCTTAATCAGAGAATGTTTTTGTAACCTGGGTTGTTCATCTCTCTCTACGCATCAATAAGCAGATGCAGTGTTTCATTTGTATATGATTATTTCAATATTACTTCTAAATACTGCATAGATAGGTTACAGGAAAAAACAAATCTGTATGAATAAAACACCAGTGCTTCTCCATGCTCCTGTTATAGCTGTCCAGGAAATGGGATTACTCTTTGTGAAAGTAGATACGTTAGTAAGTGTAAAGAACTGCAAGCAACATTCAGATGTAACATTATACTGCACCATATTTACTGTAGGTCCTTTTCTGTATCTCAGAATGCTTTCACTTTAATTTTTCGGTGCAGCATTTAATGAATACTCAAAGTGTTCCCCATGTTGTCATTCTGTTCTGTCATCTCTGCTAAGTTTTTGTTAGAGTTTATCCTTTCATCCTCTAACAGCTATGTATATATATTTCCTGCCTCCTAGACCTGGATGAATGTATGCAAAGCGTTTACTAATGTTCTTAGATAAGGAGCAGTGTTAGCATTTCATGTCATAATATTTATTTTTATTCAGCATTATGCCAGCTTACCCATGTTTTATGGAGGTTTAAGCAATAATATGCTGCATCATCTATAGACATGCTGTTAACCTACTTTGCTTGGCAGAAAAAGAAATTATATTAGACTGGACATCTCCAAAATGGTCTGCTTCGTTTGTGTTCTTCCAAAGGATGTGATGCAGACTGCTTTTTGCTTGTTTTGTTTATGAGCCTTCCCACATTGCAGAGGGTTTTGCTAAGCATGCTACTTGAATTTAGCAGGGGATTTCAGCTGATTGACCTGTAGAGTTGCTGAGAAAGGCCAGCCAAAAATGAGAAATATTTTCAAGCACTTTGCCAATGTCGCTGGGAGAGGTGCCCTGCAAAGGCATTTTGATTCCTGATTCATGGGCTTGTAGGATGTAAATGCAGCACTTTTGATACAGAACATCTGGATGGAGAAGAGCTTGGCATCTGCATAGGTCAGTGCTCTGAAGGACATGATCCTCTGAAAATGTCACCCATGCCTCATCCTAAGTAGTACCCATTCCCATGACCTGCCAGTATTATTTCTTGGCCAGATCAGGGTGTGCCAAACTCCACAGCTACTGAAGAAAAAATATGAGTCCTAGGCTTCTCAATCTGAGTCTTTGAGCATTCCCATGCCTTCCATGGCAGCCAGCAAAATCTGATGCACTTTGAATGAAATTGTCAAAGAGACTCAACATATTCTAGAACTAGGAGAGCTAAAAGTGCTGTTATTAGAGTATGGAGTTGTGAGGCAGCTTTCTGAGCTCACATGGAAAGGATGGCAGAAACTGAGGTTATTTAAGAACTGGTGCCGGAAAAAAAAACCCCAACAGCATCATTCCAACTCTCAGTTCTTGTAACTTCAAAACTGTCTCTTGCTTCCTTTCCTAAAGCTTCAAACTCTGTTTAGTGGAATTAGTTTAAGTTTATTACCCCCCTGAGGTTGAACTTCTCCAGACATTGTTTCATTCCTGTGTTTTACCCATTCTGTGCTGTAATGACTGCTGTTTTCTTTCCTATTACTTCAGGCAAGTCATGGCTACATCGAGCTAGTTTAACACAGCAGTGATTTATGTTTGATGAGGAGACTGCTGGTGCAACTCACAGCTTGAGCACTGCTATTTCTGTGGACTTGTGTTCCTGATTCATCATTCTCCTCCACTTCTTGTTCAGACATTTATGGATTGAATAATGAGTATGAATGGGTTTTATTTAAAGGAGTTTTCAGCAGACTTATGGCAGATATTTTGACAGAGGTATGAATGTTCTGGGTTATATCTAATAGCAATGTAATAAACATTTTATTAAAATAATCTTAGTTATATGTTTTGTGGTTGCATGGAGCAGTAACTGTCTACAAAGTTGCAGTCAGGTTAGCTTAAAATTCATTGCAAATTTCCTCTTCCTAGAACAGAATCTTCTTTTTCAGCACCATGACATAAGGCCAGAAGGATACAGATGCAGTTAAATGCTTGTTTTACAAGTGAGAATATAGTGCAGAATTTTAGCCAATTGTGAGGAATAACATTTGGTATCTGCTGTTGATCAGTTAAGAATGATAAATGAAATTTCAGCACACTGAAATCTTGTGTTGATGCCAAGACAGTATCTGGGAAAAGTGAACGATTCCAAGATTCTATGACTTTCAGAAAAGACCCAAGCAAAAGCCAGTATTACAGGCACAATATATTGATGATAAAGGACTACAATTTGGGGGGGAAGATGTATTTTTTTGTCTCTAAACAGAGGTGCTTGGGTTATACTCAGGCTGTCCAGAGTCTGATCTGGACTGGGTCTCCCAAAGCACCTCAGAGCCAAGTAAAAGTTGTGCTGCTGGCTGCCCTTCATCTTGAGGATTCTCCAGAACAGGCCTGTGATGGAGGCATGAGAAAGAGTAACCTTTGGAAACTCCTTTGGTGTCCTACAAGTTTTTCAGTGCTGGCTTCTTTGCTGAGGGCACAAGACACTCCCTCTAGCACATAGCTAGACCTGTGTCTGTCAGCAGAGTGGATTAGACTGTTGCATGTGTTCTTGAGCATCCCCAGGTCCCTGCAGGATAGTCTGGTAACCAGTCCTTGCTCTAAAGCTGCTCAGCAGTGCCCCCCTGCTGTCTTCCCGAGGCAGTGCCACTGTATGCTCTCAGCATCTCAGTGTCTGACGGTCTTTATTATGGAAGTATTCTTGCAAACTGATTTATTTTTAAAAGGTTTTCTAACATCTCCATCATTAGCAGATAAGGCTTTTCATTCATCAGGTTGAAAAGCTCTTGCATCTTTCTTCCTTTTAAGCAGTTCTAGTTTGGCTGTGTTACTGACAGTAAGAAACCCAGGAATTCCATTATCTCACTTAAGATTTCCAGAACAACATTTGTAGGCAAATAATTAGAAACGCTGAATCTAGACACAGACTTGGGTCCTCCTCCCATGAGGGCAGCAGCAGTACAAATTGCAGTGAGGGGTCTAAGGACAGAGAAAGACCAGACTTGATTTAGATAGTCCTACCAGCAGTATACACCCACTATATTCCCAGCCTCTCACTTTCACACTTCAGCACCTGAACTTCCCAGGTAGAACGAATTAAGGAGGGTGAGGTGGGATGAATTTTCCCTTTAATGTATCCCTATCATATAAGTAGTTCTGAAAGTCATAGTAGGAGTTACCAGTCTATCATAATCATGTGGCAGAAATTAAATTTTATTTTAGCGTATACCCTCCTTCAAATTTCAAAATGAATGCACAAAGAAAGAAAAAGGTAGCTTAAGCTTCAATATGTGTGGCATTTCTAACCTTTAGGAATCTGACTTTGCAATTGAATTTAATGTAGTTTGTATTTGCTTTTCACTGTATTCATTATAACCTGAGGAAAAAAACCCCAAACTTTGCACTGATTATTATGAAGGACTTGAAGTCATGTCTGGAATGAAATCTGTAGCCTAAACTATGAAGCTCCAGCTGTGATGAAAGTCACCACAATTCTCTGCATTTCAGTTTAGTAGATGTTAAGCTTTTCACAGTGGTACAATAGCACCCAAAGTACAAAGGATGTGATGTTAAGCTCTCAGAGTGTGAGAACATCCTAATGTTTTGTGCTGACACTACTGGAAATCAAAATAAGGGGCTGAGAGTGACAGCAAGAAATGGGATCCTCTTCTATGTGTAACAAGAAACTGAGGAGAGGGCTGAGAGCAGGCACTCACTGTTTTTCCCACATGCAGTTTTCACATCTTCAGAATATGTAAGAGCAGCATGGATGAATCTTTAGCCAATGCTTGTAAATGGAGTATAATGAAAATAGGAAATGAGAAAATTATAGTAAACACTAGAAGTAAAAAGCAGAAATTTGGAAGGCTACAAACCCTCCTGGCTCCCACTGTAGCCCAAAGGTCAGGGATTAGGAAAGATTTTCCTCAAATTCAGTCCACCTATGGAGTTAGTCAACAGTCTGGCACCTGAGGTGGTGTGAACTGTTGTCAGGTTTAATTTGGGGCCGGGTGGATATGCTGCGCAATGGTAAAGGGTTAAGTTTTGTCTCCTTTTGATATTCTGATTTGAGAGCATTGGGTATATTAAAAGTATTTTAGGTGGTACAGACTAGGTCTTACAAACCTAATATCTCTTTATGTAGGTGCTGTGTCACAAAGACTTTTCCCTGGGACAGTGGCTGCTGGAGGTGATGGTTGGGGAATACTTTAATGCTTACTGCAGGCAGTGGAGAGGCTTAATGGCTTTGGTGGGCCTGAGCTAGTGTGGATAGGACGAGTTTGCTGCAAGAAGCTTGCTGGTTTTCAAAGCTATCAAGGAATATGTTTTTGAGGTTAGCAAAGAGTGTAACCAGTGCAAGGGGTTTTTTTTGACTAATTTGTTGCTACTCTGCTAGAACCTTTTATGTAGTGTCTGCCTTTCCTCTGTGTGTTTGCTGTGAGTCTTAAAAACTATGCCTAAAATGACAAAATCCCAGGGACAAGCAGTGCCCAGCTTTTTCAAAGAAATCTTAAGAAAGTAAAACTCCTAATTCTGTTCATGTTTGTGGTTAAAAGTTACTGGATGTTTCTTCCTTATCCAGCAGAGCTGTCGACCCTCAGGCTTTATTTGAATGAATGAAATCCTTAGAGATTAAAATACTATAAAAATTCTGTATAAAAGCAGGAGGCTATGTGGGAGAAAGGATGCAACCAGAGGTGGATAATAGTACAAGCAAATAGCTCCAGGCAACACAAGGCAGTCGTTTCCTTTGGGATCTGCTCGACCCTTGTTGAATAGGAAGAGAAGCTGGCTCTGGCCTGTAAACCCACAGATATCTCATGACCTTTGTGGAAGTTTGTTGCCTAAATGCTGTTTCTTGGACCCAGTAGCATCAAGGGACCTACAGAAGCTTTGCTGATGATGTGTTTCTACGTGATGCTGCTTCCAAAAAGTCATCCCTTGCCAGAAAGAGGGCTCACTGCATATAACAGGGAACATAATTCCATTTCATTTTTCAAATCACTGTGCTTTTGATGGAGCTGAACAAGAAAATTATCCGTAAAACCATCAGATTCAATCCAAATGTTGCTAAGAAAGAAACTTTGCGGTTTTACTGTATGCAAAGTATATTGTGCCTGAGAAATAAACCACAGAGTAAATGCCTGCTTTTTAAAACTTAACTGTATATGAAACGCTGCTGATCATTACAAGGAAATAGTAATCTTAGCCTTTTCTTTACCCACACTTGAGTAAAGTAACAGAGGTTCAGCTGCCAGAAATAATTCTGTGGACATAAGGAATTCGCCTAAAGTGTCAAAAGCTTTTTACTGAACTATCTTTTCACTAAGAGTTTCTCTATTTCTGTATTTGTTGCTACGGTTAACCTAAGGTGTGAGCTTGCATTTTTTCTTCCAGCAGCTGAAAATAGCTAGACTGTCTTTGCTTTGTTTTAGCGATCAGTGCAAAATTCTGTCGGAGTATATCTCTAAAGTAAGGTGTAGTCATTGAAATGGTTTCAGCTTGCGTCTGTGGAAACATATTTATTTTTATGTCTCCTGACTTTTGGGAAAATATTATTTTGAATATCGGGATGAGGTCATGGGACTGGATGGGAGAAAATATCACAGAAAGAATTAGTTTGGTTTTCAAACTAATCAAGATGTATTATTCAGTGTTCTGAGTCAGCTTTATTATGACTGTGCTAGATTTTCTAAATAAGATACAGAAATACAAAATCTAGTAGAAAAGATTTATTGGCAAAGTAGTATGTGAACATTTATTTGCCTTTTTATTAATAAACAGTAATTTATCTTTTCCAAAGAATTAAACCATTTGAGCCAATAGGAAAAATGTAAGTTAATAGGCTCAAATCATGACAGTTTATTACGGCAAAGTACTAGCAAGATTGCTTTTTTACAGTGTTGTTACATGAGCTTTAGGGTCCTTATTCTATAGTCAGAGTATATTATCACTCAGATGTCTTGTTTCAAGCAAAGATGCTTCTACAGCTTATAGGAGCCACTGAGTTACACTGAAGATCTTTTCCATAAACTCAGTTACATGTAATTTTTCAAAAGGGAGAAGTGTAGGGTAATCAACAACATAGCTAATAAAATCTCTCTTGTCCCAGAGGAAGAGAAAGATTCATACCAAAATGTTTGTAATAGCACTAGGAATATTTTTTTTCCAGTAGCTAAACTGTTTTCAACACCAGAGAATAGGAAATCCATCTTTAATGATGATTAAACAGTTTTCTGTGATAGTTTATTATTCAGGATGGCAGTGTCATCTGCCACTGAAATTACTGAACATGTTTTACTGATGTAAAGCAAAAACAGTGGAGTTGAAACATATGCCAGTCACAGTAAAAGCTTTTCTGAAGTCTGCTGTGTGGATTTCACTGTCAAAAAAATCAATTATTCTTCATAGCCTAACATTTAGCAGAGAGTACACTACCATGTGGTCAGAAGCCAGTTTCAGTAAGGGAGTATGAGAGCTGTCTTGTCTTTCTTCCAAACCAATAAGATGACAACTGAGCTCCCAAAGGACTTGGATTAGCATCCAGAAGACAAGAAGACTTCTCACCGTGTTTTATTCTTTATGCTGATATTCAAGGGAAAGGTAACAAACAACTGCCTGTAGTGTTTGAATGCCTTTTCGTGGCTGTAAAGTAATAGTGGTTACAGTGAAAAGGGTTATTTCAGGGTTATGTCAGGCTGGTTTGCTGGTGAAGAACTATAAATATGGATGTGTAAATTCAATAAGTATAGCGTTCTTACCTAGAAAAGTGGGATGGATTTCTGGTTTCAGAAGGAGAATTTTCTGTCTCCTTCCACATGGAAGTTAATGAATAATTTATCCAACAAAAGGGATGCTTTCCTTCCTGATATTTTTTCTGAAATTATATAGCCTTGCTAAGAAGAGAACATAAGTCTTGGGAATATATTCAAATCTAGCTGAAGTAAGAAAGTTTAAAAGACAGCTAGACCTGTTGAAGAAATCCCAACAAAACAAACATAATTTGGTCAGCATTAGGCCTCTTTTAGAGGCCTTTGTGGGCATAAACCATACTGAAAAGATTTCTTCTGAACAGGCTTAGCCTTAGCATTTTTTTTCAGGCTTTCAAGAGCCATTGGTCAGCTAGTCAGTGTGACAGCAGGAATAATGGTTGTATGTGTCACAAAATCATTCCCAGGACAGGTATATAATGCAGTTGTGGCTTGACTTGGGCTTCTTCTTGGGAGTACTCTATGCACAGGTTGGCTCAGGAGAGCAACTGGTGCCTGACGTGGAGGAGAACATGAGATCTACCTCAGTGTACTGAGGTTACTTACCAAGAGTCAGCAAGTTTTAGCTTCTTTTCTCAGCAAAGCGGAGAAATCCATATCTAGTTGCTCTCACGCCTGGGAGCTGCCCCTGGATTTGCTGCCATCAGAATTGCCTGCCCTTCCCTCCCTTGAGCGTGGAAATGCTTTCTGTCCACTGCTGCAGCTGAGCTTTTGTATGCTACATCTGTTTATTTACTAAACCAGAGGGAGATTGGCAAATATTCCTGTGAGTGTTTGCTGGGGATATTTACTGCAGGAATGAAAACAGATCTGTGCTGCGGTAAAGAAGGGCATTAGTCATTACCACTTATATTTGAAGACAGGAGCAGTTCACAAAGATGTTGCTTTACTTTTGCCATTAAGTCGAGCACTGTTATTTTTGCAGCCAGTGTTGAGACTGAATTTTTACCAGGCCTGCTAATGCAGCAATCTCTCTTGTAAAGGAAGGGCTTGAACCATATGAATTTCACAGAAAAATCAGCAGGATAATCATCTTAGATTTTTGTTAGGTAAAGAATTTTATTCATATCTCTATGAAAGAAAAAAATCTTACCATATAAATTAGCTTAAATTTTGAATGACTATAAGGAAAGAAATGTTACCAACATTCCCGTTTCTGGAGAAATGATCCATATTGTTTAATCTCAGGGCAGTTTTACATTCCGGCAACTGGGATTTAATTACTATTTCCTTTTCTAGTTCATTTTAAAAACTTTAATTATAGTCTCTTTCAATGGTCAATGCTTTGTACACTTCATATAATTAGAAGGAATTGCTATGTGATTTTGCATTAATGAATATTCACTGGTTATAGGAATTTCAATATATTTTATTATTAAATTGTTCCAACCAGACTAAAATTCAGTGATAACTTAAAGACAGAGTGCAGGACCATCATTTTTTGAGTGACTGAATAAATGAGAAGATCGTATTGGTTTTCAGCTTCATATCTGTTTCAGGAAGAAGATGGACAGATCAGCAGTCTGGTTTGCTCAGTGAAATGGAAAACACAGAAACAGTAAAACAGACACTAAAAAAGGGCTGAGACACAAACATGAGGCTTGAAGTGTAAACATATTGGATTTTAGGGAAATGAATAGTTTCTATTACTCTTCTGTATTCTGATAAAGAGAGGAAAAGGAGAGTGAGGAATTCAAGTTTGAGTATGGATCAGTGGTATTTGGCAATGAGAGTTTGTTTGGACCTCATGTTTATTTCTGAATAGAAACAATAATTGATGTTTCTCCAGTTGCACAACTGTTTTGCATCACTATGCTTTGTGAATGAGAGTAGCATAACACAGCTACATGCACTTAGTTTTCGAGGTTATCTTCATTACTTGTTTTCCTTTTGGTGCTATGAAGCGACCTAAAACTATACCTAGAAAGAATTCTGAAATGGCAAAGTAAACCTCTGTTAAAATCTCTGGAAGTTGCTGTGGTTTGTTTTGGTTTGTGGTTGGCATGATTGTTTTTTCGTTTCATTTTTCTGGGGGATTTTTTGTTTTTTTTTTGTGTAGTGCATGGGAGGTCAGGAATGACATATTGGTTAGATTTGCTTATGTTAATCACTAGCCTCAATTATATCTCATGGGTATCGCACGTTGTGTGGGTGAAGCTTTATTTGTTTAAAATACATAAATAAGAAAAAGTCTAAATTTGTCACACTGGAAAGAGAAGAACCAGCAGCACTGGGAAGAGCAATGAACATAAAGGTTCTCGTTTTAGTGTTTGGCTTTGGGGGTGTTTAAAATGGTGTTCTTCACACTAACTCACAGAACTCAGTGTTTGCTAAGCAAAGCTAAAGTTTTGTTTTCAGAAATCATCAGCTAGGTTTCAACCCTTTCGCTCCCAAAGAACATTTTCTATTTAGTGGTGATTCTATGAAAGAATAATTGTTGTAATTGGTATAAACTGTCAATACAGATACGTTTGTTCTAAGTTACAAATGTGAGTTTACATCATTATTGCATTTTGTAAAAATGGAAGGTCTGCACTGTCAGAAAATGCTTACAAATCTGAAGCTGTTTGCCCGTCTGAATAGGGAAGATCTTTTGACAAAAGTAAATGTGTGCTGTGTAAGTGTTAGCATTACATCAGTGATTGTTTTTCAAATGGTGAGAAGCTCAGCTAACTTTGTAACAGATCCTGCAGATAACTTGTTGGCATTGCAATTGTCTTGCGCTTAAGTTTATGGATCCCTCATGTCATTCAGTAACTTCTTTTTCCAAGTTGTGGTGGAATACCAACAAAACTAAAATTGTCAGAAACAAAGTTTGGCATGTACTGTGAAAGGGTGTGAGAACAAAGTTATGTTTTCATGAGAACAAGTGTTCTGTTATGAAATGAAGATAAATAATGAGAACAAGCATTGCATAAAAAAAAAAAGAGAATTTAATGAGCTGGAATTGTGCTTGCTCCCAGGGAAGGCTTCTCCCATCTCCTCAGTTTTTTATAGTCTATTCATTGCTAGTAAATGACTACTTGAAAGCATTACCCAAGCTTATATCCAACTTCTTGAAAGCATGTACCGAATTGATATTTGTTAGATCACATGCTGTACTTTGCTTAAAATAAGTTTCAGGTTTGTTTGGAAATTTACAGCTGATTTCCAGCCAGAATGATTGGTCTTTTTCATTAAGCATTATGATTATAATTACAGACATTTATTTATAAAGTCAAGATCCACATTCTTTCTGATGAGCAAAGAGGTTAACATTCCATTAATGGAAACTCTATTATATCAACTTTTCCCATTCCAGTCTAAAGCATATACCAGTTTGCTCACAAGAGTTTTCAGGGAGACCACCATTCCTGGTTGGACCTCGCTTTCTGGAACAGGAAGTATTGGCCTTTCTTGAGGAATGATCTTGTAATTCTTCTGGGTCCATGCCAACCTACCAGCACCCACCTGTCAGGATAAATTACTGCAATGAACTACTGAACCTTGTTGCAGTTTTGTTTTTGTTAACAGCAAATGCAATTCTTATGCTCCACTTTAAAACAAAACCAGGGAAGATTAGGGTCCAGTTCTGGTATTTCTGAAATGCGAAGGAGATTATCTTCAGAGGAGTCAACTCTGGACTCTCTTCACCTAGGGAGATGTTTGGGATGCAGAATAAAAGGTATCCTCTTTTCCCTTTTGTTTTTTTTTTATTCCTTCTGAGTGATAGGAGGAGAGCCCTTTCTCAAACGGCAGCTGTGTAGCTCTGTTTCTTTGAAAAACATCTTTTGTTTCATAGAACCATAGTTTTAATGGGCAGATGCACAATTAGATAATTCAGTTTAACCTCCAGCCTAACACTGGCCATATAAACTCATCAGTTTCAGATCATCAGTCCCCTAAACAATAAAATGCTTGTTTTACAACTTGGAGAAGGAAACAAAGCATACTTTGCTTTAGCTAAAGCATCTTTGTGACTGGTTTATTTGTAGACTTTTTATGGAGCCTATTCACACTTATCGTTCTCACCAGCCGCCTTCTAGCTCACAATAGTGTTAAGAGGCGTGAATTTGGCATAAATTGCCCTGGTCCACTGGAAAGCCACCACTTCAGGCAGGAAGCTTTCTTTTATCTCAGTGGGTGAGAGTGTGCTGGTTGTTACGTGAAAACCAATCAGTAAGAAGTTTCAGCTTTGAGTGTTCTCGGCTGTGACTATAGTGAGTGAGCTACGAGCTACAAGCAGAGAGCCGTGCTTTCCCCGGCTCGGGCACCGATGCACAGAAGCTGCCGGGCAGGCTGGCAATCGCTGTGCTTTTAGCAGCCAGCTCTCCCTGCAGGAAGATGTTAACAGTTGTTCACAAGTTGAAGCAACAGAAAGCATGTACACAAAGCCTGGAAATTTAATACTAGGAAAAAAAAAAATTGAAGCTGTTAAGGAAGAAAATCTGCTTCAGCCAAGCTGAAATCCTTGAGCTAACAAACAATCTACTACAAATCAGAGCCCTAGCATAGGGAGAGAGCATGGTATCATTGCATACTGCTAGTCACTGAAAGACTGTCTCAGCATTGAAGCTGATAATTTTCTTTTTCAGATAAATATAAATATTTCTGCCAAAATAAGACTTTTACTCATCATTCATGAATTTACAGTATCTTAGCAAAGGGACGGAATGTACTGCAGTGGCTGACAAGCAAATAGTTTCATAAATAACCTTCTTGACACATGTAAGATGTTAACAGTTTTTGAGATTTAAACAGAGTTTGAGGCAGCAAAGAATTTATTTGCTTGTTTGAGTTTTAAGGCAACGGAGTCTTTTATTTTACCTCTCGCCAATGGGTAGAATATTTCTGTTGGCTTCTCTGGTCTTTTCCCCTTCCAAGCAAGCATTCCACAAGGACTGACATTTGGCTATAGATAAGAGTTTCCAAATCATGTATTATTTAATTTTAGTAAGACAGGTATTATTTGACTGATAATGTAGTATGATTATAAAAAAGGAATATACCATGAGTTGTAATTATGATTTACAGTTATTTGGTATCTTTGTGCCATAAATATCTATATGCAATAGGCACATAGATATTTATAATGCAGAGTAACAGTGTTCTTTTACAGAAAAACATGAGTCAGCCCTTGCTCTAAAAAACGTACTATCTAAGAGGCATGGAGACAAAAGAAATATTTGTTGTAGAAGACCTGGAGTGAACTGTCAAGAAAATGCCTGTAGCAAAAAGACTAATAAAACAAGTTATATGGGGCTGAAGCAGCACTCTCAGTGAGACAAGAAACTGAAGGTTATTCCAAGGGTTCTGTTTTTTAAAAAACAGATGAAGGGAAAGGGCTGAAAGGATAGGATGACAAAGTGGCAAGGAATTTGCACAATACATACAGATATAATGCAAAATGAAGATACTAGTCTTCAGTGAGCCCTTGGCATTACAAAACTGTTTACATTTGGGTGCTTATCTGATCTGCTGGCAGCAAGTTAGGATTGAAGCTAGAAGTGCTATCCAAATTATCATGAAGAGGTGCAAGTCTGAGTATCTCCCTGTGGCAGCGTGCTACCCAAGCCCGATGAGAGAGTGCAGCATGTGGAGGGACCTACTGCTCCCAAGATGTCCAGGAGGAAAGCCTGCGTCCGTGAGAAGGAAGAGTGCGTACTGTGCTTCATTGTGATGCTGGTGATGAACCTGAGTGAAAATTACTGATTTTTGTTTGAAAAAATTAGCTTTCAGGAAAAACTTATGTGCTTTTCAGGTATTTTTTCAATGGCAATAAAAGCCACGTTTTTGTTATAGAGAGATGCTTTTGCAGAAGAATTCTTTGCTTTATGAATATCCAAGAGTATAATTTCCCTTGAGAACCAGTGTTTAAATTATCTCTGCTAAAGCTTCAGCAGGCTTTCAAAGGCTTACCTTTCTCTGATTTTTTTAACAGTCATGTGCAACTTGGAGCCCCTTCTAATAAGTTACTACACAGAAGTGCCTATCAATGATCTCTGTTTTCTATTTCAGGCCAATGACTATTTATTTCATTGAAGAAATGATGAAAACAATTCAATGAAGCTGTAGTGATATGTCCAGCAGTGCAGGGAAAAATTGCACCTATTTAATAGTTTAAAAAGAAGTATCTAAATATCCATTGCACATCCAATGCCTGCAAGGAGTTAGCTTTAAGTAGTGCCTCTGTACCCCGAGTGGGTGCACATAGATACATGGTCTCCCCAGCCAGATTTCCCTTTTCCCAAACTACTCTGCAGACAGACATAGATAAGTATTCTCTTTGTGGTATTGTGTGCTTCTGACATCACTATCCATTGCGACTATCTCCAGTGACACTTTACAACTCTTCTTTACAGTTTTGGCTTGGGTTTTTGATTGTTTGAGGGGGGTTATTTGAGTGCATTTTGGCATGTGTTGTTTTTACTTTGTGGCTAGGTTTATCTATTGTTTACTTTACTTTTTGGCTCCTAAGGTGCTGTTGTTTTCTCCTTAGCTATTATTAGCATGTCTGTTGTAGTCTGATTCAAAAGAAATAATCTGTGCCTCTGTCTTTTAATGACAGAATAGTGCATAGCAACAATTTTTGAATGGACCATGTGATCATCCCAGGAGAACTGCAATAGAACAAAATGTCTTAGTGAAATGAATTTTTTGGAATTTAATCACCAGCTGCATATGGTAGATCAGTGAGGGTGCATGTTCTTTTAAGCTACAGAAGTTAATTACACTAATAAGAGTGGCTCTGCTTCCAGCTGCAGGAATTGGTTCGGCTGACAGTGGCTGTTTGGCCTGTTGCACTGCTGTTTTTACCAGAGGGAATGTTCATCAAAAGGCAAAAGCATAGTTCAGGGACTGTGTACTAAACAACATAAATAAGAAACAGGAAATGAAATTACAAGTTCAAAAATATGAGACCACAACCCAGGAACCAAAGAGACAGAGAATTAAAAAACCAAAATGCTTATGTGCCTTTGCAAACATTGTCTATAAGTAGCCAGTGACAACTGCAGCCTTGCAGAGTGAAAAGAAAGAGAATAGTCCAGTTAGGAAACACAAGGAGCTATTAACTTCCTCAAGCTAAAACCACACAGTGATTAATAGAAGGAGCAGGAAAACCTTTATCCTGGTGTACTATGTGTATGGTGTGGTATGTGTGGTTACAGTGACAAGAGGTGTTTATTCTATCCAGTGTTGATGAGACAAGAAAACTTCCTATAGCTCAATTCAAATAAAAGTTAAGGTGAGTCTGTTCCCCCTCCTATCCATGTAAGCCGATGGAAGCAGGGACAGTCTGCCTTGCGGCTACAAGATGCAGGTGGAGCCTTTAGGCTGAGCTCTGCCACTCCCTCTGCACACTGTGCTGTCTGTGCAGTGGTCTGTAATGAAGGTGATTTTGCCTGTTGCTTGCCCTGTCTGCAGGCTGCTGGGGAAGTCCCTGTCAGAGGAGGACTTGTTCAGTGCCTGCTGTTTTGCTTCTTTTCCCACTGCGAATGTGTGCAGAGAGCACTTCTGCTGTGCGGGTTCCCCACTCAGTCTAAATGAGCATGATTAACAAAATGGGCACGAAATCTTACTATTTCTTCAGATAAATTCTTGGGTTTCAGAGGTTATTTTAAAGTTATGAAGTCACCAATTTTATGCAGTTCCAAGAACACTACATATTTTCCAAACCTAATGCTTTTTTTGGTATTGCCCTTCTGAAACCTTGACAACTAGAATAACAACAATGTCATTTGAACTGAGTGACAGCTGGACATAGGGAAGAAGAGAAGGTGCATTAGAGTGGAGGATTCTTAGAAATGAATGGAATATTTTACTGTTAATTGGCATACGACAGAGAGACAATGTACTTTTGCAAATGAAAAAACTTTGGAGAAACTGTCTTGAGCCTGTCTGCTTGTATGTTCTACCTCCTGTAATGCAGGAAAAAAAAGCTGTTTACAGCAACATAAATTGGCTTCTTTAAATGATGCAGATTACAGCTGCAGAGTGCTGCTGTGCCACACTATGCAAAAGGCTTTCTCTAGCCCTTTTGTTTTACATTCCAGCAAACACAGTGCCTAGTACCTAGTGCCTCGTAAATACCATTAATAGAGAGTCACATTTTGCTTTCGGCTGACTGTTAGAGTCACAATTTTGCGTTAAGAAGGAGACGATAGCAAGTAGTGTGCTTTTGTATGCTTAGATGGGTGCATATTTTCCTTCTCTAAGTTCTAGGGAGCCAGGCAAGAAATTTCTAGCAATAAAGATCAAGCCTTACTGTTCACGTATACATATCATAAATAATAATAGTTATGTTCCATAAGTTCCTATATTAATCATAATAGCTTCTGTAAGTGCCTTGTAATGGTATAATAAAAGATATTCCTCTCAGCACACCGACTAATAGCATCTGATCTCAGTCTTGCCTAGGTGAACTTCCTTCCCTGTGTATACTTGCATTCTGCAGTGAACATTACACTTAACTCTGTCTCTATGGCTGCTTCTGTTCCAGCTGGTTGAAATGTCTCAGAAGAGATACTAAGGCTCTCATCTGAGGCAGTTTGTCCTGCCTTTTACTTGTCCTGCCCTGGCCTCTGTCTGGACCTTGCAGACTGGCATGAAAATACCCAAAAGGGGACAACAGCTTGTAAGCATGGAATAGGATGCAAGTGCTTTAAATAGAATCGTGCCTGTGAATGCAAAGGAATCTTTTTCACAGTATCACAGTATCATAAGGTTGGAAAGGACCTCCAAAATCATCGAGTCCAACCTAAAACTTTTAATTGGCTTTCAGTTGGGTTGTAATTCAACTTGATATCTGTGGAAGCATAATGATTTCGATTTCAGTATGAAGCGCTATACTCAACCCAAATTAGTCTCAACTGCAATGGATGGGATTTATACTTCTCATTTAAAATCTCTTTTTGTTTAATTTTATGTGCAAGAGTTCTACATTACCACCAAATTAATAGTTCTGGTTTTATTTTTTTAAGTGAATGGAGTTAAACTAAGTCAGAGTGACCTCTCAGTGTGGCTGAAGTCAGCCACATGCAATCCATAGCATTTGTCTTGGGAGCAGTCCCACCGAAGAGCTACAGAGACCAGGCACTAGGGTGAGAGTCACCTCATCTGGACCTGCAGGAGTAGAAGTGTCCTTTAATGTTCTCACTGCTTATAGGGAGTGCCCAGACAATGTAGTAATTGTATCACTTGAGATAATGAACATTAAATGGATAAATCTGACTTTCAAAGTATGAATCTCTAGGCTCGCTTTTAGCCATGCCTGTTTTCTGTTGATGGTCAGTTGTGTTACAGGAGCCACCCTTACATTTTAACGTAACAATAGGTTTTATAGGAAGGCTTGTATTACAGCCATAAATAGCTGTCTCTTTGGGGAGAAAGGGTTAAAAAAATCAATAATTATTTAAACAGTCTAATTAAGGTAGTAGTTGCTAAAATCTGTTATTTTTATGTGCAACTTGATGAACATCTCCTGGGGATGACCAGGATGTGCTGTACCTAGCAAGGTGATTACATCTCAAGTGCTATGTGGAAATTCCTAGGGACAAATGAATTTAGGCAGTGTTTTCAGTGTAGTCCTATGTGTCTCATCAGGCTTTTTTTGATGTGATGACTTGCAAGCTGTGTTTAACCTCCTTGGACTTCTGTGATTTCAGAAACACACAATTAATGTTGAAGCAGGCCAGAGAATTAATTTTTCATGTCATTCAGCTGCATGTTAATGGGATCTCACAGGCTATTATGGTTTATGGTTCAGAGTCCCTGGTTGCAAAGGCTCTGTGTACTGACAATGCTCAATGTGCTTCAATCTCTAGCTATGCTTTAGCACAAAGTTCTGTGGCAAAGGAATGGTGTCTAGGTGCAAAGGGACCGATATGCTTAAATGCAACAAAACAGATTCAGTTTTGGAAACTGCTTAGATTCCCAATTGGAGCAGTGTTCACCAACTGGATGAAAACCTCTAGACACAAATATGCACATAGGGTTGCCTGTTTACTCAAATACATATACAGCGTTGTGTACCCAGTGCCAAAAGCCAGTCTCAAAATTTTGATATTAATTATTATGCATTTTTCAGGATAATTCCAGAAAGGATAGTGTTAGTAGATGTAAGATAATGTGGAGTATAAATTGAAAAGACAGATTTCTCTCTGAAGCTTCACTAGTATGGTATCAGCTAGCAGGCAAGAAGAGGAGAGAATGATTAAAAAGCTGTGTTTTGCTAGATAACTGCAAAAGTATTCGTTCTATCATGCAGAGGAGATAAAGCAGAAAACCACCTTTTTTCAGCTTGAAAAAGACCAGCCTGAGTGGAATCAGTTCAATTATTTCAGCTCAGACTACAATAAAAAGTAGTTCATATCTTGTAATTATAATTACATGGTAATGTGAATTGCAATTTCTCTCCTTATTAATGCAATATAACACACAAAATATGCAAAACAACAATGCATCAGTGTTTGAGACTAGTTTCTAGGAATTTGAAAAAAAAAAACATTTAGCCACAAGGGATCTTTAAGCATTATCTGGCTTGAGTTCAGTATTATAATATAGTGGCTTGAAATGAAAATTTATAAGTTTGGTCTTGTTATTTGAGGATCTGCAATACTGGTAAAGCATCCAGTGGTATAATACTTGAATCACACTGGGAAATAGTTCTCATAGCTGTGACTTACTGGATCCCGAAATAAAGGGACACTTTGTGCTAATTACTGAATATTTACATTAGCAATGCCAAACCCATGCACTGAAAAGTGAGTTCATGAAATGAACTTCTAAGTCATGAAGGAAAAAAAGAAAACAATGTAGGATCTTTTTTTGCTTTGCCTTTTTTGGAGCCTTACGGCATAAAGCTCCTTGTGTTTTCAAACCTTTTGCCACAAACATGTAGCCTAGAAAACTTCGTTTCAACTTCTGCTGGCTTCCTCACCTAATTATACAACAGGGACCTTAAGGAGGCACTATGCAACTGGCAAGAAAATATCTAGATTTGGCACGGTGGTGAAGGCAGACGCATACATCAGTTATCCAAGGAAGCTGAGAACTGGTTGTCTCAGTAACATCCCGAGCCCAACTGTATTATTTTTAGTTGCCTTTTAAACATCATGGGACCACAGCAGAGAGGGGGTGGGATAAGAAGACAAGACAGCTGCAAAATCAGCTTTCTAAGTGATAGCCTGCTGCCAAGCTGGGTGAGAGCCCAGCCCTCAGCACTGGCTAACCAGGTGCAGACAGGGACTGAGTACAAGCTGCAGGGTGCCAAGACATGGCAGAGGGCGAGGCTGGAGAGTGCGTGAATGTGGATGTGAGGCTGATGGAAGTACTTGGACACAGGTGCTTTGAATGTTGGCTTGGCCTAGAGATATTACAAACCTCAGTCAACACTCCTCTGATCAAATGGTGATGCATTCCCATCCAGTTAAAGCAGTCTGACCTGACAGCCACTCCACAATTTCATTTTCATCTGTCAAAATTATGGCAAGGTTGGTTTGGAAGATAATTGATAGTATAGATACAATAATTATTGGTAAGTGGATTTTTTGAAAATAAGTATTAATTTCTTCCCTTATTGTGTGTTCCTCTTCGTGCTTCTAAGGTACTGTTTTTTCTCAAAACAAAACATAAATTATTGGGAAAAAAATTCTTGTAATACTGTAGTACTTGTAGTACTATCTCCTGCGTGGAAGTGGGAACAGAAACCTACTAAAACACTACAGCTGTAGATTCATTGGGCAGGAGAGCAGAGAGACAAACTACAAGGCACTTGAAAAAGACCTGGCAAATATCAAGTTTAATAATACATGAATTTGAGGCTGAACACAGATACAAAAATGGTAGATTTTTTGTCTTTTCTTTATCATTCTTTAAAGAAAAAACAAATACTCCCCAAACCTAAGAGAAAATGCACATTTTCCAGCAGATTATAGTATGTAAACAGACATGTCATTAAAATTTCATATTGAGGAAGTGTTACATATGGGTGTATGAAGTCATCCAAGATAGCAGAAGTTTATCAGGAAATATAATTATCAAAATTTCGATAGTTCTTTAGTTATCCAGTTATCTTTACTGGAATTGGGACATAGATAAACAATTAATTTAATGCTGTCTATAATATCTTTTTCTGTACTGTGAACATGTGCCCAAATTTTTAACATAACTAAAAAGAAGACACTTTTAAGCATAAATTGTATACTCACTAAAGTGTAATTAGTAACAAATTGTCAACCACAAGCACTTTTTATCAAAAATCAACATGCCTTTGTTAAAATATTTTATTAAACAATCCCATTGCTTTAGAGGTAAAACCAAAAAAATCCCCAAATGAAAAAATTTTTTAGTAAATATGCTCATAATTTCTTGCCAACTTGCTTATCCTCAGGCCTGATTTGCACAGCTTGGGAGCCAGGGGCCATCCCCTTGTGAAGCTGATGGGACTTTTGGAATCAGTGTAAAATTCACAGAACTACATATTCAAAACAAGCTTGGAGCAGCACTTCTGCAGGTTTTTTTAAGCATAGGTTTGGAAAATGTTCCTTTCACTAAGTGAGTTCGTCTCTGCTAGGATGGATGGAAGATGCATATTTTTAAAGGATAAATATGTTCAATCTATTTCATTCAAAAATTAAGGTTACACAAAGAGGTTTGTGCACATCCACAGCAGGATGTGCAGAATGGGGATACTGATCAACCCATTCCAGAAAATGAAACATAAGGGTAGAGGAATAACTAAATTATATTTAATAATGAAAGTAATTTGATATCCTAATTTGAATAGAAAACACTACTTTAGTTGCCTGCTTTTATATACTTGGGTTCCACTCACAGACCCACAGGACTCTGCTAGGAAGTTTGATATCATGTGTCTCTGGCATGTGGTTGGGGAAGTTGGCCATGAGTACCAGTTGTGTTTCAAGAGCAGAATTTTAAGTATATTAACCTTTTTCAGAGAGAAATTCTTAACTTCTGGTCATTGCAGTATAGCAACTTATTATTTCAAACATTTAAACAATAAAACATTTGCAGGGAAAATGCAGTTCTAGCATCAATATTAAGTACAGGTATTTGTAAATCAAGATTCAATATTTTTACGTCATATGCATGCAAGATGCTTATGATGGCAATTTCATTCCACGTTTAAAAAGAAATGGTGTGTATAGGTGTGGGAATAATAGCAACAAAAAGCAATAAAGCCTAATGTTGTCATGCAATTTTTTTTTTCCAAGACAGCACTATAATGGGTGCTAATTATTACATTTATTGTATGAGAATGTCTGGGAATCTGTGTCTGTTTTAGAAATCTGGGACAAATTCAGTCCTGTGACTTGTGGAGTGCGAGCTATTAAATGGAAATATGATGGCTCAAATACTTTTAGGTGCTGTAATTTCTTTTTTTGTAGTAAATCTGCCTAATACCTGGAAAATTTCATTGTTGCAGGAATACTTCGATGTGTGACACTGGCAGATTGAAACAGGATCAATAGCAAGATTGATTCTGTTGTATGTTTTTTGTAATGAACTCGTTAAATAATGGCCAAGCTAAACCTGCTCTGTTTCTGTGGCAGCTTTCCCTAAGTTAAGGGACAGGGGAACTCATCAGTTGGATGCACTGATGTTCTTCTGAGTGATATTTAAATGTGGCTCTTCAATATGCGACAGCATGATGTGTGTTTCCTGAAGTGGCTTTTACAGTACACTTTAATCATTGAATCTATTACTTATTAAATATCCAGTGCAGGCAAACAGAAATGCTATTTAGTCACAGAACATCTTAAAAAGAAGTGGTGTCTGCTCATTTCCCATATTTTGACTGCTGGCTAAAAAAAATCCCAGTAGCACCACTTCTTATTTTAATTTGATTAATTTCTATACTGAGCCACTGAACTGTGTAAGTGGATTTAATAGTAATATACAACAAGATAGAGAATGACAGTGCCTACATTTTGGTTTGGGTTTTTTTTTCAGTTTGTGGCACAACATCCCTTTGCAGCTGTATGGACTGCAAGTTTTTCCAGGAACTCCTTGGTTAGGCTGTGTTTTGGGAACCAGTACTGCTTCTCATATGCTGAAAGAAAAAAGGTTGCAACATTGAAGGTCAGATGATTTGTGAGCCGTGGTAACAGTCAACACAAAGAAATAATGACAGAAAACCTCCTTCTGACATTTTCAATCTTTACTGCTTAGTGAGCTGCAAGAAACTATCTGGAAGTGGTACCTTATGGTCACAGAGGAAAGAAAAGTTCTTAAGATGCTTTACTAGGAAATACACAGCAAATATGCCTCGCTGGATTCCTTGTGTCTCAGCCTGCTCCTGGCACTGCCTGCTCAGAGAAATCTTTGCCAGGCTGGCCACACTGCAGAGCACAGACTGACCTGAACTTCCGTCCAGTGACTCAGAAAAGAAATGTGTCCTTCATAAATGCCCCAGATGTTATTTCAAATATGGAGAAGCTTCCTCACTTTCTACTGTTTTAATTTTGTATCACTAACATTAAATGAAATACCATTGCTGCAGGGATATGGGGCAGAGCACGACATGGAACTTCAATTGCATGTGGATATTTCTGGGTCACGCTCCAATCAGGCAGTAGTCAACTGTGCTTTTGCATTTTTAAGTGAGGATAATTATTAGTGAGCTTCCCTCATTGCCTACCTACCACAGATTTTATGCAATCTACATTTCACAGTCCTTCAGAAAATCTTCCTGATGAGGGTAATTATGACAATTTTTAAACCTTGGCAGTGTTTTGTTTTACAACTGCAAATATTGGCAAGTGCCTTGACCCTTCAGTCTGGACCTGTTGTGCTGTGGAAGCTACAGAGCAGGCATGAAAAAGAACTTTCTTTCCTCAGAAACACAAGTTATCAGTGAGGTTATCAAGGTCAGTAGCTATTAGAAAGAAATGAAATCAAGAACTGAAAAGGATTAGAAAGGAGTTAAATCGAGGTTCATCTTCTAAAGATGTTTAATAATTAATCCCATTTTCTTAGGTTTACAAAGGTTGTTAAGTAAATCCATAGCTATTATTCACTACCTGTGATTCGTATAATGCAAGTGAAACAGTTTCCCAATGATACATGAACTCTGGTTTCCTGATCATTGGGTTGTGATTCCAGACCCACTTATGATACCTGATTTCTGGCTTGTTTAAACACATCTTCTCTGCCTTCCAAATCTGCCCAAGCCTCTTTCTCTTGGGCAGCAATTCAACACTTCAAAGTCTTTTTCTTGCAGCCACCACTTCTTGTGGGTTCTTGTGGGTGGTCCTTTCTGCTCTGCCTGTCTGAGCAAACATGGGGTGCAATTTTTTCCAGAGGAGAGTTAGTTTGGCTTCTTGGAAGAAACTTGATTTCCTCAATCCTCAGTTTCTAAAGAGAAAGAGTATATACAATTCCCTATGCAGTTCTGCAGCAGGTTGTTCTTGGCCCTTGCCCTGGATTTACCTTCAAGCCCTTTCATTGGAAAGGCATGTAAAGTGCTCTCCTGTGAAGTGATGTAAAAGCTGTGTGAGCACAGCTAAGGTAAAGGAGAAAAAGAATGAAGTTTGTATCTAATTTTGCTTAGGGATCATTCCGAGGGAAAAAGGAAAAAGTATCAGGTAATGCATTCACAGCTGATTTGAGTCTTTAATGGATTTTCTCCTGGGATTCATTTTTCAATTTTCAATTACATTTCACCCTATGTAAAATTCTGGCATCCGCAGGGTCTCACGGCAGATCAAGCTTATGATATGAAGTATAGTTATCTTGAATCTTCTGTTTTTCTAGATGATCCCTTATTCCTGTTTTGGAAGATCCAGAGTGTTACTATTCCTGCATTGCTCCTTCCATGCCACTCATGGTGGCCACCTCTTTGTAGCTCATTCCTTGAGCTTTTCCTGGTTTACTCCTTCTGCAGAAGAAGATCTTGAACTTTGAGCAGCTGCCGTCTTGCCAAACTGCCAAGAGGGGGAGTACTCAAGAGTATTTAGTCCGTAACAAATTCCCAGCCAAGGGTTGGATTTTGAGTTTCTATACACAAATCTTTACACTTGATTCTTCAGCACATACACTGACCAAACCTTCAGTTTAAAGCTGTTCTTGTTCAGGGGAATTGTTCTTATTTTATTTTCCTGATTGAGAAATAAATGGCAAAAGTGGCATGGTCTGTCAGAAAATGCAAGTCTGTTAAAATGCACAGCCCTGAAAAGGATTTAAAAAAATCAAGTTTGGTGGAAAATCTGCAGGAAAAAAAATCAATCGAATGTAATGACTTCATAAAGTTAATAATCCTAAGAATTTCATGTTCTAGTGCCAATTGAGCCTTAGCTACAGCTATGTGCTCATACTGTTAACAAAAGTTATTGAGGATAATATTGCTGCAGCTTATTAACATTTCCATAAAGCTACAGCTTAATTTAACAATATGTCCACATTCACAACACAATTTAGCAAAGTAAGTCTATATTTTGTAAGGCTGGAATTTTTTTTCCATTAAAATTAGTGTCAGTAGGCATCTTGGCTATTGAGGTGGCTTTGGGAATTTTAGCTCTCTTTTTCTAATAATACATTATTAATAAAGTTCAGCTGAAAAATGTCTACAGCCTCAAAACTGACTGCACAAATGAAGTATATTTAAAAAGATGCAAAGATGAACTGTAACAATGAAGTAATACCACTGCTAAACATTGTATTTATTTCTTTATTTCATTGTAAATTAATAGGCCTTTGAATTCCCATTTTTTTTATGTGTTAATGAGTGCTTTTTACACTCTGATTCCAGTGGGTGTTTAAATTTATAGTATTAATAATATATTTTTAAATATATATCCCTTTGCTTTGTTTTCATCCCACCAGAGCCAAATCCAACCACTTTGTCTAATGCTAAAATACTGAGTGCTCTACTTTTGAAACAAGTCCATTTGCAATTAAATGCTAAGGGAAAATAGGGTTAAATATTTCTGGATCATTTTTTTTTTCACTGATGTTTTTGGACAAATCTGTGCTGGAGCAATAAGACCGGGAACTTGAATGACTGTGTAGTGCAGAACAGCTGGGACCATATGCTGCCCTCTGCCTTGGGTAGGCCCATCTTGTGCTGATACAGCAGTGCACTGACAACTTGTGAACATGCAGTACCAAACAGTACTTTTTACTTAATTGGTTTCTTTCAACACCTCTTCAGTTAGTCTTGTATTTCTACAGAACATAGATTGCCTGGCAAATCGTATTGTTCAATGTTTTACCAACATGCTTCAAGCATCATTCAGTGATTTATGAAACAATCCTCTATTTAAAGTCAAGCGAGTGACCAAAATATAAAACAGGAAGCATCTCAGTGATGCAAATAGTTCACATGGAAACTTGCTCAGGCCAACAACTATTATTTTTCCACCAAATCTTTCAAAACTCATAAATGTTTAGTGTTACAAACAGCAAATACTCAAGTGCTGCTCTTCAGAAAGCATCCGGAATTTTTCTTTCCTGTGAAGAGGTTTTTGAGCATTTGGAGCTCGTTCCTCTACTAGTGACAGGGAAGGGACTTCCTGCCATTAAAATCAACTTGATCTTTATGAAGCCTTAACACAGCTTTGTTGAATACACCTTCTTCTGTAGTCTCAGAAATACATAAAACTTGCAAATTGCAATCTACAGAATGTATTGTAAGGTAAATTAGAAGTACCAGGTTTTGTGGCATTTATGGCAAACTAAGCACTGTGTATGTGTACTTCAAATTAAAAAGCAATGATAAAAGACAATTGTTGTAAAGACTCTGACTATCTGTGCATTAGTTTTTACTGTGAAACTGACCATTACAGAGAGTCAGAAATAGGGTCCATAATTTGATAGTCAGGAACAGCTTGTGCTAAACCTGCTTCTGTGTGCAGGTAAGGACCCTGTTATTTACTGGCTGTTTACAATGGTGCTGATAAAGATAGTTTTCCCAATTATGTGCTGAAAGCACCGCAGTGAACTTTCCCACATAATGGGAGTGACCTCCAGCACATATTTTACCACATTTCTAAGCCATTTCGGAGTGCAATTTCCTAATGTCAGCTGTAGCATGCGAGATCCCATGACCTTGAATGGGACATGTGATGCACTGAGCTACAGCTTCTCTTCATTGGCAGTGAGAAGGGGCAGTAGGATAGATTCCTGCATCCTCTGTGCTTGAGGCTGTCTCCCTCCATCCTGCTTGCAGTCACAAACCCCATGCAGACACTAGGCAAGAGTAAGTTTGTCTTGTAATACCAGCCTCATCTGAGCTTATGTGTCTTATCTGTATTTAAATGTTGGATGCTAATTAAATCCTAGACTAATTCTTCCCATTTTCACTTCTTTTTTTCCCCAAGCATCCCTATAGGACAATATTGACCAAAACATTGTTTGAATGTGTTCCTTTGCTCAGTGTGATTGTCAGTGTGCAGGGTCTGCACTGGTGTAGCTGCGTCATAGCTGCATCATTTCCCTATGCACTAGATACAGATGAGTAATTTTCCGATCGGGAGCACAGAACAAACACAGAAAAATTATGCACAGAAATAGATGAAAGGTGGAAGAATAGATCACCTTTTAGTAAAGACTTGTGCTTCCTGGCGAAAGACTCTTAGAATATTCCAGATTGCTGCCCTAACATGATCGATGAGAGAGAAAGAACACACATTTTGAAGGCAAAAAAGTTGCTGTGTGTGCGTGAATTAAGTTACACACATCAAGTTAATCTGATTGTACCTTGATCTGTTTACAAAATTGCAGGGGAAATACTCAAATATGACCATTCCCTTGAAATATTTATTGTGGTTCTTATCAATTTCTAAAGATACTAAGTGATAACAACAGGTGTCATAGAAGTGTCTGTCACCTCATTGTGACCATTTTGAATAAAAAATATTTCAAAGAGGGGTTCCAGCTTTTCTAACTTCCCTACCCCTCAGGACTGAGGAACTCTTTTTGAGACACTCTGCTGCATTGTTTTTGTTGGGTATCACACAAAAAACATGCTAGGCACAAGTGAAATGAAATGGGTGCATCTCATTGCTGATGGGTACCAATCCCAAGCACATTTCTGACATATCTGACATACATAGCTGCATAGGTTGCTCAGTCAAAAATTGTTTTCTGGATAAATGTGAAAAATAGAGAATCCAAACTCTCTTTAATTTAAACTGAAATTCAATGAATCTTAATTAGGACATGTTGGGGGGCATTGCTATTTTTTATAAGCTAGTAAAAGCAAAATAAACTACTATCCACTAAGCAGCTGCATTCTGGGACTTTCAGGATGCTTGATTATATTTGTGCCTTTGTTACTCTTGGGATGGCATCACTCAATTAGATACAAAGCTGAGATCATAAAAGGGAGCATAAAGAGTTTTCTATGTCATCCTTTATTGTGTGCTTTCCTCTGGGTCAGCGCAGAATTAAAAACAAGACCATTGTGTCATCGTTTTTGACAAAGAAAACATATTGTGCACATATTAGTCTGGTTATCTAATGGAAAAGGTTTGGAGTTCAAAGGTTGTTTTGTTCCCCACAGCCCATACAGCTGTCTCAGAATTTTAGCACTGTCAGATACATCTAAAGTTTTGACTTATATTCATATATTTGATATGAATAATGATATCATCATATTAAAATTAATACAAGTTTGAAAAAGCAGTTAACACTCATACTTCATGGTATAAATTATATCTTGGGAAGGAGATAATTGTTCATTTTAAGATTTCTTGCATCTTTTCTACAGTAATATGAGTTTTATCATCTCACATTATTAAAAACATGTTTTTAGAATTCAGCATTCTTTCTCACTGCTTCTTGGATTGCACCATCAGATAGTAAGTATTATCTTGAAAGTAATAATTAACAGAAGGATACAGTCCTTGATTAACTCCGTACAAGTGTTACAGAAAGTGGAAATAAAACTTTGCAGTGATTCTAGAACAACTTGTGTAACCTTTGGCTCACACAAAATGTTGTTTTTCCCCTCCTCAATTGTGTAATAAATAAAGAATCAAGAAATGAAGAAATGCACATAATGTATCAGTGAGAGTGAGAAAGAGCTGCTGAGAAATCTGGTTGTTTCTTCGGCTTAAAAAGTTGTTAATTACCGTTTGAAGTCTGTCTATAGTCTTAAATTCAGCTCCAGTCTGTTTAGCTCTGTTGAGGAATTACTGGATAAAATACAAAGAACTTGACTGAGCTGGAGTATGAATGTATGATCTGAATAGCATTTCCTATTTTTAAATATTCTGAGGCAATATGTACCCAAAGGAGGTTTATGTATTAACAAAATTCCCACTGGAGGCATTTCACAACCAGTGAGAGGTAACCCTCAAAGGCCAGAGTAAAGGTAATTGGCACAGGAAGAAGGTGCCACTATAAATTGTGTTTCACCTAAAGCAGAAAAAAATTTTCATCCTCCTTCATCCTTCTACTGTCTGTCTCAAGGTTAACTATTTTATGTTAACCTCTGAAGTCAAGTACAAAAATAAATGCTAGAGCTCTGTCATTTTTATCCATTGCACATGAGCTTATTCTGTTCTTATATAGCAAGTATTGGGACATAAGTTCATCAGAAAATTTGACTTTGAAAATGTTAGACAAAAGAAGAAATACACTAATATTGCTTTAGAGGAAAGCCCCCAAGAAAATAACTGGGACAGAAGCCAAAATCTCTCCATTCTTAGTGGCATATTCATTCACAGTCATAATTTAATTAAAACTAATGAGATTAATGAATGATCCCAGTGCTTTTGTCTCCACTATCTCAATCAGATAAGCCCCCACATACCTATAACCCCATTTAAAAGTGATTTTTTTTTAATTAATTTTCTAAAATAATTGTACTTATTTACACACCATTTATTCTACTTCGTTATTGTCTAATGAAGCAAAAAAAAAGTAAATTGCATTGAAATGATCTTGCCAGGCATTTATTTACCTGCTCTGCTAGTAAAAGTTTTTTTTTAATTTGGCTTGTCTTCATGAATCTTCCCATTTACTCTTTGGATTAACCTTGCTGGTTTTCATTACAGGAGGAGCATAAAACAAGTATGGTCCGTTCTACCTGGAACTGGACGCACCTGCCATTCTAAGACACTGCAGAGAGCTCTCTCTTAGATTAACATGAGCCTTCAATGACTGAGTGTACTGTGTAATATGAAATTACTTATATGTACAAGCCAGGTAAGTTTTATATGCATTTTCTTTTGTTAACCAGTTTGCTAATTTGCATATTACTATTATATCAATTAAAAGAAGGTTGCTGCCCACCAAAGTCCTCCTTAAATGAGGAACTTCTCTCGGTTTATAGTTTATAACTACAGTATGGCTCCACTCTTCAGAAACGTTGTATTTTCTATTTTACTGATATGTGCATACACATGTAACTCCACGTAACTGACTTTTAAATTAGAACTGTTTGCCCAGAGAGTAGTGAAGCTCTCTCCTCAGTGACATTCACAGCTGAAAAAGGCACGGCCCCGAGAAATGTGTTCCGACCTTGAAGCTAAGATCTAACATTAAGGCTGGTCCTGCTTTGAGGAGGGATGTTTGGACCAGATATATCCAGAGCTTCTTTTCAACTGAAATTATGCACTGATTCTCTTAACACTGGTAGTTCTGTATTTTTTCTGGGCAAAGGGATTTCACTTCTATGATATGAACCGTTGTTGCTTTGAAAATGTATTTTCTTCTGGGTAGTCTCATCTCTCTTTGAAATACCCTGTTTGTGTTCTGAAAAAAGCCTTATTTTGATTCTGAGGAGTCTGAAATCACTGCAAGTAATGCCATGTGCTACATTTTAGAAATCATATTGCTGGCACAAAATTCACGGTTGATAGTATTTGCCAAATATCAGATGAACTCTGTATCTGAATACTGAAGAGTTTTCTCCACTCTTCTCAGCTCTGCAATTTATGTGATTTTAGTTATTAGTAGACATAACTTGTTTATAGATGCTGTCTTCTAGGAAATGTTCAGCAACAAACAGCCCCCTGCTCTCCCCTGCCCTTGCTCTGAGATGCCTTAGTTCATATTTGAGCCATTTCCTTTTCCCTGAATCACAGACGTTTTTCATCCACTGTTACAGCCAGTGAAAGAATTTCCCCCTCCCACTCTTGAGTGATTTTGCAAATTTGCAAATGACAGTTATAAAATGTTTTGGACAGAAGCAAAGCATGTCCTGCTATTCTTTAGATGCATCAAATGTTTTTGCAGAAATTATGTACTAGTCTGCGTACAGAGAAAGGCTGAAAGTAGTTTGTATGTTGGAATTGGCTCTGTGTGTGTATGTTCACTTAACATAAAATAATCTACTAAGACAGAAACACCCTACTTTAAAGTTGATGAAGGCAATCTGTAATAATTAAGGAAGGAATTTTTTTTAGTTGCCAAAACTGTTTCCAGAACTACTTCTTAGAGATATCATTTTTTTCTTAATTTATATTGTTAAAACTGAAAGATCTAAAAAAATTTATTCATTTAACATAATACTAAAACAATCAGTAGCATTATTATGATGATTTTATATACAAACATAATTACATTGTCAAAATATGCAAACATATTTTCTGGCTATTTTCAGAGACATTTACTGGTTATGTAGTTAGAGATACTTTAAGGGCCCAGGAAATAAAATAATTCCATGAATGTTATAGGAATCCAACTATCTCTTAGGCAACAGGAGTTGCTATGAAAAATTCTTTGGCCACAGTCCCATCACAATGGGATGAATGTTTAAATACGTATAACATCTCAGAAAGTATCACTGCTATTTCATTTTTGCTGCTGAAATCTGACTAATATTCTGAATTTAATTTTCATCTCAGAACTTTTCTGTTCTGTGATTTCATATTGGGCCCTGCTGCTCCAGGTTTCATTGGGTAAAAAGTCACCACTCGAAGATTTGCTGTCAGAAAACTTACTTTCATCCTCCAAGCAATGAGATAAAATGAAATTAAATATATCGTCTTTGTTTGTGGTGTTATCTCCGCATTTACACAGTCCGTTGGACTTGCGCAGCCTTTGGAGGGAAAACCAACTGTTGCACATTTGTGGAGGAAAAGCTCCTCTGCTCCTCATGAATGCACTACCTCTTATTTTGTCAAGATTGTGGTCAGTGTAGAGAAATTGGAGTCATGGCTTTTGGCTTCTCTTCTGTCATCTGTCACGAGTTTCTAGGTGGTCCCTCTCAGTAAGTGCATCCATCTGTAACGTAACCATTCTGGTGGAAACGAACTGCAACCCGTAAGAAAACTCTTATTTTCCGTAGAGATTGTTTCAAAATCAGCAGATGTTGTATTTTTTATTGCGTTTTTTTTCTGCTGGAAGAGTGTGTTGCAAAGATA
Organism: Tapera naevia; assembly: GCA_033556795.1. Taxonomy (NCBI): domain Eukaryota; kingdom Metazoa; phylum Chordata; class Aves; order Cuculiformes; family Neomorphidae; genus Tapera; species Tapera naevia. The sequence continues at coordinate 3,895,077 of JAUMJJ010000027.1, read as the reverse complement.
AAGACAGTAACAGAGAGTTTGTATTATGCTCATCCCTTGTACTTCAGGTGAGTTTTATGAAGACCACAGGTCTTCAGCTGTGTTCACAAAGGAGGGATTTACTGTTGAAAAACTAAGGGAGCATCCATTATTTTTAGTGCTTTCTAGAGAAGCACGAACTTTATCCTCACAGTGCAGGAAACCGGTCACATGACCGCAGGGATATTCAGTTTAGTGCTGCTTGTAGCCCATATTTATACAAGAAAAGCACTGGCTTTCTGAAACTATGTGAGGCAAAGTTGAGGCTGAGATGTGGGACCTCCCTTTTCTCCAGCCTGATTTGTCTGTCACCCTTGTTCTATATTTAAGATATGGGTTTACAGAGTGCAAAAGGAAGAATCAGAAATGCTGACATTTAAATTAAGCAGTGGAACGTCTTGTGTTTATTTTTAGTCTGAAAAAGTGGGTTTTCTCCTCCGTGTGCTGAAGTTCTGCTGTCAGAGCCCTGCTGGTCATAGGCATGTGTTTGAAAACTTTGTGAACAAGTAAATGTTAGCTGTGCTTAGATGGACCTTTGGCTTAGCTTCTGACCCTTTCATGGGTATTTTTGGCAAGAAAGTTCCGTAGAATAATAAGTGGTGGGACTGAAACGTAGTCAAACTGGAGATGGGATAGACAAGAGCCATGCTCTGGCTTGATGGAAGCTCTGTCAGAAGGCCTTTCCCAATGGAGGCCTTTTTCTCTTCTGGCTTCGCTTCAGTGTCACCTTCTGTAAGCTGAACCCAAGAGGCAGCTCTGCAGCACCTGAGAACCTCTGTCTGTCAAAGCCAGGAGGCTCTCAACGTGTCTTTTAACTTCCTTCATGAGTGACACCTGTCAGATTCAGAACACAATGATGTGCTGCTTTTCAGCATCCCAGAATTCCGCTCGATGCCTCTGAGCCAAAGCATATATATGTTTAGAATCACACGTGCCCCTGTCTTCATTGAACAACTATTTCAGCCTAAAATTAAGACAGTAGTCCCAGAAGACCATGAAAGAAGTTTTAGATCGGAAGTGTTAGATCGGAATACCACAGTGCAGTGAAATGTGTAGTGCACATAGCTGATCTTTGGCCTGCTTACTTTTCTCTCCGGGAGAATAATGTCTGTACATAAACACTGCGTTGTGCTCCTTGCCAGCCACAAAAGTTCTGCTTAAGAAGAATTAATCATAAGTCTTCTGTACTGAGGGAGACGTTGAACAGAGAGGTTTATGGTGGAATTCATCTTCTCTAATTTAAGATATCTGTCATGGATACATCAGCTCTGAGCTCTTTCTCCAGGCTATCCTTACTGGCAAAGCAGCACTGTTCTGGGATGATGCCTATTCTCCTAAAGCAGAAGTGTAAAATGGTGGATGAATTGCCCTTAAGGAGCTTTTACCCCTCATCAGACGTTGACATGAACCAAAAGAATGGGCTTTCAGTGCCGAGACACACCAGCTATTACTGGTAGAACTAAAGGCTCTCAAGAATTTAACCTTCATTTTAAATTTAGAGGTCTGTAATTGCCCTGTAGGAGATACCTATAAAAAAATCATGCTAAATAAAGCATTCTCCCGTATGGAAATGTTTATCACCTGAGTGTCTGGAAAAAAAAAATCCAGTATAAGTTTTTATGATAAATTCCCAGTATGACCAAATGTATTTAGTGTATACTACATCTGATTTCTAGAGTTTAAGTGGTAGGCTAGATGTACAACATTTCACTGAGAAATAAGTGCCAATCCACTGATTAGTGATACTGTGTGCTGGAACCCCCTGAAGTATAGGAATTTTCTAAATTTTAAAAAAAGCAATTCCACTGCTACTGCTCCTATTTAATACTGTATTTTCAAAATTTAGCTGCCAACTCACAATTCTGTAAATATTCCTGAAAATTTTATTAGTGAAGGTACTTTTAGTGAAGGTGCTTTTTAATACAATGGTAGTGTATTTTGATTCTCCTGTTTCCTTGATTGTAACATTTGTTCACCCCAGCTTTTGATGTTAACCTTATAACAGCTCTGACAATATAAAGGCTGGTCAACATTTTTTTTTCAGTCCTTTACTATGATATTAATAGGAAAAGCTGCCCATTTTCTACTTTTCAATACAAGTGATGTTTGTAAATTGGCTAACAAAGCCTCTCAGTTGTAAAAGCATAGCCATGTGTTTGCTGATAATGTGATTAGAGGAAATTAATTCTGGATAAAGTGCAAGTTTAAGTTCTGAGACCTTAAGTTCTCCCTCTCTTATCTGGTCCAGCACTGTGCAGATATCACTCACTAATGACAAAGCTTTGAATTTCTGCACTGTTTCCATCATTTTATATCTGGGGATATGTATCTATAGATGTAGTTTTATTGGAAGAGGCTGGTGTCTAGATCTTGTTAAAAGGAATGAAGGTGATAAATATTCCTTCCTTGTTTATTGTGTCTGCTTCTGATGCATGTATATGAGAGAGGAAAGGAAAGTAGAATAATGCCATCCTGATAAATTTTAATATATAGTTTTATGATTCTGCAAGAGCAACTTTATAGTGAGGCTTGTGAAAACGTCACGTTCTCAGCCCGTAACTCCCCAATGCTACAGGTTTGTGTACAAGAAAGACATTTTTGCCACCTTGAAAGGTCTCCAACTTCAGGTCGTGCTATTCATTAAGCAGTACCCAAATACACAGTTTTGTGGGTTTCAGCAGAGTTACTTCTGTTGTGGGGTGCAATTGAAATGATTAAGGAAGATTTCATACAGCCAACTAGTGGCAGTAATTTCATTAGAAACTAATGAACTGTTGTGCATTGTTTTCACTTGCTGGCCATACTATAGTGCGAGCATTTCCAGAAAAAGTAGTTTTAGAGATTTTGAAATGAAAATGCTGAATCTGAACTTCAGTCCCTACTAGAAGGAAATGTTCAGCTCCATTGCAGGTTTTCCTGCCTATGCTTGTGTGAAAGACAGATATTTTGGGACTGATGTAGTGGAGCAGGATGGATTCAATGTGCTCTTCACTTTCACACTGCCTAGCTTTCCATGGAGAGCATCAGGTTTGCCCTCCCCACACATCCTACACCTGTCACCACCAGCACATAAACCAATGCACACCACTGATGCTGTAGGGTTTTTTTTCAGCCTCAGTTTCAATACATGTTTCCCATGGCATGAGAAATCCTGGAGGGTCTCCCAAGATGTTGTCTGCAAACCAAATGCTTGTAATTACTGCCTTGAGTGGTCTGAAGGCAGCCCAACCTGCTGAGGGGGTGGTCTGCGTGCAGTGGATCTCCAACTAGAAACGTTGATCTATCTCAAGGGTAATGCCTGTGATAGGGGACATGGTTTTATCATATGGCTTGCAGCTGTTGATTTATTCTGTCTAACTAGGGATTTAGAGTGAATAATCCTCTTCTCTTTGGCTAATGCCAAATCATACTGGTATGAGAGCTGGGGAAGGGAACAAAAAAAATGCTGGACACTTGTTTAATTATGTTCCTACTCTTTATTTATTGTTATCCATTGTTATCCATTGGTCTCCAAGCAATTAATGAAATAGGTCAGTAATACTACCTGAACTTCTGTGTGTCCCAGTGGCAAAACAGTGGTATAAATACATGAGTCCCAGGCAACTATCCTGTATGTGATAGTATTTTGAAAAGGTCTTGTTAGTCAGCATTTTTTTCTATTTTCTCAGTATTCGGTAGTACTTAGATTCTTAAATTGTTTGTTTTAAATACAGATGTCATTTTAAATTAGAGTAAGGATAAGTAAGAACAAGTCAGTAGAGTTCTCATATAAAAAAAATAAGCAAAAGGACATTGTTTTATCTTTAAAACTGTTTGCTTCACCCCTCTTTCCTCTCTCCTGAACTTAAAATATCCAGCTATAATTAAATATCCTCCTTTTAAATTAGGGAACTGCACTCACAGGATTAGAGAGGCCAAAAGGCAAAGCCAGGATGAGAGAGCATAGCTTTCTCCAAGCCCTGTGGTGGGAACCACAATATTGCCTTTCCTCCAGTCTCTTCAGACAATTTCCCAGCAGGTTACTGAGATATTTGTACGTGCCCTGATGCACAACTACAGTCTGTATGCTAGATTAATTTTAATGTAGTCTATAAACTTAATCTGAAAGCACGTATATGCAATTCAAGAAGTCTTCACCAACTTGAACCTTGTTTTATGACTCATATCCACTGTCCACCTCCTGATTGGTTTTCCTTAAGTCCCCCGCTTTTTTCTCTTGCTGATGTTTCATAAAGAGGACGAGTTAAGTGAGTATCTCCTGTGCATCAAGGATTCTGAGAGGGCTGGTGCCTTTTTCCCTGTGCAAAAAGGGAATGGCTTCTGCAGGGATCTCTGCTCCCTCATACTCTGCAGTGAGCACCTCAGAATCTCTCCCTTGGCAAACTGTCCTGTGATAAGTGCTGCTCTGACAGGGGAGGCAGAGTGCAGCCCTCACACAACGGATCCTTCACCATTTGATTTGTTGAAGGATGAGGGCTCTTGCAGTGGGACCTTGAGTCAGGTTGATGCTTCAGATCTGCTGCGTGTATGTCAGTCTTTCAAGACCTAGACAAGCATCCTGGTAGCAATCAGATTACCTGTTAGAAATATGTAGTTTAGATACCACTCTGTTTCTCTTCGTGAGCTGTACAGGCCTTACTATTCTTGTGACTTTAGATCCTATAGTTGCACCTAAATTAGGTGTGAGTCATAAGAGGTCTAGCTACAGCTCAGAACTTCCTCCACCTCATAACTAGAGGCTGTCAGATTCTAGAAGAGAGCAGGAAAAGCCTGGGTAAATGCATGGTTATAGTATCCCAGAAAGCCTCCTCCTGTTCATCATCAGACACCCAAGCAGACCAAAGGCAGAGTGGGCACCTGTGTGTGCTGCAGCCTGTTTGGAATAGGAATGCCAGCCTGTCACACGGGGCAAGAGCTCCTCCAGAGTGAGCAGTGGTGTAACCAGGCTGGTCAACCTGCTGAGCTCATCCTGCCAGATCCCATCCTAACCTACTGGCTTTCTCAAGAACAGGAGTTAAGCAGTACAAAAGCGTATGATGGTAGGAGTCAGAAATCCCTCTATGTGTTGACAGAAGCAGCAGCTGCCTTCAACTGTCCCTGCTCCCCTCCCACATACATTCAAAGGAGGGTTTGCATAGCAGCCCTGCAACAGTAGAACTTCTGGACATCCAGGTGTGTGTTTTGTAGCTGCCTCCCTGCATAGTAACACCCAGCTTCAGGGCCTTTTGTCCGTGGCTGTGTTTTAGTAATGTATGAAAAAACAGCGTGTGAAATATTTGCAAATGTGCAGCTACAACTACATACACACATTCCTATGTATACAGCAAATAAACAAGATGGATAAAAATAAACCCGATATAAACTAAAATAGAAAATTTATTTTTACATGCTTATAAATGAGTACCATAATGCTGATGCTGCACAAGACAAGTGATAGATGTTTTTTTCTTCAGAGAGGGTTTGTTTTTTGTAGAAAGAGGGTGAGAAACATTCCTTTTTGGCAGGCTTTAAGAAATTCTAGATTCACGTTCTGAGGCAGACCCAGGAGTCCTGTTAATACTTGCTTGTACAGCCTTTGTTTGAGGAAGTGTCCTAATTTCAGAGCACACAAAGACAATTCAATCATTAATAAAATAAATGTATATGTTCTTGGGGCACTCAGCCAGTATAGTGTGGTTATTCTAAAAGGATACAAACACCAGACTGAAAATGCAAACCTGCTGCTATTTTTTATTAATTCTGGATCTCCTGTATTTTCCCTTTTTATTTCTATCTATAAAAACTGGTAATTTGAGGGCAGTCACATCAATTAGCAGTTTAGTTGGAGTTATAGAGATTGTCTGATTAGAAGGGCTGTAGTCCAGTGATATGCAAATTAATAAATTCAATTTCTAAATGAATTCTAATCAGCAGGAAGTTGAATGAAAGATTTATTTTTCAGCATGAAAAAAAATCTCTAAATACAAAATGTGTACGTATCTCTCTGATTGTAGGGGAAAATGAAAAGCCAGATAGTTATACTGGTGTAGAAATCAAAATAATTGTAATGACTATAGAAGAGTTACTTCTCATTTACAAAGTGTAGCTCAGAACAGATTTCGCTGTGAAGTGCTTTTTCCCTTGGCCATTTATCATCTTCTTTGAAGCCATATGAGGGAATTTGGAGTGGGCTGAAGTGGTGGTTCAAAAAACATATGGTACGACAACAAGATAAAATTGAAGCAGCATATTGTGGAGACCTGCATGAATTGGTCACGGTTATAAGAACTATATAGAGAGAGAAATCTCTTTCCAAGGGGATTTCTATGGGGACCATACAAAGTACTTAACAGACTGTTTAAAAATAAATCCTGACACTATAACTCATAGAAAGAAAGAGACTTGGTTCAGGTTCCTTGAGCAAGAATAATCCTGCAGATTGCAACAGAGAGTGAGCTGGATGGTTTTCCTCTTGGTGACATATTTCATGTGTCCAGGTGCTCGCTGATATTCCAGATTCATATGTTTATTAATGAACTGTGATAGTGCTTATTTTCTAGGCATCCAGATTTTGTAATAGAAAATACTCTAGAATGCTGAAGAGAGAATCCTTGACATTGCATATTGCAGTTTATAAGAGACAACACTTCCAAGCAACAAAGACCAAACTTAAGTCATAGGTCACACATTTAACATTGTAAGCTGAAGGATTTTGAATACAGCAGACTGATAAGAGAAACAAGATCCAAAGAAGTCTCCTCCTGTGCAAACCAGCCCTCCATCCATACTAGAAAACTGAACTGCAGTTGCAGAAGGAAGGTGGCCTCAGCTGGTATTCTGCAGTGACTAGATCCTCAGCAGTGCTCTAGGTACTAGAGAGTTCGTTAACACCTTAAATCCTACTTGGAAAAAAGCACTGAACCGAAGTTCAGGTTTGTGTTTTCCAGCTCTGTTGTGACGAAGCTGACCATGCAAAAACGGATGGTGAGATCAGTTCTTCAGTCAAGTGAGGAGATTTAGGAGATAACTGAATGTACACAAAATCTTCTCAAACACTAGCAAATATCTTGATTTCTTCACATGAAAATGCTTGACATTGTATTTTATCAGGAAAATATGCTATTTTGATTGCCTTTGGGCATTTGCATTGCATGTGTATATGAAATCATGTGCCAATAACGGTAATATTTAAGTTGATTTCCGGGAAGGATATGTGTTTTTAGAGCATTAACAGAGTGATAAAACCCCTCAATATGGCCCACTAAATGAGAGACGGAAGCAAAGACTGTGGAAATTGTGTCCTGTGATGGAGCCAGGGACAGGCTAGCTCTTCCTGTTGTGTTTAAACCAGGAGATCTTTATCTGAATATTTGGGCTCAGAGCCTCCACCCCCCTGGGGCACAGACCTGTAAAAGTGTCTGAAGTTGCCCTGAGTATTGCTTTGGTCTGCATAGGTCTGAAGAATGAACCACCAACCACCTGGGGAAAATCTGAACAGAAGCTGAAGGGATCATTGTAACTCTGTCCTTTCCACTATGTGAGGATTATATTGGTCTCTCATGCTTGCATCAGTTGTCTGCTCTTGGCTGAACACCCATTCATCATTTTATTACTCTGTGAAATCAATGAATCTCAATATAAAGCTTTATGAGCTTTAAATGGTCCAAAATTAGTATGCGTAACAGACAGAGACCAATCAATCAATCGACAAAAATTAATCTGTCTTGTGAAGAGTGGGCTGCAGATCAATTTCTTGTGTGAGCTGGACCACGGTATTGACTGAGCTGTGGGAACAGATGATGGACCTAAAAGTTCTAGAAATTAAATGATTTAAATTAGTACTGCAAGTACTGAATCAATGCTAGGCAGAACAAGAGGTGATGTGTTCTTCTGTTGATCGTAAAATTGAATCTGGACAGCTGTTGAACATTGCTATTTTTCATAGATTTGTAGTTTCCTGGGCCAATATGCTGTTCTGTTCCAGTCCTTGTTTTTTTTTTTTTTATTCACTGATTTGGAAGTGAATTATAATCAGTTTGATTATGGATGGGTAGCTTCAAGGATTTGTCTGTAGATGACAGAGAAAGAGTAAGAATAGATGTTCTGAGTTGTGTGATTCAGCCTATGAAAAATGACTAAAAGTTGGGAATATCAGCAGAGCAGCACTCAGGGATCTTGAAGGAATCTTCTTTAGCATGACCTCACAGACCAGGGTGAAGCATTTTGTTTCCTTAGGGTGCATATGTGCCCTTCAGAACCAATGCTACATTCGTAGCTTTTGGGACACACACACAAGGATTTGATTTCCACTGTGATTATCTAAATCCCTAAATCCATTCTAAAAATGAGACGAAAAGAAAAGTAGGTAATAGAGATGTCTTCCAGCTTTAGTCACTCTCCAGGTGCAAAGCAGCAGTTTTCAATATCTGGAAGCAATAAATGGAACAATAGTTGAAAAAATGTTGTGTTACATGGCTCTTCTTCACAGCTGTTAAGGCTGTCACTAAATACACAGCTTCCCTACCTAGTGTCATATTTGCATTCATGATTCCTGTGAAATTATTCAGCTGATGAAAAGCACTGTTTTCTGGGTTGAGAAGCAGGATTGTACTCCATCAGAGGTTTGATTGGGGCTTGTAGTGGGTGATGCCGAATGTTCAAATTGCTCTTAACAGAATTGCCATTTTATAATAGGATCTGTGACTTTCCTACTCTTTCAACAGTAACTGTTGCTCTGTGTCTGAAGTTACACAACAAAAAAATGTCAAAACAGCTGGAAAACAGTGGCTGGAGAGCTGTGGTCAGCAAGGGAGTAGGGGAGCCTGTTCAGGGAGGCACTGTATGGTGGAGGAGACAGCCTCTGAGACTATGGTGAGGGCCTGAGGTCAGGCACTATGATTTCTTCTGCAGGTGGTATCCATAGCCCTCAATACAACAGGAAACAAGAAAAAAAACATGATTGAATACCAAAGTGCTGCAAGGAATATTGTCCAATGGAGACTGTCAGTCACCTCTTTCATGTTTTTCTCTGAAGCACTGTGTTCTGGGCTGGGTGGGATCCTGATTTCACCTTGTGCCCCAGTTCCTAATAGTTCACTAGGCTCTCATGAATACACATGTGAAGACACGTGAGTTAAAATTGCCCTAGGTAAGTACAAGCAGCATATTTCCACCTGTTCTTTTCTCTCCTAAATAAATGTTCCTCTTCTCCAGCAGCTGTAAGTCAACTGTCTCCTTGACTGAACCACTCTTAATTTAGCAGGTAACACTGCATTTTTTTTCAGCTGTAAAGATATTTTCTAAATGCATCCTGGAGATATAATATTGTGCAATCTCTGCTATCTGTTTTCTTAAGATAGTACAAAGTAGCTCAGTTAAAGAGCGGCAGTTGAGAAAAATGAAAGCTGTTATGTGTGTGTGTTTGTGCGTGTATATATTTATAAGTGCACTATGGTTCAGATTAAGTAGGTCACCACATATACTCTGGTCACTTTCTGGCAATAACTGTAAATGCTGAAGTGATTTGGGGTGAAATTCTTTGCTGAAACTTCCTATTGCTATCATAAACACTAACCTTAAACCACTTGGAAGCTTTTAAGGTCAATAAAAAAATCCAGGCTCTCTCCAGGGCAATGTAGCATGTTTACAGCTGCACCATTGCAGCCATTGCTATAATTCAGGTACTACATTTTGAAGTGTTACTGAAAAACACACCTAATTTTATGACATTTAATCTCACAACATTAATGGTGAGGCTGGTATAATGCAAATACGTTTGCGAGCAAGGTCAATTAGCCTAGCAGCAGCAGCTATAAGAGGAACGCTGTGGACTGAGAGCAGAAAGAGCTGTTACATTTATTAGGATGCCCAATAAATCATTTACAGCAAGAACTAATTACCTGATTATTTCCAGTGTCTGCTCTTCAATTCACAGAATGAATATGCAGCTTTAAAAAAAAGATGTAATTTCTCTTGATGCGTTAGATTTTTGTTTCAGCCTAGAGATGAGATAATATATACAGATTTTATTCTTGGTTGTAACAGGAGATTCCATTGCTGGGAGCCCAGCCAGCGCTGGGGTCTGGCACCCTGCCTTAGTGGTGAGGTGGGGTTACCTGCACTCTGCAACGTGACATTTTGTAGCATATTTAGTATAATGTTAAAACTTTAAATCTTTAGTGTATGAGACAAAAGGGACCCTGGGAGCAGACTGGGATAATACTCCCTCTGTGGATCTGTGCTGCAAGTGTAGCAAGAAAATTACTGGTAGTGAGACTATAAACTCTGTCTTTGTAAGGGGAAGTGGGTAACTGTCCAATAAACTGAGTCAATACAACAAAAATAATTGGATTGAGTTCTTTTTTCCTGGTTGTTCCAATCTCTTCTTTTCATTGACAGTGAGCTTCTTAGATGAATGAATGCTCACAAAAGCAAACCTGACACTAGTATTATTTAAGTATGAGTAATGAGAGCATAGGCACCCAGGTGAGCTCTTTCTACTTCAAGTGCAGTATGTCTGTGTATAAATTATGCACGGAAAGCAAAGAAGATTAACATTCATCAAACTTGGGGCAGTCAGTCAGACAATACAGACGGTGTTGGGGAACTTGACTGCCCAATGTGAGGCCCTGTTTCTGAACACTGAGGACCTGACGGATGTGCTGGGAATGTTGATCTCAGGGGCTGATATAGAAACTGCTCAGCACTGGAGGGTGTACTCCAAGGGAAGACTCTGGATCAGGTATCTGGGATTGTGATTGCAGCGAATGTTAAGTAAGCTGCCTTAAGAAGCAGTGAATCATGAGGATACTTGGATGGAGAAAGTTGATATGGATCAGTTGTTAATCTCTATGGTGATCTGCAGATGGAAGTGGCTATGCAGGTGCTAAGAAAAGCTGTATGAACCATAAAGGCTTCTTGCCTTGTAATCAAAGCAAGATTTCTTCTGTAGAATGTCTAGGTAACACAGTGTTCATGCAGTGGGTCCATTTGTTTTCTAAAGCAATTCAGTGAAAAAGGTAGATGAACTTTTGTGAAACCATGAAGTCAGGAGTTCTGGGAAGTGTATGTTCCTGACAGAAATTTGTGAAGTATTTACTTGAACAAATGTATTATTCAGGCATCTATTTTATGTTATTCCTTTTATGCATATAGGATGCATATGCTACAAGAGGTTCCATTTTATGCTAAGGAAAGATAATGTGTAACAACTTCTAACTAATTATAAACTATTTACTGTGCTTAATTTATCTAAATTGTTATTTGGTGTGATATTAATGATAAAAATATAGAAATGACAAAAAATCAAGAGTGATATGAGAGTTAAATATTCAGTTTTATAAATCTTTTTATGCCTGGAAGAAATGAATATATAAAATACAAAATATGAATTTCAAAAGGTGCTCTCTAATATCAGTACTGAGTACAGGACTTAATCAGTTTGACTGTGCAACAGTTCATCAGGCACTGCCAATCAGTGTTAGCTGTGCTTCGATAGTCATGATTTTAAGTGACCAAATTGTAAATTTTTATTCTTTTATAGATGAAAACAAAAGGTATTATCTACTTTGAAAAATCAGCAGATTGATGTTTTTTTATTTACTAGAGGGAAAGTTCAAATTTCCTAGCTTTGAAATAATACTGGGCTTATGAGAATTAATGACTAACCTCTCTTAGTACATAAGAGGAAGAGTGCTTATTAGAACTTTTGCCCTATTTTTACTATTTTTACGTGCATAAATGTTCCAAGATTTAAGGCTCGGGAAGGACTTCTATATTAAACCTAAGTATAGACCATAAGTATAGTTAATTTCATATTGCGGATAACCTGCAAATGTATTAATCCTCAGAAAAATAAGATTAACAGAAGAATTTATGTTAACAAACTGCATTTCAGAGTGTTGCCTGGAGCTGCTGCAGTGAAACATCATTGTTATTCAATAGCACAGTGTGGGCGAGAGCTACGAGCTGAAAGGACCTGTTGGTTATTGATTATACTGAAACGTAGAAATTGGCTTTCTTCCAGAGTGGTGTAATTACACATTATATGTTATGATGAGCCTTTTCCTTGAGAAGAGTTACATTTCCATGGGCCTCCATTCAGTGCTCCGGTTGCTGTCACCGTGTTGCCAGGACAGCAGTGAGGATCTTTGTCTCAGAGGTTGTTTCCTTCTTCAGTGAGACGAAAACAGACTGCATTGAGGCTGCAAACAGTATCCATCAGAAGGTCCTCTTTCAGGCTCCGGCTTTCCGTCGGTCACTGCCCTCCGTGTGATAGCTCTCTTTCTATTTTAATAGAAAGAAATGAAACTTGTGGTTTTGGCAGCTTAGCAAAGAGTAAAGCTAGGCCAAACGTGCAAAGTTTGGGTGCACGTGTGACAGGGAGCCTTCTCTGTTCAAGGGGGGTAGGAATAACTTAATTTTGGCTTAACAGAAATATAGAGATGGCTGAGTAGTTCAGGCTGAATACAATCTCCTGAAGTTACTGTAGGTCTTCAATAAAGATCAGCTCTCTTATTTCTCAGGCCACAAGTCTGCTGAGGATCTGACAGGAAAAGCTCAGAGCTAGTATTTGCATCTGGATCTGCTTTCTCAGCTCCTAAAGAAGGCTGGGTTTAGGTTTGTACTCCTGCTGTGGTTACAGGGCTCGTGTGCCTAAGAGTGGATGAACTCGATTTTTTGTCCTTCGTGGGTTTCTCGGGCAGAATTGCCTATGAGCATCTGCGAAGCACATCCTTGTGTGCATAACCTAAGTGAAGAATTGAATAAGAGAAATGACTAAAGGGAATGGGAGAAATTAAAAGCTGGAGGGGATGAAACAGGAACATACTTCAGTGGATGAATTCAGAGGGTGACAAGGCTGAAATTCTATGCAGATCATTTCCCAATCCCATGGGAGCAGGTAGCCAAAATTCCACTGATACCTGTCAATCTAAAATTTTCTCTCTGTATTCTCCTCCAAGTTATGTCATTACCTTGCTTGGCAATTGCACGTGATCCTTACTGAGGTTAACTCAGAGGACAAATGTACACATGCAGATCTGTCTGGTCACAAGCTCTTAGCATGTGAGTCAGTTCTCTGCCTGCCATTTCGTATTTGTTATCTGTTGCTCTCCAGGACCTTGCAGTGTGCACCTGCTCCACTGAATCCTGTACCCAGGGCAGTGTGGTGGTGCAAGCACTGCAGCCCTTGCCCTTCTTGCGTACTGTCATGCTGAGGCACACACAAATTCAGTCCCAGCTGCTACTGCCTGGCCATCACATCGCCCTGCTCCATCCTATGCACCAGGGTGCCAATGCTGTAAATGCTCTGTAGGTGTATCCATTACATGAACATGATAATGAATATCAGAAAACTATAGAAGGTCCCAGCAACCTGAAAAGCCAGCTTCTGTAGAACTTCGTAAGCGCTTTTCTAAGAGATCCAGATTTCATATGTGTCTTACAACTGTTGATTAGGAGCACTGTGATCCATAATAACCCCGAAGTGATTACAGAAGAATCGGTGTCTGCAAAGTAGTTTGATCTCAGTTCATTGGCAGTATCAACAGAAATGGTAAAAGAAGAAAGAAACCTTACTTGGTGTGTTTCTATTTCTAGTAGTTGTTATTCTGATGAATGATGAATAACACAAGACACTTTGGCTGATTATCTGTGAAAAGCTTCCCGACAATAGGAGACTTAAGAAATTATTCGCCTGCCTAAGTGCTAGAACTTTGTTATTTATGATGTCTTTATCTCATTTTGGATAAAATTATAGTAAATATAATGTAAAAAAAAAATCTTTCAGGGGCAAGAATCTAAATTCATTGACGTCAAGGAGAAAAGCTTATTGGCTTGAAAGTTCTTCACAACTCTAATTTCTGTTGCGCTGAAGATGATGACCTCTAGCTCTTCATGAAAACTGCATTTTTATTGTCTTTAGTGATTAAATGTTCCTGTTGTTGAAAGTAATTTTAATACTTCGTGGATATGCTTAGCTGTATAGTAGCAGACCATCCATGAGCAATAGAAAATGCATAACTGTGCTGACTTTTCTGCTGAATGATAAACAGTGTAAATTCCTCAAGTCATGGATGTTTATCTTGTAAAACAAGATAAACATTGTAAGGATGAGCCAACATGTGTAACATGTTAATCATTCTGCCTTCAGGAGAACTTAGTACATTTATGTAATATATTCTGTTCAATTACTTTAATCAATCCCTTTCAGTGTTGATCAGAAGAGGAATGCAATAATTTAGAAAACTAAACTGCCTTTTTCTTTTTTGACAAATGATTGTGGAATTCTCCTAGTATTTAGGGTATGTGTAAACTGATAGATGAGCACGATAGGCTAAGGCTTAACATGTAAACTAAATCATGTGCTTCACCTATCCAAATGGCTTTTCTGTGAGAGGTCCCAGACCCTGAGTACCTTTGTCCGCATGCCTTGTAAAAATGGCGTGATGCTCATCTTTCAGAGCTTATACCATTGAAAGCAGAGTTTTATGAATTGCTTTCTGATGCATTTGGGGGTATTCTGCCTATCCTCTTAAAATTTTTGTCAGCCGAAAACACTGACAGCTCTTACCAGCAGCATCATGAGAAAGCTGAGCGATGGCCACAAACAGATAGAGACAGAAAGGTCTGCTAGAGGCAGCCGAGCGGAGGATCAGCACTGATTCAGGTTTGGAGACACGCTTGACTCATGACAGAGTGAAGAGATGTGTCACATGCTGCTGGCAATTCTAGAGTAAGAAAAATGGTCCAATGCAGTTGTTGCAGCCTCCAGCCACAGCACGAGCAATACTGGCTCCAGTGTTTCTTCACAAGTTAGCTGCCCTGAATGGACCTGTGCAGAAGCTCGTTCCCATCTTTTGCTACCATAGACTACAATTCCTGCTAAGTGGAATTTTCATGACCACCTTTCAAGCGTAGTAAAGACAAGGAAAGCTATTGGTAAGTGATAATAATATGAATAGAAGTTAGAAACACAGCTTACTCAGGCTGCTGCTGAATCTCTCTGCAGAGGAGGAGTAAGAAAAATACTGGACTTTGCTAGGGATAACTTTGCAGCTTTACCAGTGTTGAAATTGCAGTCTGCTCCTGTCAGTTTTGCCAAAAGAGCCTCTTGTAACAGAGGTCCTGTAGCAGAGATCAGCACAAGACAGCACAGGATTTTGATGACCTTCCACTTCAGCTAATGTTGCTGAGCAAAAAGGTTCAAGTAACTCGTTACTAATTAATCATCACATTTGGAAGAACTTACTTATTAGGCTTTAATCTATTAACACAATGTTTATGTGGAAAATAAAAGACTATTAGGAAGCAAAACATGTTATATCTTCATCTCCTGGGTACTGTGTTACTTTATAATGTTAGTAAGAGTTGCTAAGGCAGTAAGGAAACCAGAGGCTTACTCCTTGGGAAAGGCTAATTTTTTCACTTCTTCCTGGTTTTCATTATCACATGAGTGAGTGGGTTGCTAAGGTTAGAAAAGTTGGAATTAGGGAGAACAACTGGAGGTACAAGCCTCTGATATGATGTCTGCTCATAAGCAAAGCTACTCATTCTACTCTAGAAGGCCTCTGTCTGCTTTTTCATTGAACCAGATCTGCAGTTGGACTTTATATACTTACATGCAAGTATAGATTTGCCAACTTCTACAAAATTGTTGAGATTTTCCTTACAAAATACGTAGGACTAACTCTTCAGTGGTAGGATCCTACATAGAAATGGTTTTAAATAGTATAAATAAATCCAGATTCATTCTTTGATCCAATAGATAGAGCCAAATATTTGGTTTTTATCCAAATGAGTGTTTTCAAAAGATGTTGCCAGATTGATCCAGATGGTTCTGGGATTACCCCTCCCACTACCAAAATCGAAGGGAAAACATGTCATTTGTGAAAAAAATTAGCAACGCTATGCCAAAGTTGGTTAGGAACCTAGAAAATTAGATTTTGTTGTGCTAATTTGTTTAATGCTTGTAATGATAACAGTGACCAGGATTGGGTGGGATAGTAGGGACATGAATCGTACTATAATTTTTTTAATGCATTAGCATTAGTATCACTTCCTCATTGCAAAAAGAAGATCTCAGGTCTGTTTCCACTGCAGTTCACAGCAAAACTGATACTGAGATTTGTCCTTTGGCTGGAACAGATGTTTTCTTTTTAACTCCAGATTATGAGTCATTGAGGATCTGCCTCAAGTTAGAAAAATTCAGGTTGGAGCAGTTCTGCGTAACTTTGCACACAGTGTTGTGTTCCTGGTGGTTCTTCCAGTTAGCTGTAATCAGTGGGTTAACTTCCACTTCTCATTATCTGTGTATCACAACTGAATGGAAGTATTCATTTGTGCAATGAGTCTGTGAGAAGGATCTAAAGTACCATAGTCAGCTGTCCCCCTTCATGCTTTTCTGTAATGCTCAAGTTTTGCAGAGTTAAAGCCATATTTAGATGCCAGCAGCAGTTCTATGGCAATGCCGTTGCATGTTTTCTGTGTTGAAAAGCAGTAAATACTTCAGATCAGATACAGCAGGACTGTAGAAACTGTACAGTATTTCACAATCACACCTTGGCAATTTGATCGTTTTGGGCCAGTAGTTTTGCAATTTCATTGGTATAATGTAACCCAGGCATGTTTTTTTTTCTGGAAAGCTTACTAATAACTTTCT
Organism: Tapera naevia; assembly: GCA_033556795.1. NCBI lineage: Eukaryota > Metazoa > Chordata > Aves > Cuculiformes > Neomorphidae > Tapera > Tapera naevia. Next base: position 3,878,420 of record JAUMJJ010000027.1, on the reverse strand, counting down.
CCAGAAGGACAGAAGGAAAGGCAAAATGTATGGTAAGGTTTTCAGTCAGGTTTGGGGGTTTTGTTTTGTTTCGTTCTGATTTTCAGATAGTTTTTAAAGGAGGCAGGATCAGTGTAACCAATTCACGCTATGGAAACAGTCTTCAATTTTTTACTTCAGTCATTATGATAATTTTATTTGTATCTGTTAAAAGTAGCTTGAAAGAATGAAGTGAAATAGCACAAAATGTGATCCAATACTTCACGCTTTGTGTAATTTTTAACAACATATTTGACTTCCTGACAATGGAGTTCCATCCCTCATTGTTTATATCTGTTCCATGTCACCACCTTCTTTCAAAACTCTTGAGTATTTTTTTGTAATGGTGAGGAGAATTGATTATATACCAGAGTATACTGCAAGCTGCTTAGCCCCGCAGAGCTAGAGCTCCATCTGTGTTTTTCTAGGCCAGTCACTGACTATGGTTTATTCCTTTGGCAGTTATGGTTGAGGTGAATCCTAGTGTGATATAAATGAACTCTTACCAGCTGACAGTGGGGTTTGCATTGAGCCCTGTGTTTCCAGATGTCTTTCTGTTGGTTGTTGCTGTAGCATTCAGGTTCACTGAGAACAGGATGAGTAATTTGGCAGAACTGGCAGGAATTTATTCTCCTCTGTGATCTGTCAACTGGATAAAAATTTGTGTTAAGTATCCCACCACTCCCACTGGGCTTGTATTGAGAACTGTATGGAGTCTGAGTGCCATTGTTGATACTCATCCCTCATCTTGCTGGTGTAATATTGACTTTTTCCATTGTGATCAAAACTTGCACTGAGCCATCATTTGTTGTATCTTGTAAAATTTCATCAAATAATTGTTCTGGTCAAGGATCAAATCAGAATTTGAAAAAGCAAGATGCTAAGTATATCCATTCCAACCACATGTTAAGGTCATAGGTTGTATTAGAAAACAAGGGAAATATGTTTTCCATTAATAGCACAAAGGAACATCAGCTTTAGGGTTTTTTTTAAATTCCACAATCAATTACACACTAAATAGTGTACAAAATCGTGATCAGCTTTTTGAACCCCAAAAGCTGGAGAGGCTGACGGCTTTCTGAAGAGAGCTAACATCTGTATAGCACTTTCATAAAGCAACCACAGGTTGACACAATGGTCCCCAGTGGCACAGATATCAAGAATGGGATGAGAATGGATTTAGGTTTCCTAGTGTTGTCAATAATACGGGATCAGGCCATTCCTCTTCCCATACTTTATCTAAGCTTCATAGCACAACAAATTCTTTTAGGAGAAGGGATTAAAAACCATAGAAATGTACATTTTAACAGAAAGCATTAACATAAGAATGGCCAGACAGTCACAGTACAGTCAATGGAGTTAAATGTTAACTGAATTTAAAATAAAAACATAAAAATAAATGCTTGTTGCACAACATTTGATTAACTCTGGGAACTTACTGCCACAAATATTTATTGGAGCACGCTGCAAAGTACAGTTCTATAAATAAAAAAAATGCTGCATTAATAAGGGAAATATGTTATGTAAAATAACATAAACTGTAGAATTCATGCCAGAAGAACACAAAATAATTAGAAGTAAGGAAATGTCTGCCCATCCAGCCTGTTGTTGCTTTAAGAGACAGAGGCATTTTTATGCTTTGAGCTGCCCACTGGGAATTCTAAGACCTTCTCCCATGACGGCAAGTTGTTGAATGTTGATGAGCTTATAGTTCTTGGAGGAGCCAGCCCAAAGATGGTCCTAGTCCACTTGCAGCAGGGTTCCTTCTCACTAAAGCAGAAGTTCTCCCTGCTAAGGAATCTGGCTGGAATAACAAATGAAATTAATGTGCCTCAACAGCCGATGCTGTTTGGGGCTTTTCCTGGCTGCTGAAAGTATATCTTAGCACAACTGTGTCAGATGCCAGTGGGAGTTATTCTTCAGAGAGTGGAGGAGAACATATTATTTAGAGAGGTTCCTGGATGGAAAGTTGTTCTCTTTGCTGCTTGAAGGAAAAGGAAAAAAAAAAAAAAGCAAAATAAGGTGAAATTATAACAACTGCAAGAAGAACACAGATTCTCAGTGGTGAAACACTGAGTCAGAGTGAGAGAGTGAAAACTGTAGTTCTTAACATTTCCCAAGAGGTATGTAGCTTGGAGATTGTACTTTCAAAACATGACACTCTGGTGACCTGAATAATGTGACTGGCTGAACCAAACTCCTTGAAACTGAAAGTTTTCTGTGGCAATTTACAAGCAGTGATAGTTGTGTGTGGCCTTTCACAAAGGAGAATTCAAATTCAGGGCCAGGTCATGCATTAGCTCTGCACTCAGCCAGCTTATTCATTAAATATTTGTCTGGGCTGTAAAACCCTCTTCATTACATACACAGATTAATACTGAGAAGTGATGTGAAGGCTGAGTTCAGGTCTCTCACCTCTAGCTGCCACTGGCCATCTTTCAGCATTGAAAACTAACACAAACATGCTATTCTTTGCCAGAGGCTATACCAGCTTTTCTTTTATTGAAAATATAAGATGGACTTGTTGAATCAACAATTTGAAAAGCAGTTGAAGTGTTGCCTTTGCAAAGGTTAGACCCTGCTTATTCTATCCTGTTTGTTTAAGTGCTTTGAGATCTCTCGATGAAGATGACATGGAAAGCACACTGCAGATTTAAGATCCTTAGGTATCTTGGAAATTGAAAGGCCTAAACCATGTGAGGAGTCCAGTAATGTTTGATGCCATGGGATTTCCCAGATGGGCAAATTGGGAAATGATTGTGAAATCATCTCAGAAATCTTCAGCATCCTCATAGTCGACCCTTTACCTTAGATTGCTTCAGTTTTGCTGCTTTACAGGTACTAAAGGTAAGGTGAATTCAAACCTTGTCTTCCCTGATCATTTACTTAGTGTTTTGTTATCAGCTCCATTGTGAAGGATGTGGAAAGGGGAGAGAATATGTATTTTGAGAGTCTGGAATTGTAAATACTATTTAACATTCGCAGGACTATCTACGCATGGAAAAGAATATTTGGCTTTTAAATAGATGATGTTGAATTAGTGGCCTCAAGCTGTATGTGCTGACAACACGCTTGTGTATTCTTTCTGGATATCAGAGCTGCTTTCATACTGCAAGTATCACACACAGACACATAGAGGCAGATGTCTGTGCCTTGCCCTGACTACAGAGAATATCAGAATATCATTATGCTGCCAAAATATTTGGTAAAAGCACAGTATACAATTTCTCACACATCAACACTATTGTTAATTAAGACAACTTGCAGACCTGGGTGGGAACTGGGTGGTTTTGGCTGTACTCTGTGTAAAGAAAAAAATGTATGTGGGAAGTTCTGTTTTCCTTAATGAACAGTGTTTGTCTGACTGCTGATAAACAGCTTTCAATCTGGGAATAGCACTGGTGGAACAGGAGAGTGCATTAGTTTGAGTGAGTGATCAACTATGGGGAGTTTTTCTCTCTTGCTCTTCTTGAAGTAGTAATATTTCCCATTTTCACTAATTCTAAGGCATGCTGCTGTCTCCTCAGACCCAGACTGATTTGTGTGTGCTGTGAACTCCAAGTATGTGCTCCTTGAGTACTGACCAAGTTAATTTCCAAGAGACTGACTTTTAGAGCTCGATCAAATTATGACTCAGTGAACTTCCAAGCTGTAGCAAATCTTTTTCCTAGCTAAGGACGACAGATGGACAGCTCGAGTTCAGCTGATCTTATTTGCACCCCATGCAACACTAACAACCTTCAGGGTGATACTTGCTCTGGATATGGACTGTGGGGTACAATAAGATGGTCTTTCTGATTTTGCGATCTGCTCGCTCCCCTTGGCTCAACCATTGATGAACATCTTGTTGCCCAATTAGTACCATGTGTAGGAAAGAGAAAAAGACCAAACAGGACAGATAATGCAATTTCATTCATTTAGGAAGCAAAATAAGATGGAACTGCATACACAGCATTGGTGTGGAGAAATACTGGAGAGGGAGTACTAGGAAGTGTCAGTTGAACAATGTTACACTTTGAAGATAGCTTTATTAGATGCAGAAAAAATAGACTTGTACAGAATACAGTAGGTTTGGAAAAGGAAATATTTTAAAGCATCAATTTCTAAACCTAAGTGTAAGCCTAACAGGACACACGTTGTTGAACACTATAGAATGGAGCCAATGCCTTGTTCAAATCCTGCTGGAATCTTAGAGTGTGAAAACTCATGATTTCTTTAATTTTTATTTTTAATTTATTGCTCTTTTGTATCCACTGGAATGAGAAACAAGCACAAAACAAATTCTGAGTGACAACGGAAGAAGCCGTGGCTCAAAAAAATCCACTTCCAAAAACTGTTTATTTCAGGACTGTCAGCCATAGAAGGCTCATGGCAATGCCTGAATGTCTGAATATTTCTGTAAACTGAGCCTTCAGTGCATGCTTTATGAATACCACATCGTCAAAGTGGAACTTTAGGAATTAAAATCAATTTAAGCACTTCTTGGCATTTTTTTTCTTAATAACAGTACAAGGAAATACAAATTCCAAATTATAGAACAATTTAAATTATTTCTGTATTGTCTGCTGTGCTTCTTAGAAGAAATGCTTTCCTCTTAAAATTGTTTCTTAATTTCCCTCTTTCTGTCCTTCCTGCAGTAGGTACTGCTGCAAAAGCATCCATCTGAATAACTAGCTAACGATCTCATTCACTGACAAGTGAACTGATGGATGTTGCAAGCTAATATATTCTAATTTCAATCTAACATATTCTGTACTTTAATTGTGATCAGAGAAACAAAAACCAAATCAATCAAACTAAAACAAGGAAATTCTTACTGGCTAGAATTAGTAGATATTTATGTCTATATTGTCTCTAGCCTTCCTTATCTCTGACTTGTTTCATTAACCTGTATTTAATTTTCATCTGTTCAGACATTTTTACTGAGTTAGAATGAAAGATGAGTACATCTTAAGAACATCTTGAAATTATTTTTAGTCTGTTTTTATAATGCTCTAAACAGCTATAAAAGTTTTATATGCTTTTGTATGTTTATACTGAACATTTCTTGTTCTTAGAATTAAAGTGTTCTGCAGTATTCTGCCTCACTGGTTTTCTACTGAAATATTTCAGCTAGAAGAATTGTGGATCAGCACTGCCTTGGACAAACTCTCAGGTGTCTGTCAGATGCAAAGATGGCCTAAAGGAGGCTTAGAATATATGTTTTTCCATGCCTGTACCTTCACATTTGGTTTCACCTGGGATCAGGCTGTAATGAAATCAAGGCCCTGCACACAGAGTTTCTTACAATGTCAAGAGTTGCTTTCTTCCACAAGGAAGCTCTTTTCTCAGACAGGATAGAGTTACAGGTGCCCTATAGCCTCCTCACCTGCAAACCCTGGATCTAAATATTCTGATTTCAATTTGCGGTCTTCCTTCAACCTGCTTATGTTCAAGTACAGATTTTGGACACAAACCTCTGTTTCTTTAATAAACAGACACCAAACCACCAAACTGAGTGAACCTAAAATTTCCAGACCATTCAGTGGCTCCTACGTGGATTTCATAGCTCAGAACCCTGTCTGATTTCCACAGCAGAGCACAGAGAGAAAAATTTCTGCTTAAAACATTGAAAAAAAAAAATCTACAACAACATTCACTTTGTTAAGCAAAATTGGGAAATAGATGTGATTTTTCAGTCTGTTTTCTTTTAGAATGCATTCTCAACAGCAATTGAACAGCTTTGTGCTAAAATAGTAATAGCAGAGTCTCTCCATGAGGCTGTTTTCCATTGTTTATTCCTTTTCCACAAATGATGTGATAGAAACTAAAAGCTGGATAAAATTTACAAAAAGGTATTTTGTTCTTTTCTTGTACAGCAGGTAAATATATAAGACAGTTGTCAAGATTTATTATATCTATTCAAGTGTAGATGTACAATGTATTGTAACACAATTTGTTTTAAAGAGCAAGGAGGTTACTTAGCTGTCGTAACAGGTGTGTGCCTTTACCCTACCAGACAGCTCACTTAACAATAATGAATAAGTGCTCACTGGGGATGCTCTTCTGACCCAAGTATACTCAGTTTTGGTTGTTAAATCTTCGTGCATGGCATCTCACTGATCCTACAGTTTTATTTGTGTTAATAAAGAATCATTTTTACTAACCACAGGATACCTGAGCTATTACTGAATGACAGTGTTGTGGCATTGTAATAGAGCTTTTTTGGGGGGCTTGACTGGTTTTGTCTGTGTTGACTTCACTGTCCTTGGTTTTAGGATTCATTGTCTGGGCAGACCTCTAGTTTTTAAGATGCAAAAGGCAAAAAAGAGTTAAAAAGTAAGGTGGAGGTGGCAAATACACAGAGGAGACTCCTGCAGATGTCTGCTTTAAAACAAAATTTTGGGTAGGCCTGTGGCTTGAGGTAAGGAACTGCTTTTGGCCGCTGCTTCTTGGCAACTTGACTGCAGAAAGCCATGACTTTCAGCCTGCTTTTATAGGCTGGAAAAATAGTTACTGTCTCTGAGGTTGCATTTTGTTTGTATTATCCCTTACATTTTTAAAGCACTCAACTAATTTACAGGACAGATAATTTAATCTTAGAGCTGAGTAAACATACTGAAATACTGCCTACACTGCACCCAAACAAAAACTTATATTGTTTTGTTTTCTTTTACTCTGTTCCATTGAAATAATTTTCACTGAAAGTAACTGAGGAGATTTTTATACAGAAAGTGATAGTATTTAATTTGTTTTCTTTAGAAAGTGAAGATGAAAAATTCTTTTAGCACTTTTAGGAAATTGCTCTATTTTCATCTGTCATGTGGTCTTAAACCACGGAGAGATCTCATAGTCAAATATCTCCTTTTTTTTTTCTTTCAGTGTGGTCTGCTAGAAAAAAACTCCAATATTAGAAGAGCAGAAAACAGTAAACTAAATCTACATAATTGGCAGAAAAATGCCTAATACACTCTGCAGATAGAATTTATAACTTTATATCTTTATAATTTATAGCATCTACCATATTTATAATTGATGGGAATGTAAAGTGGATGGTATTTACTTTAATATATATACTGTGTTCTCAAATATTTAATCTTTGGATACTTATAGCACCCCTCTGAGGTATAAAAGTGCTATTGTGTTCTCCTTACAAATGGGAACAAATAAATTAAAAGTTGCTTGCTGAAGGTCAGAGAAGGCATCTTTTACAGCAAGAAATTATGTCTCTAATTAGAGATTAAAGCTCACCTTGTAACCACTGGCCTCTTCTTACTGGATTGTTTGAGTGTGGTAATAATTGTCTGTTTAAAAGGATCTTGAACCACACCAGAGTGGAACAAAGTATCTGGAAATAATATTCTTTATTTAGTAATTAAAAACTGTAATGACCTGGTCATCTGGCCCCATCCCTAAAGGTCAGACATCGCAGTAAGTAATCTTTCAGAAGTTCTCAATGGTGTTTTCATACCTGTGTGTTCGAATTTGAAGCGATCTCATCTCTTTCTTTAGTAGGACACGTAGCTGGGTAAGCAGAGATGAGAGGGACTGTGGAGATTTTATATTACCCGATTTACAAGTAGAATAAGGCAGAGAAGAAATAGGGGAAAAATGTACATCTGACTCATCTCTCAGTCATCACTTAGCCAATTCTGAATTGAGGTGGTATGTACTGAGTGCCACTGGTGCTCCCTTTCCCCAGTCATCTTTTCTCATATTGGCTGCTATTGCATACAAAAAGTATTTCACGGATTTCCTCCCATTTTGCTCTCATAACATGGCTTCTGATGCCATAGAAGACTCCTGGGTCCAATGCTGGATTCTTCATCTCCTAACATCTAACACTCATGTTTCTTTCTTCTGTTTCTTTTCTTTTCTTTTCACTGATGTTTCCATGTGTCAGTGAAGTCCAGTGCAGCTGACAGAAGAAGCAGACCCTTTCCTTTTGTCAACATAACGTGGATATAAAACCTCATGGCAAGGTTATCTCACAGTTTATGATAACAAGCCACCCTATTTGTTGAAGGAGTGGTGTCTGTATTCTATCTGGAACATGTATAATTTCAGCAGCTGTCTTTGGTGGACAAAAATTAACATCTTCCAGCAATGCAGGGGGAGATACTTTCCTGAAGAAAGCAGCATTAGAAAACAGGGTTCTGCTGAGCAAATGTTTAAAATGTACATGAATTGCCATTTCACTGAGAAATTGGTTCCTTCTCAAAAGCTGGCAGAAGTCCTTCTCTTCTAATTGCTTTCTGCATCTCCAGCCCAATGTCCCACATGCCTTAGCTAGAAACCTAGCAGTTATATCCATCACCGATGGACTAAGCAGAGACTCTGGCTGCTTTGATTTAGCTGTTCTGTGAACAACTCATGTCAAAGATGTGAAGTGATGTCACCACCTCGTGCTCATGAGAACCAGCTGCCGCAGCCATCATGCCAAAAAATGAGGAGAGGGTAGCAAAAGCAGGTAAAAAAAAATTGAAATGAAAACCAGATGAGGATAGTTAGCTGCATTAATGCAGATCTGCTGTCCTAGAAGAGATCAGCTTCTAGGCAGCTTCACTGTCATGCCTTAAGCTGCCACTAATCCTGGAAGAATCCTAAATGTTTGGGGCTAAGTGGTTAGTATTTATTAGGTTTTAAAAATCTGTTATAACTGTCATCCAAAAAGAACTTGTTGGAAGTGTGGGGCCGAATACAGTTCTCTGCTGATATGTCTGTGACTTTTGAGTATGATTCTCCTGCAGATGGTTACATTCATGCAAATAGCTGAAAATTAATTAAAACTGACCCATGCAATTTTTCTACTCCTGTACTGTGACCTAAGGCATCCCAGCCCTACAGTGCTGCTAACTTTGAACAGCTCACCCAGAGAATAGAGCTTAACCGCTTCCAAACAAAGTATGTCTCATGACCTTGATAGCCATGAAGGGAGTGTGGATGAATCCATGCTACATATAAGCATATGGTAACACGTATATTTTATTTATGTTGCCTGTAATAAACACATTATAAAGGAGAGTTCCACTGGATAAAATAAAACCAGACCATTTGTGAGCACAACATAATTATAAGCACAACATAATTAGAGAAAGTAGGTAAATGGAAGAATAGGGACTAAGTCAGAGCTGAGGGTACTGCTCAGCTCCCCACACTGCCTTAGCACGACTGCACTTTAATTCTTCTTTGCAGTCACCTCTAGGGACAGACGAGGCAATCAGGCTCTAATAGGAGCATTAACAGAGAGAGCAGTAGCATGTTTTGAATGGAAACTGTTCACTGAGCTGAGGTTGCCATTTCTCACTAGGTTCCCCTACCCTCCCTGCTGGAAAAAGCAGAGGTTTATTTGTGAAAGTGGATCGAGATTTATAGTCTGAGTGGGGACTTCAGACACATGTTTCTTCTGTTAGCAGCCACTGTGAACTGATCCAGCGTGAAAGGCGGCAGTAACTGATGAGTCTCAAGACAGAGTTTGTTCATCGGACTGAGAACAAACTTGATAATTTTCTATAAAAGTTATTTCTTGGTCTGAAAATGCTCAGAGCTCGAAGAGGCTTGGATTCCCAAAGGTCATAGGGCTGATTTCCTCCTAGAATTTTTTGCTAGGGTTAGGAGCAAGGCAAAGTAGCCAGGTTACAAATACAGTCTTTGGGCCAGGATTTGTGACAGCTGCCATGTCATTCTTAGACTTCCGTTTTTTATCCAAGCAGGAAAACCAAAGCCTCTACTCACTTTGGAGAATCCTGAAAGACCCATTGGATATTTCAAGATCGTCATAGCTAGAATTGTGGTCACGTTGTGTGGTTCATATTTTGTGATCAAACACTAGCATGTTCTCAGTGAGAGATTGCATTTGGAGAGGCAAATCACAGCTGCAAGATTTCATCTGGCTTTTATTTGTAAGTCACGATGTATAAAATTACTGATGTCAATATATGTCATAGCAAGGATTATAAAAAGTCAGAGATCTTAGGAGTTATGAGATAGTTCACCATATTTATTCAGCAACACTCACTGTGTAAAAAGTTTCACATTCATGAGCTGTTCTCAGGATATCTCTGAATGCAAGAGGTTGTGTTTATATGAATAAATTTGGCAAAAAAAAAGACCCAACCCAATAAAATAAAAGTCACCTATATAGAAAAAAAATGTTCTTTATAAAATTAGTTTCATACTTTTTGGACTAGATGACTATCACAGACATACATGGATAGAACTCAGGAAAAAATTACAGGTAGCAACTGTGACACCTCAGAAATAAGCAAAGGCTGATTGAGTAGTTCTACTTTTTGGGAGAATTTTGGAGAAAGGAGCCAGCTCACAAGGAAGATTCAGTTTTCTACCGGCACCGTTGAGCTACAGAAGTACGAGTGAAGGTCAGGGATGCAGAGGACAGAAAGCCATGCAAAAAACGACCAGAAAGATGCAAGTAACATAAGTAGGATAATATGCTGGGATAAGAGAGGAGCGAACGGCTTCTCAAGGCCGAATAGCTTCAGTCTGTGCTTTTGTTTTTCTCCTGAGTATTTCCAATCTTCTGCATTTGCTTAGTGTCACCGTCTTCTTCAGAAACCTGCAAAAATCAGCAGTGGGGAAATTGAATATTTCCTGTTGCAGCAGTATTTAAATACCAGTGTGTGAATAACTCCAAAGCAAATAACCACTGAGGGCTCTTATACTGAGCTCCTTGTGCAACTTTTAAGATAACTGTTTCCCTCTTTGACAGCCAAACTGGGGGGTTTATGGACACAACTTACGATCACTATTGTTTTTTCTCCAGTAGTGGGATCAGAGGGTAATGCAACTCATGGCCTGATACCCTTCTCTCTCACTTCCAGCTGTCTGGAGAAGGTCACAGGGCCAGCCCTGATCTACTGCCAATAAAGCCATAAATATCTTTGAGGCTCGTCCTCTTTTGTGATAGAGCCTGGGTTAGTTTTACTAAAAGACCTATTTTTAATAGGATTCTGATATGTTCCTTTTTGAGATCCAGCTGAAATCAATTAATTTCATTTTTGCTTTGAGAAAAATATAGTAAAAGCAAACCTCAGCAGATCTGAGGTTTAGGCAAAACGTTTTTGTCTCTTCTCACATGCAAACCAGCTTGGCATAATGCACGTGCATGGGGATGTTTCACTGAAGACATTCATGGCCCTTTCCAGCAAAACAGCAATACCCACAGTAGTAGGGGCCTTTGAACTAAAAGATCTTGCCTCTCAAGGATTAAGGAGATCATCTGCTGCTGTGAAAATACTTGTTCAGCTCTTCTGGTGCAAGGGTAGAGGATTGTGTCTGCAGATCTGTTAAGAAAATGGCATTTCTATAGTTATGATCTTTTCTGGTTACCTGCTAACGTATAATCATTTTCTTGTCTGGCTGCCAGTTTAGATTTGGGGTTTGAACTTTCCTTAAGAGTCAGATACATTTCTTTCTGTATTTACTATCCCAAAAGTTCAGAATGTCTTAATTTTCTTTTTCTCTAGACCTGCGAAGATACATGATTTAACTATGAAGCTGAATTCAGACCAGAGATTCGTAACTGGTGTAAATATCCCCAAAGTCTGGATGTGATCGGACAATTTTGTTCTATCTCTTAAGTTCCCTGTTATTTGTATTTAATTGTTTTTTTTTTCCTATTTTAGATATATTCAGATAATACTTTCCTGACTCATACAGGCTGCTGTCTCCATTTGAATTACCACTGCTTAGGGATAATATATATTGCTGTCAGCCGCATGGTGACATGGTTTTCTGTCTTTCTTTGACTTGTTTTTCATGCGTGGCATTTTTTTTTTTGCTGTAGTCATGGGGAAGGGCTGTTTTAATTTTGCATAGAATCAGTTTAGTCCACAGCTTTTTTCAAAGGCAACTTTTTTTCTGAATCCTACACATTCTTAAAACTCATGGATTTGTTTGCTTTAAGGTGACTATTCTTATGCTAGAATCCAGCCTTCACAGCTGTCTAATGCTGGAGGTAGAGTGAAAGCAGGGGACTATAAAATGTCACTGAACTGTTGATTGTTAATTGGTTCAAATAAAGGAAAAGAAAAAAGCTTGATGAAAATGAACATAGAAAATGAAATTTTGGTTTTCCACACCGAGCAATCAGCTCAGCCTTTTTTCTGCATTATCAATGCCAATTAATTCAACAGCGATTGTTTCCACTGTGATAAGAGAAAAGCTGCGTGAGGCAAGGGATGTTTCTTGGCAAATACAGGGGATATTTTGGCTGTGGTTCAACTCAGACTCAGTTATAACAAACATCTAATGATGCAAATTACAATTGCTACTTCTGTAGAGGCATTGCTCAGCTGTGCCTAGCGTGAATCTTGGCAACAGAGTCAGTGCATAAACTAACCTGAAGGTAGGCAGATAATTTCACATAGAAGAAATGGCTTAATCATGCAACACCAAGGCTTAGGTAAAGTTCATATGAAGATATGAAGACACATCTGGAAAAGTCATAAATGGCCATTCTGATAAAGCTGTGGTTCAAGTGACATTATTACAGACTTTTTTACGAGACAACAAGTGAATCTAGTTAGTCTGGAGAAAAAGAGATTGCTTCAAGTGTGTTTGCATCTTTTCTTAATCACATGGGCATCTCTACAAAACAGCAGAAGACCCAAAGAGACCAAGTAAAAGGAAGATTTTAAATAATGCCATAGGTTTTTGGACCACAAGGCTAGTGGGCTTTATGTTTCTCTTTCTGGGGAGAGGTTGTTTAAACCACCTAAACCACCGGAAAATACTTGAAACAGCATAATTCAGTGGTCTTCTATTTCTGATGCAGAGACCAAGCCCGACACTGAGGCTTTGCTTGTGCTGTTTATCTCTTTCATGCCCTTTTTTTCTGATCACAGGGTCTCATTGAGGTGGCTTTTTGATTAGAGTGACCTATGTCTGTCTTGCTAAATCCCTTCCAGAAGCAGCAGTGTTATTTATAGCTGGGGGCCTCAGGCAGAGGGATGGGAGACTGAAGCCAGGACCAGGCAGCTGACAGGACCGAATACAGCCTGCAAAGGACATATCCTGCCACAAGCCCTCCAGACAGGACCTCTGCTTTGGAGATGAAATGATAAACCATTATGCTGTTCCCTCTGCTCACCTTACAGGTGGCTAGAGTGTTGGAGAAGCCTGATGTAAGGAGCACCAGAGGCCTGGATCAAGTTCTATGAGTCAAGAGGTGGCCTGGTGGGTTAAATATCTCTGCTTTCTCTCCTGTTCTCTCATCCCCAAAGTGTCCTTTTATTGCTTTTGGAAATGTTGTAGTTGATTTCTGCTAGTTGTACCCATGTCAAGTATTTATTGTCTATCCCTCAGCAAAGGGTGCTATAGAGAGAAAAGGAGCAGCAAGCTGAGGACATGTAATAGGTTTCATGGGGAGTGGGTGAGAAAAAATGGGCTGTGTGCAATGGCAAAGATCTAGCAGCAACATAAGATATTAATCCCTCCCTAACTAACTGCAGCTGGAGGTCACTAATAGCTCTGATGCGTACCATGTGTGGCAAGTGATGTGACGCTTTTCCTTCTGGAAGCACCTGAGAGAAATAAATCTCCATTCAGCGTTGGTTTGTCTCTATTAGGTCTGTGCAGACTTCCTATCCTGTCAGGCCATCAGTCTCCCAGTGCAGATACCGGCTGTACCTTGTTGCTGAAAACAGCTTTGCTTTCATCTCGACTCAGTTCAGTTTCTTCTCCTGTATTCAAATGATTTTGATTTGAAAGCAGCTTTCTTGACAGTAATAGCCATAGATGCAACAGCTCTAGGCAAAAAGTCCTGAGAATTTGATATAAACTTTCTTTCTGAAAGATTTTTCCACACAAATACATGGGCTTTTTTGGCTTTTTTCCCCAAAATATCTCTTGGCTTTGCATTAGCAAACTCAGGGTTACACGGGACTTGAAACTGTGTCTCTTCATTTTCCCTGGACATAACTACTTCGTTTCATTAGCTGTGTAAATGTTTACCACTACAAAAAGATAGATCTATGAATCTTTCCAGAAATGTACTTTTTTTATGCAACACTAAATATATTACTTGTCAATTGCCATTACTGTAAAGTATTTACAATTAACATTATTCATACTTGAAAACTCATTTACTGATCATATCTGTCCAAACAGGATCTACATAGCTTGCAAGTTTTTAATGAATATTGAAGTTGATGCAATTTTACAAGTGATCTGGGCCTTTGAAATCATGGGGCTTTTTTCATTTTCCAAAAACAAAGCCACACTATACAGAATGAAATTAATCGGAGTTGCAAACAAAGTCTTACATTTCTGTACTAGCCTGTTTTCATCTGAACCATCAATATAGCAGGGAGGCTTGGAAATTTGGTAGGAAAGCTGTCAGCTCCTAGACTGGAGAGAGGAAGATGACCCAATGGTAGGGATGTTCTCTTGGAATAGGGTATTGAAGAGTACGGTGGAAAATACATAAAAATAGTGGGTGTAACAGCTACAGTAGCTGGCACTGCCTTGACATCAGTCTTTACCACCCAGGTTACATCGGGAGACAGAGCTTCTGAGGAGATCAACTCCACTATGACCAGACTTTTGCTGGCAAAGGAGACTTCCCTGCAGTGAAACTGGCAGCACTAGAGCAGCATCCCTCCTGACGTCCCTCAAGCTCATTTGAGACCTCTTTGAACAAGCAGAGCTTCCACTGTTACTAACAATAGCAAGGACATATCTAATAACTTTCCACATTAGGCAAGAAGAATCCTATTGCCTTTGAGCTTTTTAAGTAGTTTTTTCCATGTATTGTTTTTTCTTCTAAAACAGCAGCTCTCAAAGCCTTCACTTAATGCTTATCCCAAATTCCAAGTGCAGGGTATCTTCAAAGATAGGAAACAATGATGATGGTAGTTTTGATAGGTTGATAGAGAAGAAAGTTACGGAGCAATACGCAGAAATAGTTACGTAGAGGAAAAATAAATATCCCTTTTCTCATCATACTCAGTGAAGTCACCTTCATCTTGAAAACTTTGAGCTAAGAAGTGACAGAACACACTGATAAGTCTACAGCACTGCAAATGCTAAGTCTGCTTCTCAAAATGAAGTTATTTTTAGGGCAAGGCCTTTAAAATATGAAAGGTCAGTGTACTATTCAAGGATTGCAATTACTACAAATGGCTTTGTAAGGTTCATTTTAGATTAAAAAGATCAAAGTCTCATCTGAGCAAGAGAAGGAAATACCTTCCAATAAGTCGGCCTTTCTTTTGAAGATGTGCTCCACATTAATGGACCAAATTAATGTCTTTTCATAGACTGATTCCTGTAACTTCAAAAGTCTTATTAGGAGCCTAGAGGACCTTTCACATGCTGCATTTACTAAATACAAGTTTTGAATTCTTTTCAGTGATGTAAAGGAAATATTTAAATTAGAACAGCAGGAGAATCATTAACTCAATTTCAAACATTTCTGGATAAAAAAAAAAAAACTAAAATGTTAACAGTGTTCCACTGAATCTACTCCCCTCTCTTTCTTCTTTAACTGAAACCCAGATTTTTCTCTGCTTGGCACCAGACCTGTGAACTCAGCTTGGTTTTATCTCCAAGGAATTTAATGCAAGGGCAGTGACTGTCTTTGGAAGTACATCAGAAGAACTCTGTATTATCCTTGCATCTGTAGATCAGGCTCATCTCACAGAGGAGAGTTTGCTGGCTCCCCCTGGGGAAGTAAAGGATATGGCTCGTGGTTGCTTGCAGTCTCCACCAAAAGAGGGACTTTCTCAACTCTGCAACAGTCAAATGATGCGTGAGTCTTCTGGGAAGGGAAAGACCACTCTTTGGAGCAGTAACTTAGAGCAGCAATGGGCAAGTCTGTCCGTCCTGTATCAGAGGAGGGGGAAACTGTGATAAAGGAGTAAAAACAGAAGTAAGAACTTACTCCATCTACAGTCTATGCACCACCAGCCACCCAAAAGACAGCAAAAGGTGGCGATTCCACCTCACGCTGGTCCCCAGGGTCAGGAGGGACCTGGCTTGTGTCATCAGTATCTTCCATGAAAATGACTGAAATTACAAAGAGTAAAATTGTCATTATTGATATATGGAAGCCTGTAATGATCATCTCCTTCCCCAGCTGCCAACTCATAGTGAGAAATATAGTGGCCTTTTGTTGTTTTTTTTACTTTTTCAGAGAGATTGGGTGGTCTTTTAGGTGAAAAGTCTAGGAGTGGTATTTGGTACACACTAACGAAATAATTTTCTTTGGTTACTTGAACTTGCACTTGGGTGTTCACTTGGAAAGGATCAATTCATAATTGGCTGCTGCTGTGGCAACTGGTGTGGATTTTCCTAGCCTTTGAAAACTTGCAAAGAAATTGTCTTAGCTGAAATTGGAATGTAATGTGGGGAAAATCAAGTCCAATGCCCAAATAGAAGTAAAACTATTATTTTCTTTTGGAGTATTAAAAAGCTTTTATCTTCCAGTTCCTCTCTTCTTAAATTTTAATATTTTCAGTATTACTGTTAGTCCAGGTATAGGAGTTCTTTTGCAAGCAAAATTTCTACAGGTAAAAAAAATTAACTTTTAATATTTTTAAAACATTTTTCAATATTTTAATTTTTTCTGAGTCAAAAAATTAGTCTCAGTTTTCTCTTTTTTTGTGTGTGTGTTATGTTTTGGTTTTGAAATATTTATCTTTTCTGATGAAACAATTTCCACTGTGAAATTCCAAGGTCTAACTGGAGTTAGTTAGCGGGTTCATCAGAGACCTCTCAGCTTTCCCCAAACCAACTGTGCTTTCATTTAAATAATTAATTTTATCTTATTAGTGTACAAATAATTATCTTTCATGTCTTGATAGATAACATTTTATAATCAGAGTCTTTCTCAAGGTTATGAATTGGGGTTTTTACCATATCTATGACATCGAACACCCTGAGCATTTCTCATTTGGTTCAGGCATGAGTTATTCTACAGAGGAACAAATGCAAACATGGGATGATCTGTGCTAGTGAGGCTTTTTGACTACTGAAGGCTAAGTTGTGTGAAAAGGAAAGAATCTTCTCTTTTCAGAGAAGCAGGAAAACACAAAAGCAAGAGGAATTGTGAAAAGTGCTAAAGGAAAGACAGAGTTCTTCCTTCTCTGCTGTCCAAAAATATGTGTGAGCTGAGGGGAAAATGCTTGTAGCAGCACGCATGGCAAAGCCGCTGGGCTGTGTGAATGGTAGTGATCGTCTTTTAAAATATGTGTGCAATAATCACAGATGCTTTTTTCTGTCTCTCAGGAGACAATAGAGTTTTGTTCAAAAATGTAAACACTGAGGTCAGCGCTGCTGGGAAAGTAACTCAGTCTGTAAAAGGCATATTTGGGCTCTCTGTCTTGATTAGAACTGCAAGTGAAGATGTCCAGGCCATTTCTCAGACCCTGTGTGGTGTGCTCAGTGCACCCAGGCTCACAGCCTGGCCATCCCCAGCCTGGAGCAAATGCAAACGCAGAGGATTCAGTACCAGCAGTACCGGTACCCAGGACCCTCTGTGGGCCCCAGCTTCACTCATTGCAGTCATAGAATCATAGAATAATAGAATGGTTTGGGTTGAAAGGAACTTTAAAGCCCGTCCAGTTCCATCCCCCCTGCCATGGGCAGAGACACCTCCCACCAGAGCAGGCTGCTCAAGGCCACATCCAGCCTGGCCTTGAACACTTCCAGGGAGAGGGCAACCACAATTTCCGTGGGCAACCTGTGCCAGTGTCCATCCCTGAAGGTCTAAATGAGGGTCCACAAGCTCTGCAGGACAGCAGCAGTGGCAGCTACACTTGAATCAAAGGTAAAGGCTAGGACTTAAAATCCCATTCGAGAATTTCAGTGTTGGGCAAAACCTGGCCTTAGGCAATGCTGATTTGAAGGTTTGTAGCTAGCTCCATAGGCTGAGGAATAAGGAACTTTAAGAGAAGAACTAGCTAAACCTAGTATTTGTGTATATGGTTACTTTATATTCTCCCTTCCTGAATTAACTCATTTAATATCTGGCTGCATGCTGCTTAAGGCTTCGGGGAGAAATTAGAGAGTATAATTACTCTCACTTCTCCCAAGTCCACACAGCACATTCCCAGGATTGATTACTCTCTTAATTCTTTAAGTTTTTGTTTCTGCCAGCCTTGAAGCAAAGACAGCTTTTTAATTTCCAGACTCAATCCTGTCTCCTGATAACTGATCAGAGTTGCACCTACCTGACATTGATGATACACCAGATAGGTCCCTGATGAGGAAAACACCTCTGGCTTTAATTTTGCATATCAGAAACTTCATTCAGGTTCTCCAGACACTGTCAACCCTGACAGTGGTTTCTGTTTGGTAGCTGAAGAAAGAAAAACAGCTTTCAGCCACCACAGTTTGTGGTGGCTCTAGAGTGAGCACATAGAATGAGTCATCCCAAACCAGCTGGTTAAACTGACTGTGTACCACATTGTTTCGACATAGTGGCACTCACCTGGCTAGGGCTAGAACAACATGTCATATTCTTTTTAATGAAGAAGCGTATTCCAAGTATGACTGTTTTTTGTGAATTTTCAGTCCAAACATCATCTCTTTTGTATACCAAAAGATTTACTGCACTGAGGATCAATGACACAGATTTTTAAAATGCCTTTTGGGTACTTCATTCTCAGACACCAAAGGTGACATCCTGGCCCCATTGGAGCCAGTGGGTAATGAAAGCATATATAGAGATTGGGTCTTGTCTACCCCGTCTTTAACAGTCTTTATAAACTGAGTTTATAAAGGATACTCAGTTAGCCATTAAAATACAGATTACAAAAGCTGGTGCTAAGCAATTAGTGATAGAAATGGTATTAATAGAATGAGCACATTTAGGACAGTCATGTGAGAGAGGTTTCTGGTGACAGTGACAGTGTGGCAGGATGAGGCTGCTGGAAATGGAAAAAGAGAGTGGTGGCATTTTAACCTACCTGGGAGGTGTCATTTCATGGGACAACTTGTGGCCATAAAATAAAGCTGGGAATTTCATACCGTTTCGTGGGTAGTGCCTCTGTGGTCAAATGTGGTTTTGTTCCTTAAACATACTCACAATGTCTAAAATCTCAGGGGACAGAAATGGTGTCCCCAGTCCGGGGGTGGCTGGTTCTGAACCACTAGCCCTGGGCTCCTCAGAAACTCTCTGCCAGACATACTGAGGTGTGAAGTGTTTAATTGCACAGAAACAAACAGTGATCCTGTCAGGGGCCTGGAGACATTAAATAATCATTCCTTGAAACCCAGGAAACTTCTGAGTGTTTGTCTCCTGAGTTGCTTGTGGAAGGGACTAAGGCTGCTTCCTGGGTGAAGGCAAAGCCTCTAAATCTCCAGAGACAGTTTATTTCTTCTGCACTGACACATTGTCTTCCTAAACCACGATGAAAAAGTAGTCCCATCCTCTGACTGAACCCAGAGAAGATGAGAAAATACAACTGTTCTGACACAATGAATGTTAACTTCGTTTTGTTTCAATACTTACTTTCAGAATTGGGAATCCAGAAAACATTTTTGGAATTTTATGTCCATTGTTTGAAGGAAATATGTAAATTTGTTGAAGCTGCTTCCATGACTTTAAATCCCACTGGCCCAATTCAAAAATAGTCAGCAGATGCAGCCTGTAACAGGAGCCATGAGTTGGGGCAGCTCTGCCTGAGACGTAGCAGGAGATGGAGAGGGAATGGATGGGGCAATGACCTCTTGCCCCCGTGTACAGTCAGCCACTGTATCATATCTCACAGGGCAGGAGAGGGAATATTATTCAGCTTGCTGTCACTCGTCTTCATCAGAGTAACAAGGATGGTCCTGAAAGGCTTGGAAGATGGATGAGGTACAAATGACAACCAGTCTGTGTTCCCATTTTTCGCCCAGCTAACTGCTGACTGGAGAGTGACAATTCTTGTGTATTTGTGAGTGTGCTTGAAATTTCAAATCTACTTTTAGAACAAAAAAAAAGAAAATTAATGTAGGGCTGATTTGTAGTCCTGAATGTCCTCGGATCCCTAGCAAGCAAATGTCTGAAGCCACTGACTTCATGCTGCTGCAGGTTTTCTTACTACCACATGGCAGCCTCAGCGCTGCTGGTTTTGCAACTGTCTTAGCCTGATTACACAAACAGTTTTGTGAGAGAACATCCAGTGAACTCAGACTTTGTTTATGAAGCAGTCCTCAAGACTGGGAAGACTTTAATCCCTTAACTGGAGCCAAAAGAACAGATGTTCCTTTTCCTTCCTCAAAGCAAAAGCCTATGGGGAAAAAAACCCACAACCTTAAATGGTTCATGACAGGATATCCTCATTGTGCTTGCTTTCATCTAGATAAAATGTCGAAACTGTTGAATACAAATTTGAAGAACTATATTAATATTTTCTCTGGTTTTATTTTTAAACACAAATATAAACAGCAAAGATTGTTCATGCTTGTGATAGCATTTCAGAATCATTGTGGTGGGAAGGGACCACATAAGGTCTCATGTCCAGCCTGTTGCTCATTGTGGGGTCAATACTGACTGAAGATCAGGTTACTATGAGTTTTGTTCAGACAAGACAAATCAGCTTCCGAGGACAGAGACTCTACAGCCTCTATGGGCAATATGATCAAGTGCTTAATCTGTTATTTTTTTTTGCCTTTGTATTCAGTCACAATACCCTGTGTTTCAATTTATGATGCCAGCCAAAGAACAGAATTGCTTTTCTGATCACTTGTGTCATATCTTTAGTGCCAGGCAGGACTTTCAGCTCCACAGAGCTCATTCAGGAATAACTTTTCTGGTGAATTTAAGAAAATGAGCGCTGCCCCCATTAGGTGTATTTTTATCTAAGCTACTCCATGTTTTGGTGTGAATAAACAAACAGTGAGAACACAAGCATAAAAATGCAACCATGAATAACATTCTGCCATGGATCATCAGCGGAGTTCCATCAGTGTCAAGATGTGGCCCTGTATTTTTTTTTCCATAAAACAGCCAGAGTTATGTAGTTCATCATGTGTAATTTCTAGCTCTTTAAATGTTCTCCTGTTCTAACATATTGATTTTAAAGAAAAGTTCAAGCCACTGATCATCATAATTTTTCACTGAGTGATAGCATAAGGATATTTCTATTGAACTAATTATTATGACAATATATTTTGTCACCTAAGTAAAAAGTATTTTGAGTTTACAAAGTAGCTTCCGTCTAAGAATAGGAAAGTATTTCAAGCAGTCCACTCAGTGACTGTGTCAATAAGTAACTTATGCCTAATTTTATTGGCAAGGAGTACTGAGAAAGATTAATGCTTTTATCCTTCAAAGAGATATTCCTGCAGTGGTCCTCATGTGGGATTTACCAGTAAACAAGAATGCTCTGATGTACAGACCAGCCTTCTCCCTTGCACAAAGCTTGTCTGTTTGGATGAGCTCTAGATAGATTTGGAAAAACAAAACCTTTATGGATGTTTCTCTGAAGTGATAGTTTTAAAACACATGTCCAGATGGCTTACAGTGGGTTTCCACAGCTACTGCATGAAGCACTGAAAAGTTATGGGGGAAAAAAGGACTAGCATCATGCCTATTTTGTCCAACTAAGCCAACGCTCTGCTTGGAAGGAACTGAGTTCGTTCGGAGCCAGTTGCCTCAGCTCTGAATGCCAACAGGAGTAAAATGTCCTTATTAATATACAGAGATTATTACTTGTGACAAGCGTTCTCTTTTTTGATTTGCAAATGAGCATATTTTTTTCTCCTTAAGGAATGATTCATGGTTCACGTTGGCCCACCAGGGCTGTTGCTATTTAGGTGACTGGTTTCTTGAGCAGCCCATCTCACAGGAAAGCTGAATTGCTTCGCAAGAAGAAACTATATATGTAGCCAGTAAAGCATGAGTAAAATGAGATTGTTTTAATACACAGTTAGTGATAACTTGGTGGCTCTGCACAAAGGATTTTGCATGATGCATAACTCAGAACGTACTTCCTCAGATGATTTGGCCAATAACTCTAAAATTCATCTCAGCAACCATGGAGTAATTATTGATATCAAACTAAACAACAAACAAGTACCTCTCCCCTTAGAGTATCAAGAGACCAGAATCTTAGCTGGTGTGAATTGGTGTCTGCAGTAGCCAAGGATGTGGCCTGTACCATTGTTTTTTTCTTCTTTACATCATGCTTGCTAATTAGCAAATGAATGTGCAGTGAATTAGCAATTACATTAACTAGGGCTTTCTCTCACAGCCTTTGTGAGTCCTTCCTTTCTCCTGCTGTGGTTGTACTGACTCCATTCCAGTCACAGGTGTTTTCATGAGAACAGACTGTTTTTGTCATAGGTCACAGCTGCATCTCTAAGAGGACTGAAAAGATGAAATGAAAGCTTCTTTGGTCACAGTACAGCGGTAGCAGACAAAACAAAGAAATCATACCATTAAAAACAGCTTTGGTTTTGTTTTTTTTAAGTCTATGGTAAATTGAAAAACCTCCTTTCAACAATCTGTTGGCTCAGTCTTCGGTCCCTGTGCAATACCTGCTTGAGTCTTCCCCAAAACATCTTGCAGATCTGTATGTTTCTCTCTACCCAAGCAGGCGAGACACTTAACGACATCTTGGCTGCTTCCTCCTGTCTCTCCTTTCTAGCACTTACATTGTCTGCTTCCCCCGATCCATACAAAATTCCACTGATCTGATGGTTTTCCTTCCTAATGTTTCTTATATACCTTAGCTTCCTAACGTTGTGCTTAAATGTGCGGCTTTAAGAAGTGTGTGAGCATCTAGGTGTTTAAGTGAACTCGGTGCACAAACTGGACTCTGAAGTCTCCTCAGCAACACAATTGTTTGCTCCTATAACTGCCCTGGATCCAGCATTTTAGAAAAGTTTTATTTTTAATTATTGGGAAATTGAGGCTATGCATCATGATTTACTTATGCTGAACAAAAGATTCTCTGGGAAATGTATGATGGCAGTTTTGCAAGTCTCAGTGAAGGACTTAAAGCACCACAGGAAATTAAATACAGGCATAAACATTCATAAATAGCATTAAGTAACCTCCAAGGCTGGGAAATTCACAGTGTATTTTAGCATGGTAGTTTTGAGTTTTACAGCTGCAGCACTGTACTAGGAGGGTCAGTGGGGTTATTCCCATACCATAGATAGAGGAACTGTGGGTATGGACATGCCAATGATTTCTTGTGCATAAATAAAGATATCCCCACTGAGCAGTTGTAAGTAATTGTTCAAATTCAGAATCATGTCTTATACTATCCCACAATAAGCATAAGATAGCTAAACTCTTTTGCATTTGCTATGACCAAGAGTCTGCCATTGGCAGGTGTACATTCATGTCTTAGCTTGCTTCATTTACAGTAAATTGTTTTGTCTGTGTTGTGGTGGGCAAGGAGATGAATTGTTGGACTTTTGACAGATGTAAAAATTCTCTGAATGGACTTGTAAGGAATGGTAGGAAGACTGAGAAATGAAAAAAAAAAAGGTATAGTCCTAAATAATGGTGAAGATAGTTTAAAGAGAGAGACAATCTCAATGAGAAAAGTAGATAAAGGTTTTAAGAAACACAGTGATGAGCCAGGAAATTACTGGGGATTTCCTAAATAAGGCTTATACAGCAGATTAAATTCTGTAAAAGGAGTGTAAATTCCTGGGGGCATCCCTTCCAAATTGCTCACCAAAATTTTACAGCAATCAAAGACTATCCACAGCTGATACGTCTTACAGCAAAACCAGGATGTACCAGTAAAGTGTTACTGGAGAGGAGTCAATGATGAGTGTGTACGCACAGCGAGGGACACAACACAGTATGACATAACCATGCATTTTCTAGGCCACGTGCCCAGGGTCTTTTGCTCGGTATAGACAGCTCTCCATCTTTGCAGAAGTGCATGAGCTCTGTTAACACTGGGGTTGATGTGCTAGTTTCATCTTGCAAGGCGGGCTTTGCGTTTCCCCGACTATTTCACAGCTTCATTGCCTTCAGGAAAACCATGGAATGGACATCTGGCTGGATGCTATGAGAGCTGCTGCAACAGTCTTTGCTATTTGATAAATTATTCTCAGTTTCACAGAAAAAAATAAATGTTTCTCTTTTGACTTAATGCAGAGGCATTTGAGGATAATGACGAGCTTGAATTTCCAGCATTCATCCACTAATAGTGACAGATTTTAAGGAAATATACAGTAGTAGGAATCATTTGACTAAAGCAGTATCACAGTATCACAGTGTCATAAGGTTGGAAAGGACCTCTGAGATCATCAAGTCCAACCTATAACCCAACACTAACACCAACACCCACACTAACACCAACCCATCATCTAAACCATGGCACTCAGTGCCTCATCCAGTCTCCCCTTAAACACCTCCAGGGTCGGTGACTCCACCCCCTCCCTGGGCAGCCCATTCCAATGACCAATCACCCTTTCAGTGAAGAACTTTTTCCTCACATCAAGTCTAAACTTTCCCTGACAAAGCTTGAGTCCATGCCCTGTAGTTCTGTCACTGGTCACCTGAGAGAAGAGACCAATCCCTGCCCAACTACAACCTCCTTTTAGGTAGTTGTAGAGAGCAATGAGGTCTCCCCTGAGCCTCCTCTTCTTTAGACTAAACAGCCCCAACTCCCTCAGTCGCTCCTCATAGGGCTTGTGCTCCAGCCCCTTCACCATCTTCGTTGCCCTCCTCTGAACACATTCCAGTATCCTGACATCTTTCCCAAACTGGGCGGCCCAGAACTGTGCACAGTATTCAAGGTGAGGCCTGACCAGTGCCGAGTACAGGGGGACGATAACTTCTCTGGTCCTGCTCACTACACTATTCCTGATGCAGGCCAGGATGCCATTGGCCTTCTTGGCCACCTGGGCACACTGCTGGCTCATGTTGAGCTTCCTGTCCACCAGCACTCCCAGGTCCCTTTCTGCCTGACTACTCTCCAGCCACTCTGTCCCCAGTCTGTAGCTCTACATGGGATTGTTGTGTCCAAAATGAAGTACCCAACATTTGGACTTATTAAACATCATCCCATTAGAATCAGCCCATCTCTCCAGTCTGTCCAGGTCCCTCTGTAGGGCCATCCTACCCTCTAACAGATCAACCCTTCCTCCCAGCTTGGTATCATCTGCAAATTTGCTGATGATGGACTCAATCCCCTCATCCAGATCATCAATAAAGATATTAAACAGGATGAGACCCAACACCGATCCCTGGGGGACACCACTGGTGTCCGGCCGCCAACTGGATGAGACACCATTTACCACCACTCTTTGGGCTCGGCCATCCAGCCAATTCCTAACCCAGCACAGAGTGCTCCCATCTAAGCCACGGGCTGCCAACTTCCCTAGGAGTCTACTGTGGGAGACAGTGTCAAAGGCCTTGCTAAAGTCCAGGTATACCACATCCACAGCCTTCCTCTCAACCACCAGGTGAGTCACATGGTCATAAAAGGAGATCAGGTTGGTCAGGCAGGACCTACCCCTCCTAAACTCATGCTGGCTGGGCCTGATCTCTTGGCCGTTCTGCAGGTGCCACATGATTTCACCCAGGATTATCTGCTCCATGATTTTACCTGGGACCGAGGTCAGGCTGACAGGTCTGTAATTACCTGGATCATCCTTACAGCCCTTCTTGTGGATGGGCGTCACATTGGCCAACTTCCAGTCTTCCAGGACCTCTCTGGTGAGCCAGGACTGCTGAAAGATGATGGAGAGCGGCTTAGCAAGCTCATCCGCCAGCTCTCTCATCACCCTAGGATGGATCCCATCCAGCCCCATAGACTTATGAGGGTCCAAGTGGCTCAGCAGGTCTCTAACCTCCTCCTCATGGATTGCAGGAGGGCCATATTTCACCCTGCTCCCATCAAGCACTTCAGAGGACCAACTGTCAAGCAAGCTGACATCCTTGCTGTTGAAAACTGAGGCAAAGAAGGCATTAAGTACCTCAGCCTCTCTGCATCTTTGGTTTCTATATTTCCCTCCACATCCAACAAGGAGTGGAGGTCGCTGCCGCCCTTCTTTCTACCATTGATATATTTATAAAAACTCTTCTTATTATTCTTAACAGAAGTGGCCAATTTGAGCTCCAGCTGGGCTTTTGCTTCCCTGATTTTCCTCCTACATAACTTAGCAACATTTTGAATATGACGTGGCTTACGTCTCCTTCTTTCCAACGATGATACATCCTCTTTTTCTTACTTAGCTCCTTCAGAAGCTCCCTACTCATCCAGGCCGGCCGTCTGCCCCTACGACTCTTCTTACAACACATGGGGACAGCCTGCTCCTGCGCCCTCAAGATTTCATTCTTGAAGTGCATCCAGCCTTCCTGGACCCCCTTGCCACTAAGAACTATTTCCCAGGGTAAACTATATCCCAGTAGGATATGGCTTGCTAACTGCAGTAATGACTCAGGTTGCATTAGAAAAAATGTTATGTTGATTAACTTATCGCTTTTTCCTTTTGACTTTTTATTATGTTGCTGCTTAAGATGCCAGGCCATGTAGCATACCAATATCCCAGGAGGTAGTTGAACTAAGACAGACAGCTAGAACTTGTCCTGCGCCCTGTGCAGCAGCTGCTGGCTGTGCCAAGGGGAGCTCGCTCTGCCGCACTGCAGAAGGGGCCATTGTGCTAAGGTCAGCTCTTTTACTGTTTTGCTTGAAACATATGTTTCCAAAAATCCATGACTTTTTAAGGCCTTTATTTGCAGCCTTTGCTAAAGCCAAGAACGACGTCAATGCCAATCCAAGAATGGGTCCTGATGGGAGTAAGTAACTATTCTTCATGAATAACAATAGCACAATCAGGCTCTAAATGAGATATTTGTTCAACCTTTCTCATTTGTCTTCTATAAATCACCTTCTCTGTGTTGGCATCTCTTCTCCCTAGAGAAAAGGTCTAACAGCATTTTTATTGCAGTGAATCAAATACAACAATGGGACTAAAGAGTTAGGATGCCTTAATATTATATTTCAGACTTATCATTAAGAACGGTCTGTAATTTTGTACAGCACAGCAGAGAGTCTGGAAATGACCTTCAGAGAGGGCTAATGTGTGGCAAGTACAGACAGTTCCTAAGGTAAAGAGGAGGGATTAAGTATCTCACAGCTCCAAATGAAGATGCCTACTTTCAAAGAATGATCTGCAACATCTAAGCAGATGGTAAGGTGCAAAATGAGCTTGCAAATTGCTTGTATTCTCTCCTCTAGTTATTTGATATTGTCCACTGCTGAGACAAGACAGTGAGCTGGGGGATTGCTGCAGCTGTTCTTTTGCTCCTGTAAAATTATCACAGTGCTGCTGCATTGTAATGTGCCTTCCTCAGCTGGATGTGTGTCAATGAAACACAGGCTGAGGGCAAGTAGCTGGGAGCCTATGTGATAAACTTGGAAGGATACCACAGGAGGACTGAATACCATCAAACCCCCTTTTTCACAGCTAATCATGTTTTTCCTCTTTAATTTTTTTTTTCTTTTCTTTTTGAGATGCCTTTGGTTCAGTTTCTTGGGGTGGCATTGTAGGTAAGCTACTCAGTAACCTCGGAATTCAGATACTCAGATTTTTCAGTACCTGATCCTTGGTACTGTATTATTGAAGAATTAAGAAGTTTAGTGTTAATGCTGTCTCCTGGTGAGTTCTCCAAAGATGGCAAATACATTCTTGCACTTGCCATAGCTTTCCACTAGACCCAAGTTTTTTCCAGCATTCTCTCCCTCTGAAGCACATTTTTCCTGTGCTAAAACAATGTGACTGAAATATTCTCTGGAGGCCTTCTTTGACAAAATTGCTGCCTGCAGACAGGCAAAGCTAATGGAAGGGGCAATGCCACCAAATAAATCTTCAACTTACAGCATGAGGAGAAGGCTGAGGAGAATTCCTCCGGCATTTTCTGAATTCCCAATGTTTTTAATGATCCAGAGTTCCCTACTTTATATTACAAACACCTCAGAGCTATTTCTGATTTCCAGTCTGGTGCATAAGCCATTTTGAGGATCTTCAGATGTAATCTTACTTGTAGCCAGACCTCTGTGAAATTGCCCTCTATTTTAAAATGTAAAGCAATAAGTCTTTTCTTTGCAGAACTTATGAATGCTGTCAATCAAGTAAAAACAAAAGACGAAGCAGGATATATACCACCTGTAATGAAAAGGTTCCTTTGTGATTTTACATGTTATCATTTTTTTTGCGGGGCGGGGGAGGTATTCTTTAATGAGTAAGGTTTGGCGTTACAAGCCTTCACTTGCTGTTTTCTGGCATTTCTTAAATGGCGGTATTAATAAGGTCCAGAACTGGAAGTGGCAGGGTTGTGGCACATCAGCTCATCAGGTATAGGGCATTTGACTGTGTTGTGTGTTGCAACACCCTGTTGTGACACTGTTTTGGGGCCCCAAGCTGGTATCTGTACATACACGATGTGCTGTGCAGAATCAAAAGTGTCTCTGAGTTGGCATTGCACTGCATGGGAGGGTAAGTCCTGCCATAGGTTAACCAAAATGCCTAGCAGATTGTCCCAGACCTTTTAAGGCTCGATGTTTTGTTTTTTACTCAAGACAAATCTGTAAAGATAAGTCTGGTGCTTGCTCGTTATTTTCACAATTCATTTTTGGTGGAGAATAGACTCTTGGGGAAAGGTTAGGTTGTACTTTCCAGAAACGATGTTGAAGTGATAAGTCCCCCTATGATCTCCATCCAGCAGTCAGGCACAGGCCTCATGCTGGCCCAAATGACTGCTTCCCAACAAATGATCACTGCATGCTCCACTGTCTGCTGAAATCCCAGAGAACACAAAGTTTTGTGGTGCAACTACAACCTCAGCTTTGGGCTGTTGGAGAGGATGAATTCCAGAATCCCAAAATGCCTCTAATGACCATGGTTTCATGTCAGTCTTCAGATGTTTAAAACTCTATCAACCGTTTAGTCAGCTGTCCCCACACCCCTAGGGGGAGGTGTTAGAGAAGACAGAGCGAAACTCTCCTCAAAGGTGCACAGTGAGAGAACAAGAGCCAACAGACACAAGTTGCAGGAAGATGTAGTCCAGATAGATGTAAGGACAACATCCTTTAACAGGGTGGTTAAACACTGGAACAGGTCCTCTGGAGACACTGTATGATCTCTGTCCTTGAAGATACTCAGAACTCAACTGGACACATCCATCAACTGGCCTGCTCTCAGCAGAGTTTGGGCCTTATGACCTTCATGAAAGTCTCTGACCTCTATGAACAGACTGAATTAAGTTAAACATGTTTAAAATTGGTTGAAATGGGAAATTTCCATTCTACTGATAATTACAGATTTTCAACCTTTTTTTTTGTTTCTGAATTGAATTACAGGCTAGAAGAAACAAACGGGAGATTAATGGGCTTAGTTTGCAGAGCATCTTCATTTTCTATTAATTTAATTGGGACTATGAGACCTCAGCATTCAGCAGATTTAAAGAAAACATTTAAAATGCTTAGCATTTTTCAGATTTTAAAGCATTTTTCATCTCTCCACACTTTGTGAATGAGTATTTCATGAGAGAGGAGAAAACTGAATAAGAAAATTTGAGGGAAGGAAGTACTACTTTCAGTCTAGGAAGTTCCTTTCCATAGAAATAACACTGGATTTGACAAGATACTTCACAGCGGAAAAAATGCAAATACTTTCCCTACTTTCTACATTGAAACTTGGATCCAATAGTGGAACAACTTGCATAAATTGTGGTCAGAGTGGAAATTTAATATCCACAGTTAGGTGGACAGAAAGAGTACAGCATCCATTGGAAATAATTAGTTGGTGAATTTGTAGCAGGAAATTTCAACTTGGTTTTTCTTACCTTGCTAACTGTCATTGAGAAAGAAGAATGACAGTAGCTGGAGCTACAAAATGCATACTTTAGCAGAGTGTTCTATTCTGAACTGTGGGGTTTGCATCTAAGGGTGCAAAGAAAATACACTGTTTTTAAAATCCCTCTCTCGTAGCTTGCTTGATCAGAACAGCAACTGACACTCTTGCCAGATCCCCTTGAGGATGCTAGAATAGTTATCTCTTGAATGAGGAATACAGGACTCACCAGACTGCACCAGATTTCTCAGCCAGCACTTTTAATCACATCCTTCAGCCTTTGCCAGTACTGCACCCATGTAGGACAGAGTAATGAAGCGTGAGATTATTCCTCACACAATGTAACGCCAGCTGACAGCAGCAGGATGTTTTTCACTGCCTCAAACCTACAGATCAGCAGAGGGCAGTGACAGCAGAGCTCCAGATCGTGTTTCAGTGCAGACAACTTTTACACCAGTAAACCAATGTGTGACATTGAATTGACACTGGCTTCTGACCTCAGTGTGTTTTATCATATGTGCTTTAGTAGCAGTGCTTTTGTGGTGATCACAGTAATAGGATTCAAGCAATATGAGCGGGATTTTAATTCGTACTTGTTTGAGTGCATATGTATTTATTTAAATGTGAAATTGTTTGATTGTACCTTTTAGTTCTGGTTTGAGGAAAACAAAAGCAGGTTTTAAGGGGGAAGGGTGATGTTTCTGAATTGGAGTTACTTCAGGCATGGAAAGTCAGGCTGGAGTGTGATCAGGCCCTCTTGAGGTAGGATATCCCTCCTGTTCCTGAGGGTGGCTGTGCTGAGTCAAGGTGGGAGATCCACTGCTCTGCAGGCTGATTTCTGCAGCTGTGTAGGAGTGTGTGACGTTGAGGAGGGACCCAGCAACATTTCTGGAGCAGGAACAAACACTGCAGGTTTTAACAAAATATTCCATTATTTTTGAGCTTGAGAGGAATCAGTCTTTTGGTGGGAAAAATGTTAGGCAAAATCCTTTCTTTCTTTACTCTTTTATAAAAGCTCTGAGTGGCTCTGAATCTGACTCAGTCCACGGCGATTGTTCAGTAAAGAGAAGCTGCTAAGCAGGCCTAATTGTGACCTTCTGATGTAGATGGGTGGTCTGTATTTGTACTGAACCATGGTCTCTGTCCCGGTTGGTGCAGTCCCAGCCACTCCAGTCTGATGGCAGGAGGAACTGTAACAACACTAACAGAGCCATATCACTTGGCCAGAGCCACGGGTACAGATCTTTTTATTTATGGGACATTAATGATGAACATGGATTATTCTAATATCATTTGTAGACAATTTTATTTCATAGAATAAAATGTTTTAGTTCTGAGTAAGCCTGGAAAAACTACAATTCTGTATCATTTCTTGACAGAAACTCACTTCTTAGTTTTTGCCAAACTGTGGTCCTTTCTGTGTGGAGGTGATGACACAAGAAAGCTACATGGAACAGGAATTCCACCAACCAGAAGATTTCCCGAATGTGAAGTATTTAGTAACCTATGGTTAATCAGTGAGAGAGTTGACGGATACCTTGAAAAAACATCTCTTGTAGAGGGACAAGTACTGCTTATGTTTGCTGTGAATGAACAGAGCAAATAAATCGTATTGTCAGACCAAAGTGGCATTTGCTTCATAAAGCTTTGCAGCAAAATGTTAGCTATCAGCAGAAGACAGAAGAGGAGAGAGGCTCTGGGGAAGAGGAACAGTTATTAATGGACTTAAGCAATGTGACTGCAAAACCTTGTTGCAGCTGTGAAGAAAGCCATCATTCAAAACCATTAGCTAATGCTAAACTAATTTAGCTCTATATGTCGGTTCAGAAATTACCTAGCTGTGTGCTCTGCCCCTGCTGCAAAGCATGGCAACTGATTCTTGGTATGTGAATGCTTCCAGTACTGACTGTTGCTGGCAAGTATGCTCAATGGACAGTATCTCCTGTCATTATCCTCCTTGCATACGCTTCCCATCTGTCCACACTGGTGCAGCCAGCTGCTGCCAGTTCCTTCTTCACCTTCAGGCATTGATCAGAATTTCAGTTTCCATCTCTGCCATCTTGGTTCTTTGGTCAGCTGTGCTAAGCACTGACCTGGATCCCAGGACTTTGCAGTTTTAAAATTTCCTATCTTCTGCTTTGACAAAATCTGCTTCTCTTGCACAGTGATGTGCCTGGACATTTGTAGTCAGTAAAGAGGTTATGATGAGTAAATGAAACAGAAGCAATGGGGCTGCATAGGAAGACGTAACAATTTGCATGTGTTGACAAGATCTCTGCTAGAATTGTTTCACTGGGATCTAATATGGAAGTGCTCTTTCTAGGTTAAAGTCACAAAGATAATTAAAATCCCTCCTATCACCTCAGGCCTTTATGTGGGCCATTTCTTGGATGTGACAAGACACATTCTCCTCTCCTTTACCATACACAAAAGCCCAATAGGTTTCAGTTTCATGATCCTCCTCAAGCAAACGTGTAAAACTGAGTACAGAGTCTGCCCTTACAAAAGGCTGTACAAAAGCTTCAAGGGGGCAAATCTCACAAGTGTCACAGGGGCTATGGCAGACCAGCTCAAGATCTGCTACCAGGGAAGTATTAGTTATGCTTTCCAAGCTGTATTACCAGCCTTCACTGAAACAGCAGTTTCAGGAAACCCATAAAGGGCAGAAGAAGAAAGGACAGAGCCAACAATACTTGTGTGACCCTAAGATGAGAGTATAGGTTAACGAAGAGATGGAAAATACAGATCACTTTTTCTCCAATGCCCAAAATACACAGACAACTATTTTCTCAAGTGACTAGGAATAGTATAAAGACTTTCCAATAAAATAAGATGAAGAAAAATAGTCTCTGTGAGCTACTGATGAGTAAGGGGACTATGAGGGAGACTGTTACAGCGTGTAATAACTGCTGTCAATCAGAAATAGCTCGCCAAAGAGTTGGTACAGAAGCAGAACCCGACAACATGTTAGGGCTCTGCCACCCTAACCGTAACCAAGCAGAAAGCCAGTTTCTGCCATTTTAAATTCATTGCAATTTCTGTCACTAAAATCTCAAGCTGCTTTTGTTGTTTTTGAACAGTGTATGTATGTGTCTGTCTACACGTGAGGAAATTAAAAAATGACAACATCTTTGCTCCTTTTGCGGCTGACACAGGCTAAGGGGGATAAAAATAAATAAGTGAAATGAGCCCAAGCAGAAGGAGTGCAGAGGAATTTCTTATCATCATTTTCAATTTCTGCACTTTTGCCTTAAAGTAAAATGCAGCTTTTGAGGAAAAAAAGATGAGGAACGGAACCAAATCAACTGGAAAAAACAGAAACAGCTTTTCACTCTTTCCTTGGGGAGAATTCAACAGCTCCAAGTGGATTTTGGATCTTGTGATATTATCATTCATCTTCGGCCTTCTCCCACACTGCAGTGTCAGTTTTGCTGAACTGCACTGCGTGAAAAGTAGTTTTCTTCCTTGGCACAGGACCAGCAAGAGAGAGACATTTCAGCAATTCTGTCCTCTGGGAGTAGCAACTGCTGGATTTTACTAATCATCTGAGATTATTGCTCTAGTCCAGATAATGGAAACCACTTCTTTCCTGCTGTAGGTCCCACACTTTCCTGCAGAACTAGCTAGCAATTCTGAACTAGTTCTGCTTATTTTCAAGAACAGAGAGTACTCGACTCATGGGCAGCTATTTAACCAGATAAGGATTTTCTCTGGGGCTTGTAATGCTTCCTAGAGAAACAGACCATTACTTCTTTCCAACAGAGGAATTAATCACTGAGCATTATTGCAAGTGAGAAAACACACGCTTTCAGATGCGTCTTCATAGCTTTGTGCATTTGTCAAAAGAGTAATGAGGAAATATTATAGAACTCTGATTCCCTTATACCACTTAATTTGCATGAAAAAGACATCTAACCTGGTGGAAATTACTCCCAGGGAATGCCCCAGCACGAGAAAACTTTCTGCTCATCAAAGTAATGCCAGTTAATCTTCCCTGCAGCATTTTTGCTTCTCCAGGGTGTTTCAGTGCAGAGGCTGAGGCCATGTTTTACCTGTACTTGGCCAGCTCTGTTCTAACTAGACAGCTTTACGGCTGCTCTGTCCTACACAAAGATCCATGTGAAGAAACATCCTTGCTCCTTTCTCTTTCCAGGGTGAGGAAGAGTAACAAGAACACAGAGAAACACAATCATAATTTTTTATTCCTACTTTTCTGAAGAAGAATGGAAAGGAAAATGACACAGGCTACCTCTGAAAAGCTTTGTGGGGCAGTGCCAACACATGAAGTGTCATTAAGTGAGAGAACCAGTTCTGCATTATTGAAGCTGTCATTTTAATTTTACCCAAGGGACTTTTATATCTGTTCCCTTTGAAATTCAGACAGGTGGAGCAGCATAGGATTCCTAGGTATTCCCCGTGGCAGCACTGAAATTAACTGTAACATTCCACCCCACTCCTAGGGCTTAAAAAAATACAGCAATGGATGTACAGACAAAGCAGTTGGCTGTGAGATTTTGACAGAAGTTTATTTGAAAAGAGCACCTCTGGGGAGCAGGAGGAAGCAAGGCATTCATTCCACACTGCTAAGTCATGGATCATTCACAGTTTGACCAAAGAGTTCCTTTCAAAGAAGAAACTGTCACGGAGAAAGTAGCATCATTTTGGATGCTCTTCTGCTTTCCTTCTGCTGGGTAGTCCTTCTGGTCCGCCTTGCTCTTGGATATCACTTCTCTTTTAGAAAGTGTACTTCTGGTAGCAATTCCCTTCACATCGCAAGGGTCCTTCCTAACATGGGCTCTGCAGAGCACAAAGGGAAGCACTATAGGGGGAACGCTTGCTATGGCTCTGCTGAAATTGTAGCTTTTTTTAGTACTAGGAATGACGACCATGTTTCTCTCCATATTTAGTCAAAAAGTTCCACCCTATGGAGCTAGAGCCCTGTGGTATAAAGTGCTAAGGATGGGCTTGAAGCATCTTGAGCTTAGTGCAGAAACTTCTCCTTTCTTCTGACCTTGGTGAGGGAGATACACTCAGGATTTATACCCTACTCCCTTTTAACCAATGGAGACAAATTCTTCCAGAGGTTCATATGTTACTTTGGCTTTCTAGGCAGAAGCAGGCACTAAAATTTCAAACATTTCTTCAGCCAAAAACGGTTTTCCAGTGTCAGCTAAAGGTGTCATACCCGTCGTAAAAATAGTACATAGCTGTCAGTCATAGTTAAATGGAAGGACCTGTCTCTTCAGAGGAAGAACAGGTCCACAAGAATGTGTTGTTCAACTTAAGGAATTGGTAGTCCAGGGGAAGTCCATTAAAAACACAGTAGCAAGGTACCACGTATGGAGAAGGGATGAAGGTGCAGACTTCAATGTGGAAGCTTACTTGACTCTTCAATAATGTAATGGCCTTTGCTGCTTGGTAGCGTGGACCGAAACGTATAAACAGAGTATTGTGATGTCTCCCTTGCTGCACCCAACATACCTGCATTCACTGACAAGTTATGTTTCCTTTTGTGAGAATTATTTAACATCTTAACCCAACTTCCAGCCTTCTAACAGATTATTTTGAAGATTTGGAAAAAAAATGGCTAGTGAGATCATATTTTCAAACTAAATGATCCAAATTTCTCCCCAGATGGCTGCTTCCCTTCTAGTTCTAGTGGTTATTACATTTTAGAAACTTCCTGTGTAAAGTGCAAATTATTGCAGTTTGGCTCAGGAAGCAACAGGATGAGGAACAGTCTGTGCAGTTTGAAGGTCTTGTTTGTGCTTTGCCAGTTGCAGCCATTTCAGCTGGGACAGGACTTGCTGTTAGGAAGTTAATTGCTGGGACATGAAACTGAGGTAGCATGTCTTATTGCAGCTCTTGTCTGAGATTACTGAGAAACAACTGAGAGGAAGAGAGTCTTAATAGCAATCCAGCATGGACCATTTCCCCAGGCCTTCAGTTTCTTGCTGAAGATATAGGTATTTTTAATTCTCTTAATAGAGTTTATCCCAGAGGTCAAGAAATTCCTAATTGACACTGGCAAGCAGGATTATACATTAAACAGCGCTTCCAGCTATGAACTGGCAGAGAGGCTTTTGGGGCAGAAGTTCTGAGGGATCTCACTCATTGCAAACCTCTTGTAGCACTTTGAGTGCAGGATATGTAGAGAGACAAAACAAGCTTAGAACTGCCCATTAAACAATGTCATCAGTTACAGTCCCCACTTTCATCTTCTGACTGAACTTTTGTGAGGAAAGAAATAATATTTTTAGGCTTATTAGGCTGAATTTTCTGCTAGCAGCAGTATATGACTGGATTGCACAGATATGGAAATGAGTTCTTATCTGTCTCAACACACTCCTGATGGCTTCAGCCCCTCTTGCATGGCTTTAGCTTTGGGCCCTGGTGGGCTCAACCACCTGGGGCTGCTGAAGCTGTCTGCGGCAATGCCATAGCAGAGGTTATTCCTGGCCTGCGCTAGCAAAGAACCTGTTTCCATGGGGTAAAGCTTCATGACCCATTCACAGCTTTAATGCCATCAGCATTTCTCGTGTTTTTCCTCTAAAACGATTAAGTGATCCTAGAAATAATGTACTGTTTGAAGCCATTCCTGAGCGTTTAATTTGTCCAGACTTCTATACTTCAGGCTATGAATTTGTTTGAATA
This sequence comes from Tapera naevia, assembly GCA_033556795.1. Taxonomy (NCBI): domain Eukaryota; kingdom Metazoa; phylum Chordata; class Aves; order Cuculiformes; family Neomorphidae; genus Tapera; species Tapera naevia. The sequence goes on along the minus strand of JAUMJJ010000027.1, from coordinate 3,841,991 downwards.
AATAGACTCTGCCCGCCAAGAAACCTGAGTAAAAGGGATTTTTTAAGAGCAAGAATACAGCACAGAGCATCTGCAGGCAGTAGGATAAATTTTATTAAGTGTGAGTGTGTGCAAGGAATTCACAAGTAAGTTTTACCTGTGGAAGATTAAAGTACACAGAATGTGGCATGGGATGAAACTGCATTGATGGGAAGACTGAAACTTATTGACTGGAAAAGAGACATTTGGGAAAATACTGACCTTAAGCAGCTGTCCACAGGGATGTTCACAGCTGTTCTGCCTTAGTAGCAGTGTATGCTCTTATCCAGAGAGATAAGTGCTGTCCAGAGAGAAGCACTCTGAAGTATCACACCTCCATTCCCTGCCTGAGATGGACTTTTGTAAAACAGCACTCTCCGAGTCTTTCCTGGCACGCATTGAATCCTTGATCTCTACAACGTTTTCAGACCTTTCCAGTTATTCTGAGCAAAAGGCAATTGCTTGTATCAGTTTAAAAGTCTAAAAATACCAGCTTCCTTCCCCTTCCAATTTTATTGGCGATGGAGTGAGCTGCAGCAGCTGGCGTCTGGGCAGGCTGTGATCAGGTGTGACAGCCTTTGAAGTTCTGGTCAGCCTCAGTCTGGCACCAACCGACAGTCACACCAAGATCTAATCTTCCATCAGGACTTTGATCCTTGCTGAGACTAAGGGAGAGCTGATATCGTGCATTTCCCATTCTGGAATACTTATATGGGAATGCTGAGAGCCGAGCCGTATCGGTAAGAGTGTGCCGGTTTAGGGTTTTAATTAATATGGTATTAAAGATGGGTTCTCAGTAGGTTTGGGTACAAACATTAATCACATAGGTAAAAATCTGTAATTTGCCATAGGGTTTTCTCTTGTTGTGGGGATGGTACATTCAGAGCAGTCTTCCTGGGGAGATCCTGTGAGCCCACATTCTGCCCATCTGGGGAATTCTGGCATCGCGCCTTCATCAGAGATCCCTACAAACACTTTCAGTGGAAGATCTTGTCCCTTGTTTCTCTTTTGCAGCCTTCAGGAGAAAAGCTAAATTTGATCAACAATACAATGCAATTCTGAGAAAAAATTTAATTGTAAAAAGAAGAACAGGTGGAAACTTAATGCCATTCAATGGGGACTTCGCTATATTGATTTTATGTGGAAGATACTTTGGGGAGTTAAAAGCTTTAAATGACTGAGTTATGGTGACTATCTTCCGTGTTTTGCTCAGGCTGTGCTAGAAGAAAGGTCCTCTGAAAGACAAGTTGGAGAGCCTAAGCTGGCCTCTTGCTCCTGTTTCTTACACCCACCATTTCTGTTGGCTCATCCATCACCAAGGGAGAGCAGCCCAGAGGATGCCGTAGGTGAAGAAGCTACCTCAGAGCTCCTCCCAAGCCCTGAGTGCTCCTCGGCCCCTGCGACTGCTGCAGTGACTGGGAACACCAGCTCTGCCCTCCCTCCCAGAGTGCAGAACCACTCACCGTTTCAGGTTGTTTTTTCTAACAGGGATCAGAAAGAACACAATGTAGGAAGCAGGCACTTCAGAAGGGGACAGTATTGCTGGTAATTACAATAAGCCACCAACCTCAAATTCTCACAACCTGAGAGCAAAATAATGGGAATACATCTGAAAAAGGCTTAATCGGGCAGAAATGGCACATAGATTGGCATAATGAAAAAGGAGACTTGAGAAAGCTGCATATTTTCAAGATATTGAAAAATGTCATGTATCTAATTCAGTGCAATTGAACAATCACTGGTTTGCAATCTTCTAGAGAAAATAAATGTCAAAGCAAAAGCAAGTTGATCTGCCGCGCAAAAGAACACCTCCCAGTCAAAATATTCAATTGCACTGATAGTATAGCTGCTCATTTACCAGTATATTGCTTTATCTAAATTATATGAAATGTAAATGAAAGCTGTAGACCAAAAGAAGCATGTGTTGACTGGGTGGACATGCTGGGTTTCCATTACATCTTTGTTGATAATAGGTACAGGTGTTACCTAAATCAGGTGGCATTATCTCCTCCTTAACTGGCAGGACAATATACCTAACTCTTTAAAATAGATACATGATATCATTTAATGAATGAGGAGCTGGAGTTGGTCCTGTCCCATGAAGAAGACAGACATAGTTAAATTGCAGAAGTGGGGGAGAAATGAGATCACAGGAGAGGAGAGATGGTTTGGGGAAAATGTGACTTTGTGGAGGAAATTAGGCAGTGAAACTTCTCATCAGTGGATGAGACAACCTGTAAACTGCTTACAAACCCCTCACTGCCAAAAGCAGTTTCCTACAGTAAGATGATGAATCACTGCTGTTTCTGACACAGAAAGGAGGAGCTCCACATATGCTTCCTGTATATTATTGGCTCCGGCATATGGATGTGACATGTATAGAAGGGAATAGAGGAAACACAATGAGCTTCGAAGGTCCCAGCATGGCGGCATTTAGGGACTATAGAGACCAGCATAAAACTGTTCCTCTGTGTCTGATACTTATGGGAATCCAAATTAGACCCAAACCTGTTCTCCAGTAAGGGGAGCTATGGGAATAGCTAATAGCCTGCCTCTGGCAGCATTAATAAACATACACATAACACACAAACCTGACTAAAAATAAAAATAACATTTCTGTGGCTTTTAAAACACATCTTTTTCAATCTCTTTACACAGGACTGGTGAATCACTATGTCATCCTGTCCTTTGTGGAAGTGCAACAGATGGAGGAGCAGTCATCAGTGATCCATCGGAAACTATATTAGGGCTGAAACTGGTGCCATGGGGCACCCTCAGAGAACTTTGATGGAAGACAGCTTCTGGAGATGATCTGCAGGAACCCTGGATCACAATGGTTGTGGTGGGTGTGTATGTTTTATATTAAACTACAGGAAGCAATGTTACCAGATTCTTTATAAAGATGACAAAAGCAAGGCTATACCATAGCTCCTGTTGTGTGATGGAGATCAAGTCAGCCATCTTATGTTTATGCATTACGATTACGATTAATACTTATTAGATTACGATCTAATAAGTTAATTTTCTTGGCAGAATTAGTAAATAATCAGCTGAAGAGAATCAGTGGAGACAGACAATCACAACGGAGAAGGGAGAAGAATCTGTTCAGTGATGCGTCTGGCTCACAACTTACTAGTTAATCAAAAGGGACAAGTAGTGTAGTTGCCTGGGTCTCAGTTTAACAAGATACTTAAGTATATGCTTAAATTTAAGTATGTAAACTGACTCAGTAATTTAGCAGATGACCTCAGCTGAGCCTCTGTGACTTATTCTATGATTAATCTCAGCAATATTAACTTATTGATGTTTAAGGACACATTTATGCCAAGTGTGTAACTAAATTTGGACTCTGGAGTCTAAAGCAGCAGAAAATTTTTTAATTTTCAGTGTTTATGAAAGAGAAATAGCTAGGCCCTGAAGAGTTAATACATCTGTTTTGCTGCTTGCTTGCACTGAAAATGAGATCAGCAATATGTTTATTACATTCCCTAAATCATACCAGATAGACAGCAGCAACATTTTGCAAGTTTTCTACCCAGCTGCTTGAGGACAAGTTAACTCCTACTTCAACTCAATTACCTTTGAGGATCTTTTCCCCACAATGACTTTGTTGTTTAGTGGACAAAGTAGAGTGGAATCAGGAAAAAAATATTTAAAAGTATGCATTTGACCTTCACCACTTGATACGGTAAAATGGTCTGACACAGAACCCCCTGAGAATAATCCTATAGCTGAGGAACCAAGAGTGGCAGGGGAGAAACAAAGAGATGGTTACAGAACACGTTCTAAACTGTCACAGTGAGATGATGCTCGGTCTCGTCACACACTATGAGTGGTCGCCGGTTCAAATGGAGACGTCTTCTTACCCTGGACTGGAAAATGTCAGTGTGCAAGAGTGAACAGCCAGTTAGCTTAATTTCTTGTGAAACTGAAGAAATCCACAATGGAAACTTTTCAGTTATTGGCTGGGGCTTATGGTCCCAAAAATCATGTTGGTGCTTAAAGGAACCCATTTTCATTGGTAGAAGATGTGAAAGCAAAATCAACCGAGATTCTCAGCAGGCTTTCAGAAAATGATCTGCAGAATGGCTTTGAATGTTTGAATGCTGTGTGTGAGCTCAGAAGGGAACTGTTTTGAAGGCGGTCATAGTTGACTTTCTTTATTTGTTAAATAAAAAGAGTTATAGACACAGTCTCAGGAGTTTTTGTGTCGGACCTTGTATAGGAGTTTTACTTCAAAATCTTGGACACCTTTCACATGCCAGACTCCGGAAACCCAAACTGTGGATTTCTTCTTGGACCTCAGGGGATGACAAGATAAGGCAGCATGTGCACAGCTTGAGGCTTGGAGGCTGTTTAGTGGTAACTGGTGATTCTGGAATAAAAAACTGTATGCCAAACTTCAGAGTACAAACAGAGACAGAATATAACGGAATGTTCAAAGCAAGCATCAGATTTGGCTGCATGTGGAGCAGACTTTCTCTCCTACTGTCACTACACTGCCTGTATAGACCCCAAACAGAGATCAAGCTGTTAGGGTCCTAGACATGGGCAGTATGAAATACCTTCTTCCTCCCTTTGTGTCCACACCTCTTCCCCTCCTCACCACAAATCCATCACCCAATAGTCCAAGGATCTTTTTGAACATGAGCAGTAGTTCATGGACTCCCAAGGATAAAAGGCAAATCTTTGGATGACAAGCTTATGTTTGTTCATAGGGCTACAGACCTGCTTACTCCAGACCCAAGCCTACCTACACACTCAGGCAATGTTCACTATAAATGCTATCTCAATTTCCTTCTTTCTGAAAAAAAAAGCAAAGGTAGCTCATCTGTAATTGTGATCATAGAACTTCTTTTCATAGTGTCTCAAAGTATTTCCGCAATATATGGATCTCTTTTCTAGCCAGTGTCTTTGATCTTAAACCAGTACAGGTCAGTCAGGTGTGGTATTCATAGCTATTTTTGATCTTCTCACTGCTTTTATTGCTAACATATTGACATAAGCCATATCTGTAAAATCATTTGCACTGCATAAATGAAAAGAAGGAGAGGTTGGGGAAATTAAATATGGGCAAAATCAAAGAGCTTATGTAGTACAGTGCCTAGGACATTTTGTGTTGGCCTTGTGCATAAAGATTTGAGAGCCTAATAGCTATTACAATTCATTCTGCAATTTCCTGTATGAGTCAATGCAGAGATATTTGTCCCCAAGAAACTTGCAGAAACCTTAGTTCATAAGTCACTTGACAGTAGAGAGGACGATGCACTTCAGATTATAAACTTTGTAAGCATTCCTTGTAGTGTAGTCTTCAGCCATGAACTAGTCTTTGGTGTCTGGGAATAATTCAGTGGCCCTTCCATCCAGTCTGTAAAGTTCACTGAAAAGTTCCCAGGGCTTTTGGTGGCATTTGTTTAGGCCTAAATAGGATGGTATTTTCTAACTCTACTTTCTGTGATTCCTCAGAAAATCTCATTTCTTATTCATAAGGCCGAATTTCCATTCAGCCAAATTTCACTTCACTTTGGGAAAACATCAGCTTTGGAGGATTTGAGTTCACCTGCCTGACAGCAACATTGAAATTGTTTTTTTGACTTGCTTTTTAAATAGAGAAACTACCAGACCATACTTCTCCCAAGTACACGTCCCTTTATTCAAGGGTGTCCTTGTCCTTATCTGCGGCCCCTCTATGTCACCTTAGTCTAGGCAGACACAGCTCTTCACTGTGACCAAGCAGTCTTAGAAAATAACTGAATAAACATTGTCACTAAAATCTGAACTTCTAAGTTGTGGAAACAAACCACAGCTCAAGTGGGAGGGCATTTAGTTCTCTTTTCTCTTATCTTCTATTACCCTCTAGTGGCTGAGTCCTTGAGAGTCAGCATCTGAAGTAAAGACAAGAAGTTATCTGAAGGTTTTCATGCATTGTTCTTTAATCTGACCATAGAAGACCTCTAAATTTTCAATATGTTTTACCTTTTTTTTTAAAAGACTTTCTTCAAGATAATAGAAGACTTGCAAAACCAATCCAAAATCAATTTATCTTTGAAGGAATTCAATATGTGAAACCGTATCTTCTAGCCAAAGCAGAAAAAATGGTCTTCAAAACTGAACCACAGAGAGCCACAGTAGGAAGATATAAATGGTAATGGTCTAAAATGGACTCTAAAATGGATAATGGTCTATTTTTATATTCCCTAGCATGTTCCTGGTCTAAGTAAGGAATGGGAAAGGCAGAAAGGCAAAATGCAGTGAGTTTAAGTATTAAATACTTAGGGAAGAAGGAGTATATTAAAAACTTCCTTTTTTATTTGTGGTTGTCATAGAGGAACAATCATTCGAGGCTCATAGGGAATAAAGCTTTTATATTTCAGATTCTGCTTCTAATTTCAAAGTCTTTTAAGGGTTTGGGGGATTTATATAACAAATTGATCAATACGTTTACCCCAAGGGATTAACCAATGTAATCACTAAAATATTTTGCATTGTTCAGTTTTTTCATTCTCAATTACTATTCAAAATGTATCAAAGAATCAAGAGAGTGTGTCTATTATTATTAACAAATTAACAGGTTCTGATTAGCTTAATTCCAGTAAAAGCAATAAAATCTCAGGGCAATTAGGTAACTTTTCACACTTCTGTTATTTTCAGAGGAATAGAGAGATTCAGTTGCATATTTCCTTCAGAACAATTAAAATACATTTCATATTACATTAGAAATGTTCAGCAAGTACTCATGATGTGCTGCTTGAACTGTCATGATAATGAGTTATGCGATATTAGCTCTGTTCTGGCAGAATGACTTACCTAAATAACCGACATGATTCTAGTTATGAGTATAAGAACAGAACATTCAGTTTGAAATTGCATTGTTTGAGTATGATTCTATTGTTTATTGTAACTAACAGAAACTATTAAATCAAATTTGCATAAATGCCCAACAGTTAGACATTCCATGTGATATATTTAATGGCACTATTTTCCTCTAGTAAATCTTTCTGTAAGAATTGTATAGCAAAGCAAACTCAGCAGGCATTCTTGATGAAGACTTTTCAAGTAAACATCCCCAGAAGATGATCAGATTGACATTTGTTTGTGACTGAAACATTTTTGTGCAGAAAATTTGCCCCACCACCACTCAGGCCTGGGCCACCACCACCACTCAGGCCTCACACTTTCCATATAGGAAAGGTCCTACGGATCAAGTTTTTTGAATTTTTTTTTTTTTGCTGCTCTCAAAATGAGTTCACAGACCCAGGTTTGTTATTGCTCTGATGCTCTCTGATATGACAAGAATATGAGGAATTCCTTAGATTCCTATTCAAAACTACCTCTTCTAGCCAGGGCTTTCTGCTTGGTTCTCTTTGTACTCTGTGAATACTTATGCAGTAGGAACCTCCAAAAATAAAGCAATTAAATATGATGAAGTATCAGATCTAGAAATTTATAGTTCCTTGTGACAGAAGTCTTTGGAGGAAGTGCTTTCTCATGGTCCTTTCAACTCTGAAGCTAAAGTTGTATTTGACATACAGAGAGAATTACCTTTGTTTCAATTCATCACGGCCTTGCTTTTGCAAGTGGCTCATGAATTAGGAGGTGAGGGAAATGGAGGACTAATTATTTGAAGTCAATTTGATAACAGTTGTATAGGCTTCAGTAATGTCCACGTGAATTTCATTCTGGCTGAGGTACTTATAGTAGTTCCTACATCTTTACAAACAATTCGCTTGTTTCCACAGATTATGATTCCTCAACACACCACATTTTTATATTGTGAAGTTATTATACTTCCCTTTAATTTTCTGAGCTAATTAAAGAAATAGATGTTTGTTTCTTGGCAACCTACCTTCTTTTGCAACCTCTAGTGGGTATATTCATATTTAACTAAGTTTGTGACTCTCCCAAATTAAAAATTCATAAGTGAAATATTGCTCCTTGAGCCTAGAAATAATTAGACTTAGGAAGTTTCTGAACAAACCCTGATTTCTGTTCCCTTGAAAATGCTCCTACAAGGTCCCAAATTCTGTAATCTTTAATTACAAACTCCAGTGGATTTCAAAGGCACAATTTCAATAATTAAAAACTGCAGAATTTAGTCAATGATAAGGGGAGAGAATCCTTTGGGATCCTAAGGGGAAATGTGAATGTTCTAGTCTGTCTCCTGAGGTGTTACTGTGTTATTGAGACCTGAATTCACACTTTTGGGTCCCAGCATTCGACTGAGTGCTGCAAAATCTCTTTCAGATGAGATTTCAAAAACACTTGCATAGAGCTTTGTGGACTTGTGGCCTTTTGATAACCTTGATTAGCCAAACATGGATCAAATGCAAGGAGGTTTCTGCTTTAATGGCTTGTCAGCTGCAGCCAGGTTTAGGTGTGATAACAGAAGTGATATTTTTCTTTCTAAATTTGATCACTTCATTTATGAAAGACCCTGTCTCGTGCATCCCAAACAGAGTAACACAGTCTTCTACTGTGAATGTGTACAGTAATTGCTGTTCTTATCCAGCCTCTAAAAAGCTAAAGAATCTGAGTGGTAAAAATGTGGTTCAAGAGTGGTTCAAGACTCTCTGTAAACAGAATGTCAGTCAAAGCACATTGCTGCTCTGGCATCCCAGGTGTCAGGTAGCAGTGATGTGGTGGGTAGCTGAAGCCCTGTCATGCTAAGTGAGAGAGACACACGATGTCATCTCTGCTCTTTCCTCTTTTTAATACGAGTAGATCAAGATTAACAACTTTGGAGTGGTGACCACCATTCAAAATGAAAAAAATCACATTATTGAAAGGAAAACCAGAATTTAAGTAGTTTGGGCTCACAGGAAGAGTATCAGAAAGCAAGGTAAACCTGCAGCTTTTCTTTCACCATTAAAATGGTGAAAATCTTTACCCTTCAGCACTGTTACCAAACAGAAATCACTTTTTTTCTAGGCATTTTCCCTTAGCTCTGAGCTGGTAAGGAGCAAGGGGAGAGGGCTGTTTTGGAAACACTGTTTCTAGGTTACTGTGTCCTTCTTAAAAAGCTGTGTGGACTGGTTATTCATCTCCATGAAGACAGCCCCACAAAAGAGCGGGTCTGTCTACTGTGTGTATAATTAGGTCTTTCTGTTGGATCTAACCTTGGTTATTTTCCTGAAGAAAGACCCTTGTTTGACCACCACTCTGTATTTATTACCTATCTGTATGGTAAAAAGAAGGAAACCTTGGATTTCTCAAAGAAAAAAAAAGGTTCTATTAATGAAATGAATGTTTCTTGACAAATTGCTTGGCCACAAAATGTATTAAGAAAATAATCTAGGGAACTCCTGGTCTAGCTGATAGCTCAGCTGTTTCCAGGCAGAAAGGAACTTCTATTGGTATAACTGTATCCATACTAGAGAGGCTGTGATTGCACCAGGTCTACAGCTCCTTCTGCTCACAAGATGACACCGTCTTGCTTAGACCTTATTTCTGTAGGCAGCTATTCACAACATGGCTCTAATACCAAAACGTGATGTTGGTTTTGCAGCTCTTCTGCTTTGCTAAACACAACATAGAAGTTGTTGCTGGATGTTAAGCCAACCAAGAAAAATAAACTAGGACATGGGTCAAAATGGAAAGGTTAGGCTTTGACTCACTTGTATTGATAAGAAGTCTAAAAGCCATTAAAATGTAGCCGGTGAATGATGGAACAAGGTGTTTTTTTCCTCACACAAGAGAGCCAGAGCCTTAATTTCAGAAAGATGGGTGCTGTACAAGTAATTTTTTTTTTTTGGGTACAAAGGCATTTACCTGTGGATGTGATGAATGTGGGTGATTCTTTTATTGCTTAATATCTGCAGAAACAACATTGTGTGAAGAGAATTAGAAGTCAGATTCAAGCATCCACACCTGCCGGACACCTTGATCAAAATTCAGTGCTTGTACAAGCTGCAGAGTTTCTCCTGTGCCAGCTGCTGTATCTGAATGCCTAATGAAATATATCCACGGTACAAATCCTTCTAGAGTTCAGTCCTTAGCAACATGTTAGTAAGTAAGAAAAAAGATGAAACCTTATAGCTCAGTTGGTGGTTGGGCAGATTTGGAGTTTGAACATAGTACTTCGATTTCTGCTTGAGAAAATTGTTAGAGCTACTGCAAAAATAAATACAAGAAATTAAGGTATTGCCTACAGACTGGAATATCCCTCAACTCTTTGGGAAATCCTTAAGAAACAGAGGCAATAGTATTCTTTATTTCATGGTTTTGTTCAGCGCTGGGGAAGTATATTGGCTGGAATTTACATTGTACTTCCAAACTGGGTGTATGCAAACAGGTAAACCTGGATGGATTTAAACTTGGTAAGAAGCAAGAGAAGATTTAAGGGAACAGATTTACACACTGACACTGCTCTCTTGCCTGCCTTATGCATTTCATGGGAGGACAGTCATACCAATAATGTGAAGTCAATTAGGCTTTAACAAAATATGCTTTTAAATAAAAAGTTGTGCTATTTTAAAGCTGGTTTGGGTCATCACACCTACCAATGAAAGGGTGCTAAGGGCAGGGAGGATGCATAACACCAGTGCCTGAACCCTGTGGGTCTCACAAATAAAGCAATATTGAGACTGGTTTGGGACACACTGTGCACTAGAGAATCACTTCTAAGGTGGGAAATTTTATGGCACAAAATCTGGCTTCTGAGGGTTAAGAAGCTGAGATCTTATGTCATTATCTGTATTTGAAACAAGACTCCACAAAAATGAATAAGCCTTTTTTCAGTGAAAAGGATGCCTTTATCATAATACTTAAAAGAAAATGTGGGATTTTTGCTCACCTCAAAGATGATACCATTCCTCAATTCTGAACATGGGCTTGCATGTGTGTTTTTGTTTGATGTTCTTCCTCAAACCGCACTGCTGTTGTCAAAACTGTCTAACTCAAAGACTACAGAGACAATATTGCAGAACTGAGAATCTGATTTGGGAATACTGTGTCAGTGGTGTTCTGACAGTGTTTTAACAAGGGGATCCACAAAAGAGCTCTTTTCTAGCAGCAGTGAAACCTCCAGGGATACTTGTGGCTATGTGTTTGCCAAGATGAGAGATAAAGGTTGAGATTCATGGTAAGAAGACTGCAGAGCTTGTGGTGTGTTTGTTTGTGATACGCTGCTGTTGCTGCTTGAGTGATTAAAAAAATCCAACAACTTCTAACACGGTGCAACATAGTGGGTTGGAGAGCAAATAAGGTTGGATTTTTCTTTTTGGAAATTGTCTGTGAGCAGTAGCAGAAATGCAGGGAGACCCACCCCCTGCTACATGGTACTCAAGCATTTTCAGAACAAGCCCTCACAGATGAAAAATAACAAAATCTAAGATTATGGGAAGACTTGCATTCACGGGGCACAGTTTAATGTCAGGATATTACAGTTTTGCACCATTAAGATGTAACTCAAAGGTGAGATGCTGCAGGTTTTCTGTTCAGGACCTGAGCTACCTGAGGGCACGTCTGACCTGCCGTAGGAGCAGTCTTCCATCCAACCCACCCAGCTGCTCACAGCCTCCCTGGGCGCAGCCACACACAGAGTGCTCCTGCCAGTTTACTTCTGTCCTGCTTTCAACCACCCCCCGCCACCTCCAAGGTCTCTGTTCTGAGGAGAGAGCATAGTAGTTGTTCTGTCCATGTGCTATCCCAGTTAATGAGAAGAGCTACTGGAAGAATGAGGAGAAGCTGTTTTTTGCCATTATTTTGATTTGTTCCCTGTAAAGCACAGCTTAGAGAACCTAAGATAAGAACGTATTTTGCTCGCATATGCAATGTTAACCCAGTTAATGGATGAGGATCAGAGCGGACTTTTTGATGAGATTCTATAAAGGATTTTGGGAGTTTCTTTTGCCTTCTTCTGGTAGCAAGAAATGTGGCCTTTTGTTCAGCTGTTTTGCTCAAAAATTCCCTGGAAGTAGATAGACTCATTACACTCATTACACTCAATATATTGTCCTTGGTCTTTCCTGTTGTGTTACCATGAGACACTGGTTTTCTATTCTTCAGTTTTAAAGGTATTTAGAGGAGCATTTCATAGCTTGGGAAGGGGCTGTTCAGGGGATGCTTCAGAGTAAATGTTTTGTGTAGTTTTGATGATAGAGAAGAATCACCAGGTGACTTTTCCAATATCTTTTTTTTACAGTGGGCATTTCTTTTTACAGAAAAGATGTCTCATAGAGATGTCTTGAAGGGAATAAATTTCTTTGATTTTTTTTTTTCATTCTTCCTCAGGGCAAAAAATATAGATAAATGAACTCTTTGACTGAAACAGGCAGGCTTTCTTTTCAAAGTGTAAACTATTTTTTTTTTAAACTTGAGTCTACCAATTAAAGGCATTATATTCACACACATGGAAAATGAAAGAGGAAGAAAAGATAATTGCCCCAGTGAGTTTCCCCATTTCATACCACTATTAGTCTTGTAAGAGGTCTCTTGATGTCACACGAATGAAGCTACTGGGGACATTTTCCACCCACCCATGGGATAGGAAGTCCAGTCGAAAAAATTGCACTGTTTTCTTAAATACTACATGAATTACTTTATGTTTTTGTTCTTATAGAAGCCAGAGCCTTGAATGATTATGAAGAGAGACAACCAGCACAGAATAAATGGTCACAGACACTGAAGAAGCTATGACATTTCACATCACTATGTATCTCCAAACACTGTACTTTTGCCATGCCTAAGAAGAGGGGAGCTCATATCCATAGTTATTCTGGCCTCAGCTTTCTTGCTGCAAATTCTGTTTACTGGGACACAGTAACAGGCTGCAGAGGGCTGGAGGTGCCCTGAGACATGGAGTGGAGAGTCCTCTCCACTACAGAGTGGGAGCCACCTCTGTAGCAGAGTGGCTGTGAGGAATCTGCATGGCTGCAAGCTGTTTGCAATCCAGGCTCTGCTTGAGAGCCATATTGCCTCCTGCTGCAACCTCAATTCAGCTCACCTAGCAGGGACCACTGTGAAACAGCAGTGCTGCTTCTCTCCACATTTGCCACTGGTTCACAACCACGTCCTGGGCCATGGAGATAAGCAGCCTCTGCTGAAAGTAAAGGAGTTGGCTGATGAGCAAGGATGAACAATATTCCAGCAGCCAGCACTTGTAAGTACACTTGAAGAAAAGTAAAGTCTTTCATGTTTTGCCTCTGAGTCCTGGAACCCTTTGGCTGTGTGAAATTGCCTGGCCCTTGGAGGAGCTCTAGGGTGGAAGTGCAGCACTGCCTTGGGGACATGTGCTTTGGGAATGGGCACAGCTGGCCAGAGGTGTCTGATTCAGCCAAAAACATGAAGTGGGTATAGGGAGAAATAACAAAAGGGAAGTGGACCAAAAAAAAGAATTGACTGTGAATTTTTTTAGGAATTGTTTTGGAGTTTGTTAATTCTGAGATTGTAAGCATCAGTCTTGCAAGTGAGATCACCCTTGATGAGTCTTTAATGGGGATTTATCTTTCAGAAAGTGGACTGAAACTCTTTGAACTTTCTATGAAGATACCCATTAAAGATCAGTGGCTTTTAGTCATTGTAGATTAAGATTGGAAGTGAATTTCTGATTCATAGGTAAAAGACTCATTGTCATCCCTTTATGCTGGAAATTCTTTACACAGTTTCTTTCCCATTTTTAAGCCATTTGCCTAAACAGAGAAGAGGACTGACTGTAATGAAAACATATGCAGAAGCAAATCATCTGCATTTGTGCTACTTTAGTCAGGTAACTTAATCTTTCAATGTGTTAATGTCTCAGTATTAAACGTTGTGGTAATCCACACTGAGACCTTTTGAGTTCCACAGGAAGAGTCAAGATTATCAATGTGAAATTACTGGAGGGAAGGTACAAATGCTTAAATAATAATAGTGTTAAAATAATGGAAACAGTTGCAAAATACTAAGTTGAAAGGGGGTGTTGTGCCAGGTAACATTTTCTGCTGTGAACTAGTGGCACTGTTCTTGGTGGACTGAACTTTGACAGCTCAGTTGCTTGGGGCAAACATCAGTATCATAATCTGTTGTTGAAGAATATGGATTAGAACACTATATGTCACTCCAAAAATAAAACCTTTCATATTGTCATTTGCTTTCACGTTTCCTAATACTTTTCAAAATCACCTTGTATTGTATTTTTTCTACTTAAAACACTTGCCGCATGGTTCTCGTGTAAGATGATACTTTTCCTTACCTTTTCCTTCTCCTTTCCTCTGCTCTCCATTTCTCATATCACTTTTGCCTTTTCTTCCAAAAACCCCATATACAAGATAAAATCTAATTGAGTTTTCACATTGTGGTACTTTGTTTCTGGGAAACTAATGTTCACTAATAATAGACTCTGTTCTTCACATTTAATTTGCCTAACAGGTAACATTATGTCACTAAGTAGTAGAAAAGCATCACGATGGAGAGACAATTAGAACTCTTAGTACAGGCTACTGTGTGCCCTTTGCAGGGTTGTGTGTGGCCAATTCCCTTGTTCAGGACAGGTTCCTGATTTTTGTTTTTCTGGTTCAATTTGTGTTAGTTCTCTTATTCTGAAGCTGGCAAAGCCTTCAGCTTGAACAATTCTTCATTTCCCATAATCAGGCCTTTTTGTAAAACCCATTGGTAAGATTTGGTTTTGATATCATCTTATGTCATTGCATACTTGCATTGGTCACACAGACTTTGCTGGCACACCAGAAGTGAGACTTGTAGTCACACTGGAAAATACGTTAGTTGCCCAATTTAAATGTCACAAATACATTTGAAGTCTCTGATGCCACCAGTCTGATGCCAGAGCAGTCTCAATGTTAATGAGGTCTAGGTGTAAATGTTCAGAAAGTTTAAATAAACTGCAGCTTCTGTTGAGCTTTTTTGGAAGTCACAGAGCTTTCAGAATTCTGGATTTGGTTTAAACACTGAAAATGACTCCTTGATAAAAAAGGCACGAACCAAGGCCTATAATTAAACACAAGGAAATGTTAAAGTTGGGTATAAAATGCAAACTGGAATGTATAACCTGTAGTTGATATATGTTATACAAGTCGAGAATTTCATGGAACTCTACTATCCTCAAAGCAGAGGGGGTTCTGCTGGAGTGCACATGAGGGAAGTGAGCATGAAGGGAGTGAAAAGGGATAAGAGACGCACTGTGGTTGGGAAGTTCAGAAATTCAGCTGTATGTCTGGAAAAAACTCAGTTTGAGGAGGATTTAAAGGAGAATGAGCAACAGGGATAGCAGGTAAAGAACATGGCTGCAGCACAATGGAGGAGAGAGCATAGGGACAGGATGGAGAGAGTGGGGCAGAAGGCTAAGAAGTAATGATGCCAGCTGTGGTTCACAGATGTTAGAGCTGATTCTTGGCAGAAATAAACAAGGGACTTGGGGTTTCTGGCAGTCAACATGACTCCATTGCCAGCAAACAAGGACAAAACCAATTGCTCAAATTTTGTGTCATGTCTCATTCTGCTTGCACAGGTGATGGCCCTCCCTAGCTCTCACCTTTTCTGTCTTCACCTCGTTTGTGGGTGTCCAAAGGCTCCTGATGAGAGGAGCAATGTGACATGGCGCAATGGGACTTCTGTATTTCCAGTTTGTTTTTTTTTTTTTTTGTAAGTACTAGAAGTACTAACAGAATAGCCACAAAAAATCCCAAGTAAATTACTAAGATGTGTTAAAGCTGAAAAGAATAATGTCTAATGGAAGTGTGGTGGTGTGGATATGGGAGGGGATGAAAATCAAACACCTCCACAGCCAACAGAAGTGCTGCATAAGAAACTTGTATCAGAGCATCTGTGCTGTTCTGTCAATATCTATTGAAAAAATCAGAGTCATTGAGGTCTCCTCTCAGCCTCTCAGACTAAACAACCCCAGTTCCCTCAGCTGCTTCCCATAACCCCTGTGCTCCAGACCCTTCACCGGCTCTGTTGCTCTTGTCTGGACACACTCCAGCACCTCAATGTCCTTCCTGTAGTGAGAGGCCCAAAACTGAACACAGGATTCAAGGTGTGACCTCACCAGCACTGAGAGCAGGAGGCCGATTGCTTCCCTACTCCTGCCACACCGTTTCTGATACAAGACAGGATGCTGTTGGCCTTCTTGGCCACTGGGCCACTGCTGGCTCCTGTTCAGCTGACCAGGACCCACAGGTTATTTTCCACCAGGCAGTTTTCCAGCCTTTCATTCCCAAGCCTGGAGCACTACATGGGGCTGTTGTGATCAAAGTGCAGGCCCTGGTACTTGGCCTTGGTGAATCTCATGTGATTTACCTGGGTCCACTGATCCAGCCTGTCCAGATCCCTGTGCAGAGCCTTCCTGCCCTTGAGCAGATCGACACTCTCACTCAATTTGATGTCATCTGCAAACTTACTGAGGGTGCTCTCAATCCCTTCATCTAGATCATTGGTAAAGATATTAAGCAGAACTGGCTCCAACACAGAGCCCTGGAAAACATTTGTGACTTCATAGTTATTTCCAATATTTTGTTCTGCCAATAGCTAAGCACTCTGTCCCTTTAGGTTTTCTTCTTATTTGGCAGTACCTGGAGTATGAAATTAAAGTCCTACTTGTATGTATTTAATCTCCACTGAATAAACAGAAATTCCTTAACTCCTACTGCCATTTCACAAGTCACATCTGTAAATAACAGGAGTGAAATCCTCATCCAGTGAAATGAACACGTTTGTTTTTTTTTATTTAGAGTTAATTTTTCTGTTATTTAAATGGAGCAAAGATATAACTTCAGTTGTTAAGCACCTAGAAACCATCAGCCAAATCCTGACACAGTGTAAATTCACCGTTGATATTTACAGGACTGTGTATTGACAAGAAAAATAAGTGACACAAGAATCGATTGATTCTACCAGTATAATGTAGTAGAATTTTATGTCAAAGAAAATTCAGATTTGAATTATTAGAAATTGATATTTGGAAAGTTCTTTTCAGGAAATGAAGGAAACCATGTGCGTTACCATTAATTTTAATAGATGACGCTGATTTTTTTCAGTGTGAGAGATTTTTCTATGTAGAATATGGTAATTAAAACTAAAGACCAACTGACCAACTGGTCATCAGGACAAGATATGTACAAAATATTCTATGCTTTAAGTACATTATCTCTAAATCTATTTACATTGTCACGATGTTCTTGGGTTTCAATGTTGGTTTTAAATAATACCTAAGGTTTTTTTCTTATGCAGTGTTCTTCCACTGAATTTTGAGTTTGGCCCTCAGACCCGCTAAAAAAATACAAAACAGATACCACACAGCCTTATTCCACTGTTAGGATATAATGACAATATGGTATCACTGTTGGGTTTCAGCATGTAAGTTTGCATCAGAGCTTAAAGTTCACACATATGTGCTTACAGAGACAAGCAAAATGCTTCTCCACCAATTTGCAGGTGGGCACACTTTCCCTGCCAGGTGACTTATGCAGATACTAATCACTGAAATCACAGGTATTCTTTATATTTCATTGGATTAAATTACTGTCCGGCCCCCAGGGAATGTGTTTTCATCCCCTCATTTACTGGATATAAAGGTCTCAAAATTTCTTTCTCTCCATCCTCCAGCTGGCAGTTATATGGAGATGCCCTTTTTTTCCATCAACTGGCCAATTGTGACAGCAGTTTTCATGCCCTTGGTGTATGATCTTCTACAGACCACTTATTTTTGGCTCTGGACATGGAAGTAGAAACACCATTGACTCAAGTAAGAAAACCTGGCAAATTTCTCATACTTTTCCCCATTAACAGTTTCTGTCTGTCTTTGAGAAAGATATCACAGGTATATTGGAGGAGGAACAATTCAGGGTGAGAATTTCCAAATTTCTTTGAGCTCTTCCTTTACTTTGAGAGTTTGCATTTCGTGAACTTTTTCAGAGGTATTGGAAGTGAGGGGAAAATTTGTTTGCACACCCATGTCTGTGTTTGTTTATGTATACGTGAACCCACCTCTGCTGGTAAGCGTAACAACTGTGCTGCTCTTGGTACTCATATGACTGCTGGGACAGCTCACTTTGCTGTGACAATAAGGAGCTGGTTTCAGGCTTCTGGGTTTTGAGGTCAAGTTAGCTCTTACAGACAGTTCTGGGGGAAGTACTACAGCAAATACAGACTTACATCTTCTTTGAAAGGCTTACTATTTTATTACATAATAGAGAGCTCCACTTCTGACTCATCATATTGTTTTATTTCCCCTAATATGTAAATGAAACCACAGAGTTGTTTTGACTGGCGCCGGTTATTACATCCCTAGATAACCAGTTAGCAACTAGAAGGTTTGCTGAAGTCAAGGAGGAGGCTATGCAAATAAGCGGCTGCGTACTCCACCTCTGGCTGCTCTCGGAAGGAAACAGCAAAGTTTTTAACGTAACAAAACCATCTTAGTATTTCAAAACCAAAAATTAGAACTGCTGGGGGGAGTAATTGTGACTGCATGAGGGAAAAAAGTCACTATTTTGAAATAATGTTCAGTACATTGCAATGACTTCAAATAACACACAGGTAGTCCTGAATGGCTGGGTTTAAGCTAAAGCTCTTTTATTCTTTTATCTTGTGGGAATGTGGACATGAGCAGCACAAACCTATGCTATGCTTCTGGAGGAATTTGCATTGAATATTCACAGTGGTCTCAGTGGACAGAGATGCAATGTACTGAACGTGATTTCCAAATACTGCCTTTTTTTTTTTTTCCCCTGGACATTCATTAAAATACGTCAGCCAAAGTCATCATTAGCCTATGCAAAAATAGACTAGAGAAAAGGTAAAAACTGTATTTGCTCAAACTAAATCAATAGGCCCAATGAGAGGAGCAGTGGCTGCTGCTGGAACTATTTTCTTGATGCTTCCTGCTAAGAAATTCCAAAGCCCTTATTAGATCTCCTGTGATACAGATCGGAAGACAAACCTCTGCCTTTATGTGATTGCATCTGTGCCAGGGACTGTCACATTCTGCACTGAGAGATCGAAAATGGGGAGGACTGATTCCTGCTGGAGTGATGTGAGGCAGTACCTGGGAGAGCAGTGCTGATGAGGGGGTCTCATGCGAACAAATCAACACTGTTGTGCATCACACAGACACCACGCAGGTGCCTTGCAGGGGCCGGGGGGACTGGGGCCATCACTAACTCCAGTCATGGAGACAGGGCATTCTCTTGTAATAGAGGATCTCTTATCCCAGTTTCCTAAGTTTAAGCAGAAGGAATGTTTTTCTTTCCTTTAACTTTGACCAGGATTCCCCTTCCAACTGAGAAAGTTGGTTCTTAAGAGGAATGGCTTTAAAATTTCCTTCCCACATGCAGATATACTCAATTTTTTTTGTAAGGAATATTAAACTTATTTGCATCCTGCTGGATTTCAACAGGAGTAATGATTTTTTTATATATATATATAAAATGAGAAATGGAGCTAAAGAGTCCCTAGGACTCTTTAGCCAAGTATTGCTTAACTCTCGTGGCTAAGTATTTGTACAATGAATAGTGATAACAGACATAACCTATATATAGCTGCATACAATGTTATCTACTCATGCCTAGTCTGCATCACATGGTTTTATATCTGCTGTTAATTGAAAGGTACCTGTGTCTTTTCTATCACATTTTTGCTTTGCTTGCTAGGAATTCTGAATCAAATCACAGCAAAAACTTGAGCTGTACTGAACATGTCAGACAGGAGCAAATGGGACTTACGAATGCAGACACAATGTACAACAGCAGTGCAATGTGAGATAATGAAACCTTTGCTGTCTTGACAAAAATCAAAGCTATTCAGTGGAATCTGTTTCCCCATCTTTCATTTTCTATAGATTTGTTATACATAAATAAAGCTGCAGCATAAATGAATGAAATTCTGTCACCTGCTCAGTCACAGCCATTCACATTTGTGTGTAAGATAGTGTAATGTTTCTGGGTTTTTTTTTTCCCTCCTCATTTCTATTTCTTCCTTGTCATGAACAATTCACTGTAACAAAAAGGTAGTGTAAGTGTAATCCCTTATAATGAAATGTTGATTGTAGTATTGTCACAATGGAAATTCATGACTGCTGGTGATTTTAGCTCTGAAGACTCTTCTCTCAAACCCATGGCTGTACCCAGTCACCTCCCATCTAGCAGCTGCGAATAAATTTTGCCCTCAGTTATTTATAACTCTACTGCAGATTGGAAAGTTCCTGTTTTCTTAAAACGACACGGTTTGTTGCAGAGTTGACTTCTGTGGAAAGCTGTGTGGTGACTCCAGGAATATGGCTGTCTTCACACCACATCCTGTGTCTGTGGTGTTTCTGCCAGCTGGCTCGTGGACCAGTGCCAGGCTCATGACGCTGACCACAGCCTGCAACGTGACTGGCCCTGTCTGCCAACATGAGGTTCCCTGCAGATTCACATGGAAGTGTCCTTCCAAATGGATGTTCACAGTAGTATATTCATCCAGTTCAGCTGGTTGAGAAAAGAAACCAAGCTGAAAGTAGCAATTCACCCAGGAATTATACCATTTGATATTTCTATTCCATCCAATCTATTTACAACATTAAACTATCTATACTGCACTGCATTCTGTGATAAAAGTTGTTTTCTGCTGAACTCTCTAAATATGATTGACATCTTGTTTGCTTTGGGCGAACAGCAGTTCCTTTGACAAAGTGATTTATTGTTACCATTCTCAGACTAAAACTCTCTGAAATAATTCTTACCTGTGTTAATTACAGGTGGAGGGAATTGAAACAGGATATCTGAAACTGATATTATTACATATACAAACAAGCATTGCATAGGAATATTAATGTTTAACTTCTGAGGTTGTCAGACGTGTGCTTATGGAAGAGATTCTGCAATGCAGGGCTTTCTCCTGCTGTTTCTCACTTGCCTTAGGAAATCCGTAACTAATTGGAAGATAGTACAGCTTTGCCTCACAATACTAGAGCAATTTGCATTGTGGAAAGTCACAAATGCAAACAAACACTTTGATCAGTCAATAGAAGTCAGAGAAATAAACTGAATATTAGGTGTAGGGTTTTCATACGGTGTTCCTTGCAGTTGCTATTACCGCGGAAAGGAAGTAATGTCATTTGTGGCTGGAACCCACATTTGATTGACTTTCTAGTGCTGGGGAAAGGTTTGGTGGAGGTACAAAGAAACTCCCTGGTGCATTCATTACGTCAATACCTGTTGTGTAACTTTATTTAGCTTTGCAGCGGAATTTAACTTTTGTATTGAGTACTTGGAGGGGTGTTCTAGGGGATTTTACCTATAGAAAGGCAGCAAAAAAAAGCCAATTAAATATGTAAAGTTAAAAAACTGTTGCACTTCTGGGTTAAATAACTTATAAAGTCAAGTGGAATTTAGGGGCCAATGAATCTCTATGGTTTGCAGCTCTGCACTGTGGGGTTGGAGACTGAGTTAAATTTCCATCCAGTTAATTCATTCTCCAGCTGGATAGAGTAGGAATTGCCCCCACCTCAGAAAAACACAGTTATGCTTCAGGGAAGTGCAGAGTTAGGAAGTGACACAGGAGAGCTGATGTTAGGAAAAAGTTCTTCACTGAAAGGGTGATTGGCCATTGGAATGCGCTGCCCAGGGAGGTGGTGGAGTCGCCGACCCGGGAGGTGTTTAAGGGGAGACTGGATGAGGCACTGAGTGCCATGGTTTAGATGATGGTGTTAGTGTTGGGTTATAGGTTGGACTCGATGATCTCGGAGGTCCTTTCCAAACTTATGATACTGTGATACTGTGATCACTATGTGTTAGCTTCAGAGGGTTATTTATTTACTTAATAAGGTAGCATCCTCTTCTACCTGTGTTCTACAAGGTCCTGGTTTCATTAGCTTTCTGTGTATAATGACAGCCAAACACAGCAAAGACTCTCCTGGCACAGGATCAAATGAGCTCTCATGTGCAAATGCAATCAGTTCTAAGTTGAATTGAGCATCGGTCGACCGCTTGCATCTCTGAAGAACCCTATACATAGGATTACCAAAAAGAAGGCACTCGGTTACCTTTTTTGGCAAAATCCAACTCAAAGTAAAAATTCATGAACGTTTTATACATGAAACATTTCCTTTTCCTTTTTTTTCCCCTCTTTTTCCTCAGACAGATTTAAGAGAGATCTCATTCCTGCTCAAGTCCCGGAATTTACTGACATTGATCAACAGTTTCCTCTGTGTGACAGATGCTTTTTCTACAGACCTGTTGTAGTGCTTTTACTCAGGATGATGTCAGAGCCAAGGGAGGATCAAGAGAGCACAATTCCCAATATGAGTAACTCCAGGCACATCCTCGTACTCCATGGCATGATGGTAAGCAGAAACGTGTTCACTCCATGCAAGCAGTTTCATCATGCTTTTGGGAAAGTACTTAGCAAAAGTTTCCTCATGCAAGGCTTTCACCTCACTTTGACACCTGAACTGTTTGCTGAATGACAGTTATTGACCAACCAGTAATCTCCCCTGAACAAGGAACAGTAGGTAGGTTCACACCCAAAATATTAAAAGACAACCCATAATGATATGAAAAGCTGTGAGCCTGATTTTGACTTGCTCAAAGAAGTGCAAGCAACTATCTCTTTTCCTGTTTTGTTCCCACTGTGCCCTAGTCCAATTATGTTGCTCACTGGTAGTAAGAACTGAAGGGAAGAGATCACTCTTTTTCCTTCTCACCTTTCTGCATCCGTGCAGCTCAGGCAGTAGAGACCAGCTCCTTGGATGAAGCTCTTAATTCTTCATCCTCCTACTGTCTTCCATAGATCTGATGGCAAGGATCATACCAGCTGGTTGGTTGACGTACCCCCTGAAAGTAGCTTTCTTAAGAAAATGCAGAACAATAGCAATAACAACTACACTGGAATATGTGACAATGTCTGTTAGTGCCATTGCTGTTAAGTCTTGAGACAAGTCATTGCAATGTGTTTTAATGTGTCTTGTGCCATGTGTAGTCTCAAAGACACAGAAAGCTTCAGTGGAACTATGCTCTTGGATTTTCCCTTACCATTGTGTTTGGGATCAAGTAGATCTTCAGATCTTTCAAGGTTAAAATCAGAAATGAAACCCAGGATTTCTCAGAATTTTTAGGAGCAATACTTGAAAAAAAAATTATGTTTTATTTCTGTATTTCCAGTCACATTTCTGCCATTTCTGTCATTCTAGCATCTGTACGTGTTACACTGTTGAATTTGACTCTGGCCAGCATATGGATCAGTCAGCAAATAAATATGAAAAACGCTCTATTTAGGTGCCAGCGTGTGCTTGGTCTTAACTAATTTAAGTCTTCCCTGTGGTCTCTGCTACTGTTTCAGTCAGGATATTTAGTTCAACTCGCCTTTGGCTTTATCTGGACCATGCATTCTTATTCTTTGCTTCCTATTTTACTTTTTTTTTCTTTAATTAGAAACCTAAGGGGACATTAGAAAGTTTAAACCACGAACCAGCTGTAAAAATGCTTCATGGTATAACAAAATTTACCAGCAAAAGAGTAACTTTTACAGAATACCAAACTGAGTCAGAGGTCAAGGTTCTGTGAATGTCCATATGGGCTCAAAACCCTGCCATTGCTTGATTCTCATGATTACAAAGACTCTCTGTGTGGCTGCAGTTTGCGTAAGTGATCTGCAATCAAGGTAGTGAATTTTTTGAAAGATGTAGGACATACAGTGCACAACAGGGATAAGAAGCAGAGCAGTGGGCTACAACCAGCAACTGAGCTGCTTGCACCCCATACAAAGCTGCTGTTCACTTGGCATGAACAAGAACAATATATTCCTGGTGCAGAAAGCCAGTGGCAAACACTGGGAGAGCTCAGGGCAGGAAGCAGAAAGTGTTGTGACTTCAGATTGTCATCGTTATCCCATTCTTACATCTGGCATATCAGCACCCACACCTACCCCCGTAGCTTGAACAAGAAGCCTTCTGCAAAGATTTCACTTAGAAATACATGGTGGCAAGAAATGCAGTCACTGTGGTTAAGTATGAAACAACCCAATTCCCATTAATCTTGTAACAGTCTGTATATAAATGCAGCTGGGAATGAGACAGACAAAATGTAGTTAAAAAGCAAAGATTCTTTGTTGCATCTCTTTCCTCTGCCTGTTTAATTTTGGCTGCAGAGACATCAGATTAGTACTAAAAGAATTTTTTAAGACTCCCTCCTTTCAAATACAAACAACATGATTTCTATCATAAGCATTGTATCAACAAGGACTGTTCAGCAGTTTAAAATTTGAGGAAGAAAACTGATACACTCAAGAAGAAATAAAAATACAGATCTGTTTTATGACTATGATTAATATCTCTGTAATAAAGGACAATTTTTCAGGGATGATAGATTTAAAAAGTAGAAAAGTGTAGCAAAAAATTACAGAATAATGCAGCACTACATAAAGTGTGTTTCTGTACTCAAGAAGTGAGGAAGTGGCACTGTAGAAATAACTTTTTGGGCTTCCATTCTTTTAATTTACGCAGAAATACACTAAGAAGTTACTGAAATACTTGTATGATTCCTTTGTTCAGATCTACTCTGAGCAACTTTTTAATGGACAAAGCTAAGGAACATGAATTTTGTTGCACAATTCCAACTTAAAATTGTGTGTTTCTGGTCTCCCTGGTGGTTTGCTGCATGATTAATTACATGAAACTAAATACACAGAGACAACAGAATATATTAGCTTTCTGTCTTTGAAATTCCATGGTATATGACTCAAGTGGATATTGAAAACTGGGGTTTCATGCTTCTTCAAATTTTCCAGTGGAATTTTAAATGCCTAATGAGAATTTTAGACTCCTGTGATGACCTTATTCTTGCAAAAGCTCGTTTATAAGCATCTTGGGACAGACTGTTGGCCCATTTACAAAGCTCTGTTGCACAGAATATATTCAAAAAGCCTAACACATGCATTCATTTCCTGAGTAGGCCAGAGGATAGACCTAAGTCTCCTGATTCTCTCTTTGAGAAGGCAGGCGGAGCACTTCAGGGCCGAAGAAGATCCATTTAAAAACAGTGGAAGTTTTTCCTCTCCTTGAGTCCAGCGGTTCCAGGTTGTTTCAGCCAAAGCCTGCACACATGGGGCAACCTTTCTGCAGGGACCTTGGTCACATTCATAGAAATCTGAAATAAGTTTTTCTGCCTAAGCATTGTAGCTTTAGTTCACAGGAGGTTTTTTTGTGAAGACTGACAGAAAAGCTTTTTTTGCTGATGTCTTCGCTGAAACACCCATTACATTAGAGAGGGAAGGATTAAGCCTGTACTGTTTTCTCTTTAAACATGAAATGTTTTTTTTCCACTGTACAAACTCTTGTCTAATTGGCATGAAGCCGAATTTGTCTTCTAACAGGAACAGAAAATAAAAACCCCAAAAAGCTTTTTTTTAAGAGTGCTGCAAAGGTCCAGAAACTGCTCACTGATTACCTTACGTTTTGCACTCTCTTAACACAAAAGCTATGTAAATCTTTGAACTACATAGTTTTAATTAGGCCTCGACTAGTATTGAAACAACCTTATTATTTCTTCAATTATAGTATTGACGACTCTCACAACAGTGACTCATCTTTTCTTAACGTGACAGTTAATCTTAAGCCTTAGATTTACATCATAACTCGTAAGATTGTATTCTCAGCTTCCATTTTTCTACTAAAATCAGCTTTACCTATTGTGGCTGCAAAGAACAGCTGAGGAGAGTAACTTGTCTCCCCTGTGAATCATAATATCTAAGGATGGTGGAAGGACAGCAGGGCTGCAGCCCCTCCTGGGCAGATTTATTCCAAATGTTATCTGGTACATAACAGCAGGAAGGATTTGCCAGTGTACAGACCCTCTCTTTTCCCCATTCTGCTGTGGTTGCTAGAAACTATCACGTCAAAGCTCCTGAATTTTTAGCACTCTGGGTTGGCAATACTGTAGTCTCACATATTACAACATGACTTCAGCAAATCTGACATTCACAGAAGTTACAGAAGCGAATGTCGTATCGCAAAGCAACCACTGGAGTCATTTCAGAAATTTCCTTTGACTTGCAGAAGTTGAGGAGTGCTTCAGTGGTTCATTTGTGAAACATCTTTGCTTTCCAAATAGGCCTTGTATGACCTCAATCATTAACAGTCATAGGAGGAGTTAAGTTGTTATTACATGATTTAAAATAGCTTTTCACCACCTCCAGGAACCTGGAATTTTCTGATAGATAAAAAAATGATGCAACAAGATGCCTAGATCATGACTGGGCACTGAATCTTACTATGAGCTACTGGTATCCCTTTGTAAGATGGGGTTCCATTCTTAGTTTGAGCCTCTAGGCTTTCGCATAATATATACATGTTAATAATTACATAGCAAGATAGGAAGTTGTCATGACTTCCCTTTTCTTCTAAATATATCCCCAAGTACTTTAATTTACGCCCATCTTCCCCTACAAAATAGAAATAAAATCCGATAAATAGTTTTCTAATGATTACAGTTTGTACTGACATATATGCACTAAGAGTGTGATTGAAATTCTGTCCATGAAGTATTTCATACACAGCTGTCAGCTGCTCTGCTGGGATCCTGAGCTTGAGCAGCAGTTGCACAGTAGTAGTTAGCACAGTGCCAAGCCTGAACTACGTGCCCTCTTGAGAAAGGTTCAGATCTGCTTGTGAAATCCCATGTAAATGTAGCCTCAGTCAGTAGAACTCCTATCAAAAATAACTCCTCTACTCTGCTCTCCTCTCATTAATGCTATGGTAACAGCCTGGTTCCTGAGCATGTGTATAACACAGATCGTTTTTCCCAGAGGAGGAAGCATGTGCAGAATAGAAGGGCAAGAAGGAGGATTTGTTTGTTCTTTATAAACACATTGCAGGTGGTGGTGGGGGTGAATAAGTGCATTTGGAGCAGAAGGCAATGATGATTTCTGATCGCTGAAACATTTTGTTTGGAAGTCTTGGGCCATTTCTGGAGAAAGACCTGTTTTCCTCCTTCTTCCCTAAAGGAGCATTACCTTACTACTGAAAAAAGTGAAAATTTTTAATCACTGTCATCCTCTTAACATTCCAGGTGCTGTTTCAGATTTCACGAGCCTAGATATGGTGCAGCTGGAAAAGAATGGCCATAAGGTTCTGATAAAGCTGGAAACCTATATGAGTTTTCATAATACACTGTCAAAAGGGTGGAGTGGTTCGTAATGTCTTTCAGTGCCTTCAATGGTTTTCCCTTTCCCCCCAGAACAGGAGGAAATGAAGAGCACTGTTTTCCCCCAGCTCTTTCCTTCACCAAAGCTGCCGATCTCTTGGCATGGGCTATGCTTGCCAGAGCAAAAGCAGCAGGCCTTCAGCTATGGCTCATGGATAGCCCATTCCTCATAAGGACGTTTGATATTGCACATGGCCATAGGGATGTAACAAACTCATGCTGGGTTAAAGGAAAGCAATGTCTCATGTTGCCAACACATTATTTTCTTCACCTCTGAGCCTGCAGATCCAAGCACCAAAATGAATTCTTACAGTTGCTGAAACAGAATAACCAAAAAAAGGTAAACTATCCTTCAAATGATGTGCTATTAAGTCAAAATTGAGTGGTTAAAAATACAATATTCCATGTAATTCTACAAAAATGACAACATAATGACACCTGAAATATAAAAAAATCTGGAAAAGATGTTGTTATAAGCAATTTCTGTTTCTCTCTGAGGTATGTCTAACTTTTGCAATTCGTTTCTGCTCTGCTTCTCTTTTGCTTAAAGTCACTCACTGAAATCTTGAAGTGTGTGCATTAAAAACATGTCACTTGCTGTACAAAACTGGCGTATCACAAAGTCAATTCCCACCTATCACCTGTCAACAAACATCTTTTGTAATGAATCTAATCAAATACATGTATTTCATATGAGAAAAGCAATTAACATCTGAGGAAGGTGTTTGATTACCTTTAGATTATTAATACAATTCCAAAACCTGAGAGTTATTTCTCATTAACTTCTCCAACTGAATGTTAGTGTAGATGTTTTTTCTCCTCTTCAGTGTTATGCCATAGTTCTCCACTTTATTTTTCTCCTGCATTGGTCTTTCTTCAACTGCAGCCAAGGAATAAGTGAAGGGCAGTATGAGAGCATCAAAACATTTTCCAGGCTGTATAATAGATGCTGTCTAGTAATTGTGCACATTGGAATTATTTTCCTACATTGCCTGATTCTAACACCAACACAGAAATCTTAATTATTATTAACTGGCTCTTGGTAAAGTAAATACGTCTTTACAGGGATATTCTTAGGGCCTAAGGTAATGTGATGGACTACATCAGTGTTGCCTCCTTTGTCACCTTCAAGTTTATCTAAAAAGGCTTCCATTGTTTCCTCTAGATTTGTTGATCCCAGGTCAGGGTTTTAAAGACTGTCTTCCCCCTTCACACATCCACTGCCTCTAAAAACTCTGAAACCCAATTCCTAAATATGTTGTCAGGTTCTCTGCACGGATAATCAGCTGCTGACTTTGTTATGCAAGGATTTTTATCCTTGCCTTTAATAACTTATTGTGACTATCTGAAAAACAGCTATAGACAATTTTAGAATTGCAAAGAAATCAAGCCTCCTACCTCCTTTGTATGGAAGTTGCCTGACAAACAAGAAAATGGTGCTTGAATTTAAGTCAGTAAGTTACTGCTGGGTTTTTCCCATTACTTTCAGTTTGATATTTTATTTTCCCCACCCCCCAGCACTATATCCTGGCCTAAGAAATGGCGACAGTGGATTTCAAATGGTTGCAACATCACACTCAAGAAATGAGTGAACCTCACGTCGAGTGAGCAACTTGCATCTAAACCCTACTGTTGGATGTAGCATATCAGGTTTATCAAATGTGAACAACAGATGGAAATAGACTGAGGTAATACGAATTATTGCACTGGACTGCACTGCACCTAAAAAAGCAATCGGCCACCACCATATGCGTGCTCTAAGGGAGGAGCTTTTGTGCTTTCCTGTGTTAAAGAGGATTCATGTTTCTATGGTACTGAAATGGCTATAAAGGCTTCCAAAAGCATCTCATAGTCTTAGGTACCCAAATCCCATTGACTCTCTGGAATCATTTACTGAAGAAATTGTGATCAGGTTCTTAAATCACTTTAGAAATGTCGTACCTCTTCTTGCTTTTTTTTTATTCTTATATAGGGTAGATCTCCTTCATTGTATTCTTTTTTTATTTCTAATATTGTTTCTAAATATAGACTGCATGTATAACAGTCTGTGTAGAGACAACCAATATATTGTGAGTTGTAAGTTGACTGGGTAAATGCGGACTTACTGGGAGAGAAGGAAGTAGGACAGACTAAGAGATGAAAACTCCTTTTTTTCCCTTCTCAGCACCAGTTAGTGCTCTGAACCTACATGTATTTTATACCTGCATTCAGCCCTACACTGAACAACACTTAGCCCTAATCTCAAAGTTGATTAGCTACATTAGCACGATACTGGCCAATTAATTAGCTCAGGCCACAGTAACCCTGTTGTGCAATTTGTACTCTGATGACAGTGGGTGGCCTACCAGCTCAGAGCACAAAGGAGGTAAACATCTTACTGTCCTCTTCACCTAAGAAGAGATAGCCAAAGAACCTTATCTTGGGTGGCTGCTCTAGTTGTGTCATAATGCAAGTGAATCACTGTTGTATAAAGCTTCAATTTTTAAAATTTTTTAATAGAAGGGGAATGTATTTTTCCTCTCTGTTGTTTTGCATTTCTCTCAAGCTTTGATCTTGGTTCAGTGATTCCACGTAGTAGCTCACGACTGGAATTTTTTAAGGAAAGTTCATTGGAATGCTAATATTATACAGTGTTTTCTGATGAAGTCACATGAGTCACTGTTCAGTGAGTTATCTATATATATGAACAGAGTTCCCTTCTCACTGCTACTGCATTAATAGTAACAGTAATAAAACTTGATCTTTGACATTGATCTCCAAATCGGTATCCACACAAAATTAGCCAGATGCTGAAAGAAATTAAACATAGAGGAATCATACTAATTACCCAGTTTATATAAGTTTTCTTTTTACTAACATTGCACAGGTTTTTTCATAAATTATGGTGAAACAACTGTGTCATTCCACAAAGCAAAATCATCTGTCCTTCAAAAGAAAGGAAAACTATTTTCAAATGGGACATTTCTTCCAAAAAAAAAAGGAGTGTTGCCATTGCATTAGAAGAAAGCAAAACATGGACATAGAGTTTCCACCATTCTCTTTCAGTGTCATAGGGGAAGTAGGATAAAATGATGGGAGAGAAGCTGCTCTGCTCTAGATTTCCCCTTATGACTATATGAGCTCATAATGGAAAACCAGACTGTCATCAAAAGATATTTTCACAATCTCTACGTTTTAATATTTAAAAATTCCTCTGATGGATCATAGCAAACTATCCCATCATGGAAGTTCCACACAGATGTGTCTGTGCTCCATAACCGGCATCTGGGATTCTTGACATAAAGCCTCGGTACTGTATTACTTCATTTGTCCTGTAACAACAACCAAGATAAGGCAATTTTGTGGGCTGTATGCATATGTGTGCAAACATACACCATGGAAATGTGTATTTATTTATATTAATCATTAACTATTTGTGTTTCAGAACTGAGCAGACATTTAATGACAACCACCAGGTTGGGCAGATGATTAAGCTATGCTTCAGTGACATTACAGTCAGAAAAGAAAAGCCTTTAGCCATGGTTAATATAAGCAAACAGATAAGCTAAGATAGGTCGAGAAAGAACTAAGAAACATGGATGTAAAGTTACTTGTCCCATTTGTCTTCTCAGTGACAATGCTGCTCTAAGGTTTCCCTGGTCATCCCTAGCTTGCTGTTAAATGTGTTATCGCAGGAGTTGTGGAAATGGTCTTAAATGGGAACAAAGTGTTGCTTGATCTTGATTCAGCCTGAGCTCTTTCTCACTTTTGAAGGGAGAGCTGCCCTGAGGGCTTCCCAGAGGCAGCAGTTAGAACAGGCTGAGACTACAAGGGGAAAGGAGGTCACTTTACTGAGGCTTCCTCCCTGCCCTTGTTACAAGGTTTTCCCTGAGAGGAGAAGCAGATGAAGCGCAATACAGCGCACAGCCCAGCCTCCTTCCTCAAAGGCAGTCAGGGACCGGGATCGGAAGGAGACAATTTTGCCACCTGGAACAGTCTGAATACCTTTCACTTGTCTGTGCCCCAGCTGCTTCTGCCACATCTTCCTCAACGTGCTTTCTCAGATTGCTGTTCTGTCTTTCTGAACAGTGAAACAACGGCAGAAGAAGCATCAGTGTCTGCACAGCCCACCTTTGGCAAAATAGCCTGGATAACAGCTGTTAAGACAGGAGTGGGAGTATAAAAAGTGTATGTGAATGGAGGGGGCGAAATTGTCTGAGAAGACATTTGTCCCAAATGATCATGTAAGGGAAGCAGACAAGTGTCAGCCAGATGAAAAGTCAGTACATGTGCTTGTAATGCACGCGTTCTGCCAACGTGTGTGTGTAAAAGCATGTGTGTGTGGGGGGAGATGAGAGCTTTTGGGGTTAAGTGGAGGTACCGATCAACATTTTGGCAGTGTCTAGTACTCTGTTATATTATTGATGTGGATCTTTAATGAATAGTTCACTGGTTGCTGGTCAGTTCTGTGTCTTGAATAAAGCCCTTTAATCCAAATTCAGTATACAGTATGTGAAGGGAGCAGTTTTCTCTATGACAGAGCTGCCCTTTCAAATTTGCTTCAGAAAGTCCTCTCCCTTGCTCTTGCCCAGCCCTGGATGTGGGATCTAGCAAAGGGAAGTGTGGGGCACACATTCCAGTGAGAGGTTGGGAACGCTGGACTCAGCAGGGAAGGTGTTAGGCCCACCTGAGACTGCAGTGCTCTAGTTTTGTGATTTGTCAGATGGGAGGGAGTTAAAGGTCAGCTGCCACAAGAGTATGCGATCCTACTCGAGCAGAGTTTCTTTGAACAGCATGACTAGTTAAAAAGACTCTGCTGGTAATACTGTACATTTGTGTAAAGTTCTCAGCACAGTTAATGCAGAGCCGTGAAATGACCCTCCTTCAAATCAGATCATGCCACCCTCTCTGCTGTTTGCCTCCCAGGTGTGTGCCAATGAGCAGGACCCCCATGCAGTGGGAACTACTGGGATTCATAAAAAGTTTGTCCCACTGCTAATTTGGGTTGTTCCTCCTTTTATTTCATGTTCTTGCTATATTTGGGTGCACCAAATATGTTACCTGTTGGAGATGTTTGTGATGCTTCACCTGTGCGAAGGACTTTTGACAGACCATTGACTATAGCAAAAGGAACAGGCACCATCTTTTCATTGCTAGATTACTACTTTATAGCTCTATTTCTGGGCTTTGGGGATGCTCCTGTGACATAGGATAGGGCTGTGTCTATGAATTCCTAAAGCATGTCAGATTGAATTTCAAACCTTTTGGTTTTGTGTTTATAATCAATGTCTTCCTTCTTGATTGTAACTTTTCAGTCATCTTATTCAGGTTTGGAACTGGGCTAGATGAGCAACTCGATTTTAGTTTGCCTGACATATGAATTGTTTTCTATTTCACAAATAATTAAAAAACAAGTAGAAACTTATTCCTCATTTTCAAAGTATATGTTATGGGTGGAGTTTTTCTTATGTTTGAGTACAGGTCCAAAAGGAACATCAGTATATAAAGAAAAATATTAGGTTATATTTAAAAACTGCAACATAAATAATGTGACAATCTCAGAGTTTTATCTCTGAGCCCAAACTAATTGTTTGGGTTTTGGTTGACTTAAGTCTCAATTATTAGATTAAATACAATTCTAAAACAGCAATTAAACATCAATTTTCCTCTAGCTATACTTCTGATTGATGTGGTAGCTGGGATTTTATTTCATGTAATTACCTCTTTCATGCGTACCGGACAGAAATAGGTTTAGTTTATTTAACTTTCTGTCTTCATAATCTGTTTCTCATCAGACAGTTTTGGAAGTTTATTTAGTCTATGCTTACTCTTCCTTAGGTGATGAACAGGCAGCATGAGAGAGAAAGAAAACCAGGCAGGAAAGGAAATGCCTCAGGCATACCATAAAGGTCATTGTAACAATCTCATAATCTCATTTCCTCTTTAAAGTTTACCTGGGAGTCCCAAACTTTTTTTTTTTGCTTTAGCTCTGCCACTATGTAAAAAAGGAATTCAAGCCACGTGTTGCAATTCTGTGGTATTGCGGTGAAACGGAGCATCCCTTTCCTTTCAGAGTTTCAAGTATTTATACGGGAGCCAGCACTTTGCTTCCTTCAGATCACAAAACCGACCTGCCTGACAACTTCAGCTAACAGGCATCACAGGAAAAGGTGAGAATTCCTTTCTTCTCTGACACTGGGGCAAGGCAAGTCTGGTACCAGCTGCTTCAGATGAAACTAATGAAAACTTAAAATTATTTATTTTAAAGTGCATTTAAAAGTTGCTAAGACAATTTTCTCAGAAGAGCAAGTATCCACCTATGTGCCTGAAGTTAAGCACATAGTGTCTGTATGTATAGCTCATTGAATTGTTATCTAACTAACAGAACAGCTAATATTATAAGGTAACAACTTGTGTATCTTGCCAATATTCACGTTGTTGGGGTGTGTGCATTGACAAGTTTGTATTTATGGTCAGACCGTTCATTATTTTTTTAAAAACTCAACACCTTGACTTGGCCCTACCTTGACTTGAGGTTGGTCCAGATGTCAGGAGGTCTTTCCTGACATAAGTCATTCTGTGGTTTTCAGTGAAGTGAAGGGATCTATGCTGATTTACAGCAGCTCATGCTCCAGATCACAGGGAACGCATGATGCTGGTACGCAGTCCTCATCTATGAAGTGCTTGGGCAACTGCACTGATGAGTGATGTTCAGAAATTGAGTTTATTTCTGATTGATTTTTCAATAAAATTTTGAGATGAGGGGAGAGGAGTTTTCTCTCCCTGTCTCAAAAATTCGGTAACTTTCCATTAAAACTGTTAACTTTTTTCATCAAAAACCTGAATCATGAGGCTTCTCCCTAAAATCAGGAGAAACTTTTCTGTTTTCAAAGTTTCAATTTCAATGCAATTTGACACGGAAAAGAAGTCATGTTTTACAGCCTTCTCCTCCAAGTTTTAGTTGATATTTCAGATACTGTTCTTATGAAGCATAGTGATGAATGCAGTGAATTAAAAGAGCATCTTTCAGGAAGCTGAAAAATGTATTTTGCATTCACGAATTACAGATAATACTGCCTGCAGTAGAAAATCAGCAGGAGCTAAGAACGTTTGCCTTTTAGTGGAGCAATATCCTGCTGACAGGCTGCCTGATAGCATCCGACCCTCCACTGAGGCTCATGCCTCTCCCTGAGTACAGATGCAATGAGAGCTGGTTCCTCTCCTCGATACTTTCTCCAGATACTACACTTGTTGCTTCTGGTCCCATTAATAGCTGTGCTGTGCAGTGTACAAAATCAGATGGCACCCCTTCTTGGCATTAGTCCAGAGACAGCTGACTTCTGATCAAGATTAAGGACTGCTAATAAGAGCAGGAGCTGACAATGAGTAACAGATTTAGTGCAAATACTAATACATGTGTACTATTTCTTCATGAATCCAAATGAAAATATTTCATAGCACATGAGAAGAAATCAGGAGGGCTACTCCCCTTTCACTGAAAAAGACTGATTCAGGAGGAAAAAAAATACTGAGCCACTTAATTTTGTATTTTCTTGTGCATTCAGACTCCCACTGATAGAATAAACTATGAAAGATATATCCACCAATCTTTTCTTCTAATTAATACTCTTCTTCTTTTGGATTACTCTCTAGTTGAAAGAGGTCTGAAAGTGTATCTAAATAACTATCCTTAAAGTTTTTTATGCACCCAGTGGTTACTACAATATTTGGCAAATGTATTTTGTGTTTTGTGAGGAACTCTAGCTGTGTTTTGAATTCAGGACAAATATACATTTATATATTGTATATACAGCCATATGCTTGTATATTCTCAAGTGGGATATATGTATATGTTCCAAATGAACACAGCAACGCTTATATACATATCCAGCCAATATTGCAAGTATAGCTGTGGCACTGAACCCAGTCCACTTTGCCTGAAATAGCTTGCAAAATTGATTAGACTTTGTAGCCTCAGGTAGATACTAGAATTGTTCTCACAGAGATGATGAAGACCAGCAAAATGTTTCAGCAAGTCCACCATTTTATTCATAATTCTTTGTTTTAATAGGACTGGTGACATGCTTAAACCAAGGAATATACTTATAAGCTTTGTATGATTGGAATTTAATGTCCATTGATCCTTTAGTCCAATGCCTCATTCATACAATCAGCCTCACTGGCATCAGCAGGGCTTTTCTTGCTTGAGGAGTGAGGGACTTAAGAATGTTTCTGAGCTCCTGACTGTATCAGGGTCAAGACCTATGCACACAACAATTTCCTCTAAGTTCCATGATGTCTTCTCTAAACTGCTTTGTGGTGTGAATAACAAAATCTTGGCTTGAGCTCCAGTACAAACCTGATACATGATTTTTGTGTTGTGTAAATGTTCTTAGAATGGCAGAATATTTCTTAGTTCACTGGAACTGACTCGGTCTTCATCTTATCATGTCCAGCACTGAGCTCGATTTCAGTACACCCAATAATCCTCAATGAAGTTTAGTAATTTTTATTTTTCCCCTACAGATGTCTCACCTACTGTTTGCCTTATTTTCATTATTTTCCTTTGCTGCACTTCTGGAAGCACAGTGGAAACTGAGGGAAAATGGTAAGCAGCCTTCTCTTACTGAGAAGAATTCTACTTGTGTCCACAAGCAGAGAGTTTGTTAACTGTAATGTCTTAGGCCAAAGTTCTTCCTATTTGTCTGTGAATAACTAGTTTGTATTAATTGAAGAAATATAAGTCCTAAAATGTTGTACAACCACCATTCTGAATATTTGTGTTAGAAACTCTCTTATTTCCTATTCCCTGTTCTGTTGTTTCAAAAGTTTCAATCATGCAGTCTGGAAGCAGAAGCAGTATCTTGTGACTGAGGTAACAGCCCACAAACAAGCAAGCGAAGAATTGTCAAAAAGAATATTTCACAGTAAAACCTAAACCCTAGAAGTAGTTTATGCAACTTTTCTGGTAAATAACTTAATTGCAAATACATTTGTGAAAATCCAGAGTCAGTAATAAGGAAATCTTTTGAATAACTTACCAGGAATTTGGGCTAAATTCAGATAATCAAATCTGCTATTCTTATTCACCCAGTGTAGCTCCATAATCTGGGCTGTCTTCAGTGCAGTTATCCAAAAAGGACTCTAATCAAAATAAGAAAAACATTCTCAACTGATTGTGTTTTTATTTGTAGAAAGTAATCAAATTACTTCTCCCCATACCTTACATGAAAAAGATATTTATCTTGTGGGTCTTGTGAGCAATACCACAGTGATGAAAACTGCAAATATGTTTGCTAGTATTGAGAATAATCTTTGTCTTTGAAGTTGGTGAGATTTACCTTGAGTGTGCTTCTATCCATAAGCTGCTTGGTAGGCTTCCAGGCTTCCTACAGCCACACCTTCTCTGCCATTTTGGGTTCAGCATTTGAGATCTATTTCTTGGTGTTTCTTCTTTGTGGTACAGCTCTTATTCTAGCAGTGCAATACTCTGGCTAAAAGGTCTGAGATCTCATTGGAACGCTGATTGCCTGAGCTGAGTGCTTCCTGTGGTGTCAACTCACCAAGAAACAGATTTTTGCAACTTCTTGCATGTAAAAGAGTCTCTGAGGGAACTGGATGTGTTTGGGGAGCCTCTGACAATAGTAGCATACTGAGCAGTGACAGTTAAATTTGAGAACTGTTGCCACACGGAAGTGTAGGTGAAGTTCTTCAGCAAAGAGATAACGTAAGATAATACTTCTTTAAAGGAATTGTTCCAAATTATTTTGTTATCTGGTGTCTTCTATTTTTAGAAAGACCATCAGGGCATTTCAGAGTTACTAGACAGCTAAGACCACATGTCCCTGTTGGAGTCCACTCACCTCTGCAGTAGCTCAGAGATCCCCTGTCTCTTAGTAATTGCTCCATTTGGACCAGGGTGATGGAATACAAATTGTTCCCTGTAGAAAATGGAAAACAGCATCAGCTACAGACAAATACAAACCACTTACCCAGAGCTCCGTCCTTCCCATTGCTCACTCATGGACCTTTGGCACTGAAAGGGCAGTGCCTCAGCTTTGCACCATAGCAAAGCACCATAGTATGGAGGGGTTATAGATACCATTCATTCTGTGGTCAAAGGTAACAGGCCACATGCAGGAGGAATATTTGGGCTCAGTGTGTCTTGGCATCCACACCTTTGAAAGGTACCTGCCTACTTCCCCAGGTTATGAACCACTATGACATTCTCTGGGAACGTGGAAAAAAACCTCACGTCTTCCATTAAAATGTCATCCCTGTTGATCAGCAGGTTCTAGAGACACAGTAAATTTCTAAGTCAAACCTCTTCTTGTAGTAAAGATTTCCAGGTGATGGTAAGGCATTGGGCAAGAAAGCTGGAAATCTGTCAGCAATTTTCCTGGAGAGTATAATTGAAAAAAAGGGTTTAGTTCAATCTTCACACTGTTAAGTACGAACAGCTGCTAACGTGTCCTTCTCTGCCCCATCTAGTGTACGTCATAGAATCAGAGTGGAATGATGAGACACCAGCTAAAAGAGTGGAGCTCACCTGTAACACATCTGATGAAGCACTGCCAGTTTACTGGAAAAAGGACACTGCACTGAAAGGAACTGGAAAGACTCTGATTGCTGAAGTGAAAGAATTTCCAGATGCTGGCAACTATACCTGTCTGACAGCTAATACCCATGAAATCATCAGCTATGAGTTCTTCCTCATAACTAAAATAGACTCCAATGGGCAAATGATAAGATCAATTCTGAAAAGCTTTGACGGTACGGTCATAAGGTGATGTGATGTATCTTGCTCAGCTTTGTGAGGACCAGAAGGAGCTCTCTGGGGAGACACATGAGAAATATCCAGTTTAAAATGGGTCTTCTTCAAATGCTTTACTGACAGTGAAAGACAAACGATTACTATTTCTGTGTGTATTGGGTGCAGCTGATGAGCAGGGTACGAATCAGTTGCCATGGGATTAATTTAGGACTCTCTAGACCCATAGGATGGAGAGATGGTAGGAATAGATACAATATAATATAAATACCACACCACTGCTTTTGTGGTGGGGGTGCACTTGACTTGCTTTGCTTCCATCTCACAGACCAAGCACCCAAAACAGAGTTTACAAAACCAAGGCTACATGATTTGATAGAAAGAGGAACTGACCCAGATTTTAAGTGCTGTCATCTGGGCTTCTCCATTCATAATTAACACACCAGGACAAGCCTCTAATGTTTTGCATTTTCTGCATGAGCCTCACTCATCTATGTCTCACATTGCAGTCCCTCACTGTAGTGCCAGGAACTTAAGAATTTCCAAGGCTTTTTTCCTGGCTCTTGTTCCCACATATCAGATGCAGTAGGATGGTCTGCTAGTGTGCAACATCCAGGGCACAATATAGAGTTGTTCAGAGTTTGCATTGCTGGGCAGCAGAGATGCAATATAGCACAGCCGAGGCCTCGTTCACTTCTCACACTGGAAACATTCCCCATCAGGTGCCCTGGCGTGTGAAGGTGTGAGATTACCCACTGTGCAGAGTAACAAATACAGAGGTTTGTCAGCTGAATAGCTGCAATGTTTCATTGAGAAAGGAACATGGATTTGCCTATATAAATCTCTTACTGACAGCTATTTGCAACAGCTTAGCTCTGCTCTAGCTCCTGTCAGTGGCCACCTAGATGTGGTTAATGTGGTGCTATGTAAACCAGCCTTCAGCCACCAACTGGTTACAGGGCTTCTGACCTACAGGTGGCTGCCCAGAGGGCAGCATTAGACCGTACCTGTGTACCCACCACCTGGCAGAGTAGGGAATGTGCTGAGTTACTGTTCTCTCTCTGCTTTGACCATTTTGGCAAAAGAGTAAATAAATCATGTTTTCTTTCTTTTTCCATCCAGAGCCAAACAGGACATTTCTAAAATGTCAAGCAAAGAACTACTCTGGAATTTTCATATGTTCATGGATGACAGAAAATGAGAGTCCAAATGTGAAGTTCACTATCAGAAGTCTAAAAGGGTAAAAGCTTGTACTTTCCTTAACAACCTCATAGTAAGGCCAGAATAGCCCTTTGTGTTACTCTTTGTAGGAGATCCTCAATTTTAGGCCATTGATGACACGTAGAAGGTGAGAAATCCCACTTCCAGGGTCTTAACATCTGCAGAATGTTCTGAGCCATCCCTGGGACTAACTTAACTAATAAGGGCATGGAAGTTGCTCAGAAATTAAGGCTTGAAAATGGAACAACCCCCACTGGACTGTTACGGCTGTTACAGTACAGCCACAGAATGGCTTAAGCAATAGCAAAAACAGTTCATGCAGGGGAGAGAGAGGAAGTAGAGCCAAAAGCAGAAACAGTAATAGCTCTGAGTCCCTTTGCAGCAGATCCAGTGGAATTACGGGAGTGGGAGGCTGCACCCATTGCAAAAGCCACATGTCCACTGACAAGTCTCTGTTGGAGAACACTGCAGAAACCTGCGAGGGAAATATGTGAGGGGAACCTTGATGGGGATTTCCTACCTCCCACTACTCTTGAGGGTTTCTCCAAAACATGGAGTGCTTGAGCCAAAGTCACTTCAGATCATTACAGCAAAAGTGTTTTATATTGCTGAATGATAAAATAGAATCAGATTCAGGTAATACTTTATAATAATACTTACTTATAATACTTTTTTTCCCAGTGGATAAATTTCAAACTTCCCTTATTTCTTCCAGCAGGGTTTTAGAAATAGCTAAGGAGCAAAGTAAGATACTAGAGCATGTCATGGGATGGTTGTAATAAGAAATGAGATGTCATTTTAGGTTCAAACACTAATTCCTTCTGCTAGGGCAGGGCGGCTTTTGTGATTTTACATTTATATGTAATACAGCACTGAAAATGTAAGAACTCTGATTGAACTGTTCTTGCAGCTGATGATGCACAGCTGTAAAATGATACAGGCAACAGCAAAACGTTACCTTACCAACTACATTGACTGTGGCAACAAACTCTCAGAACAAACCAGCATTTCCAGTGTGTTTCTCTGTTCTATATTCAGCTCTCAAGGTGACGTAACCTGCAGCAGCCCTGTAGCTCGCACTGATCAATCCGTGACTGAATACACTGCCCAGTGCCAGAAAGAAAACTACTGTCCATTTGCTGAAGAACACCAGCCAGTGGAGATGTTCCTGGAGGTCATTGATGAGGTGGAGTATGAGAACTACACTAGCAGCTTCTTCATCAGAGATATCAGTGAGTAGACCAGGAATCACGATTAATCCTTTATTCTTGATGATGATAGTGGAAATAACAACAGTCACTGATCAAACCAAGCTTGGGAATCCCTGTCCTGTTCTACTGTAAATCTGTATCAAGCCCTCAGTTACTGGAACAGGGAAAAGCAGATCTTAGCAGCAGTGTGGAAGAGGATGAGGAAGTGGAGAAGCAACATCTCCCTAGCTTGTGACCTCCAACCCTCTCAACCCTACATCTCCTAGAAGTTTCTGTAGCCTTGTTTATTGGATGAACATGTTTTGGAAAGGGTATGTGGGAGAAACCAGAGAATAACTTCTAACCCAAAAGGCTCAAAGAACTTCAGATTTACTCAGGTAATGGTTAATGCTATGTATTTTTTTACAACTTGTCCATTCTTAAAAAGAGGCATCCAGGGTAGGTTAATAGAAACTGGCAGGAAATAAGAGGGCCAGTTGCGACCATGATGCCACAGGGCACAGGAAAATGAAGCAGCATCCTAAAGAAACAGATGTTTTGCTAAATGCCCTAATGGTCAGCAGGGGTTGAAGATATTCTTTGGTGTCCAACAAAGCCCTCTGCTATAATTCAGACAAAAAAAATAACGTTTTTACCCAGAGAGACTCTGGGGCTGTGCTTAATTTTCCATAAGAACTGTACAAGACAGTTCTTATACATCATGCCTACTCCTCTTTTAATCTCACGGAGGCTCCCAAAGCCTGTGTATATAGATTCCTATAAAACTATCACCAGCAGTACACCAACATCTGATATTATGGTGCTAATGTGAATTCATCCCTTCTGTATTTTCTCTTGCAGTAAAACCCGACCCACCCCAATGCCAGTATGTGGCTGCAAACAGAACAGTGACCTGGGCATATCCCAGCACATGGAGCACACCAAAGTCCTACTTCCCTTTGACTTTCAGGGTCAAAGTTGAAAGCCAGGTAGGGATACACCATTTGAAGGACAATTTTCTTGCTTGAACAGACAATATAAATAATATAAGCTTAGTATGCAAGAAACATGGACTAGAATTAAAATTTTAAGAAGGGTAGGAGAGGAGACCGAAATGTGGCAAGGTTCTGTCTTGGAAGAAATAGACTTTCTTCCCAGTTCTATGAGCAATAAGATCCAAACAACACACTCTGCAGTGGATGCAACCCTGATGTAACTTGGGAGATAAAGTCATGCCCAGCATTGCATAGCTGTGCTAGCATAAGAAAAGTATATACTAATTAATTAGTAGGTTGTGTGGGTCCTGATGTGGGAAAACCCCAATTTCCAAATCAAGAAGTCCAGGATCTGTTGCACTAATTTCCTTGTATGTTGTTTGTACCTGGGTAGCTCAGGCTTCCTTTACAGGTGTATGGCAAATAAGTAGTCAGTGACTCATTTGGCAGCATTTCTGTGGAGACTGGAGAAGACTACGGTCTTTGCCACTGACTTTACAGTGATTGGATGATGGCTAACTAAACAGTGCTACTCTGTATTAGCTTTGAATCACAAAATGATTTTGCTTCCTTTGCTAGTGCTCATAGCAACACCGAAGGGTACACAACAGTATGGTGATTAGGCTAGCAAAGAAATCAACAGCAGAACTGGAAAGAAATACGCAAAGCAGCTGACCAC
Source organism: Tapera naevia (assembly GCA_033556795.1). NCBI lineage: Eukaryota > Metazoa > Chordata > Aves > Cuculiformes > Neomorphidae > Tapera > Tapera naevia. The sequence continues at coordinate 3,800,028 of JAUMJJ010000027.1, read as the reverse complement.
AGTGCAGGTCCATAACTGCAGTGCTGCTCTTGCTTGGTCCAGCAATCAGAAATGTAAACAAATGTAATGGTTCTTCCACTCTGTCAACTGATAAAGCCAAAGACACTGAAGCTCATTCTTTTTCTATGTTAAAAAAAGAAAAATAAACAAGCAGGTTTGTACCAGCAGATGGGGCCATTCCCTTAGAAGTGACTCCTTGATTTCAGTAGGGTTGTCTTGTACAATCCCTTAGTTAGAGAAACTGGTCAGTCACAGGCCCTCAGTGGAACTTTCAACGATACTGAAAATCTGAAACTTCTTTTAGGGTTCCCACTCTGGGAGAGGAAGGAAAAAGAGAAAAGCTCAGATATTTTTTTTTAATGACAGTTTCAGTTTTGGCGTTTGGATCACTTTACAACACTGACTTCAGTGGAAAGTGGGCTTTTTAGTTTGTCTCTACCGAGGCTCAAGGTCTCACAATTCCTCATGACTTTGGTATCTGTGGGTGAAGACTGGGGCCTTTGAAACTACAGACCAGCAGTGTTTTTTTGAGTTACATGTACTTGTTGCAATCTGTCTGGGACTTTATTGTGTGTTCTGCTTGACCTTTACAATGCACTGATGGAGCTGTTCCCTGCTCATAGGTCTATGATGCTGATGAGCAGTCTATTCAGATTCCAGTGACTGGGCCAAAAGACAAGATCTCTGTGCAGGCCAGGGATCGCTATTACAGCTCATCGTGGAGTGAGTGGTCTTCACTTTGTAGGTAAGACTTAAAGCTTCTACTGGAGGAGCAAGGATGATTCCTTACCTAGGTGAGTAAGGAGTCTATGAAGTCCTGCTCCTTAAATACTCATATATTTCACGTTTCCTCTTCATTTTTGTCTCCTAAACATTTTTGCATGAACTATGTTTTTCTGTTCATCGATAGCTTATGAATTGAAGTTGAGTGTCCAAATACAGCAGACAATCCATATACAGACATGTTTTACCAGTAAAATGAGAAAAGGAGTATGAGAGAGAGAGGAGAGAGATTTGTTATTAGAAAGAAAAGCTATTAAGAGCTTCTGCCAGTCCTAGGAATGGCTGTTTTCTTGTTCTATGAATTGATTAGCATTCTCTGACAGCTCTAAATTACGCTCAGCCTAGCCTTCCAGGTCAGAACATATTTTTAAATATGGAAATAGCGTCCTTCAGATCAACATCAAAACTAATTATGCAGATTTTTTTATCTTCTTCTTCTCTTCTTTTTTTTGTAATTTTGAGGTGGGTTTTTTCAGTTAGACATAGGTGCAAATCTCCCTGACCTCCAGGTTTCCCAAGTCACACTGTTGAAAAGTGTAAACCTGTAGCCCAGTTGAAACACTTGAAATGAGATGACACTGTTCTGTAGATCCAATTTCATTTGCACAAGGTTCTTATAGATACCAATAGGAACTGAAGGAGATTTTCAAAAGGGCCATAGGTGGACAGGTGCTTAACTCTCATCAATCGAACCTGAATTCCTAATACCCGTCAGACACAGGAACTTCTCAGCTTTGCATTCTGTCATCCTGAGTCCTTTACAGAAATTGAGTAGTGATGTTTCACTGGATGGCTCAGGTCAGTAAAGCTTTATTGAGCGATAGACTAAAAATCTGGGTCTGAGGAAAGCAAAGGTAATTCTTAGGTATATTTCCTTTCTCTTCTTTTACAGATAACCAGTAAGAGATCCTAGGAACATGCCACAATGCTCCTAGAGAACACAAGGAATGATTTGATATAAGAACATAAGCATAATTGAAGAAAAATCTGCATTTGAGATTATTAAGAAGCCATAACATGTCTTTTTTCTAATAGATTAATACTGTCCTGATTCAGCAGTTCATTTAACTTTCCCAGATATGAGTAGCACCTTTAGCATACTTCATGTTATATTAACATGTATAGTATTTTGATACATTACTGTCAGCTGTTATTGTAGGTTCTGCGTATCATTGCCTTGCATTTATTTATTTATCCATTTATTTATTCATTAATTTTATTTATTTATTTATTTATTTATTTATTTACTTGATGTGAATTGCAATATCAGATGATAGCAACTGCTATTCAACTGTTCACTATTGTGAAACACTTAGCACATACACTAATGTGCTAATTTATTTGGAAAGTAACATCCTGAAGGAACTTGTTTAGTATTCCATTATTTATTTTTTAATTATCTGATTATTTATGTATTTATTTATATTTATTTATTGTGTTGAAATGTGCCAGCCTAGAAAGCCTTGGCTGCATGAGGCAGCTATTTACCGTCCTCATCTTCCAATCTGATGCAGATGTTTTAGTAAAAGAAGGAATTGCAAGTTCAGAGTCCTTGAAATGTTAGCTGCTGCGTTTTGTCAGCTGTCTGTGCTTACATCATGTTGATGCCCAGCTGGTGAACACTGCAGATGGTTGTTGTGTTGAGAGATCAGTCACTCTCAAAGCCCTAAGTTTGCAGCTGAACCCAAGCTGCAGTGGAAGCAATAGGAGTGCTGCTTTGGAGGCAGCTTTGAGGGGCTGTGGTTGAAAGAGTCCTGTTTCCACCTCTCAGGAACATGAAAGGAAACGGGAACAGCTCCTAAACAAAGCTCCTTTTCTTTCATGGCTGTGATCATTAGAAGCCTTTTATTCAGTTGCCTCTGTGTACCCAGTGCATCACTTGCAGTGGAGTTTTCTGACCATAAAAATAATTTCAGACCTGCTGTGCCACAGGCAAAAGCACAGGGCACAAGGAGTCAGGAATCTGCAACTGAAACCAAGGCATCTTAAATTATTTAGCAGTTTAGCTGCAGTGTATCTGATACTTCAGACAGCAATTGGTAACTGGTTTTATATGTGGATGTAAAGGATCTAATTAAAGCTAGAGTTTTAGAATACAGATTTTTAGAGTTCATTTTGAAAGTAATTCCCTAGTACTGCAAGATGTGCTAGAAATCTTCACAGAACTTAGGAAAAAAACCCTCAAGTCCTAGTTCTGAACTGCTTACAGTGTAAGTACCCAGATCTGGAAAGAATAAAGAAGCCTGTGTTGAAAGCTGTGCATTTTTTGAAACTATGTAAGTCCTAACTGTCTGGAAGACAAAATATATTAAAATATCTTTGAGGATTTAGGCCTTAATGTCTGATACAGAATCACTGAAATTAATGAAAGACTTCCATTTTTTTCCAATCGTAAAAATGGATGGTAATTTAAGATAGTTAAACATCGAAATCTGGGAAGTATCTGATATTTCAGAAAACTGTGGATAATTTATCTACAAGTGCTATTAGTATTTATTAATATTAAGAGTATGCATCTTGTTTCTGCTATAATGCAATTTACTGTGCTTGTTTTACAAAGGAATTAATAATAAATACATTTGAAAACAAGAAAATTTGCTTTACTTGTGATCTTCTAAGAAAAATGGTTAATATCACTCTTCACTTTCCTAACGGAATATTATACATGACTTCTGAGGCAATGTCTGTAGGAAGATGTAATATTACTGATTAATGCTGCCAAATTCATGGCCTGTAAAACTGCACAGACCACACAGAAAAGTGAAGTCTTAGTCAGCAGTCTCTTCTTTTGCAGTCCGAGCGTATGTTGAAGTTTGCTGGGCTTTGTGGTCAAGAGGTTTGCAACTGAAACCAGGCTGACATAGATCTTGAGGTCTTTGAGGTTTCTGTCTAGGATTGTTGGTACAGTGTTCAGAATTAGTAGGGCCTTCCTGTTCTTCAAATATCTGGGATGGAACACTGGCACTGTTGAAACCAATCACTGAAACCTCTCTGTGACTTTGATTCAGCCCAGTTCACTCGGAAATCCGCAGGCTAAATTTACCGGTATCCTGACAAAGGCTGTATTGATTGTTACCTTTAGAGGAAAATGCCTTTCTGTGCCGTGATCTCACGATGTGAGTTAAACCTCCCTGCATAGATTATGAAGTAATGAAGAGCCAGTAGCGAGGAAAACTGTTGTCTAAGATTCTTCAGAACAATAACAAAGCACAGCTTGAAACTGCCCTCCTTCCTCCAGAAATCAAGTTAATTGTGAGATGGCTGCTCTCTAAGACATAAAGTTGGCTTCAGTCCTTGATTATCCATTTCCTGGGCCTTACATGGATCCAAGTGCCTCTGAATATCTGCTCTGGAAACTGTTGAACAGTCTCCCACCTCCGAGGAACTCTCTAGATTGGATAAAAAGCTGTTAATATCACAGCATAAATATTCACTAGGGTGGCTCCATACACTGGAGATTGTTTCCTAACACACTCCATCCAGTAAAGAAAATGATGTGTCAGTTAATCTTTGTACTTCTCTTTCTTAATTCCTCTCCTTGTTGCACTGCAAATAATCTGGAAACCTTCTTATAAATGTCACAATGCATAGACTCCCCTCAGAAACCTTCAGATTGCAAAATCAAACCTTCTGAATGTAATGATGACAGAGCTAAGTTTATTTCTGAGGCCCCTGTGGTATGAGAGTCATTAATCATAGAGGCACATAATAGGTTCTTTTGTGGACCCCTGTCTTTCCCTGAGCCACCATTCTCTGGGAGAGGGCACCTCCTCCCACTTTCTATCCATACTCATCATTCAACACGTGGCTTTACGTTTTGCCTGCCACACCTCACTAAACCTGCACTGAACAGAGACTGACTAATTCCCTCCAGGGATTTTTGTGGGTGCTCCTTATCTTAAAGAATGCTTTACAAATAGTTTGTGTACTTAATGAAGCACTAATAGGCTGCAGTAGGAGCTTGCAATCCCCTAAGTGGTTCAGCCATTAGAGCTGGGTGAGCAGGCACTTTGCTAACAGCAAAAATGGGGAAAAAAAAGACTTGCAAAAGGAAAAGAAAAAAGGCTTATGTCTAATTAGGGCTTCTGTTAGAGAACAGGTATTAGATTTCAGGACCAAATGCTTCATATCCACGCCTCCTTCTATACTGACCTTCATCTGTTCCCAGTTCTCCATAAATTGTAGCTTCTTTTTTATAAAAGAAGCATTTTTAATAGAGGAAAAAACAATGTATGTGCTCTAACTCTGTTCTGAGACCTGGAAAAACCTGAAAAGAAACCTTTCCTCAAATAGTCCAGTTTGACTGACATGAGCGTGACAGAACTTCAAAATGCTAAATGACTGGAAATGACATCTTAAAATGCAAAATAGAAAGCAACTTTAAATACGTCCCATTCAATGCTCACTGTCCAATTCATTCAGTTCTAAGTGTTAGGCTGTGGATGCCTGTTTTGCATGTAGTTGTGAAGACTGAAGCCATTCAGAAACTTCACTGGTACGACAGTAAGAAACTCAAAGGATTCACCAGCTTGTTGCACCATAGTATGTATCACAGCCTTGTAATTTATGTTAGAGACAGTGAAAGAGAACGAAGATCAGCTCCAGTCTTTGCAGGGAGTCGTGGTGGTGGTTCTGGAGGGGTTTTTTTTGCTTTCTAAAATAGCATATGAAGCATTCAGCTGGGATCTGTCCCAGCTCGATACCTGCCATTTTAAAGAAAGGCTCCTTTGATCTTTCTTAAGGTGTGAAAAATGGGAAACTCACCTTCATTCAGGCAAATACCCAAATGTTCTGGCACAGTTTGATGCCTTAAGAAATGCATCTCTTGGTTCTCAAATCTTCCACTGAGTAAGACTTCAAAGTCTGATACAATAATTGCACATGGGCGGACAACACCAGCCACCCCCACAGGACAAAACTGACAGAGCCTCTGCACTGGGTTGTGTATAAACCTGTGCTGGAATCACCAAGAGATCTGAATTCCCACTTCTGACTACAACAACATCTTGGCTTCTGCATTCCTCTCAGGTATACGTGGTGCATGAGAATATGTTTTTAGTTATTCCATGTGCCATTTTTTCCTCACTATTGATGTCCTCAATGTGAGGCACTCCATCATATGAATGGGAACAAGCTAATGCACATCAATGCTTTCTGGAATGCAGCCAGATAACATCCTCCCATGTGGAATAAAGCAGGCATTTAACTAATGACATGCTGCAGCAGCATATTTGGCATCACATTTGTGTTCCATTTAGGGCTCCAAAAATAAAAGCAATATATCAATAACTATGACTAATATGCACTAATATTTTATCCGATGTAACAGGCCTATTAAAGAGAATAAACATTCATTCACCAAGTAATTGCTTTTCCTTCTTCAATATAACAACTTGGAGAGGTAAGAAGGTGGTAAAAGACAAGATACAATGATAAAAATAGAAACTATCAGAGGCCCACAATTAACACATGGGTATTCAAACATTACCTCCCAGCTCAATGGAAACCAGTATGAGTTTGCTGATGAGACCAAAATTTCACTCAGAATTTTTCAATCTGGAGTATTTACCATAAATTTCAGAATTAGTTTTAGGTATGGTAAGGAAGCCTTACTTATCCAACTCTGAGAAGCACCTATTACTAAACAGATCTGAATGCTTGTCTTCCAAGAAACAACATTTCTTTCAAGTAGCTAAAATCAATCCAATGTGCTACTCTACTGTCCATGTCTGCTTTGTCAAATCTAGAAAAGTTAACTCATAAAGGAAAATATAATGTTCCATAAAGTCTTAAGCAGCTGGCTGCCAGCAGCAGTTAATATTCACCTAGGAGATCACAGAACCAGTTCAGGTTGGAATAGATCACTGGAAGCCATCTGGTTCCCCACTTGCCCACCCCACTATCCCCACCACCAGACCATGGGCGGCTTAGAGCAGATCTATTTTTTAATACCTTCGATAACCTTTCTGGGCAATCTGTTCCAATACTTCACTACTCTCATTGTGAAATTCGTTCTCCTCACATCTAATTGGAATTTCTCTTCCTGCAATTTGTACTATCCTCTCTCTCCCTTTCACTGTGCACCTCCAAGAAGAGTCTGGCTCTTGCTTTCTCTGTACAGCTCTATAAAGTAAATAAAGACATCAATGAGACTGCCTTCTTTCTTGAAACTGAACAAACCACTTCTCTCAGTCTTCCCTAGTAAGACAAGTGCTTAATCCCCTAAACATCACAGAGGTCCTTCACTGGGTTTACTCCAGTATTTCAGTGTCTTTCTTGTGCTGGGGAGTCCAGAATTGTACACAGAACTCCAGATGCAGTCTCATAAGTGCTGAAAAAGGGGAAACTACTTTTTTTTACTTGATAATGTCATTCTTACTAAAACCGCTGGTATGCAGAGTTGGACTCGCTCACTATAGGGGCAAACCATTCACTCTTGTTCAGCTTGTCCACCAAGAGATGGTCCTCTCTATTCCCCTGCCAATCTCCCACTGAATGTTCTCAAAGACAGCAATCTGACCTAGATGAATCTTTGACCTACCTGAGGATGACAGGTCTCAGGTTGTCAGACCAGCTTCGTATGAAGACTACCAGGGCAAACAACAAGCTGCTGCAAGTTTGGACAGAAAGACACTTCACATGAAGTATTTTTTTCAAACAGTGACTATTTTCTCCAGTTGGCTTATATGAATTCTGCCCATTCTTGAAGCCAGGCATATAGATACTGAGATACTTCAGTATCCTT